>CM035152.1:153930668-154670668 GCA_020205615.1 Panax quinquefolius
ATGATGGTCATTCTCTTCCCTTGACTTGCTCGCAAACTGATCCGACCATGACTTCTCTGTTATCTACTGGTGGTCCAATTTTTACACCAGTAACTACCGTTGAACGACGACCACCAGTATTGGCCGATACACAAGATGAGTTTTTTCAACCAACGCCGGATGGATTTGAAGAGGAGGTGGCAAATGAGAAACCGGATGGTGCTGGTGATGAGATTGGTGGAAATGTGGTACACAACGAAGCTGGGAATGAGGCGGTAAAGAGGAAAAGAAAGAATGAGTTTTTTCAACCAACGACGGATGGAGTTGAAGAGGAGGTGGCAAATGAGAAACCGGATGGTGCTGGTGATGAGATTGGTGGAAATGTGGTACACAACGAGGCTGGGAATGAGGCGGCAAAGAGGAAAAGTAAGAGGTATAGTTTCCGAAGCCGACTTAAGGTCCCTCAAGCTCTCAGTGGTGTGATTGCAATCAGAAACATCCATCATATGAGGGTATTATTATTTTTTTTGACAATGTTCTTTCCGTTTTAAAAGCTCACACATAAGCACACAAAAGTATTTTTATATTTGCTGCACAGCCTTTTTATGTTTAAAACATCAAGTTTTGTTTGCAGGAAAATAGGGTACAAAATAATCGTCAATTCCATTAGCCTGAGTTGTCCTCCTCACCTCCAACTGATGGTTTGTGTCCTCAACTTTAAGTGAGAGCCTACTGTCTTGAAAAGTTGAAAACTGCTCGTGAATTTGGTGGTTTGTTTAGATTCGTTAACAGTCTCTTTTATTTTAACATGGCCATAGCAAGAAAGTTGTCTCTTTACACAACATCTATAGAGTTAGGAGAGGATCTTTTAACCGTCTTTACATTCTCTCTCACTTGGATGCTTTATGTGCTGATGAAGCCCTTGTAGTTAACCTGTTTGTCTTGTTTAGTATAGACTAGACCTTAGTTGAACCCGAAGAAGGGGGAAGGGGGGATAGCAGCTCGTTTTCCTGAAACACAGTAGTGCGCCTCTCCATTATCGTACTGAATATATGGAAAATATATGTTTTTCAACTTGCGCTAGAGTTGCATTATGTCAAGTCTTTCATTTTAGGCTTAAAAATCTCAACCTTGGTAAAGAAACCCTGGGGAACAACAATCGAACCTAGTATGTTGTTCTCCTGGGTTCCTTTACCAAGATTGAGATTTTTAAGCATAATATGAAGGACTTGGACATAATGCAACTACCATGCAAGTTGAAGGACATACAATGAACTACGAATGGTCTGATTTCCTCAAAGGAATCCATTTCTTATTTTGTTACCAAATCGTAGGCAACCGCCCCTGGAAAATTGCCATTTTGTGAGCCAACCCTGGAAAGTTGGTCCACACTTTGAGTGGGGGTGACGCATAGTTGTCAAGGGAAAGGCGCACTGAGGTGCAAAGTCCTGTTGTGCCTGAGGCGAGAAGCGAGGCGCTGTGCAGTGTGAATGACTGATTTTTCCATATCAATATTTACTGATTCCTCCTCTTTCAATGGTTTGCTTTGTAGCTAGGCTGAGAAAGAAGAGTTGTCTTTACAACAGTGATATATATATGTATAGGACTGGGATTTCTGGACGAAAGATTGTCATCCAAAGAAAAGTTAAGAAGAAGCATTTGAACTCTTTAAAAAATCCTTCCTCTTTCTGGCCTCTTTTCTTTTTTCTTAAGTTATGAAAGAATGTGAACTGGGCTCTGTTTGTCAACGACTGGAACTTTGTCTTCATTTTTTTTGTTCGGTGGTGGAACAAACTACAGAGAACTGGGCTCTGTTATTTTTTGTTTTGAATGTTATGGAGGTATGTTGTAAGCAACGAGGCTGGTATATGATCGAATTGGAGAAGCAGAGGGTGGAGTTGCTAGCTTCAAACACCTTTTGAACCCACCCTTTGCAAATTTCATCGAATTTGGGAGGGATGGATGGATGCATATCCTCCTCTTCCTTTTCAAGAAAGAAGAGCTTGAATTGAATTGAATGGGCTATTCACTCGTGTCATTTCTTAAAATCAAGTTGCAACACTCTCAATTACAGGCGTCCTTACGATTTGAAGTAATTAAGGTAATTAATATCTTTCAACAATTTGTGAATCCTTCATATTATTTCTCTTTTAAACAAAAATTCCATGTTTAACACTTCCCCAATTTGATGAATTGATGATGTTGGCAGGAGGCAGGAACTCCAAATGTGGATTTGCAATCACATCAAATATTTCCACCACGATTTTTTTTGGGTATATCAGTTGGTCAAATCAAATTTGATTAAAATATTAATCTAATGGATTAAATTATCACAAATAATTAAATAAATGAGTTGGAGCTTTGATTTAATAAATTAAATTGGAGTAGATCAAATCAAGGTAGACATGTCAATTTAGGTCGAAAATTATATAGTTAATCAAAATTACTCCGATCTATTGGGTTGGTTATCTAATTTTTAAGCTATAGATTGGTTCAGTTTTAAATTCATATTATTAATTATTAATTATAAATATAATTTTAGTTTAACTTGTTTTGACTCATTATATAATACTGTTGAACGTGTTTATGAAAACTTTGAATTATTTGTGTAGATACAAGAATTCAATATATATACTTTCACTATAGTCAAAACTTTAAACAACCCCCCCCAACAAATATATATATATATATATATATATATATATATATATATATATATTTATTGCTATATACACTCTCGCCCATTTAATTAATCATGTATACACCAGCCTCCCGCCAACATATGTATACACTCCTCATCCCCCCCCCCAAAAAAAAAAAAAAAAGTTTAGTGATTATGTATACACTCTCCACTCCCCCACTCCCCATTATTCCAAAAAAATATTCAGTGATTATATATAAACCACCGTCCCCACCGCATCCTCAACTTCCTAAAAAATAATATTAATATTTAGAGATTATGTACACCCCTCCAAAAAAAATTAATATTTAATTAATCTAATATAATATTTTGTATATTATTATCAATATTTTATTAATCTATTTTAGAGATAATTAATTAAAGGAAGATGAGAATTGGAAAGAGAGATAATAAAATATAGATCGACCTATATTAAAACTATAATCCATTATTTGAGTTCAACCCATATTAAAAATAGACAATATAATTTTAATTCTTATTTCGAACCATAATCATTTTATGTAAACTAAAACCAAACCAAATTAAATTTATATTTTGCCAGATCTAAATCAAAGTCAAGAATTTGTTATTCATTCACAGCCCTACATAACATAGTGTTTTCCAATGTAAGGCAAGAAAATGATTACGAGTAGGAGGACTATCACGTAGCAACAAAATACCACCTCCTCCCTCCCTCCCTCCCTCCCTCCCTCCACCACGTTTGTTTCAAGGAAATATATTTCACATTTTATATATTTATTGTTAAAAACAAAAATGATTTCAACAAGAAATATCTTCCCGTGATACTAAACAATAAGCATTTACTTCTAATTTAGAGAGAGAGAGTCAAACAAGTAAATCCGCCATGAGTTTGTGCTGATTCATTAGTTGATTTAAACAAGGGGAGGGACTGTATCTCATGTCAGATAGCCACAATATACACTACTCCCTCTTTTTTTATCAATTAAATAATTTTAGTGCTATCTTTGTTTGAGAATGATATAAATTCCTAGTATTTCTCTACACATTAAATACAATTTGTTTGACTACTTTTAAGATCAAACGGCTGATATATTCAATTTTAAATTAATGTGAGTTTATTGAACTTTAATTAATACGTACAATTACTAATCACAAAAATTATTATTTGATTCTAAACATGAAAATCAAAAGCTGCTGCTGCTGTTATTGGAATTTGTAGGAAGGTGTAGACACTATGAATAGAGCCTTCCTTTCTTCCTTGTGGTATTAATTATAGCATTTAATTATTTGATCGAGTCTCTGGTCAAAGCAAGCTAACAAAAGAAATGAATTTGCTATGCTAAATATAACAACTGAACCTACAACCTTTTCTCACAATACTCCAGAAATAATTATAGCTCCTCCCTCCCTCCCTCCCTCGACAAGAAATCTTAATTTATTTTTACACACTCGAACATATATATATATATATATATATATATATGGCAAAAGGGGTGAAATACGACATGTTCTTGGTCAACAAAAAAGAATCATAACGAATCATCATCCAATTACAACAGTGTGCAAGACTTGGCCTCTTTCTTAAAAAGAGTTGGTTGGCAAATTTGGAATTTTCAAGTAAAATGCAGGTCGGTCGGTGTTGATGACATGGTTAATGAATGATGTGAAGCCAAAAAAAAAAAACAAACAAGTAAAATTCAGCTCATTCTCCCCTCCGACTCCGACTCTGACTCTCACCAGATTTAAACAAACTTGTATTTGTCCGTCCAGTATAACGTTTGAGATTTGTATCAAACTTTAGGAGTAGAAAATTAGATGATGACGGGGAAATCTAAGGAAATGCCGATTATTATTAACACATAATCCAACCACAATAAAGCAGATATTGGTGTGGTGGTGGTACCCAAGTCAAATATTGGCTCTCTATTATTTTCTTAAACCAGAAAAAATCAGTTACAAGTTCATGCTGCTCAGCGCATCAAGCATGAGGCAAATCAATGAATCAACAACTAATGATATCTTAAAATAAACTACTCAGGGAATAAATAAAATAATATGTGAATCAAGTTGCACTGATCGTAAGCTACCGGCATGTCTAACTGCAGCACTTAAATATTTCCCATATAAGAAACTCCCTACTTAGTTTAACATATACTAATAATCTGCAAGTAAATACTTTAATAAGAAGCTATGACCGATAAACGCAATTTTTGACAAGGCTCATTTTTTGTGCGTGTACATATGTATATGTATGTTTCTCTGAATATTAAATTGATGGAGAATATAACTGACCCGGCAAGAGCGGTACGCCCTCCAAGTGGCAGAAATTCGGGACTTCTCCAACTAGCCATCTTATTGTCACCTACAACAACAGTACAAACAGAACCAGTCAATACTCCACCACAATATTTTAGTTTATAATTATCATCTTGTCCTAACATAGGAGTTTTCTCCATGAAATCTAAACTTAAAACATGCAAAGAACAATGAATATAAAGTTACTCTGAACGGCAACAACACCATGGATATAACTCTACCTCCTCTCATGGTCTCCTCGGGCTTTCCTCCAACTGGGTCTTTGCTAGAATCATTGATTCACATCTCCAATGAAGTTACATCCATGGAAAAGTTTCCACTCGTACAGGTGAAAAATGTCTCGAGAATGATAAGAAGGATCAAACTTCTTTCTTCATTGTTTGAAGAGATTCGAGAAACAAATACCTCACTTCCACCATCATCAATCTTGTGTCTCACTGAGCTATTTTCCGTGATCCGCAGAGCAAAGTTCTTGATTGAAAGGTGCAAAGAAGGTAGCTCTTTGTGGAACCTTATGCAGACCGATCTTATCTCAAATCAATATCATGTTGCAGTGAAAGAGATGGGGAACGCATTAGATATCTTACCTCTGAGCTTGCTTAAGATAACAACTGACACAAGAGAGCAAGTTGAGCTTCTTCGTAAGCAAGCAAAAAAGGCTGAATTGTTTGTTGAACCCAGAGAGATTCAGAGAAGGGAGGAGCTTCTCCTAGTGATGGCTATCTATAATGACAGAAACAACAAAAACAAGTGCGTAATCGATTTTGACAAAATGAAAGAAATTTTGACCAGCATTGGTGTGAGAAGTCCGTTAGAGTTTGAGAAAGAAATTTCCAAGCTAGAGGCTGAAGCCGATAAGCAGGCAGGCACAGGTGGACTCATTGTGGTTTCCAATATTAACAATCTTATGTCTCTTGTTTCATTATCGAAATCCATGATTTTCAGCAAGGAAGAAAATGAAGAAACCCAAGAGGATCTGAAGAAGTCCTCGGCATCAAATTGGCAAGATCATTCATCATCATCTCAGTCAACGGTATTCAATGTCCCTGATGAATTCCGTTGCCCGATTTCACTCGAGTTAATGAGAGATCCAGTGATAGTAGCATCAGGGCATACTTACGATCGTAATTCAATAGCCCAGTGGATAAACTCAGGGCATCACACATGCCCTAAGAGCGGTCAGAGGCTAATACACATGGCACTCATACCTAACTACGCACTCAAAAGTTTAATCCATCAATGGTGCCAAGAGAACAATGTACCAATAACTGAATCTACATCTTCTTCTTCAGACTTGGAGCAGGGCAGTAGCAAGAGGAAGTTACATGAGAAAGCTGTTGATCACATTTCTGCCACAAAAACTGCAAGTGATGCTGTTAAGATGACGGCAGAATTTCTAGTTGGGAAACTAGCAACAGGATCACCAGACATCCAAAGACAGGCTGCATATGAGCTCCGACTACTTGCCAAAACTGGCATGGACAATGCGAGGATGATTGCGGAGGCAGGAGCAATTCCATTTCTGGTCACATTGCTAGGCTCTCATGACTTGAGAATCCAAGGGAATGCAATCACTGCTCTACTTAACCTTTCCATATTTGACAACAACAAGATACTAATAATGGCTGCAGGCTCACTTGACAACATAATACATGTTCTTCAATCAGGGAAAACAATGGAGGCAAAAGAAAATGCTGCGGCAACAATATTCAGCTTGTCCATGATAGATGATTACAAGGTAAATATTGGTGCCCATCCTAGAGCAATTCCTGCATTGGTGGAACTTCTTGGAGATGGCACTACAGCTGGAAAAAGGGATGCTGCGACAGCACTATTTAATCTTGCAGTTTATAATGCTAACAAGGCAAGTGTTGTGCTTGCCGGGGCCATTCCATTACTCATTGATTTGTTGATGGATGACAAGGCAGGTATCACAGATGATGCCTTAGCGGTGCTTGCACTGCTTTTGGGGTGCAATGAAGGATTGGAGGAAATAAGGAAGAGTAGGGTGTTAGTGCCTCTTCTCATTGATTTGTTGAGATTTGGATCTCCCAAGGGAAAAGAGAACTCTATAACCCTTCTATTGGGCCTGTGTAAAGATGGCGGTGAGGAAGTTGCAAGGAGATTATTGATGAATCCGAGAAGCATTCCTTCTCTCCAAAGCTTGGCTGCTGATGGGTCTTTGAAAGCTCGTAGAAAGGCTGATGCTCTGCTTAGATTGCTCAATAGATGTTGCTTCCAATCTCGAAATCCTATTGGATAACAGAGACAAGTGAGTGTAAGAAAATTGCCCAAAATAGAGAATTGTAAATCTGTGGAGATTACGTATATGGAAACTGTGTTCATATGGCACTGCAGTACGACCTCCTTGCTTCTTCATCTAATGATTCCATACATTAAATCCCTCTCCTTTCTAGTTTGCTAGGTTAGAACAATTAACAATATAATAAAAACTTTTACCTAGCTCTAAGAATCTGGACCCGATACAGCCTTTTGTGCAGAAGATGATACTTAAGGCAGCAGCCCTGCTTGCCATAGACTTTATGATTGTCCTACCTGCTGCTCAGAAGTCGAAATACTACCTTGTAAACAGCATTAACCAAAAGCTAAAGATGAAAATCACTAGGATTCTCTTAGAATAATAAGGCACAGAACTAAAATCAACGAAATCCAAAGCACAAAGCAGGATTTTCATGACATAAAATGAAAGAAAGAAGCATAACAAAGAGACATCCTAGAATTCTCAAGCTTTGATGGAACTAGATCCAAGAGCACTGCCAGAGTCACTTGATTTCCCAATAATCAGAGCATAAATAAAACCACAAAATGACAATGCTGCTGGTATACACCTTATGATTTAGCATCTCTTAGACACTAAGCGAGACAACATGTCTAGTGGATTAGCAACAGGTCCAATGTAAACATGTAAAACAGATGGCCCAAAATGGAAAGATTCTTGCAACTGGAAATGTTTTCTGAGGGTTCATCATGGTTCGGATTAAATAAACATCAAGATCCAAGTGATGAAGCGACATAACAAAACTTAAATTATATAAACTTTTATTAATGAGGTCATGGCATTGCTTTTACACGTAATTTACATTGAAGTTACAATGGTAGCAACCTGATCCTCTATATCACACTAGGATCTCACTACAAATATTACTGCTACCAAAAAAAAAGGTGAAAAGGTTTAACTTCTGTTCAACCAAGATAAATCGAATGGGCCACTAAGTGTACTCCAAATCCATATGTGAACTGTGATTCACAATCTAAGGTTAGGGATCTGGTTAGTCTTCTACAAGTCCATCAATTCCAATTGAACATGATTGCCCTCTATGTGGTACTTCCAAAACCAGCTTCCGCTATCCATATATTCCTTTTTGATAGGTTTTAACTGGGCTGCTAAACCTGAATCAAAAAATTATGAAAGAAAAGCTAATTAATATGTAGCCCCTTCGCTGTTCTTAGCAGATATATCTGCAAAGTTAATTGCTAAGCCATGAAAACCTTTTACGCCTAGGAGAGAGCAGATGACACACACACACACACACACACACACACACACAGAGAGAGAGAAAGATGAAGGACAAGGAACAAATGAGAATTTCAAAAGACAATTTTTTTTTTTAAATAAGTCAACCGATAAATTTCATCTTAGAGGAAAGTCAATTAAGACATTTAAGTATTTTATAAACAAAAGGTCCATCGGGACTACATAAACATTAAAAAACAAGTGGCTAGATTTGTTATGCCCAAGAGGGAGCAAAAAAGGGGGAGGGGAGAGGATGTTCGGAACTGATGAGTGAAAAATTCAACTGATAAATTTCATTCTTGGCAAAAGTCAAATGATAAACGCTTTAATACTTTATAAACAAAAGACCCATTTTTAATTCAGTCTTAAATTTAGAATAAAAAAACAAAAGAACCATCAAGACCACAAAAACATTAGAAAACAAGAGGATAGATGTGTTAACAAACAATCCTTTGCAAGGCAAATACTTTATCAATATGGCCAGAAAAAAAAACGGAAAATAAGGCTTTTCAATGGCATAACATGATTCGAAAAGAAACAAAATGGAAAAAGAAAATAAATTAAATTTCAGAAGATATAATTGCTGATATTATATATATACGGGGTGATCCATGGCTAGTGCATGGCTAGTGTTAGATAGTAATACTATTCCAACTAGTGCATTTAGGACTGTCCAAAGGAAGATTCAAGTGCTGAAAAAATACCTTCCGCACAAAAATAATAGGCCCTTCCTTCCACTCCTCTAAGGGGCGCGGAAGGAGAAATTACATTATTGACCCTATTGTTATTAATAAAAATAAGTAAAAGGCTTCCATTAATTACAATTGCATGAATTATGATCATTGGGGGATTTCAAAAACCCAACTATTTTTAAATGCTTGTGAATCAATGCAATCCATAGTATTCTAAAATGCTTGTTAATTTATAAAAGAGTTTTAATTTATTTTTCTTAAATGTATTTTAGCAACATATAAAATATTATTTTTATTAAAGTTTAAAGAAAAAGTGCATTCACATAATTTAATTTAATATTTTTATACTAATCTGTTTTAATACGATAATAGAAACTACATATTTTAAACAAATTTTATTAAAATATACATACATAGACTAATAATATACATCCAACTTATTTTATTTACCAGGTCAAAAGGGTAATTTAACCGTCCGCCCCTTAGAGGAGTGAAATGGCCTTTTATTTTTTCCCTTCCGCTATAGGAGCGGAAGGTAATTTTTTTTAAAAATTTGGACCTTCACATCTAGTCTTGGACGGTGGGAGATGCACTAGATGAAATATTACCATCTAGTGCTAGTTATGAATCAGCCCCCATATATGTATATATAGACAAACAAATAAAGAAACTCTACAGGTGTAAAATCCTTTTCGGCATAAAAAGTAGAATTAACTTGTCCCTTTTTTGGAAATTAGTATTGACCCCTCGCGGTTATTCCTCAAGGCTTCTCTGCCATTTCCCCCAACCCAGAATTAACTTAAAAGTTAAAACATCAGTCGACACCAATAGAGGACATAAATTGTACATACTATAAAAGCACAGAGAGTTAACAATTGGAGGCTACACAATTAGACAGAGTAATTAACTGATAAAAGTGAAAAAATAATGAATTCTACCTCCTACAATTATCACAACCAAATTTCAACAAGTTAACTCTTCATGGCGATTGTCAGCACACTACATTGAAAACCCCATCAAGTTTAAACTACCAAATTCCAAGGCAAGAACAATCAGTTTGACTCGGTTTTGTTTTGGAAAATATATAGAATTGGAGAACAAATAGGGAAATGTCTAGTGTCTAGTGCCTCGTGTCAAAATTAATGGGCATTTGGAACCCCCAAATCCATAAAGGTCATGACCAACATAAACTGACACCCAATAAAGAAACAGAAAAGTAAAGTAAAATTGAAAACAATGGGTTGGTGAGCCAGCACAATCTTCCCAGCTTCCCAAGCTCATTCAATAATATCTGGGAACTTTAAACGAACATAATTTGATAGGTAGATTGCACAGTGATGTTGACACACTCTACAAAGAGAACATTATACTAAAGAGGCCCTTCTTTCTTCTAACACTACAGAGGTCTTGCACTTTCATATATGTTCTAAATATGAAATTATTTCTTCCACTTGATGGATGATGCCAATCTAACACAAAATAAAAAAGCAACAGAATTCTTCGTTTGCAATCAGAATGTCTGGTACAAAAGTAACCACTTATGTCACATAAACTAATTTAATTGTCTAAGAACCTGAATTTCCGGACGTAATCTTCAAGCTATAGCCATTTGGGACATCAAATGTATGATTGCCCTGCAGTAAGGAAGAGCAGCAAAATAAGTGTTTGAGCGTTTCGTCGTTGAGATCAATGTACAAAAACTCAGAAGTTTCCATTATAGCTAGAATTTAAGTAAAAGCTTCACATATGGCAAGTGGAACCATTTCATTAAAAAGACCTGTTTGAGCATAAACTGATACGTTCTCATAAGATGACTTTAAATTCGTAATTATCACTTCATATTAAGTATCTGTGAATTATTTGTCTTGTGCGTTCCTTGAAAATTCATAAAGTTGATAAATATATTTGTTGATCAAGAGCAGTAGACTATCCTGAATTGTATGTTTAAGGTGCTAGGGTCAGGTAGGCGACAATTCAGTGATTCCCTCATCAAGCAGTACTTAGTTTTTATATAACAGAAAAATAAATCTATACCACAGTTTTTAAGTAAATTGGTCTAGTGTCGATATAACCTGCAGGATAACATCCACAGCTTCAAATTCAGCATTTCCATGAAGTATGACCTTTAATGCTTCGAATCGTTGGACGTCATGCTTCCAATATATGTTATTGCCAGAATTCCAATCAATTCCATCATTCAGCACTTTAACATTCTCTAACTTACATCTTCCACACCTACAACAATGAACTTGATTTTCAATTTACAGATTATATCAATTACCTCACAAGTTTTCTTGTTCCTTATATTTTCTTTTCTTTTTTCCTATAATTTTTTAAAATAAAATGAACTGTATAATGTATTACCTATGCCCATACTGTAGTACAGGTTCACCATTTTTATCCATCTTCATTGAGCCCATGACATTTTCAGCTACAACAATCAGACTACCATCGAGCTAAAAATAAAGTATAAGCATATCAGTAAAGAACAAATAAAGCCATATTGATGATCTCTGAATATTAACCTGAACGTCCTTCCACAAGAATTCTGCAACCTCTATTTGTAACTCGGAACCTTTGGAAATTGAACCTCCATTGAACTGGTAAAGAGTAAAGATAGAGGTAAGAAGGTTACAGATTGTTGCTAAACATTTTGGTGCTTCAATTATTGAGGAATAAGTTAATGAAGCATAGAATTTTCGGTCATATATTAGAAGAATTTAAACAGCAGGTAGAACACAAGGGAACTAATGAAGCAAACAACGTAACAGTTTTCAAGAACCTAAAAATTTGTATAAAGTCACACAAATGCTCATAATGCAACAATTACTGAAAAGATCCTAATTCTCATAGGCAAATACGTTCTCTGATCTTCCTATTACACCTTGGGGTTCTCTGATCTAATTTGTAATGACTTATTAAGTAGGATTGAATGGAAAATCCCATGCAATACTTAGCAATGAAAAGATGACAAAAATGAAATTGTCAGTGAACCATTAAATATAACAATACTATTAATCATGATCTTACCTTTTGTCTAGTGACTTCCCAGAGTGGACCAAGAGCAGGATGAAGAAAGATGAGATAAGGGGGTCCAGAATCAGCATATTTGTCGTTGTCTTCAATCTGAATATACAAGAGAAGAAATACAATTAAAACTGTAGATCAAGAATGTTCACTAAGAGACACAGTAGCAAACACTATAAAAAATCTTTCTTTCAACATGTAATAACATAATATATATATATATAACAAACCAATAAGTCTAGTAATAGATTAAAAGATAGAGCTAATCTCAAATCAATCAAAAGAAAGCTAAGACAGACTCACAAAGATTCTAGATTTATACCTCGGGAATTTTTATATCACAATGAGCAAGAAGATCATAGGCATTGCGTATGATGTCTAACAGTGAACCATCCGGAGTCTGCACATGTACTATTAACATTAAATAAACTATCATCAGGTTCATTCATGGGTTAATAGTACCAAAAATTATTACATTTACATTTAATATTTGAAAAACAGTAATCAAGTTCACTGAGTAATATATGTTCCCAATTAGATGATTTTGTTTCCGATTCCAATTTAGATTCCAGAAAATGGAAACGAAACCTTGAAGTTCAGAATTTAAGAAGTTGAACATTGCTACATAGTTAAAAACATTTCTTGGGTTATCTTTTGGGGGATTTTGGTCCATCTCAATATATTTCAATTTAAGAAAAAGGTAGGTGTACAAATAAAAGTTCTCATACAAACCAAGGAAGAGTAGTTTGACGAATTTGCTTCTAACAATTACTTCAAGATTTCTATCTCAGGTCTTTTTCTCGTTATTGTTTATTCTTCCATCTTTTTAATGAAAAAGTATTCATCACACCTGATGCTAAATACTAAGATGGGTAGGGATCTTACCAAAATCCCCAATACACTGTAGCTTCCAAAAAAAAACAAATTATTTTAGGAACAAAAGTGAAAAACAGGGATAAAAGGGAAGTTAAAGAACTAATAATATGAAGTTTGAAATGTAAATATGTCCTACAAGAGAAATGTAAATATGTCCTAGAAGAGACTATGTAATCATTCCTAGTGAACAAAGAAAATATCCAAACAAAAATTTGACCTGGTGTAGGGACTTGTCACCATGTTTTCGCTTCTTCTTAGCAGATGATGTAACCTTCCTTCGCTCATTATACACAATAAAGGTATCCAGCAAATCTGCAATCATGTAGCCAAGTTACACACACACAGACACGCGCGCGCGCGCGCACACACACACACACAGACACACAGAGAGAGACACAGAGACACAATATATATATAATGACTTGTGCACAGGAAATTAGATGTTTATAGTGCGTGAATGAAATTGAAAAATAACAACTTTATATACCTTCTACACCTTTGTAACATCGAGATGGATATGTGTTCACAAAACTGTCAGCAATATTTTGCATTGTGCATTCCAGACGTCCACCAGACACACTAACACAAGAAACAGTGATCAGAACCAAGGACAATGTCTGGACAAGTAATGATTATTATAGTTCAAGCAGGCAAATTATAACCAACTCTTGGAGTTAACAAATCCATATATCATTGAGTAAACATTATCCATGGATGATATTGAAAAGGAACTCTCTAGATTAAGTAAAATTTTCCTTCGTAATTAAGCAGCATCCTTTAAGTGAGTTGGGGGCAGCTTTGTATAGTAAGGGTGCGCTGGAGTAATACATACACTCATCTAAGAAACTATGGCAAAGACAGGTACAGGTATCACACAAGCTAATCAAATTATACTCGAGACAATTAAAATCTCACCTGATCAGCTGATCATGATGACATAAAAATATATTAAATGCTTTTAGTAGGAGACAAGCGGGTAATTCTGCAATTATTATGAGATGAGAGAATATTTTTATGTTGGAATTTGAGGGGTGGCTGATGTTAACAAGAGGGCATTTGCGATATAAATGTTTGGGAGGGCAAAGGCTTGTGTAATCTCCTTGCAAGAAACTAAGCTGAATTCAATGTTGGCAAAAAAAAAAAAAAAAAATTTGTTGGGTGGGGGGGGGGGGTTGATAGTGTTTGGGAGTATATGGGTGAGATGATGTTGTGTTGATGCAATGGGTGCAGACAGGTTTATTTTAATTATGTATTATTCTGTGTTGGGGGTACTTTAATGTGGTAATTTTCCTAGTGGAGATGGGGGTTGCTCCAGGCTAACCAGAGGTAAGAAGGACTTGTACTAATTCTATGGATAGATGAGTTTGGTGGATCTACCCTTGGTGTGAGGATCATTCGCGTTGTTCGCAGGGGGGTTGGGGTGGGAGGTTGAGTCTTTAAAGATGTCCAGGATTGATAGTTTTTTGGTGACGCTACATTGGGAGGAGATATTCCCAGATGTTTCTCAGATGTTCTTTGTGAGACCAATCTTCAAGCATGTGCCACTGCTTTTGGACAGTGGGGGGATACAAGGCAGCAAGGTTCTTTTCCGTTTTGAAAATATGCGGTTAAAGATCAATGGTTTTGTGGAAATGGTAAAGGGGTTGGTGGCTTGGTTACTCTAGGGAGTGCTCTCCTGGTATTATGCCAGACTGCAAATTGAAACTTCTAAAGGAAGACTTGAAGAAACCGAATATAGAGGTGTTTGGGCAATGAGATTAAAGCTATTGACGGAAAAATTCACATTTAGTGTGTTCCCAATCTCTAGGGGAGTTATTTCCTCACCCTTATATTAACACTTCAGCTCCCTTATTCTCTCTACAAGTTGTGGTCACAGATACTCCTTGTGGTGGTCATCTATTATATATATTAAGAAAGTAACAAGAGAATATCAGAAGTTAAAAGAATGTACCAATGATGGATACCAAACTGATCCATGTACGTGATTGGCTTATTTATATTAAGCACCATGCCTGGCAAACTGGTCTCATTATTACTTGATCCAATAAGCTCTGCAGAATGCAAATCCACATATAGAATGTTTGTATTGGCGGGGAACTCTTCCTGCAAACTTAACATAATGGAGAATATTCTATTAGTATAGCATATGAAAATAAAAATATTACATAGAAAAACATGACAAATCACTTGAAGCATCAATTATAATTCATATAAAGGAGAAGAGAAAGCTAAAAGGAATATATGGTTGTATGTACCTAAATATGAAATTTGAACCAAGTAATTGACAGATATCCTACAAGAAACTTGTCAAGTTGTAATCTCAACACTAATAAGTAGGTGCAATTAGGCAGTTTGTTGATATTCCTCAAACATTCTCCGCTAAACTCCTCTTTAATTCAATGCAAATATAGAACCTTTACATATATTCGATATGAGAGCTCATTCTGCGCGACTCATGAAAACTCTAAACTAAGGACTGCCCTCTAGTTAATCTGAAGAGGCTACTAGGGGTAATAACATCTAAGAAACTTTGTACCTGATTAAGATTTATGTAGCATTTATAGAGTATTGTTATATTATTTCTGTCTATTTTATTTCCATTATTACGTTCATGATAGGAAGATTGTTAGATAAAGGGAAAAAGTTTTCATGCAGTTATGTCGAGTGATGTGACTTTGTTGTCCCACATATGTTTGTGTAATCTTCTCCTGAAGTAATATTCTTACTAATGTAGTAACTACTAACTAGTAATTACATGTTAATTCAAGTCCTTAAATTTCATAAGCTAACAAGCAAACAAATTCAAAAACTCACTCTTTCGGCAACCAAGTAAAGTAATCCCATCAAAACTTGGGGCCTGACTATGTAAAAGTTCTAATCAGTAAATAAAGAAATAGCTTCACCTCTTCATTTCATTTATACATGAACTAATATATGGCCATTTAAGTAACCAATTAATTATAAGTAACAAGGTACTTTACAGCCAAGGTAAGAAAGAATCAGAGGTGAAACTTTTATCTGTTTGAGCTTGTAAATAATAAGTACTAAAGGTTCTTATCTTAATCAGTCAATATTGTGCTTATCCCCATAGAAAATAAACGAGCTAAGACGCAGAAAGTGGTTACAAGTACACTGTTTTCCAGACTTCATACTCTTAAACATAAAGTGACTACTGTGTCTTTGCATCTTGTTTCTAGCAAAAGGTGGACCTTAGAAAAAAATATATATAAAATCAAAGCAGCACATACACTTGTATTCTTTTCAAAACGAATGAAAGCAAGAACATTCCTGCAGGACATCTATTAGGTATCAACCCCCACCTTCTCTAAAAGGTTCTCTCGGCCATATGTACAGTTATTCACCAATAATAACAATATACATATATTATGGGAATGATGTCCATCAAGCCGATAGCTAGCTAGTTAAGGGTTTAATCATGCAGAAACAATGAAGTGCTCACAATTTTATTAAATAAATCTTATTTCTCATATATTCAAATATTCATTGTTCTTTGATTCCAGAGATTTTAAATTGATCTAACAAGTTTTCAGCGACTGTAACTCTACCTTATATAGCTGATTTTCATGATCAGACATGCATTCAAGGCTTGATAATCATTCTGCCTAACATTCCCAATGGCTCAAATGGATTCCTCTTATTACAGGCCTTAAACTAAATGTGGATGGTTCTGCTATTGAATTAAGTAGCCAGTAGGTGACTGCATTAGAGACTCAGCATGTGTCATTGTTTTAGCATTCTAATGCAACTTTGGTCAGGGCAATAATATGGAGGCTGAGGCTAAAGCCTTACCCCAGGGCAGGGGCTTCTCATAGCTAATCAGTTTGGCATTACACTTAATTACATAGTTCAGATTGAAATACTGGCCCAGAAATAATAAGAAGGATTTCCTCAAATATCAAATATCCTATGCAATTTCCTGATAGGATAACAATCTGGATTGAATTTTAGAAGCAGACATGCCAAGCATAACTATTAAATGTATTCATAATGAATATTAACTGAGCATCAATATCACTTCTCTCATGAAGGATAAAGGAATTAAATAATACCTATATTGAGAAAGAGGTCCATCAGTAATTCCAAACTTGTCAAACTCAGTATACTCAATGCATGACAAACCATATGCCCACTTCCCATCACCATTCTTTTTCTCAACTAAAACATTTATGCCTTCAGTAGCCCCCGAATTCCGCCTACATGATGCGAACCCCAGTTTCTGTAAAGATAAGCACTTGACAATTAGTCATTAGAGCATATGAAAAGAAGCCTGTATAATCAATTTGAAAAAAAAAAATCAAGAAGCAATATTCCATTAAGGCAATAAATACGGTGTTCATGTGATATAATATACCTTACAAAATCACCCTGTTTTTCATTTCTAAGGAAACGATTTCTTTATGGAGGATATCTATATGAATTTAAATTTCAGAAATGCTTCTAAGTTTCTCCTTGAAAGTCTCAAGTAAGACGTGGGACTATCTATCAATAAGAGAGTCAAATCTAACCATATCAGATACCCTAACATTTGTTGCTTTTGATCTTTCAATAATAAATTTAGATGCGCACCCATACCATTCAGGACTTTCATACACTCAAGCTAGCAGCTGGTACCTACACAGGTATATTCATAAAGTGGTGGCCATTGAAAAATATTAATTATACATCAAATTTGTAAAATATAGTAATAAAATACATAGAAGTGATCAGGGATGTAAGTAAAAGCTTGGGGCAACCACAATGAAATTGCAGAATTGTTCAAATGTGAGTGCAGCCACTTGATTCAAACAATTTAAGATGTTTGATAGGTGAACAGCCAGTTTAATTCTCTCAGTTCCATCCACTGATGGGAAGTTGGGAATAAGCACAGCAATGACCTTTATAAGTATACTGATAATTGTATATATAGATATGTCCAATGGCAGATTGGCACATCCCTAAAACATGATTTGCAAAAGGCTTGTATGACAGAAAGCCATGTGATGTAATCCTTTTACTGTTAACATGTGATGTAATCCTTTGGGATGTGTAATTCACCGATTGATGTCACATAATAGTAAGATTTAGTGAATATTCAGTTACAAATTATAATGGAAACAGAATGGTATGTATCTGTAATAAATGTTGAAAACCTACCTTCTCATGGCGCAATCCAATCCCTGCTAGTGCCAAGAGGGTCAAATCTGTAGCGGCCACAACATTACTGCAAAGTCGTCAATGTCAGCATATACTCAAAATATTAGAAACACTAGGTAATGAATTCAAATGGCACAGTAAGAAATATCCTGGGATTATTAATATATTTGAAGTCAACCTGACTTGTCGGACAGTTGCACCTTTTCTTCTATAATTTCGAAAATGTTGGAAAATTCCTTTATCATAGGCAAGTTTCCATATCACACCATGACCACCAGGCTTGCATACAGGAATGAACTTTCCAGTGACCAGCCACTGGCCATCTTCTGCACTAACAGAAGGAACAAGAGGCTGCCAATTGGCAAACGTATTATAAATTACATAACTCTGAATAATCAAACCCTAAAAAACTCGGGGATGAACTATAAATGACATTGTCATAGTGTTCCATATTGGACCTGTTCAAAAAGTTTGAAACTTGATCGACCTCTTCCGAACCATCTGAGGTTTTCACAAAGTGAAGTGATGTGTTTATGGTTGTTCTTCGCCGAACTAGTCATAATTGCAACAGGGCTGATACATTGTTTTCCATACAACTTGAAATACAAGAACTCTCTAGCCTTGCAAACAATTAAAATACATACATGTAAATTTATCATCCAAAATCTATAGTATCAACAAACAATCCTTCATATTGTCAAGCATCAGGGGAACAGACAAATTTTCAAAGCTTGACAAACAAAGATTTTATACCTGAAGATCTCTTATAAGACCTTCCAACAGTGTCCGTCCACAATAAGGAAGCATTGCAGCAGGAAGGCATTCACCTGTGTTAGGGTCAATCAAACCAAGCCTATCTGCAGAGCCTCCAAGAGGATAAATTTCTCCCAAGTCTGGCAAGCCCTGAAATTAAATAAAAATAATTGATTAATTAAACTTTTATAATTCCATATTATATGTGCAACATACTTTCTGTTGGAATAAATAACAAAACATTGACGCTAACCTCAATTCCCCATAAAGCTGCTTGAGATGCATATTCAGTATCTTCAGAGAGGTCGAGTACATTAGGAGGGTGAATTTCTAAAATTTGGGATTCCGTTGATTTAGGTACATGATGGGAGAAATTTAAACTCTGTCCTTCGTATGTTGATTGAGCAAGAAGCTCCAAAACCATCATCTGATATCTATAACAAAAGGTTTTAAGTTATTGGTAAATAAAATTATAATCTAAAATGCTTTGAGTCATAGTTAGAAGTTAGAACAGTATTTGAACATATAAAATAGTTAATTTTTTAGTTTTAATAATTTGAAAACAACAATAACTAATAGAAAAATGTAGCTGGACAGATAAAGTGGACTTGAGATTTTCAGAAAGTTTTGCAGTAACATAATTCATTATTACTTGTTCTCGACTCAGACTGAATTCTAACATAACATCAACATTACTTCAACCTATACTGTCATTAATTCAAGAGAAAAATGGGGAAATATCAAGGAAAATAGAACAGAGGACAGTTAAGGGGAAAATTCTATTCTTCCCATTTCTTCTTTAAATGCAGTCAATAGTTGCAATTCAGCAAGCATCACACGTAATACAGATAACGGGCAAGTTGAGATTACATAAAATTCCAACTGTTACTCACCTGACCATACCGCCAGACAAATGGATTGTATTATGAGTACTTGGTTTAAATAATATACTCCCTCTATTCCTAAATATAAGATCACTTTTGACATTTTAAAGTTTATTTGAGATATTTTTGAATCCAAAAGTGATCTAATTCATTTGTAATTAATAATATTTTAAAGATAGTTTACAATTCTCATTTCTAAAAGTATATGCATACACATCAATTTTAAAATTGAAAATTTCTCGACTTCAAAAGGTCAAAATTGATCATATATTTCAGAACGGAAGTGGTTAATATGAAGTTTATTTTGGGGTAAGTTGGTCAATTGACCAATAGAATACTGACACCCAAGCGAGGTTTTATGTGTGTCAGTATTTTATTAGTCAATTAACCAACTTACCAAAAAAATAACTTCATGCTAACCGGATCCTTTCGGAACGAGGGAGTAAAAGAAGTCAGCAAAGACACCAGTTTCTTGTTATATATACATTGACTAAAACTCAAAAACTATAATGCCATGTATTTATCAGAAAGAGGTTAATCATCTAACTGTTCTACTTTGACTCTCTTCAGTTGCCTTAATTACTCCCTCCATCCCAAAATGTTGTCCCCAAACTATGTCACCCTAAACTTCTAACTTTTGACCTGTGCTTTATTTTGACATTAACAATTGGGATAGGGTCCATTAAGGGAGTTTAACAAAACTCAAAGAGGACAAGAAATATGGGACAAAAAGTACATTAAAAAAATTAACTTATGAGCTCTAATTATTGTTTGGTAAAGCATTTTGGAAGTAACTATTTTGCTAATAAAACAATTTTTAAGGAAGATTACTACGAGAAAAGGAGACGAACCCAATAATTCCTCCAATGCAGTTATAGAACTGTTCAATATCTTCAAGATTCTTCAATAATGATCTCAATGCCTTCACTTCTTCATCCCCAAACCTCACTTCAAATCCCTTCTTCCCAAAACCCTCTCTCGCATCCCAGTTCTCAATTATGTCCGCCAAAGCATAAAGCGCACTCTTCAATGAACTCCTAGCGGAAAAATCGAACTCACCCTCACTATCAACTGAATTCGAACCCGACCCGAGTACATGCTCCTGTCCCGCGGCAACCACGCATTTGAGCAAAAACAGGTGGAATTCATCCAAATCCAGAGACTCTAAAACCTTAGAAACCCCATTTTTATGTGCATTAAAGAAATTCTTCACTCTGGGATCACGGTCAATTGTTCTGATTTTATCCCTCAGGTTCAAAGAATGGGAGAGGTGGGAGCGGATAGTTCTTAGGCGGGAAATTTCTTTGTTGAAATCGAAACCGGGAGCTGGTGGCGCGTACTCGACTGGGACGGTGGTGACGCGCGTGATGTGAAAACATGGGGGTGATGAAAAAATAGAGGAGAGAGAATTGAGCAGAGGTTTGGTAGTAGGTGAAAACAGGAGAGATGATTTGCAGTTATGGGAGTTGAAGAAGAGTGAATTAATGGTGTTTTTTGATTGGAAAGTGAAGAGAAAATGGTTTTGATGAAGTGCTGCTGCTGATCCTGGAGCTGTGGGCGCCATAACTGAAACAGAGAGAAAAGTAAGTGAAATTTATAGAATGGAAAGGAAAAAGAAATGGAGGAGGAGGAGGAGGAGGAGAAGGAGGATAAGAAGAGGAGATTCTGGAAGCATATACTTTGTACCAAGGCGAGGAGAGGGGAGAGGGAACAAGAGGATATTCAAAAGTATTTTGGTTTATACAAAATGTTTTCTCACTGTTCCTTCCTAACCTCATCCTCTGTTTTTATATTCATTGGCTGTCCATATTTTCTCTTTCCTCCATTTTTGGTTTTCTTTTTTGTGTTACCTTGAATTATCCGTACCAATTTTTATATTTCGCAAATATTTTACTTAGGTTACTATCAATTCAACCGTAAACAAAAAAGGCTAAAATATTCACATGTTGTTATTAACTTTTACCAAAACAACATAGTTTTCTTTTTTGCTTTTTTATTGTCAATTAATTTTATTTTTTCATAAATCTTTTTTCTAGGCAAAAACAATTCCCAAAATTGATTACTAAACCATGTGATGTCCCATGTACATGGAGTAATTCCATATTTCTAACATTATTGCACATTATATTATGTCACTCCGTATTTTGAAAATTATATTTATATGATATTTTACTTTAAAAATGGGTTAAACAAGTCCAACCAGATCCTCCTATAAAAAACTAGTATTATTAATTACCACCAGTTCATATAGATTCCACACACACTCCAGGTCCAGGTGGGTATTGAAGAAAATTCCTTCAAGAAGTTTCCTTTATCGACCACCAGAATAGAATAGTATAGAATAGGATAGCCAAATACTGAAAAGGGGAAGGTCTGTGGGCATCTGTTTCTCTTTCCAATCCAAGGAGGAAAATCCTAATCATAAAATGAATGCACATAACATAATCTTGAAAAACCATTTCATCAAAGCATCTACTGGGAAGTGCTTGCCACTTGCCATGAATACCAATGGAGAAGTATAGAAATGTCACTGAAACTAGTAAGGAACAATCAACAGTCATCGCCTGTTCTGATAGCTGTTAGAATTTTATTACCCTGTATTGTGCGCCACAAAATCTGTCTAGATTACAAAAACGTCAGAGCTGGTAAATTGTGACAGCCAAGACAAGATGAGAACAAAAAATCTCTAACATCCAGTGTCAACCCAAAGCTTTTGGACATCAAACAAAGTTGAAAATGAATTATAGGTTCTATAACGGTGAAGAGAAGCTAAACTGCACGCCACTCTTCCCTCCATCATGCTCTTGCTTTTTCAGTATATAGCAATAGTTAACCTGATTAAAAAACCAAGCCATCGGAGATGTTCAGGAATAAATATGGTAAAACAGAAAATAAAGGTCACAGAATATTCTTTTTACAGTAGAGGTCCACACCATATTTCTGTTGGTCCATCAGAGTCTGAAAAATATGCAAGTTGATACTTGTCATGTTATCTCTTATTCTTCTTCTTTTTTTTTTCTACAAATAGTTTTTCTCTTCTATTTGCAGTTAAGGGGATTTGATGAGTTTTGATTTGTTTCAAGGCGATGACCGAACTTAACTCAATGTGAGAAATTATGGTTGGACAGCTTCAACACCCAAGGGACTTGGCTGATACTCTCTCCGTTTCAAAATTAGAGATACATTTTCCTTTTTAGTTTCTAAAATTAAATATACATTTTTAGTTTTTAGACTATAAAGTGAAGTTCCTAGGATGCCATTACTTATACACTAGGTAGGTTGAGTACCATCATATCTTCACTCTTACATTTATAGCAAATGACCACTAGTACATAATAGAAAATGTTAGGGATATGTTATAGAAATATAAAGTTTTCCTTAAAGTTGTCGTTTTAGAAATATATCTATAATTTTGGAATGGAGGGAGTATTTTGAATTGTGAAATCACTAAATCTTCTGTCTGGGTTACGGGGGCGTCTCACATTGCTTATGAATATTATATTGGATCCCATCAATGAGGAATTTGAAAGTATGTGATTCAAAAACCAAACCAGTTGTTAGAGCTGGGTCTGACTAAAGCATAGGGCGTAGGAAATGGTGCCATACCTCTCTTTCTCTCCGAACCAACTGAAGGAGATTAGGGGGACATACTTGTATAAGGGTGGGTAGATTGGTATTATTAAGAGTATTCTGACCACTCTTCCAACTTATTTACTACAGAGCTGAGAGCACGCCCAATCTTAAACTGAATATGTCCCAAAGCAAAAAGGCTAATGAGCTTATGAGTTATGAAGATATCTTAAGTTGACTTTAAAAATATCTTAGGTCGACTTTAAAAAGTCAATAATGACCTTATATTTTGGAACGGAGGAAATATAAATTTTGCAGGACAAATACTGACCTCCATGCGGAATAGTCTGGTTGGTACAATTATCCCAAGTCCTACTGAACTTCGGAAAGAATCACGCAATTTCTGGAAAGACAAATTCCGGAATGCATTCTCTGTCAACTTGTTAAGGCTCCCAGCACAAGCAAATGTGTGCCCATGTATACCTGCTTCTCTGAGCACCCTCAATGGTAGATCAAAAGAAAGGTCTGCAAAGGCAGTAACAGCAAGGTCACCTCCTAGAAAATCCCTTCCAGAAGTGTCAGAGCTACTGTCATCAGCACGAACTTCCCTTCTTGGTTCAGTAGGGCCCAGCCCCCTCGACTTGAAACCCAATAATGACGTTGGGCCTCCCAATGTGCAAACTGGAGAAGTATTACCACCCAAGAAGAATCTGTCAGGCAAAGAAGAAGGTGTGTTCAAGAATCCACTTCCCCATGGAAAAAGAACACCACTAGCAACCCCAAAATTCAGTGCAGCATTGTAAAACCCCAAGGGCAAGGCGCATCGAAGATCAAACTCCTGCAGAGAAAATATAAGTACATAATATAATTAAGAGTACTTTAAAGAGCAGGAACATATAAATAAATTCTGTTTGACAAGAAAAAAAGAAGGAACTCGGAAAGTAAATAAAACAAAACATAAATTGATAATTTTACACTCATGTAGTCAATATAAATGCATCGGTGGGTTGGAAATCTGCATTCAAGGTTCTGCATTTACTTTGAGATCCCACAAAAAGTAAGGAAAAAAGTTTCATTCCCTGGCCCCATCCCTTAGACAGAGAATTATTAGCAAAAGTAAAAACTATAATGATTGAAAACTTGAAAAAGAACTAATTTCTTTCATAAGTAAATAATCAATGAAGTATAATAATCAACCAGAACCAAGACACAGATAAAGCATAATGTGGATTTTAAGCTTTAAACTTAGCTAACAACAAAGACATTTTAAAAGTGTTTTGAGAAAAGAAAAAAAAAATAATTGCTTGTCGGTTGTCAAGCTTAGTAACACACTAAAACAGATCATCACAAACATCCAAGATTTTAATAATGATATAAACATGCCATAAGACGGTGGTTTATTACATGTACATAACTACATATACCTGATGAGCATACACACTTGAAGTAAAAAAAAAAGCAAAAATAAATAAAATCAAAAGCGACATTACAAAATGAGAATAAAATAAAGTAAGAGCTTCAAGGAAGATAATTGACAAAGTACTAGGAAAATAAAAAGGATTGGTATGAGAAGTATACTTAACCTGGCGGAAAAATCGTAAACTCCGATAATCAGGTACGAGGCCACCAAATTGAGAGGCAGAAACAAAAGCATACCCTTGTGTTGGTCTTAGAGGTGAATTTCTCTTATCAATCTTAAATGTGTACTTCAGTGCAGAGGTTAAACCATGCCCCAGCTGCCTCCTAACTGATGTGGATGACATTTGTGATGGATCTGCTAAGGTACGCCAAGAGAGATTGTATGCTACATCATGATTCGTGGATGTTATTAGGCCAAGAGACAGGCCAAGTGATTGCTCCTTGTAAGAAGAGAACTTCAGCCAATCTTGGGAAAGCAATGATACTCGAGCCATCATAGGAGTAACTAATCCTTTAAATCGGGGTAAGGATACACCAGCACTGACCTCTGACATTTGGTCCCAACCATAAATTAAAGAGCCATCCCAGAGATCTCCGTATCCAAACAAATTTTTTAGCTTGACTGATCCTTCAAGTGACCAAGATCTAGCCTGCAAAAGCATTTGAAAAATCAAAAACATAATAGACACGCAATGCTTTGTTCATCCATACAAACTGCAGACACAAATCAAAGAGCATGTTTGAACTGCATGGCAAGTTGAGTAGCATTGAGTGGAAACCAAAATATACATGAGTTTTACATCATTTTACGTGATTGAAGCATATAAGTGGATCCACCCAGGTAGACAGCTGCAAGATATTTGTTCATTCAGTTGCCTCCAGATGTAAGGGCATAGCATTATAGTGATCAATTGAATTAGTTATTTTTGATTATTTTTTTTACAAGTTGAATTAGCACATAAATACAGTAAAAAGTATGGACGGTTGGAACTTGGAAAAATTGCACGGTTGGAACTTGGAAAAATTGCACTTATAGTTCCGTATGGTCTAAAGTTGAACGATCTTGGCAGTTAAGTCAGTAACATAGACTTAATATTTCAAAACAATTTAAATTTTAAAGCCTTATTCCATGGTGCATAGTGAAAATTAAGTTTCTCAATATAACTACTACGAATTAGGCAACTACTAGTACCATTTCGCAGATTGCATAAATCTCATAGCTAATCACTTCAATTACAATTAAATTCCTACTGCTATACTCAAGCGCTCAAACACACAATTAAAAAAGAACAACTAACAATTTATTCATCAGTAATTAATTGAAATAGACATACCCTAGTATATACACATATAGCAATATAGAGAAGTTGCAAAAGTACACCTCAGACTTGGAGAAAATGCCGATATCACCGGTGAGAGGGTTTTTGGTCTCAACAACTTCAACAATCACATTGGTAGTCCCGGGAAACTCTGGTGGCCCCGAATCGAGAGTAATGTTAACCGAATCAAAAATCTCGAGCCGTCGAAGCCGAGCATTAGCAATACTAGCCGCCTGAAGCAACTCTTGGACTGAGGTTGCTGTTTTTAGGGCTTCGATTTCTGAAACGATCAGCTGCTCCTTCGTCTTGGTATTTCCCTTGATTAAAACGTTGTGAACTCGAAGGGGAACATTCTCTGTGGAGATTCGACGGAACAGGATCTCCATTTTGGCTCTTTCGGAAAGCAATCTTGATTCCATGGTGACTGTCTCCTCTTCTTCTTCTTCGTCTTCGTCATCTTCAAAATCTTCATCGTCTTCCTCTTCTTCCTCATCGATGATTGGGGGTTCTAAGTTCGGATTTCGGTGTTCGTCTGATTCATCACCGGAGATAGCCATGGACGTGTCTGTGGTTATAGGAAATGTATCTAGAGAGCGAAAGACGGTGGCCGGAAGTAAAATAGAAGGGACGACGGTGACGGGGACATACACAGTCTGCTGATCCTTTACAGTTTACGCCTTGTCTTGAGAAGTTATTCCATGGGGAGTTTATATTTACATGTAATTATTGTTTTCTTATATTAATGAATAGACGAATAGACAAACTAACGTGAAGTTTTAATAAATAAATATAAACAATTCATTAAACAAAAAAATTTATATGTAATTTTTTTATATTTATTTCTAAAATAATAAACTATTAGACTTTAATAGTGGTAACACCATAACTAGATCATTATTTATTAATTTGAGGACATCATCTGGTTTTAGATTATTATTTTTCTATTTTAAACAATAAAAAAAACTTACATTTTAATCCTTATTTAATTTTAATTAATATAATTATAATCATTAAACTTTATAAAATGTGGTGCAGATTATTAAAAACATACATGACTCGTATTACTCCTTTTATTCTACAAAATGAATATTAGGATAATGATATATTCTGTGTAAGATCTCGATTTTTAATTAATAAAATTTATTTATTTTATATTTGTTTTTAAAATAGTAAAATGTTAAATTGATAAAAAAAAAATTAAATTTAAAGATGATATTTGCCAATTATAAAAACAAAAAAAAACATCGATGAAGACGCCAATGAATATTTGGTAAAGTACGACGACATCGTAATAACTAATCATTCATGGATTTCACAATAAAATAATTGTAAGATATAAAAAATGACAAAATAACCGATAATAAAAGTTGTTGGCAAAACGGTTATATTTAACTGTTAAAATACCTGGTAATAAAGGAATAGTAACGCATAATTTCACTACAGTATTTGTGAGACCCCAAATTTTACGAATAAAGATTTAATTTTATCGAAATATTTTTTTTAATATTATGGTGTTGTGGATTTGAGATAATGTTATAGTTGTGAGTAGTATTTATAAATTTTGTAAAATATGCAAGTTGTTATATAATATTCGATTAAATTTAATATTAAATGCGACAGTACAATCATCGGTGGACCCTATTAACTAATTATCATTTGATTGAGAAAACGACAAAAATATTTTTATAAAAATAACTACGGAAGTTTTACTGTTAAAACTGTTGAACTACTTTCGGTAGTAAAAAATACGATGAATACGGCATTAGTTGCATAAGAAGACACGATATTGATTATCGATGCTTACGCGAGAAGTTACTCGGTTTTGTTCAATTATTACATAAAGAATTGTGACGCCTTTAAAATAGGTATACATCACCCATTCCGAGTTGTCAATATATAGTATGTAAACAACTACAACTTTATTATTACAACAAGAAAGCGTGAGTTTGAATACAAATATTATCTTCTGTATAATATCTATACTCAAATAAATCCTCATCACATTTATTGATACATTATTTTACAAAATGGTGAGGACTACTAAACAACTCTTCTCTAGAACCTTCATTCCATAATTTCCGACTGCATCTTCTTATATTCTCGCCTCCCGAGAAGAAAAAATAGAACAAAAAGGAAAAGGGTGAAATTTCAACTAAAGAAAAATATTATGACTAAGATAATATACAACAAAAATTATCATTAGTCTTCAATGGAAAAATCTAATAGAATCTGATAGACAATGAGTTTTTAAATCAATATTCGCAATGAAATAATAATTCATTAGAAGAGTTAAGTAGAGAATCTGCAAACCGTAAGACCCGAATTTTATAAATAAAGATGAATTTTTCTATAAATATTATGGAATAAATTTGATATAATGTTATAGTTGTGGGTAATATTTATAAATTTTGCAAAAAGTATGCAAGTTGTTATAAAATATTCGTTTGCCTTTAATATTCTTTTGTTAGGGAATATTCGTCTGATAACGGCTCAATCATTGGTGGACCTACAATGTAATTATTGCTCGGATTGAGAAAACGACAAAAATATTTTATAAAAATAACTACGGAGGTGTTACCGTTAAAACTGCTGAACTACCCCTTGGTAAAATTACGATACGCTGGCGTGATAAGAAGACACTACAGATTGATTATTGATGTTACGTGAGAAGTCACTTAATTATCTTTCAATTATCACTAATAATTCATTGCGATCATATCTCTTATATTATTGATTCAATTATTGTCACAAGATCATCCAGATAATATGTTATAGATTAAATCAATAATCGAGACGATGAAGTTATAAATGATTAATAATTGTTGAAAGATTAAATATGTGTTGATGAAAAAAAATGATTTGTGGTAAGTTTGATTATTTTATGGGGCCTATATGTCATCATCTAAGAGTCTCTTCACAATAAGAATTACCTTCACAATAGTAATTACCCTTGTGAATAGTATTTACCTTCGTCGATAGTAATTACCTTCGTCAATAAGAATTACCCTTGTGAATAGTATTTACCTTCGTTAATAGTAATTACCTTCGCCAATAGTAATTACCCTTGTGAATAGTATTTACCTTCGTCAATAGTATTTACCTTCGTTAATAGTAATTACCTTTACCGACGTCGAACCACTTGTCGCTTCACATTACATGCGCCGAACCACTTGTCGCTTCACATTACAAAGGCCAAACCAATTAAATCAAGCCACTTGCTTTTTCACACTTTTCAAGAAAGCTAAGCTAGAAATCTTCTATAAATAGAGGCCTGAGGCTTCATTATTTTCACGAATTCATTCAAGCTATAGAGAGAGAAAGTATAGAGAGAATAAGAGAGAAAGAGAGAAGATTTTGTTCACTACTACACCGTCAGCAAAGATTCAATCTCCTACCAAATGTAAGGGGTGTTATTCTTTCTTATTCATGAAGAGAATCGTTGTTATTCCATCGCTTATTATTCTGCTTGGAATAACCTCAGATACGCTGGTTTACCCTATACTTGGTGACATTCTTCTATTATTCTGCATTGGAACATCCATGCTCGTGTTTTACACCGACCGGTTCCGCTTTTATTATTCTGTTGGAACATCCTCATCATGTGTTTTACACCGACTGGTTCCGCTCTTTATTATTCTGCTGAATATCCTATCATGTGTTTTTACACCGGATCCGTTCCATCTTTATTATTCTGCTGGAACATCCCGCTTGCAGTGAATTTCACCGACACGGTTCCGTTATTTATTATTCTGCTTGGAATAATCATTCGTAAGGCCCTATCGCATTTACGGTGATTTCTTTTGTTATTCCATTCTTTATTATACCCAAATTGGTTAAAACTTTGACTTCTATACTCCATGAAATTAGTGGAATATCCTCGATATTTGCGTTTCATCCAAAGATCTTTTCATGAAAATATTCTTCCGATCATTCTTGAATTTTACTCTACAAAACAATGATCATGTTGATAATTTGGGCGTTAATAATTCTGGATAAAATAATTCTTGAACTTGTTTTATCAATTCTTATATCATTGTCATCATCCTCATGTTTATATTATGTTGAAAGTCATCCGTGGCCTGTAGTGCATAGATGGACTTGGTATGATTATGACCGAGAGACTATTCGGTATAATCACGGCCGTAATGTTACAAATGATGTGGTAAAAAATCTTCATGGTCAGTAGTGCATTGATGGACAATTGTTGGCATGATCGATCACCACTATTAATGAATACACAAATATTCTTGCCCGTGAGTATGAATAATTGTGGTCGTGATACTAAAGAATATCCTCGCCGCAGTGGGGTGATTCGATGATGTGGAATATTTATTAAAGTCGAGTCTCAAATATAACAATGATGAAAAACCTTTTAAAACCTAAAAGATAGTAGACTTTATTTTCTACTTGACTCTTTTAATGGATTGCAGATATTCATTGCAGCTTAAACCGGTTGTTATTGTATTTTATCGCTTTAACATTGTTGAAGACTATTGATAATTTATTCTCGCATTATCTTAGTCATAATATTTCTTCTCGGGCTAGTTGAGCTCACCCTTTCTTTCACCGTTTTTCTTCTTGAAATGAGAATATAGTGGGACGAAGCTCTGGGAAACGCAGTGATGGTCCTGAAGATAAGATTAGTAGTCCTCACTATTCGTGAAATAGTGTGATAATAATTGTAATGAGGACTTTTTTGAGTTTGTATAATATCTAGTAGACGATATTTGTATTTAAACTCACGCTTTATGTCGTATTGTACACCTACGCTTATGTTAAGTAAGTTGATTTAAATTACGCACTATATATAAGTGGCGACCCAAGATGGGTGATGTATACCTAATTTTGGGGCGCGCCACAAATTACTATCTTCTATGTATGAATTTAAAAGTTCATCGCTCTATCTTTTATCCCCGTAACATCAATCAATATATATCTGGATCAAATATTCATCTTTGCACTACAGCCAAAGATATTCATCACCGTCATGTTCATCTAAACACTGCTCATCTTCAGACTACGGGCCAAAGATATTCTTCAGAAATCATTCATCTTTGCACTACAGTGCCAAAGATATTCAATAATATCATCATTTAAGATTGAGGATGATGAAAATATTTTAAAAAAACGAATCCAAAGAAACAAAATGACAAGATTAAGGATTCGTACTTTTATTTTATCCATGTTCAAAAATACCTCAAAAATAATTATAGTGGTGTAAAATTCAAGAATGATCAAAACATGGATACAATCAAAACTAGTATCCGTAATAGATATTTTGACGAAAAGAAAATTTTTCATTTTTCGATGAATAAGTCTTGAGTATTCGTGAATAGTTCCAGATATCGTGAATAGTCAGATACGTGAATAAGAATCTCAGACACCAAAAGTTCCAAATTTGATAAAAAAAACTTCAGATCAATATTTTAACATAATGATATTGAAGAAATAATATCATTACGAAAAAAAAAATATCCCTTACTCTCACAAAAGACAAGATTTCTAGTTGAAATAATTTGATATAAAGCATGACTTGAACTTGCACCGTGATATAAGCAATACTCAAAGTATACTCAAAATACTCACAAGAATACGCCGATAATATAGAGAGAAAACTTCAATTTCGTGTGATTTTCAATTCTAACCTAAGCACCTATTTATCGAAAAATGCTTAGAACACCAAAGCGTAAAATTTATTAAAATATTAATTTATTAATTTTTATTCCTACGCCCACATTTAGAGATCTGAATTCAGCCACTTCTAACACATGCAAGACCCTACAATAATGACAAAAAACGTTTTTGTCATTTTAAATATTTTATACTTCTAAAAATCAATTATTTCGGAGCTTCGAAACTTCAATAATTCACAATAAATATCCATTTTGTCAGAAAATTCGAAACTCGCGACTTTTTATAGGAAATTCAATTCTCTAAAACTTTGCGGAAGAAAGTTTTTCTGAATTCCAAACAAAAATTGACCGAAAATCCACAAACCAAGCGATTTTACAAAAAGCTATAATCAAATTTCACCAATAAATGGGGTCCACCGACATGTTTAACATGTTTTAAACATTTATTACAACAAAAATACTCTTCCTCCTCGTATACTCATATATCCCACATTCGTTGTAAAAATATCACCATTATTATATTATTAAAATATAATAATATATTTAAATGAATTATTTTATCGTAAAAAGATAAAATTTCAATTTTCAACAATTGTCAAATTAAAATTTTCTCCATCTATATCCACATAAAATCAATATTTTTCTCATTATATGAATCAATAATTAATTATTCACAAATAACATTACGTAATCATAATATCGACAACCGTGCGTTCCTGGAAAGAGGGGCTTCCAATAAAATTTCTCTCCTTCTTGGTGCCGCAATTAGGTGTGACCAAATCTCTCTTTAGATGTAACTTTCTAGACATTGCCAATAATGTTATCTAATAATATTATTCGATAATATGAATTATTGCTTTGATAATGAAAATACGTGTAATGACAATTATTGAAACAATGTTAATATATAAAATATCAACGCAACAATTATTAAATCAATAAAATATTGAACAAGAATTACTCAGAAACCATTATTGAGTAGTGCCTTCTTACGTAAGAATCAATAATTGGTGCAATACCGCAGTGCTATCTTGTGTTTTAACCAACCTAGTATTTTAACAAAGATTAATCTGTGAATAACTACAATCGTTATTTTTAAATAACTTATATTTGTCGCTTTCTTCATCCAATCGCTTTCCGCATGGGGCCACAAAAAGATCTGCCTACCGTCAGATGAATATTCTCCGACAAAGCAAGAATATTCCACGACCAAATCGAATATTCCCTCGACAACAATGAATATTTTATAACCACTTGCTTATTTTGAAATATTTTATGTATTTTACCCATAACTATCCACATTAATCAAATCAACCCTTACTATTTCAAAATAGAAAATTAAATTTCATTAATAATAAGTTGGGGTCTTACAGTAATTGCTGCATAGTATCTCACGTTATTTGATTCAATTATTGTCGATATTTTGTGTAAGACCCCAACTTTTATGAATAAAGATTAATTTTCTATAATTATCATTTTTGAATATTATGGAATGAATTCGATATAATGTTATAGTTGTGGGTAATAGTTATAAGTTTTGCAAAGTACGCAAGTTGTTATATAATATTCGATTGGTCGGGGAATATTTGTTTTAACAGGGAATATTCGTACGACGGCACAATCATTGGTGGACCCCACAACGGAATTATTATTTTTGATTGAGAAAACGGCAAAAAAATATTTTTATAATAATAACTACGAAAGTTTTACGCTTAAAACCATTGAACTACTCTCTAGTAGTAAAAGTACAAAGATTACGCATAGTTGCGTAAGAAGACACCAGTATTGATTATCGATGCTTACGTGAGAAGTCAATCGCTTTTGTTCAATTATTGCTTCAAGAATTGTTGCATAGTGTCTCACGTTATTTGATTCAATTATTGTCGATATTTTATATATTATTAAATCAATAATTGAGATGACATAGTTATTAATATTATTATTTGCAATATTAACGATGTCAGAAGTTCTCATCGAGGAGAGGTTTGGTCACCTAATCAAGCTACTATTGATAGGGAGAAATTCTTATTGAAAGCCCCTATTTTCCGGGAACGACACGGTCGATTAATATGTGAATTATAATAATGATGATAAATGTTGTTAGATATATTGAGGTGTCTTTTTATTAAGTCACTAAGTTTATATATATATATATATATAAATTTTGTTTTATTAGTATTATTAATGTAATAAAACAGAAAAACTTTTTATATAAAAATGTAATACTTTTATAAAGTTATTTGTTTTATTAGACAATAATTAGAATATATTATATTTTATCAAAGCATAAATCAACATAGTATCCTTTCTATTTTCTTATAAATAGGATGCTTAGTTAGAATTGAAAACCACACCGTAAGTTCGTAGAATTCTTCATAATCTTGAGCGTATTTCTTTTTAGAGTTTTAAGAAGCTTTGAAATAATCAGAGTTTTCTTCAAGAATATTCTCGCCTACCAATTGGAATACTCTTCTTTTACTGTAGTGGGTATTATTTCTTTCATTCATGAAGAGAACTTCATTATTCTATTTTTTTATTCTGTTAGAATAACTCAGATATCGCTGATAAAACCTCAGTATACGCCATTACCCTATACTTGGTGAAATTTTTTCATTATTCCATTCTTTATCATTATGTTGAATAACTTTGCTTATGTGAAGTACCGCATACGTGGAGAAATTCTTCATTATTCCATTCTTTATTATTTTGTTGGAACATCCCGTCATGCGCTTATGCATGACCTAGTTCCGTTATTTATTATTCTCGCTGAACATCTTGTTGGTGCAATTTTTACTTTGACTCGGTTCCATTATTTATTATTCTGTTGAATATCATGTATCGCGCGTTTACGCATGACCGTTCCGTTATTTATTATTCCGCTTGAATAACTCGTCTGCGTCGCTTATCGCATGCCTAGTGATTTTTTTTGTTATTCCATTCTTTATTATAATCAACCGGTTAAAGTTTTGACTTCTATACTCCATGAAATTAGTGGAATATCCTTGATATTTGCACTTCATCCAAGATCTTTTATGGAAATATTCTTTTGAGCATTCTTGAATTTTACCTACAAAGAAGTATCATGTTGACAATTTGGACATTATTAGTTCTGGATAAATTAATTTTTGAACTTGTTTTATTGAATTCTTATATCATTGTCATCATCCTCATGTTTATATTATGTTGAAAGTCATCTCAGTATTCTGTAGGCATAGATGAACTTGGTATGATTATGACCGTGGATTAATCGGTATAATCACGATCGTAATGTTACAAATGATGTGATAAAAGTCCTCATCGGCTCAGAAGTGCATTGATGGACGCTTGTTGGCATGATCATGACCATTGATGAATACACGAATATCCTCGGCCGTAGTGCATGGATAATTTGTGGTCGTGATACTAATGAATATCCTCGGCCGAAAAGGTGGATGATGATGGATTATTTATTGTCGAGTCTCAAATGATAAAAGTGATGAAAAACCTTTTTAAATCATAAAAGATAGTAGATTTTATTCTCTACTTGACTCTTTTAATGGATTGCTTGTTCCGCTGCAGTTAAACTTGATGTTTGTTATATTTTATCAGTTTAACACTGTTGAAGGCTAACGATAATTTATTCTGCATTATCTTAGTTATAATATTTCTTACTAGGCTACTTGAGCTAACCCTTTTGCTTTAATTGTTCTCTTCAGGAAGTGAGAACGTAGTAGGGACTAGTCGGGGAACGGAGTGACGGTCCAGATAATAGCATTAGTAGTCCTCAATATTATGTTAAATAGTGTGATAATAATTGTAATGAGGACTTATTCTGAGAGTGGATATTGTCTAGAAGACAATATTTGTATTAAAACTCACAGCTCTTGTTGTATATTTAAGATTGTATTTGTATTCTGTACCATGTATTTGACGACTTCTAATAGGTGATGTATACCTATGTTGGGGCGCCACGGTTGGTATCAAAGCTAGGATATGATCCTCGCTAAGATGTGAGACAAGAACTAGGAGAGGAGAGACGGGAATTCCTTTGCTAGTATGACCTACCTAAGTTTATTTGGTATTTAATTGGCTCACGAGTATAGGGATAATATGTGATATGTTAATTAACCCTTATTTTGTGGCGAAGAATTGAAAATGACATCCGAGAATGTTGAGAACATCAATGGAGCACGAGAGACCATCGAGTATCCACATATCAATAATCAGGATAATGTGCATTAGGAAGGCGACAATCCTCAGGCAAACAACAACACGGATCAGATGATGAACGATAGAATGTTCAGAGGCTTTATGCAATTCATGCAACATCAGGCAAGAGCGACTCCTGTCCAAAATGCAGGTGAAAACACTGGCAACTCTCGGATGGTCACCGCTAAGCAGTTCAAGGAACTGGGACCACCGGAGTTTTTTGGAGAGCCAAAACCACTTAAGGCGGAGACGTGGATAAAGCAGATCAACAAGATATTTGATGTTTTAGGATGCTCCGAGGAGCAAAGGTTCCTTTGCCACCTTCATGTTATTGCGCAGGCGGCATTACTAGTGGGAATCAGAAGCATACTCAACTCGCCAGATCAAGATGTCTTGGGAGAAGTTCCAAGAATGCTCAATGACAAGTACTTTCCCGAAAGTATTCGTCACATGAAAGAGGTAGAGTTCATCAAGTCGGAGCAAAACAACATGACCGCAGTCGCGATCTGACGGTTTAAGTTTGCCGAGTTGTCCCGGTTTGCGTCCCATTTGGTTGATAACAAGGAGAGAATGACGCGAATATTTCTAAGAGGTTTGAAATTTGAGATACGTCAATATCTTATCTCTCATAAACTATGTTTATATTCAGATGTTGTTAATAGGGCTCATTTATTGGAGCGCGATAATGAGTCAACCCAACCAAAAGAGAGCAACCGACAAAATGATAATACCAGTGATAACAGTCATCGAAGCGGTGACAATAAGCGTTGAGGGAATCATCATGCCAGAAATGGTAACCACTTCGATAGTAATCATGGCCAAAACAATAAAAATGGACATTTCAAGAAAAGGAGATTCAACAATGATGGAAAGACGTCAGCATCAACACCTGTCGTTAAGGAAGGAGAACGATCACCTATCATATGCTTCAGATGTAGAGGAGAGGGACACATCAGTCCAAACTATGCGATGCCATCCAAAGCATGTTACAATTGTGGAAGAGAAGGTCACCTGACCTGATTTTGTCGTGCACTGAAGATAAGTCCAGCTGGGATGGAGGCATCAAAGGTCGTCCCAAACAAGACAAAATCGGTAGTTCAAGGGAGAACGTTTGTCGTGACCTCCCAGAAAGCAAGGAACCCGAACGAGGTCATCACGGGTAAGCTTATCATAAACTCTAGCGAAGTATATACCTTATTTGATATCGGTTCTACCCATTCTTTTATTTCTCCTACTTGTGCTCAACGTTTAAATTTGACTCCGGAGAAATTGGACTTTGACTTATCTGTTGAAACTCCATTGGGAGAAACCTTCATTACATCCACTGTTTATAAGTCTTGTTTGGTTCAAATCGGTACCCTCACATTACCTGTCGATCTTATTTCATTGAAAATACTTGCATTTGACGTAATTATAGGGATTAATTGTTTACTAACTAATAATGCAAAATTGATTATTTTCGTAAGGTTGTTAGCTTTCATATTCCTAACCAACCTATTATGCGAATTCAAGCAACCAAACCATTAAAATCAATCACTGTCATCTCAAGCCATAAAGCTATTCATTTATTGAAAAACGGATGTCAAGCTTTCGTAGCTCATGTCACGGATTTAAACAAAAATACGTCAGTTTTGAATGATATCTCTATTGTTAATAAATTTCCTGACGTATTCCCTGAAGAACTTCCTGGCCTACCCCCAGAGTGTGAAATTGAATTTTGTATTGATCTTGAACCTAGTACAAAACTTATTTCCAAAGCCCCATATCGAATGACTCCTATTGAACTTCAGGAGTTAAAGACCCAACTGCAGGAATTGTTAGACATCGGTTTCATTCGTCTCCCTAAGACGCCTCCTTAGGGGTGTTCTGTTCTATTCGTGAAAAGAAAGATGGAGTATGCGACTTTGTATTGATTATCGGGAGTCAATATGTCACCATCAAAATAAGTACCCATTGTCACGTATTGATGACCCGTTTGACCCGATTCAAGGAGCCAAATTCTTTTCAAAGATTGATCTTCGTTAGGATATCACGAATTGAAGATTAGAACCATGACATTCCAAAGACACTTTTCGTAACTTGGTACGGGCATTATGAATTCCTAGTCATGTCTTTTGATCGACTAATGCTCCTCGCCGCCTTCATGGATATGATGAACCGAGTATTCAAAGAATATTTGGATCACTTTGTGGTCGCCTTTATTGATGACATCCTTATTTATTCCAAAAGTCGTGAAGATCATGAGCAACACTTGAGGTCGATACTTCAAAAGCTTCGTGAATATAAGCTTTATGCCAAGTTGAAGAAATGTGAGTTCGCTCGAGAAGTAGCATTCCTTGGGCACGTGGTATCAAGTCATGGAATATCTGTTGACCCAGCAAAGATTGAAGCTATTCAAAGCTGGGAGCAACCTAAATCAATGACCGAAGTTGTGACGCCCCCAAAAATAGATATACATCACCCATCTTGAGTCGCCAGATACATGGTACAGAATACAAATACTATCTTTAATATACAACAAGAGAGTCATGAGTTTTAATACAAATATTGTCTTCTGCATAATATCCACTCTTAGAATAAGTCCTCATTACATTTATTGTCACACTATTTAATGTAATAGTGAGGACTACTAATGCTATCATCTGACTATCAAAACCATTCCCCGACTCATCTCAAATTTATATTCTCATTTCAAGAGAATAAAAGAAGGAAAGGGTTGAGCTCAACTAGCCCAAGAAGAAATATTATGACTAAGATAATGCGTAATAAATTATCATTAGTCTTCAACAATGTTAAACCGATAAAATATAATAGACATCAAGTTTAATCATGCAAATGAACAAGCAATCCATTAAAAGAGTCAAGTAGAGAATAAAATCTACTATCTTTTATGATTTAAAAAGTTTTTCATCACTTTTATCGCCGAGACTCAGATTAATAAATAATCCACATCATCAAATCATCTCTGCACTACAGGCCAAGGATATTATTTAGTAACACGACAACGAATTATCCATGATACTTCTTTATAGAGTAAAATTCAAGAATGCTCAGAAGAATATTTCTATAAAAAGATACTGGATGAAGCACAAATATCAAGGATATTCCACTAATTTCATGGAGTATAGAAGTCAAAACTTTAATCAACTGAGTATAATAAAGAATGGAATAACAAAAGAAATCACCATGCATGTGGTACTTCAGATGCATGTGTTATTCCAATGTAATAATAAATAACGGAACCAGTCGGGAGTAATACGCACCGGCAAGTGATATTCCAATGTAATAATAAAGAATGGAATAACAACAAAAATCACCATGCATGCGTACTTGATGTGATGTGTTATTTCAATGTAATAATAAATAATCGGAACCAGTCAAAGTAAATTAAGACCGATGTGATGTTCCAATGTAATAATAAATAATGGAATAACAACAGAAATCACCATGCATGCGGTACTTGTATGCAAAGTTATTCCAACATAATAATAAATAACGGACCCGTGTCCCAAGATAAAATGCACGCAGACGTGATATTCCAATGTAATAATAAAGATTTTAACAAGGTCCCACCGTAAAAGCACGATGTGATATTCTAACGTAATAATAAAGACGGAACCAGTCCTAGTCCCACAGAAACGCAAAGACAAGATATTCCAATGTAAAAATAAAGAATGGAATAACAATAGAATTTCACCACGTATGCGGTATTGGCATGATGTATTTATTCCAAAGAAATAATAAATAATGGAATAATGTAAGAATTTCACCAAGTATAGGGTGAGGCCAGCATATAAAAGTTATTCCAATGTAATAATAAAGAATGGAATAATGTAAGTTTTCTTCATGAATATGAAAAAAAAAATACCCCTTACCTTAGAATAAAGCTGGATATAGGAGTAGTGAAGTAGCAGAATACTTTTCTTCTTTCTCTCTAGAGTTTTAGTGAATTCGTAAGAAATAATGAAGGAATGGGCTTCTATTTATAGGAGAATGGACTGAATATTAACTAATTCCTGAACGGTCCAGATTGATTTACTTTTAAACGGATGGTCCAGATTGGTTTACTATAAAATATTCTAATAAAACAAAATCTTTTAAATAAAATATAATATATTCTATTTATTGTCTAATAAAACAAATAACTTTATAAAAGTATTCTGTTTTATATGTAAAGCTTTTCTGTTTTATTACACTAATAATACTAATAAAACAAAACTTATATATATAATATAAGAATCGACAATAATTGAATCAAATAACGTGAGACACTATGCAACAATTACTGTAGCAATAATTGAACAAAATTGAGTGTTTTCTCACGTAAGCATCAATAATCAATACCGTGTGCTACTATGCAACCACGCCAGACATCGTACTTTTTACTACCGAAAGTAGTAGTTCAACAAGATAATTCAGTAAAACTTCCGCCGTTATTTTCATAAAAATATTTTTGTCGTTTTCTCAATCCGACAATAATTTTGTTGTGGGGTCCACCAATGATTGCGCCGTTGTACGAATATTCCCTGCTAAAACGAATATTTCCCGACCAATCAAATATAATACAACAACTTGCATACTTTGCAAAATTTATAAATATTATCCACAACTATAATATTATATCAAATCCACACCATAATATTCAAAAAAATATTTCGAGAAAATTAAATCTTTATTCGTAAAATTTGGGATTTTACAATCTCCCATCCTTATGAAATTTCGCCCTCGAAATTTACGTACATACCTCGTATACCGAACAGATGAGGACACTTCGTCAGATTCTAACTCTTGAGGTATAACCTTTAAGCGTATAATATATTCCAGGATTTTAACAGGTACATCTTCAAACGTTAAATTTTCCGCTATCTCGTCTGGTTCTGAATCAATAATGTGGTTCGGGTCGTCCACATATTTACGTAACATCGATACATGAAAAATATTATGAACACGCGACATATTTGGCGGTAAAACGAGTCTATAGGCCACAGTTCCTACTCGATCGAGGATTTCAAATGAGTCAATAAAATCGAGGGTTGAGATTTCCTCTCTTCATCGATTCTTGCTTCTAGAATAACGCCCTCTTGAACCTTCTTTTTCATATTCATCAGCTCTGAGTATTTAGCTTGAGTTGCTTTAACTTTATCGATTAAAGTCGATTCTACTCTTATAATCGTTATCTTCACATAGGTTTGTATATTCACACTCATAAACGCATCTGATCTTCTACTCTTCGCGTCAGCTACCACGTTCGCTTTTCCCACGATGGTATTGAATGATACGATCGTAATCTTCAGTAGCTCGAGTTAACGTCTTTGGGCGCGTGTTACGTGCGCTTTAGTTGAAGAAATATTTAAGGGTTTTAGAAATGGGGTTTTGTCTTTGAGGGTCGAGACAAAATTCGATTTCACACCTCAGGTAGGCCAAGAAGTCTCCGTAAATACGTCAAGAAATTTATTAACAATAAAAATATCATTCACAACTGTGACTCTCATCTAAGACTTGGATAACACGTCACATTGATACTTATCAACTTGCCATCGTTATTCACAACGTCCCCTACAGAAAGTCTGGCTTCGGTGCATTCCACACAAGGAATTCACCAGCAAAAGGCTCAGGGCTCTTTACTTATGGCTTGATATGAAAATGATTAACTTTAGGATTTGTTTGCTTGAATTCGAATAACAGGTTAGTTAGGAATATGAAAGTTAACAACTTTACGAAAAGCATGATGAGTAATTAATCAATCGATTCCTAAAATCACATCAAAGGCAAGTATTTTCAAAGAGATAAGATCGACAGGTAACGTGAAAGTGTCGATTTGAATCAACAAGATTTATAAACAGTGGTGGTAACGAAGGTTTCTACTAACGAAGTTTCAACCAATAAGTCAAAGTCTAACTTCTCTGGAGTCAAATTTAAACATTGAGCGGAAGCAAGAGAGATAAAAGAATGGGTAGAACCGGTATCGAATAAGGTATAGACTTTGTAAGCATTTATGATTAACTTACCCGTGATAACTTCGTTTGGGTTCCTCGACAAACGCTCTCACTTAAACTATCAGTTTTGACTTGTCTGAGACATCCTTTGGCACCATTATCCCAACTGGACTTGACTTCACTACACGACAAAATCGAGCTAGGTGACCTTCTTTTTCGCAATTGAAACACGCTTTGGATTGCTGTGTACAGTTTGGACGGATGTGTCCCTCCTGTCTGCATTTGAAACATACGACCGATGGCCGTTCTTCTTCCTTTGAAATGGGTGTTGATGCTGCTGTCTTTACATCATTATTGAACCTTCTCTTCTTTAAATTTCCACTTCTATTATCTTGGCCATGATTACCACCTAAGTGGTTACCATTCTTGGCATAATAATTTCCCCCACGATGGTCATCAATGTTTCGATGGCCGTTGCCATCGGTACGATTATTATCATGTTGTTGGTCGTTAGCTTTTGGTTGTGCTGACTCATTATTGCGCTCCAATAACTGAGCCCTATTCACAACATCTGAATATAAAAAAAGTTTGTGAGAAATGAGGTATTGACATATATTGGGTTTCAAACCTCATAGAAACATTCGCATCGTTCGCTCCTCATTATCGACCAAATGGGATGCAAACCGAGACATCTCAGCAAACTTAGCCTCGTACTACGACACGGTCATATTGTTTTGCTCTAGCTTGATGAACTCCACCTCCTTCATGTGACGAATACTTTCGGGAAAGTACTTGTCGTTGAACAACTCTTGAAACTTCTCCCAAGACATCTTGAGTGCGTCAGGCTGGGTATGTTTTACAAATTCCCACCAATGATCTGCTTCTTCACGCAACATAAAGGTGGCGAATGGAACTTTTTGCTCCTCTGAGCATCCCAAGACATCAAATATCTTGGTGATCTGCTTTAACCATGTCTTCGCCTTAAGTGGTTCTGGCTTTCCCAAAAACTCCGGTGGTCCTAGCTCCTTGAACTGCTTAGCGGTGACCGACCGTGGGTTGCCATTATTTCCACCTATATTTTGAACATGAGTCTCTCTTACCTGTTGTTGCATGAATTGCATAAAGCCTCTGAATATTTCATTGTTCATTATTTGGTCAGTGTTGTTGTTTACAGGAGGATTATCGCCTTCCTGATGCACATTATCCTGATTATTGATATGTGGAGACTCAACGGTCTCCTGTGCTCCATTGCTATTCTCAACATTCTCGGATGTCGTTTTCAAATACTGCCACAAAATAAGGGTTAATTAACATATCACATATTATCCCTATACTCTGACCAACCAATTAAATACCAAATACACTTAGGTAGGTCATACTAGCGAAGAAATTCCCCGTCTCTCCCCTCCTAGTTCTTGTCTCACATCTCAGCCATGAATCATATCCCTAAGCTTTGATACCAACTGTGACGCCCCCAAAAATAGGTATACATCACCCATCTTGAGTCGCCAGATACATGGTACAGAATACAAATACAATCTTTAATATACAACAAGAGAGCTGTGAGTTTTAATACAAATATTGTCTTCTAGACAATATCCACTCTCAGAATAAGTCCTCATTACATTTATTGTCACACTATTTAACAGAATAGTGAGGACTACTAATGCTATCATCTGGACTGTCAAACCGTTCCCCGACTCGTCCCAGCTATATTCTCATTTCCTGAAGAGAACAGTGAAGGAAAGGGTGAGCTCAACTAGCCCAGTAAGAAATATTATGACTAAGATAATGCAGAATAAATTATCATTAGTCTTCAACAATGTTAAACTGATAAAATACAATAGACATCAAGTTTAACTGCAGCGGAACAAGCAATCCATTAAAAGAGTCAAGTAGAGAATAAAATCTACTATCTTTTATGATTTTAAAAGTTTTTCATCACTTTTATCGCCGAGACTCAGCTTAATAAATAATCCACATCATCAAATCATCCCTGCACTACAGGCCAGGGATATTATTTAGTATCACGACAACGAATTATCCATGCACTACAGGCCAAAGATAATCGTGTTTTCATCAACGGTCCTGATCATGCCATAAAATAATTCATCTTTGCTCTCTTGGCCGAAGAGAATCCATAGCCATAATCATACAAAAAATTGTCCATCAATGCACTACGGGCCAATGAGGACTTTTTCCACATCATTTGTAACATTATGGTCATGATTTTATCGAATAATCCCTGATCATAATCATGCCAAGTCCATCTATGCACTACAGGCCACAAATGACTTTCAACAAAATATAAACATGAGGATGATGACAATGATATAAGAATTCAATAAAACAAGTTCAAGAATTAAATTATTCAGGAACTAATAACGACCAAATTGTGAACATAATACTTCTTTATAGAGTAAAATTCAAGAATGCTCAGAAGAATATTTCCATGAAAAGATACTGGATGAAACGCAAATATCAAGGATATTCCACTAATTTCATGGAGTATAGAAGTCAAAACATTAATCAACTGAGTATAATAAAGAATGGAATAACAAAAGAAATCACCATGTATGTGGTACTTGATGATACAAAGGTTATTCCAACAGAATAATAAATAACGAAACCAGGTCAGGAGTAATACGCACCGACAGGATATTCCAACAGAATAATAAAGAATGGAATAACAATAAAAATCACCATGCATGCGGTACTTCACATCGACAGGTTATTTCAACAGAATAATAAATAACGGAACTGTGGTCAAAGTAAATTGCACCGATGTAATGTTCCAATAGAATAATAAACAATGGAATAACAACAGAAATCACCATGCATGCGATTTGCATTATTATAAAAGTTATTCCAATAGAATAATAAATAACGGAACCAGTCCCACAGAAAATGCATGTATGTGATATTCCAAATGTAATAATAAAGATGTAACCAGTCCCATGTAAAGTAAAAGCACGTATACGATATTCCAACAGTAATAATAAAGACGGAACCCGAGTCCAAATAGAAACGCATGCATAAGATATTCCAATGTAAAAATAAAGAATGGAATAACCGAATAAGAATGAATTTCACCATGTATGCGATTTTAGATGTATGCAGTTATTCCAAAGAAAATAATAAATAATGGAATAATGTAAGAATTTCACCAAGTATAGGGTGGATCACAGATACAAAAGTTATTCCAATGTAATAATAAAGAATAGAATAATGTAAGTTCTCTTCATGAATATGAAAAAAAATAATACCCTTTACCTTAGAATAAAAAGTGGATATAGGAGTAATGAAGTAGTAGAATACTTTTCTTCTTTCTCTCTAGAGTTTCAGTGAATTCGTAAGAAATAATGAAGGAATGAGCTTCTATTTATAGGAGAATGGACTGAATATTAACTAATTCTTGAATGGTCCAGATTGATTTACTTTTAAACTAGACGGTCCATTCGTTGGTTTACTATAAAATATTCTAATAAAACAAAATCTTTTAAATAAAATATAATATATTCTATTTATTGTCTAATAAAACAACTAACTTTATAAAAGTATTCATTTTATATATAAAGCTTTTCCGTTTTATTACACTAATAATAATACTAATAAAACAAAACTTATATATATAATATAAGAATCAACAATAATTGAATCAAATAACGTGAGATACTATGCAACAATTATCGAGTAATAATTGAACAAAACCGAGTGTTTTCTCACGTAAGCATCAATAATCAATACCGTGTGCTACTATGCAACTACGCCAGACATCGCTTTTACTTTACTACCGAGTAGTTCAACAGTATTAACGGTAAAACTTCTGTCGTTATTTTCATAAAAATATTTTTGTCATTTTCTCAATCCGACAATAATTTCGTTGTGGGGTCCACCAATGATTGCACCGTTGTACGAATATTCCCTGCTAAAACGAATATTTCCCGACCAATCGAATATAATACAACAACTTGCATACTTTGCAAAATTTATAAATATTACCCACAACTATAATATTATATCAAATCCACACCATAATATTCAAAAAAATATTTTGAGAAAATTAAATCTTTATTCGTAAAATTTGGGATTTTACAGTCTCCCCTCCTTATGAAATTTCGCCCTCGAAATTTACGTACATACCGGTATGCTTAATGAGATGAGACACTTCACGATTTCTAACTCTTGAGGTATAACCTTTAAGCGTATAATATATTCCAAGATTTTAACAGGTACATCTTCATACGTTAAATTTTCCGCTATCTCGTCTGGTTCTGAATCAATAATGTGGTTCGGGTCGTCCACATATTTACGTACCATCGATACGTGAAAAACATTATGAGCACGCGACATATTTGGCGGTAAAACGAGTCTATAGGCCATAGTTCCTACTCGATCGAGGATTTCAAATGAGTCAATAAAATCGAGGGTTGAGATTTCCTCTCTTCATCGATTCTTGCTTCTAGAATAACGCCCTCTTGAACCTTCTTTTTCATATTCATCAGCTCTGAGTATTTAGCTTGAGCTGCTTTAACTTTATCGATTAAAGTCGATTCTACCCGTATAATCGTTATCTTCAAATAGGTTCGTATATTCACACTCATAAACGCATACGATCTTCTACTCATCGCGTCAGCTAACACGTTCGCTTTTCCCACGATGGTATTGAATGATACGATCGTAATCTTCAACAGCTCGAGTTAACGTCTTTGGCGCATGTTACGTACGTTTTAGTTGAAGAAATATTTAAGGGTTTTAGAAATGGGGTTTTGTACTGGGGTCAGTACAAAATTCGATTTCACACTCTGGGGTAGGCCAAGAAGTCTCCAGAAATACGTCAAGAAATTTATTAACAATAAAAATATCATTCACAATTGTGACTCTCATCTAAGACTTGGATAACACGTCACATTGATACTTATCAACTTGCCATCGTTATTCACAACGTCCCCTACAGAAAGTCTGGCTTCGGTGCATTCCACACAAGGAATTCACCAGCAAAAGGCTCAGGGCTCTTTACTTATGGCTTGATATGACAATAATTAACTTTAGGATTTGTTTGCTTGAATTCGCATAACAAGTTGGTTAGGAATATGAAAGCTAACAAATTTACGAAAAGCATGATGAGTAATTAATCAATCGATTCCTAAAATCACATCAAAGGCAAGTATTTTCAAAGAGATAAGATCGACAGGTAACGTGAAAGTGTCGATTTGAATCAACAAGATTTATAAACAGTGGTGGTTAACGAAGGTTTCTACTAACGAAGTTTCAACCAATAAGTCAAAGTCTAACTTCTCTGAGTCAAATTTAAACGTTGAGCGCAAGCAAGAGAGATAAAAGAATGGGTAGAACCGGTATCGAATAAGGTATAGACTTTGTAAGCATTTATGATTAACTTACCCTTGATAACTTCGTTTGGGTTCCTCGACAAACGCTCTCACTTAAACTATCGGCTTTGACTTGTCTGAGACATCCTTTGGCATCATTATCCCAGTTGGACTTGACTTCACTACACGATAAAATCGAGCTAGGTGACCTTCTCTTCCGCAATTGAAACAAGCTTTGGATTGCTGTGTACAGTTTGGACGGATGTGTCTTTCCTATCGGCATTTGAAACATACGACCGATGGCCGTTCTTCTTCCTTTGAAACGGGTGTGGATGCTGCTGTCTTTACATCATTATTGAACCTTCTCTTCTTGAAATTTCCACTTCTATTATCTTGGCCATGATTACCACTTAAGTGGTTACCATTCTTGGCATGATAATTTCCCCCACGATGGTCATCATTGTTTCGATGGCCGTTGCCATCGGTACGATTATTATCGTGTTGTTGGTCGTTACCTTTTGGTTGTGCTGACTCATTATTGCGCTCCAATAACTAAGCCCTATTCACAACATCTGAATATAAAAAAAGTTTGTGAGAAATGAGGTATTGACGTATATTGGGTTTCAAACCTCTTAGAAACATTCGCATCATTCGCTCCTCATTATCGACCAAATGGGATGCAAACTGAGATAACTCAGCAAACTTAGCCTCGTACTACGACACGGTCATATTGTTTTGCTCCAGCTTGATGAACTCCACCTCCATCATGTGATGAATACTTTTGGGAAAGTACTTGTCGTTGAACAACTCTTGGAACTTCTCCCAAGACATCTTGAGTGCGTCAGGCTGGGTACGTTTTACAGATTCCCACCAATGATCTGCTTCTTCACGCAACATAAAGGTGGCGAATGGAACTTTTTGCTCCTATGAGCATCCCAAGACATCAATAATATTGGTGATTTGCTTTAACCATGTCTCCGCCTTAAGTGGTTCTGGCTTTCTCAAAAACTCCGGTGGTCCTAGCTCCTTGAACTGCTTAGCGGTGACCGACCGTGGGTTTCCATTATTTCCACCTATATTTTGAACATGAGTCTCTCTTACCTGTTGTTGCATGAATTGCATAAAGCCTCTGAACATTCCATCGTTCATCATTTGGTCAGTGTTGTTGTTTACAGGAGGATTATCGCCTTCCTGATGCACATTATCCTGATTATTGATATGTGGAGACTCAACGGTCTCCTGTGCTCCATTGCTATTCTCAACATTCTCGGATGTCGTTTTCAAATACTGCCACAAAATAAGGGTTAATTAACATATCACATATTATCCCTATACTCTGACCAACCAATTAAATACCAAATAAACTTAGGTAGGTCATACTAGCGAAGAAATTCCCCGTCTCTCCCCTCCTAGTTCTTGTCTCACATCTCAGCCAGGAATCATATCCCTAAGCTTTGATACCAACTGTGACGCCCCCAAAAATAGGTATACATCACCCATCTTGAGTCGCCAGATACATGGTATAGAATACAAATATAATCTTTAATATACAACAAGAGAGCTATGAGTTTTAATACAAATATTGTGTTCTTTACAATATCCACTCTCAGAATAAGTTCTCATTACATTTATTGTCACACTATTTAACAAAATAGTGAAGACTACTAATGCTATCATCTGGACTGTCAAACCGTTCTCCGACTCGTCCCAACTATATTCTCATTTCCTGAAGAGAACAGTGAAGGAAAGGGTGAGCTCAACTAGCCCAGTAAGAAATATTATGACTAAGATAATGCAGAATAAATTATCATTAGTCTTCAACAATGTTAAACCGATAAAATACAATAGACATCAAGTTTAATGTTAGCCGAACAAGCAATCCATTAAAAGAGTCAAGTAGAGAATAAAATCTACTATCTTTTATGATTTTAAAAGTTTTCATCACTTTTATCGCCGAGACTCACGACAATAAATAATCCACATCATCAAATCATCTCTACGCACTACTGTGCCAAGGATATTATTTAGTAACACGACAACGAATTATCCATTATCCACTACTGTGCCAAAGATAATCGTGTTTTCATCAACTGGCCTTAATCATGCCATAAAACAATTCATCTTTGCTCCCTTGGCAAGAGAATCCATAGCCATAATCATACCAAAAATTGTCCATCAATGCACTACGGGCCAACGAGGACTTTTTCCACATCATTTGTAACATTACGGCCATGATTTTATCGAATAATCCCCGTCATAATCATACCAAGTCCATCTATGCACTACAGTGCCACGATGACTTTCAACAAAATATAAACATGAGGATGATGACAATGATATAAGAATTCAATAAAACAAGTTCAAGAATTAAATTATTCAGAACTAATAACGTCCAAATTGTCAACATAATACTTTTTTATAGAGTAAAATTCAAGAAAGCTCGTAAGAATATTTCCATGAAAAGATATCGGATGAAGCGCAAATATCAAGGATATTCCACTAATTTCATGGAGTATAGAAGTCAAAACTTTAATCAATCGAGTATAATAAAGAATGGAATAACAAAAGAAATCACCATGTATGTGGTATTGGCATGAGCGTGTTATTCCAATGTAATAATAAATAACGGAACCAGTCGAGTAATACGCACCGGCGCGTGATATTCCAATGTAATAATAAAGAATGGAATAACAACAAAAATCACCATGCATGCGGTACTTGATGTATGTGTTATTTTAACGAATAATAAATAACGGAACTAGGTCAAAGTAAATTCATGCCAAGCGGGATGTTCCAAATGAATAATAAACAATGGAATAACAACAAAAATCACCATGAGCCCTGTCGTCACCATCACCATGGAATAACAATAAAAATCCGCTGGTTATCATTATTCATTGATCGCTATCTTTGGTACGATCCTCGTTATGGTCCCTCGGTTGAACATACTCTCATTATCTCGCTTCTAAGAATTGAGCCACATTAACAACATCCGAATAGAGAGAAAATTTATGAGAAATGAGATATTGTCAGATGTCGTTTCAAACCTCTCGTAAACATCCGCGTATCGTTCCTCATTCTCTACCAAATGAGGTGAAAACTTGGATAACTCGCAAACTTTGCCTCGCATCGAGACACCGCCATTTGTTTTGTTCTAATCGATGAACTCCACTTCCTTCATACGACGAATACTTTCGTGAATGTATTTGTCATTAAATAGTTCTCAAACGCCTCCCAAGACATGCCGAGTGCGGTTTGGATGGGTACGCTTCACGCACTCCCACCAAATAGTCTGTCTCGCCACGCGAACATAAAGGTGGCGAATGGAACCTTCTGTTCCTCCGTGCATCCCAAGACATCGAATATCTTGGTAATTTGCTTGACCCATGTTTCCGCCATGATCGGATCTCGCTTTCCTTAAATTCGTGGTCCCAACTCTTTAAACCGTGCTTTGTGACAACCCTTGAATTGCTATCATTTCCTCCTCAGTATTTTGAACAAGAGTCTCCTCGTCTGATTTTGCATGAACTACAAAAGCTTCTAAACATCCCCTCGCTCATCATCTTTCCGGTGGTGTTGTTCACGGAGAGAACATTGCCCGACTGTTGCACGCTTCTCCTCGTTGGTGAGTACATGCGTCTCCACGGTCTCATTTCCATTGTTAATATTCTCACGACATTCTCAAATCATCGCCATAAAACAATGGTTAATTAAGAAAATCAATATATCACATAATATCCCTATATACTCGACTAACTAACAAATAAGCTTAGGTAGGACACACTAGCGAAGGATTTACTCGCCTCTCCCTCCTAGTTCTATTCCCCGATCTCCGCCAGAGATCATATCCTAAGCTCGATACCAATCATGGCGCCCCAAAATAGGTATACATCACCCATTCCGAGTTGTCAATACATGGTACATGTAAACAACTACAACTTTATTATTACAACAAAGAAACTCGAGTTTGAATACAAATATTATCTTCTGCACAATATCTATACTCAAATAAATCCTCATCACATTTATTGATATATTATTTTACAAAAATGGTGAGGACTACTAAATAACTCTCTCTAGAACCTTCATTCTATACCCCAATTGCATCGCTTATATTCTCGCCTCCCGAGAAGAAAAATGGAACAAAAAGGAAAAGGGTGAGCTCAACTAGCCCAATAAAGAATATTATGACTAAGATAATATACAAAAAATTATCATTAGTCTTCAACAGGAAAAATCTAATAGAATACAATAAAAACAAGTTTTGAAATCAATATTCGCAATCTTAAATAATAATTAATTAGAAGAGTTAAGTAGAGAATGCAAACTACTATCTTCTATGTATGAATTTAAAAGTTCATCGCTCATCTTTTATCCCCGTAACATCAATCAATATATATCCGAATCAAATATTCATCTTTGCACTACAGAATGAAGATATTCATCGATTAATCATGTTCATCTAAACACTGCTCATCTTTGCACTACGGCCAAAGAAATTCTTCAGAATCATTCATCTGCTGCACTTCTGGCCAAAGATATTCAATAATATCATCATTTAAGACCGAGGATGATGAAAAATATTTTTAAAGAAACGAATCCAAAGAAACAAAATGACAAGGATTAAGGATTAAGGATTCGTACTTTTGTTTTATCCATGTTCAAAAATACCTCAAAATAATTATAGTGGTGTAAAATTTAAGAATGATCAAAACATGGATACAATCAAAACTAGTATCCGTAATAGATATTTTGGACTAAAAGGAAAATTTTCATTTTTCGATGAATAGTCAAGTATTCGTGAATAAGATCAGATACATGGATAGTCTTGCCGTATACGTGAATAAGAACCCCAAACAATAAAAGTTCCAAATTTGATTAAAAGTTCAGATCAATACTTCTAAGATAATGATATTAGAATAAATAATATCATTAAAAAATAATATCCCTTACCTCGAAGATCGAGATTTAGTGAAACAGGATATAAAGCTATGACTTGAATTTGCACCGATGATAAAGAATACTCAAAATACTCACAAGAATACGCTCGATAATATAGAGAGAAAATGTGGGTTTAATTGTAATTTTCAATTCTAACCTAAGCACCTTATTTATAGGAAAATGCTTAGAACACAAAGTAGAAAATTTAATATAATATTAATATATAAATTAAATTTTCCTACGCCTAACCTTCCAAGAACTGAATTCACTCATTCAACACACATGTGTAACACACCATAATGAAAAAAGCGTTTTTGTTATTCAAACATGCGACTTTTTATAGGAAATTCAATTCTCTACAACTTTACGTAAGAAAGGTTTTGCATTTTTCGATGAATAATCTTAAAGTATTCGTGAATAGTTACGATATCGTGAATAGTCTTAGATATCGTGAATAAGTAATCTCAAACACCAAAAGTTCCAAATTTGATAAAAAACTTCAGATCAATATTTCAACATAATGATATTGAAGAAATAATATCATTACGAAAAAAAATAATATCCCTTACCTCACAAAGACAAGATTTAAATAAAAACACTTGATATAAAGGCTATGACTTGAACTTGCAATCAGATAGCAATACTCAAAGTATACTCAAAATACTCACAAGAATACGCTCGATAATATAGAGAGAAAACTTCAGCTTTACGGTGTGATTTTCAATTCTAACCTAAGCACCCTATTTATAGGAAAATCGCTTGAACACCAAAGCGTAAAATTTATTAAAATATTAATTTATTAATTTTTATTCCTACGCCCACATTTAGAGATCTGAATTCAGCCACTTCTAACACATGCAAGACCCACAATAATGACAAAAACGTTTTTGTCATTTTAAATATTTTATACTTCCAAAATCAATTATTTCGAGCTTGAAACTTTAATAATTCACAATAAATAGCCCTTTTGTCGTAAAAATTCAAACTCGCAACTTTTTATAGGAAATTCAATTCTCTACAACTTTACGTAAGAAAGTTTTTCCGAATTCCAAACAAAAGTTGATCAAAATCCACAAACCAAGCGATTTTACAAAGCTATAATCAAATTTCAATCGATAAATGGGGTCCACCGACATGTTTAACATGTTTTAAACATTTATTACAACAAAAATACTCTTCCTCCTCGTATACTCATATATCCCACATTCGTTGTAAAATATCACCATTATTATATTATTAAAATATAATAATATATTTAAATGAATTATTTTATCGTAAAAAGATAAAATTTTAATTTTCAACAATTGTCACATTAAAAAATTTCTCCATCTATATCCACATAAAATCAATATTTTTCTCATCATATGAATCAATAATTAATTATTCACAAATAATATTACAAAATCACAATATTGACAACCAGGCGCCTTGTGGAGCAGGGGCTTTCCAATAAGAATTTCTTTTTTACTTGGTAGCAATTAGGTGACCAAACCTCTCTTAGATGTAACTTTCTAGACATTTCCAATAATGTTATCTAATAATATTATTCTTATAATATGAATTATTGCTTTGATAATGAAAATACTTGTGTAATGACAATTATTGAAACAACAAAGAATATAAAATATCAACGCAACAATTATTAAATCAATAAAATATTGAGCAAAGAATTATCAGAACCATTATTGAGTAGTGCCTTTTACGTAAGAATCAATAATTGGTGCAATACTGTAATGCTTCTTGTGTTTTAACCACCGAGTATTTTAACAAGATAATACTGGTAATAACTACTTCTGTTATTATTTTTAAACAACTTATATTTGTCGCTTTTCTTCATCCAATCGCTTTCACATGGGGCCCACAAAAGATCAAGCGCACTGTCGCATTTAATATTCCCCGATGCGGCGAAGAATATTCCACGACCCAACTAATATTCCCCGACAACAATGAATATTTTATAACCACTTGCTTATTTTGAAATATTTGCGTATTTTACCCATAACTATCCACATTAATCAAATCAACCCTTACTATTTCAAAATAGAAAATTAAATTTCATTAATAATAAGTTGGGGTCTTACACTTACCTTAGAATAAAGCTGGATATAGGAGTAGTGAAGTAGCAGAATACTTTTCTTCTTTCTCTCTAGAGTTTCAGTGAATTCATAAGAAATAATGAAGGAATGGGCTTTTATTTATAGGAGAATGGACTGAATAGTAACTAATTCCTGAACGGTCCAGATTGATTTACTTTTAAATGGACGGTCCAGATTGGTTTACTATAAAATATTCTAATAAAATAAAATCTTTTAAATAAAATATAATATATTCTATTTATTGTCTAATAAAACAAATAACTTTATAAAAGTATTCGCTTTTATATATAAAGTTTTTCGCTTTTATTACACTAATAATACTAATAAATCAAAACTTATATATATAATATAAGAATCGACAATAATTGAATCAAATAACGTGAGATACTATCGCAACAATTCATCGTAGCAATAATTGAACAAAACCGAGTGTTTTCTCACGTAAGCATCAATAATCAATACTGCAGTGTTACTACGCAACCACGCCATTCATCGTACTTTTTACTACCGAGTAGTTCAACAAGATTAACGGAAAACTTCCGCCGTTATTTTCATAAAAATATTTTTGTCGCTTTCTCGATCCGATAATAATTTCGTTTGTGTCCTCCGCTTGAATGATTGCAATTGCATTTAATTAATATTCCTGCTAAAACGAATATTCCCCGACCAATCGAATATAATACAACAACTTGCATACTTTGCAAAATTTATAAAATTACCCACAACTATAACATTATATCAAATCCACACCATAATATTCAAAAAAATATTTCGAGAAAATTAAATCTTTATTCGTAAAATTTGGGATTTTACAGAAGTACGTAGCTTTCTCGGCTTAGCTGGTTATTATCGGAGATTCGTAGAAGGGTTTTCTCGAATCGCTTTTCCCTTAACTCAGCTGACTCGGTAAGATACAAAATTTGGTTGGAACGAGGAATGCGAGAAGAGTTTTCAAGAACTCAAGAGGAGACTCATTTCAGCACCTTTTCTGACAATACTATCTGGCTCGAAGGGATTTTTCATCTACAGCGATGCTTCAGGCAAAGGGTTAGGATGTGTTCTCATGCAACATGGGATATTCATAGCCTATGCCTCTCGATAACTCAAAGAATATGAGAGAAATTATCCTACTCATGATCTAGAGTTGGTAGCTGTTGTTTTTGCACTAAAAATTTGGAGGCATTACTTGTATGGGGAAAAAATGGAGATCTTTACGGATCATAAAAGCCTCAAATATTTCTTCACTCAAAAGGAACTTAACATGCGACAGCGACGTTGGCTTGAACTATTGAAAGATTATGATCATACCATCCAATACCATCCTGGAAAAGTAAACGTGGTAGCTGACGCATTGAGTAGAAGATCATACGCGGGTACGAGTGCGATATTGTCAACGCAGAGGCCCATTTTGTATGTCTTGCAAAGGATGGAGATAGAGATAAAGACTCTAGGGACCCACGTGATGATGGCGAATATACGAGTAGAACCGACTTTAATTGATAAAGTTAAAGCTACACAAGCTACAGACCTTGAGCTGATGCATATGAGGAAGAAGGTACAAGAAGGTACTATGTCGGAAGCAAGAATCGATGAAGAAGGAATACTTCGAGTTAACTCCAGACTTTGTGTTCCTAACGATCCTTAGTTAAAGTATAAAATCATGATGGAGGCGCACAACACACCATTTGCAATCCATCCTGGGAGTACCAAAATGTATCATGATCTTCAACATACATTTTGGTGGGGCAATATGAAGAGAGAGATAGCGCTGTTTATCTCAAGGTGTTTAACTTGTCAATGAGTTAAGGTAGAGAATCAAGTACCAAAAGGTCCATTGCAACCACTTGAAATTCCAGAATGGAAGTGGGAGCACATTACCATGGATTTCGTTACTGGTCTTCCCAAGGTTTCTTAGGGCATAGATGCAATTTGGGTCATTGTTGATAGATTGACCAAGTCTCCGCTCATTTCTTACCAATACGAGAAACTTATACACTTGAACGCCTTGCTCAGATGTACATAAACGAGATTGTAAGACCGCATGGTATGCCAAGATATCTATAGTTTCCGATCGAGACCCAAGATTTACTTCACGATTTTGGGTTAGTTTACAAAAAGATATAGGCACGGATTTACAATTTAGTTCGGCATATCATCCTCAAACGGACGGACAATCAGAGAGGACTATTCAAACTCTTGAAGATTTATTAAGACTCTGTGTCCTTGACTTCAAGGGAAGTTGGGATAAGTTCTTACCATTGGTGGAGTTTTCTTATAACAATAGTTATCAAACAAGTATTGGCATTGCTCCATTCGAGGCGTTGTATGGAAGAAAGTGTCGTTCTCCAGTATGCTGGGATGAGGTGGGTGAAGCAACGTTGTTGGGACCGGAGTTGGTACATATGACTACGGAAAAGATTCAAGCGATCCGACAGCGTATAAAGACCTCACAAGATTGACAAAAGAGTTATGTTGATCTTCATCGAAAGGACTTGGAATTCGATATTGGAGATCATGTGTTATTACGTGTTTCTCCATGGAAAGGAGTTACGAGATTTGGAAAGAGAGGAAAGCTCAATCCTCGATTCATTGACCCATTTTTAATCCTCGATCGAGTAGGGACTGTAGCCTATAGACTCACTTTACAGCCAAATATGTCTCGTGTTCATAACGTTTTTCATATATCCATGTCACATAAATATGTGAAAGACCCGAACCACATTATTGATTTAGAACCGGACGAAATAGCGGAAGATTTAACGTATGAAGAGGTTCCTGTTCAAATCTTGGATAAGAAGGAACATATTCTACGCTCCAAGGTTATACCTCGAGTCAAAGTTTTATGGAGGAACCACGATGTTGAGGAAATGACCTGGGAGTTAGAATCTGAAATGAAATCAAGGTTTCCTTACCTCTTCGACATACCAGGTACGAACCCTAATTTCGAGGGCGAAATTTCATAAGAAGGGGAGATTGTAAGACCCTAACTTTTATGAATAAAGATGAATTTTCTATAATTATCATTTTTGAATATTATGGAATGAATTTGATATAATGTTATAGTTGTGGGTAATATTTATAAATTTTGCAAAGTACGTAAGTTGTTATATAATATTCGATTGGTGGGGAATATTCGTATTTACTACGGCAAGACAATCATTGGTGGACCCTACAACGGAATTATTATTTGATTGAGAAAACGGCAAAAAATATTTTTATGAAAATAACAATGGAAGTTTTACAGCTTAAAACCGTTGAACTACTCAGTAGTAAAAGTAAAGAATACGCTGGCGTGGTTGCATATTAGCACACGGTATTGATTATTGATGTTTACGTGAGAAGTCACTCAGTTTTGTTCAATTATTGCTTCAAAGAATTGTTGCGTAAGATGTCACGTTATTTGATTCAATTATTGTCGATATTTTATATATTATTAAATCAATAATTGAGATGACAGAGTTATTAATATTATTATTTGCAATATTAACGATGTCTAGAAGTTCTGCCAAGGATATGTTTGGTCACCTAATTGCGCGCCAATAGAGAGAAATCCTTATTGAAAAGCCCCCTCTTTCTTGGAAACGGCCTGGTCGATTAATATTGAGAATTATAATAATGATGATAAATGTTGTTAGATATATTGAGGTGTCTTTTTATGAAGTCACGAAAGTTTATATATATATATATATATATATAAATTTTGTTTTATTAGTATTATTAATGTAATAAAATGTAAAAAGTTTTTATATAAAATGTAATACTTTTATAAAGTTATTTATTTTATTAGACAATAATTAGAATATATTATAATCTATTATGCATAGTATTTTGTATATTAAATCTTTTTATATAAAACAAAATACTTTTATAAAGTTATTTGTTTTATTAGACAATAATTAGAATATATTATATTTTATTGCATATAATGCAAAGATAGTATCCTTTCTATTTTCTTATAAATAGGATGCTTAGTTAGAATTGAAAACCACACCGTAAGTTAGGAGAATTCTTCTATAATCTTGAGCGTATTTCTTTAGAGTTTTAAGAAGCTTTGAAGCGTAGTCAAGTTTTCTTCAAGAATATCCTCGCCTACTACCGGTGGAATACTCTTCTTTTTACAGTAAGTGGGTATTATTTCTTTAGTATTCATGAAGAGAACTTCATTATTCTATTTTTTTATTCATTGGAATAACTTTGTATACACTGGCCTACCTTATACTTGGTGAAATTTTTCATTATTCCATTCTTTATCATTATGTTGAATAACTTTTCTATCATGCAAAGTACGCATACATGGTGAAATTCTTCCATTATTCCATTCTTTATTATTCATTTGAACATCCTACGTGCGTTCTTTACGCATGACCGTTTCGTTATTTATTATTCTCGTGGAAACATCATCCTCGCTTGCGCGAATTTTGCCTCGACTGGTTCCATTATTTATTATTCTCGCTGGAATATCCCGTCTGCATGCGTTACGCATTTGACACCGTTCCCTTATTTATTATTCTGTTGGAATAACCTGTCTGTGCGGTCTATCGCATGCCTAGTGATTTTTTTTGTTATTCCATTCTTTATATACTCAGTTGGTTAAAGTTTTGACTTCTATACTCCATGAAATTAGTGGAATATCCTTGATATTTGCACTTCATCCAGTATCTTTTCATGGAAATATTCTTTTGAGCATTCTTGAATTTTACTCTACAAAGAAGTATCATGTTGACAATTTGGACGTTATTAGTTCCTGGATAAATTAATTCTTGAACTTGTTTTATTGAATTCTTATATCATTGTCATCATCCTCATGTTTATATTATGTTGAAAGTCATCTGTGGCCTGTAGTGCATAGATGGACTTGGTATGATTATGACCAGGGATTAATCGGTATAATCATGACCGTAATGTTACAAACGATGTGGTAAAAGTCCTCATTGGCCCGTAGTGCATTGATGGACAGTTGTTGGCATGATCATGACCATTGATGAATACACGAATATCCTTGGCCCATAGTGCATGGATAATTTGTGGTTGTGATACTAATGAATATCCTTGGCCGTAGTGGGGGATGATGTGGATTATTTATTGTTTTAGTCTCGCCGATAAAAGTGATGAAAAACTTTTTAAATCATAAAAGATAGTAGATTTTATTCTCTACTTGACTCTTTTAATGGATTGTTTGTTCTGCTACAGTTAAACTTGATGTTTGTTATATTTTATTAGTTTAACACTGTTGAAGGCTAACGATAATTTATTCTGCATTATCTTAGTCATAATATTTCTTACTGGGCTAGTTGAGCTCACCATTTTGCTTTCATTGTTCTCTTCAGGAAATGAGAACGTAGCAGGGACTAATCGGGGAACGGAGTGACGGTTCAGATAATAGCATTAGTAGTCCTCACTATTCTGTTAAATAGTGTGATAATAATTGTAATGATGACTTATTCTAAGAGTGGATATTGTCTAGATGACAATATTTGTATTAAAACTCACAGCTCTTATTGTATATTTAAGATTATATTTGTATTATGTACCATGTATTTGGCGACTCAGAATAGGTGATGTATACTTATTTTGGGGGCGTCACATTTTGTATATTATTAAATCAATAATTGAGACGATAAAATTATTAATATTATTATTTGCAATATTAACGATGTCTAGAAGTTCTGCCAATGAGAGGTTTGGTCACCTAATTAACGCTATGATAGGAGAAATCCTTATCAAAAACCCCTCTTTTCTCGGGAAGACGACACAGTCGATTAATATTGTGAATTATAATAATGATGATAAATGTTGTTAAATATATTAAGGTGTCTTTTTATGAAGTCACGGAAGTTTATATATATATATTATATACAAATTTGTTTTATTAGTATTATTAATGTAATAAAATGTAAAAACTTTTTATATAAAACAAAATACTTTTATAAAGTTATTTGTTTTATTAGATAATAATTAGAATATAATATATTTTATTATGCATAGTATTTTGCATAGTAAAATCTTTTTATATAAAAATGTAATACTTTTATAAAGTTATTTATTTTATTAGATAATAATTAGAATATATTATATTTTATTATTATGCATAGTGTTTCAGATAATACTTGCATAGTATTTGCATAGTAAAATATTTTTATATAAAATAGAATACTTTTATAAAGTTATTCGTTTTATTAGATTATAAATAGAATATATTATATTTTATTTAAAAGATTTTATTTTATTAGAATATTTTATTAATATATGATAGTAATTTAATATGGATAGTCTGCTTAAAAAGTAAATCAATCTGACCGTTCATGAATTAGTTACTATTCAGTCAATTCTCCTATAAATAGAAGCTCATTCCTTCATAATTTCTTATGAATTCACTGAAACTCTAGAGAGAGAAACTATAAAGAGAATTCTTCTTCTATAATCTTGAGCGTATTTCTTTAGAGTTTAAGAAGCTTTGAGCGTAGAAAACAGTATAAGGGGTCTTCTTTCTAAGGTAAGGAATATTATTTGTTGTACCCATAAGGGGTATTATTTCTTTTATATTCATGAAGAGAACTTCTGTTATTCCATTCTATATTATTATGTTGGAATAACCTGTCTATGCGAAGTACCGCATGTAAGACCCCAACTTATTATTAATGAAATTTAATTTTCTCTATTTATTATTTTGAAATAGTAAGGGTTGATTTGATTAATGTGGATAGTTATGGGTAAAATACGCAAATATTTCAAAATAAGCAGGTGGTTATAAAATATTTATTTTTGTCGGGGAATATTCGTTTGGTCGTGGAATATTCTTACCGCCTGGAAATATTCGCACGACGGTGCAGCAAATTATGTGGGGTCCCATAACTGAAAGCGATTGGATGAATAAAACGACAAATATAAGTTGTTTAAAAATAACTAGTAGTAGTTATTATCAAGATTATCGTTAAAAACTCTCTATGGTTAACACACAAGAAGATTACCAGATTGCACCAATTATTGATTCTTACGTAAGAAGGCACTACTCAATAATGGTTACAAAGAATTACTGCTCAAAGATTTTATTTTATTGATTTAATAATTGCTCACGTTGATATTTTATATTGTTTGTTGTTTCAATAATTGTCATTACACAAGATTTTTTATTATCGAAGCAATAATTCATATTATCCTAATAATATTATTAGATAACATTATTGGCAATGTCTAGAAAGTTCTCGCTTAAGGAGAGGTTCTAATCACCTAATCAAGCCCACCAAGAAGGAGAAATTCTTATCGAAAGCCCTCTTTCTTGAAACGCTTCGGTCATCAATATTGTGATTCTGTAATATTATTTGTGAATAATTAATTATTGATTCATATGATGAGAAAAATATTGATTTTATGTGAATATAGATGGAGAAATTTTTAATGTGACAATTTTTGAAAATTGAAATTTTAACTTTTTTTGATAAAATAATTCATTTAAATATATTATTATATTTTAATAATATAATAATGATGATATTTTTACGATGAATGTGGGATATATGAGTATATGTGGAGGAGGAGTATTTTTGTTACCAAAAATATTTAAAGCATGTTTTATGTGTCTCTGGACCCCATTTCTTGACCGAAATTTGATTATACCGTAAAATTGTCTCGTTTGTGGATTTCTTGGTCAATTTCTGCTTGGAATTTGGAAAACTTTCTTCTCAGAAAGTTGTAGAGAATTGAATTTCCTATAAAAAGTCGCATTTTTCAATAACAAAACGTTTTTTCAATTCATTTTGTGTTACACATGTGTTTTTGAATGAAATTGAATTCGATTCTTGGAAGGTTAGGTGGGCGTAGGAAAATTTAATTTATATATTAATATTATATTAAATTTTCTACTTTGGTGTTCTAAGCATTTTCCTATAAATAAGGTGCTTAGGTTAGAATTAAAAATTACACCGTAAACTCACATTTTCTCTCTATATTATCGAAATGTATTCTTGTGAGTATTTTGAGTATTTGAGTATCGCTATACTTGCAAAATTCAAGTCATAGCCTTATATCCTGTTTCAAATTAAGAAGTCGATCTTCGAGGTAAGGGATATTATTTTTTTAATGATATTATTTATTCTAATATCATTATGTCAAGTATCGATCTGAACTTTTTAATCAAATTTGAAACTTTTAGTGTTTGGAGTTACTATTCACGATACTAAGACTATCCACGATACTCTGCACTATTCACTATACTAAGACTATTCATCGAAAATGAAAATTTTCCTTTTCGTCTAAAAATATCTATTCGGATACTAGCTTTGATTGTATCCATGTTTTGATCATTCTTGAATTTTACACCACTATGATTATTTTTGAGGTATTGTTGGACATGGATAAAACAAAGTACTAATCCTTAATCCTTAATCCTTGTCATTTTGTTTCACCGGATTCGCTTTCTTTAAAATATTTTTCATCATCCTCGCCTTAAATGATGATATTATTGAATATCTTTGGCCCGAGTGCAAAGATGAATGATTTCGATAAATATCTTTGCCCGTAGTGCAAGATGAACATGTGTTTAGATGAACATGACTAATCGATGAATATCTTCGGCCTCAGAGTGCAAAGATGAAAATTTATTCCAGATATATATTGATTGATGTTACAGGAATAAAAGATAGATTTATGAACTTTTAAATTCATAAATGAATATAGTAGTTTGCATTCTTTACTTAACTCTTCTAATGAATTATTATTTCATCACCATAATATTGATTTAAAACTTGTTGTCTATTGTATTCTATTAGATTTTTCCTCGTTGAAGACTAACGATAATTTGTTGTATATTATCTTAGTCATAATATTCTTTACCGGGCTAGTTGAGCTCACCCTTTTCCTTTTTTTCATTTTTCTTCTCGTGAGGCGAGAATATAAATGAGTACGAAGCCTGGGGTATGGAATGAAGGTTCTAGAGAGTTTTGTTTAGTAGTCCTCACCATTTTTGTAAAATAATGTATCAATAAATGTAATGAGGATTTATTTGAGTATAGATATTGTCTAGAAGATAATATTTGTATTCAAACTCACAGCTTTCTTGTTGTAATAATAAAGTTGTAGTTGTTTACGTACCATGTATTGACAACTCGTAATGGGTGATGTATACCTATTTTGGGGGCGCCACAAATTGGTATCGTAGCTTAGGATATGATCTCCATGAGATCGGGGAATAGAACTAGGATGGGAGAGACGAGTAAATCCTTCGCTAGTGTGTGTCTTACCTAAGCTTATTTGTTAGTTGGTCAAGATATAGGATATTATGTGATATATTGATTTTCTTAATTAACCTTTATTTTATGACAATTTGAGAATGTCGAATCGAGAATATTAACAATGGAGTAAATGTGACCGTGGAGACGCCTTTGTACTCACCAACGAGGAGAAACGTCGTAAAAAGCTAGCAATGTTCCTCCCCATGAACAACACAACCGAAAGCGATGATGAACGAGAGGATGTTTAGAAGCTTTTTGCGCTCATGCAAAATCGCATTTAGGAGACTCGTGTTCAAAATATAGGAAGAAATGATAGCAATTCACGGGTTGTCACAAATGCAAGCGCTTCAAAGAGTTGGGACCACCGTAACTCTAAGGGAAAGCCAGATCCGATTAAAGCGGAGACGTGGGTCAAACAAATCACCAAGATATTCGATGTCTTGGGATGCACGGAGAATGTAGGTGCCATTCGCCAACTTTATATTCCGTAATGAGGCGAGATTCATCGGTGGGAGTCTCTGAAGCGCACCCATCCAAATAAGCCAAAGATGTCTTGGGAGACATTTCAGAAACTATTTAATGACAAATACTTTCCCGAAAGTGTTCGCATATATGAAGGAAGTGGAGTTTATTAGATCGAGCAGTAATAACATGACGGTGTCCTAAAGACGAGGCAAAGTTTGCAGAGTTATCCGTGTTTGCACCTCATTTGGTGGAGAATGAGGAACGATGACGCGGATGTTTCTTAGAGGTTTGAAACCCAGAGATACGTCGATTATCTCATTTCTCATAAATTTTCTCTTATTCAGATGTTGTAAAATGGGCTCAATTATTAGAGTGAGATAACGAGTACGTCCAACCGAGGGACCACAATCAGGATCATACTAGAGATAGCGAATAATAAAACAACGATAACCAAATGGAGAAAGAAAAAGATTTGGACAAAATGGTAACCACTCGGTGGTAATCATGGCCATGAAAATAGAAGAAGCGAGTCGTCAGATGAGATTTTAAAAGAGGAGATTTAACAACGACCATGTGAAGACGACAAAGGTTTAAAATAACCGGTTCTAAGGAGGAGAAGGACCACCCCATTATATGCTATAAATGCGGAAAGAGGAATATATCACCAAAACCGCCCACAACAGCTTTAAGGTATGCTATAATTATGGAAAGGAAGGACATATCGCTTTAGATTAGACGGTAAATAAACCTAATTTAAGGGGATTTGACTCAAAAGATCGTCCCGTAAAAGTCAAAGTCAACGGTTCCTCGAAGAGCGTTTGTTGTGATCGGTCAAAATGCGAGGAACCCAAACGAGGTGATCACGGTAAGCTATTTATAAATTCTTGCGAAGTTTATACCTTACTTGATACTTGGTGCTACCCATTCATTTATCTCTCCCGCTTGTGCTCAACGCTTAAACTTGACTCGAGAAATTAGACTTTGACCTATCTCGTGGAAACTCCGTTAGAGAAACTTTCATCACATCCACTCGCTTATAAATCTTGTTTGATTCAAGTTGGCACCATCACCTTACCGCTGACCTTATCTCTTTAAAGATACTTGCTTTTGATGTGATTTTAGGATTGATTGGTTAACTACTCATCATGCCAAAATTGATTGTTTTCGTAAGGTTTTAGTTTTCATATTCCTAAACAACCTGTTGTTACGAATTCAAGCAACTAAACCATTAAAATCAATCACCATCATATCTAATCATAAAGCTATTTGTTTATTGAAAAACGGATGTCAAGCTTTCTTAGCCCATGTTATGGATTTGAATAAAGACACGCCAAATTTGAATAATATTCTGTTGTTATTGACTTTCCGGACGATTTCAAGAACTTCCTGGCCTACCCCGTAACGTGAAGTTGAATTCTTTATTGATCTTGAACCCGCACAAAGCCCATTTCTAAAACCCCATATCGAATGGCTCCTATTGAACTTCAGAGTTAAAGGTCCAACTACAGAATTGTTGGACATCGGTTTCATTCGTACCAAGACATCTCCTCGGGTGCTCTTGTTTTATTCAGAAAGAAGAAAGACGGAGTATACGACTTTGTATTGACTATCGGAATTGAACCATGTCACCATCAAGAATAGGTATCCTCTACCTCTTATTGATGACCTGTTTGACCAATTGCAAGGAGCACAATTCTTTTTAAAGATCGATCTTCATTCGATATCATCACCGGTGAAGATTAGAATCGAGGATATTCCAAAGACCGCCTTCGAACTCCCCAGACGGGCATTATGAATTCTTAGTCATGTCTTTTGGATTGACTAATGCTCCTGGGGCTTTTATGGATATGATGGACCGAGTATTCAAGGAATATTTGGATCAGTTTGTTGTTGTCTTTATTGATGACATCTTCATATATTCCAAAAGTCGTGAAGATCATGAGCACCATTTGAAGCTGGTACTCCAAAGGCTTCATGAAAATAAGCTTTATGCCAAGTTGAAGAAATGCGAGTTCTGGATTGAGGAAGTAGCATTCCTTGGGCACGTGGTGTCGAAACATGGAGTATCTGTTGATCTGGCGAAGATTGAAGCAATACAAAGTTGGGAGCAATCAAGTCGATGATCAAGTATATAGCTTTTTGGGCTTAGCTTTAGTTATTATCGGAGATTCGTGGAAGGGTTTTCTCGAATCGCTACTCCATTAATCCAAATTTAACTCGTAAGGATACAAAATTCGTTTGGAGTGAAGAATGCGAGAAGAGTTTCCAAGAGCTTAAGAGAGACTTATTTCTAAGACTGTTCTAACAATACCATCCGGTACGGATGGATTTGTTATCCAAATGATGCTTTAGGCAAAGGGTTAGGATGTGTTCTCATGCAACGTGGGAAAGTCATAGCCTATGCCTCGCGACAACTCAAAGAGTATGATAGGAATTATCCTACTCATGATCTAGAGTTGGCGTGAGCTTGTTTTCTTGCTTAAAGATATGGAGGCACTATCTATATGGGGAGAAAGTGGAGATATATTCGCACCATAAAAGCCTTAAATATTTCTTCACTCAAAAAGAAATCAACATGCGAAGAACGACGTTGGCTCGAGCTATTGAAAGACTACGACCACACTATTCAATACCATCCCGAAAAAGCGAACGTGGTAGCCGACGTTTAGGTTTAGTAGAAGATCATATGCGCAGAATGAGTGCAATGGTGTCAAGTATAAGCATAGAGCCAACTTTAATAGAAAAGTTAAGGTTGCTTTCAAGCCACCGAATCGGAAATGATGCGCGTGATGAAGAAGAAAGTACAAGAAGGTGCTATTCCGAAGCGAGAATTGATGAAGAAGGAATACTTGAGTCCACTCTAGACTTTGTGTCCCTAACGACTCTGATTTAAAGTAAAAGATTATGATGGAGGCACACAATACACCATTTGCAATCCATCCTGGAAGTATCAAAATGTATCGTGATCTTCGACATACATTTTGGTGGAACAATATGAAGAGAGAGATTGCAAAGTTTATCTCAACGTGTTTAACTTGTCAACGTGTAAAGGCGGAGCATATAGTACCTAAGGGTCCGTTGCAACCACTTGAGATTCCGAAATGGAAGTGGGAACACATTACCATGGATTTCGTTACGGGTCTTCCTACGGTTTTTCAAGGCATCAATGCTATTTGGGTTATTGTTGATAGATTAACCAAGTCTGCTCATTTCTTGCCAATAAGGGAGACTTATTCCCTTGAACGTCTTACTAGTATATATGTAAATGAGATTGTGAGGTTGCATGGCATGCCAGTATCCATAGTTTCGGATCGTGACCCAAGATTCACTTCAAGATTTTGGGTTAGCTTGCAAAAAGCTATGGGCACGGATTTACGATTCAGTTCGGCATACCATCCTCAAACGGACGGACAATCAGAGAGGACTATTCAAACTCTTGAAGATCTATTAAGACTCGTGTCCTGCACTTCAAGGGCGCTTGGGATAAGTATTTACCATCGGTGGAATTCTCCTACAACAACAATTATCGTGCAAGTATAGGTGTGGCTCCATTCAAGCATTATATGGACGAAAATGTCGCTTCCAAAGATGTTGGGACGAGGTGGGTGAAGCAACATTATTGGGACCCGAGTTGGTACGTATGACTACTTTAAAAGATCCAAATGATTCGACAACGATACAAACAAAGACAAGATGGACAAAAGAGTTATGCGGATCTTCATCGAAAGGACGTGGAATTTAGTATAGGGGATCATGTATTGTTGCGAGTTGCTCCATGGAAAGGAGTTACAAGATTTGGGAAGAGAGGAAAGCTCAATCCACGATTTATCGGTCCATTTCAAATTCTTGACCGAGTAGGAAATGTAGCCTATAGACTCGCGTTACCTCCGAAAGTATGTCTCGTGTTCATAATATGTTTCATATATCCGTACTTCAGAAAATATGTGAAAGACCCGAACCACGTTATAGAGTTAGAACCGGACGAGATAGTCAAGACTTAACGTATGAGGAGGTACCACAAGATCTTGGATAGAAGGAGCATGTCCCACGCTAAGAAAGGTCATACCACAAGTTAAAGTTTTGTGGAGGAATCATGCTATAGAGGAAATGACCGAATTGAAAGCGGAAATGAAAGTGAGGTATCCTCACCTTTTCAAACACTGTGTACGTACGTCAATTTTCGAGACGAAATTTCATAAGGAGGGAGGTCAGTAAGACCCCAACTTATTATTAATGAAATTTAATTTTCTATTTATTATTTTGAAATAGTAAGGGTTGATTTGATTAATGTGGATTGTTATGGGTAAAATACGCAAATATTTCAAAATAAGCAGGTGGTTATAAATTTTTTTTTTTCGGGGAATATTCATTTGGTCGTGGAATATTCTTACTGTCGGGGAATATTCGTACAACGGTGCATTCTTGTGTGGGCCTCATAACGGAAAGCGATTGGATGAAGAAAACGACAAATATAAGTTGTTTAAAAATAACTGTAGTAGTTATTACCAATTAATCTTCGTTAAAATACTCCTGGTGGTTAACACACAAGAAGATACCAGTATTGCACCAATTATTGATTCTTACGTAAGAAGCCACTACTCAATAATGGTTACGATAATTATTCGCTCAAGATATTTTATTTTATTGATTTAATAATTGTTTGCGTTGATATTTTATATTGTTGTTGTTGTTTCAATAATTGTCATTACACAAGATTTTTCATTATCGAAGCAATAATTCATATTATCCTAATAATATTATAAGATAACATTATTGAAAATTTCTAGAAAGTTTTGTCTAACGAGAGGTTTGGTCACCTAATCATACACCAAGAAGGAGAAATTCTTATCGAAAGCCTCCTTTTCGGGAACTGCCTGGTTGTCAATATTGTGATTATGTAATATTATTTGTGAATAATTAATTATTGATTCATATGATGAGGAAAATATTGATTTTATGTGGATATAGATGGAGAAATTTTTTAATGTGACAATTGTTGAAAATTGAAATTTTATCTTTTTTGATAAAATAATTCATTTAAATATATTATTATATTTTAATAATATAATAATGATGATATTTTTACGATGAATGTGGGATATATGAGTATATGTGGAGGAGGAGTATTTTTGTTACCAAAAATATTTAAAGCATGTTTTATGTGTTTGTGGACCCCATTTCTCGATCCGAAATTTGATTATAAATTTGTAAAATTGCCCGCTTTGTGGATTTCGGCCAATTTCTGCTTGGAATTTGGAAAATCTTTCTTCCGTAAAGTTGTAGAGAATTGAATTTCCTATAAAAAGTTGTGTGTTTCAATTTTCCTCCGACAAAAGGGCTATTTATTGTGAATTATCAAGTTCAAGTCTCAAATAATTGATTTTTGGAAGTTTAAAATATTTTAAATAACAAAAACGTTTTTTTCATTATTATGGTGTGTTACATATGTGTGTTGAATGAGCTGAATTCAGTTCTTGGAAGGTTAGGCGTGGAGGAAAATTTAATTTATATATTAATATTATATTAAATTTTTTACTTTTGGTGTTCTAAGCATTTTCCTATAAATAGGGTGCTTAGGTTAGAATTGAAAATTACACCGTAAATCAAGTTTTCTCTCTATATTATCGAGCGATTCTTGTGAGTATTTTGAGTATTGCTATATTATACTGCAAGTTCAAGTCATAGCCTTTATATCCTGTTTCCGCTAAGTACCGATCTTTCGAGGTAAGGGATATTATTTTTTTCATGATATTATTTATTCTAATATCATTATGCCAAAATATTGATCTGAACTTTTTAATCAAATTTAGAACTTTTAGTGTGGGGTTACTATTCACGATACTTGCAGACTATCCACGATATCTGATTATTCACGAATACTAAGACTATTCATCGAAAAATGAAAATTTTCCTTTTCGTCAAAAATATCTATTCGATACTAGCTTTGATTGTATCCATGTTTTGATCATTCTTGAATTTTACACCACTATGATTATTTTTGAGGTATTGTTGATACGGGATAAAACAAAGTACTAATCCTTAATCCTTAATCCTTGTCATTTTGTTTCACCGGATTCGCTTTTAAAATATTTTCATCATCCTCGGTCTTAAATGATGATATTATTGAATATCTTTGGCTCAGTAGTGCAAAGATGAATGATTTCGATAAATATCTTTGGCCAGAGTGCAAAGATGAATGTGTTTAGATGAACACTGACCAACTGATGAATATCTTTTTGCTGTAGTGTAAAGATGAATATTTGATTCCGTATATATATCGATTGATGTTACAGGGGATAAAAGATAGACAATGAACTTTTAAATTCATACATGTAAGATAGTAGTTTTGCATTCTCTACTTAACTCTTCTAATGAATTATTATTTCATTGCGAATATTGATTTAAAACTTGTTGTCTATTGTATTCTATTAGATTTTTCCTCGTTGAAGACTAACGATAATTTGTTGTATATTATCTTAGTCATAATATTCTTTACCGGGCTAGTTAAGCTCACCCTTTTCCTTTTTGTTCCAATTTTCTTCTCGTGAGGCGAGAATATAGCGAGTACGAAGCTCTGGGTATGGAATGAAGGTTCTAGAGAGAGTTGTTTAGTAGTACTCACCATTTTTGTAAAATAATGTATCAATAAATGTGATGAGGATTTATTTGAGTATAGATATTGTCTAGAAGATAATATTTGTATTCAAACTCACACGCTTTCTTGTTGTAATAATAAAGTTGTAGTTGTTTCTGTACCATGTATTGACAACTCAGAATGGGTGATGTATACCTATTTTGGGGGCGTCACACCGCATACATAGTAAAATTCTTTTGTTATTCTATTCTTTATTATTCTGTTGGAATATCCTCGGTTGCATATTACGCTTTGACCGGTTCCATTATTTATTATTCATTGAATAACACATGCATGCGCCTATCGCATGCACGGTGAAGTATTTTGTTATTCCATTCTTTATTATTTTATTGGAACATCCTGTCGGTGCGTTTACGCATGACCTGGTTCCGTTATTTATTATTCTGTTAGAATATCATGTCTGTGAATTTACGCATGACCTGGTTCCATTCTTTAATATTTTGTTGGAATAACTCGCGTCATGCGGCCTATCGCGTGCATGGTGATTTCTTCATTATTCCATTCTTTATTATTACATTTGGAATAACTTTGTTTATGTGGATTATCACATGCATGGTAAATGATCCTTTGTATTCATTCCTTATTAAATTGTGGAAATGTTCTGTCTAAGTGGATTACCGCATGGCAGCGAAAATCCATTTGCAGTTTCATATATTCTATTATACTCAGTTGGTTACAGTTTTAGCTTCTATACTCCACGAAATTAGTGGAATATCCTTGATATTTGTGCTTCATCCAGTATCTTTTCATGGAAATATTCTTCTGAGCATTCTTGAATTTTACTCTACAACGAAGTATCATGTTGACAATTTGGACGTTATTGGTTCCTGGATAAATTAATTCTTGAACTTGTTTTATTGAATTATTATGTCATCGTCATCATCCTCATGTTTATACTATATTGAAAGTCATCTGTGGCTTGTAGTGCATAGATGGACTTGGTATGATTATGACCAGGGATTATTCGGTATAATCATGACCGTAATGTTACAAATGATGTGGTAAAAGTCCTCATTGTCTCGTAATGCATTGATGGACAGTTTTTGGTATGATTATGGCTATGGATTCTCTTCGGCCAAGGGTGCAAAGATGAATTATTTTATGGCATGATCAGGACCGTTAATGAAAACAAAATTATCTTTGGCCCGTAGTGCATGGATAATTCGTGGTCGTGATACTAAAGAATATCCTTGGCCTGTAGTGCAGGGATGATTTGATGATGTGGATTATTTATTGAGCTGAGTCTCTGCGATAAAAGTGATGAAAAACCTTTTAAATCATAGGAGATAGTAGATTTTATTCTCTACTTGACTCTTCTAATGGATTGCTTATTTCGCTGTAGTTAAACTTGATGTTTGTTATATTGTATCAGTTTAACACTGTTGAAGGCTAACGATAATTTATTCTGCATTATCTTAGTCATAATATTTCTTCTTTGGGCTAGTTGAGCTCACCCTTTCTTTCATTGTTCTCTTCAGAAATGAGAACGTAATGGGGGACTAGTCAGAAACGTAGTGATGGTCCTAGATGGTGCATTAGTAGTCCTCACTATTCTGTGAAATAGTGTAATAATAAATGTAATGAGGACTCCATTGAGTGTGGAAATTGTCTAGATGACAATATTTGTAATAAAACTCACAGCATATGTTTTGTCGTATTTTACACGACTATTGTATAATTAGTTTGTATTTGTATTCAGTACCATGTATCCGGCGACTCAAGATGGGTGATGTATACCGCTTTGGGGGCGCCACAATTGGTATCAAAGCTTAGGATATGATCCTGGGCCGAGATGTGAGACAAGAACTAGGAGGGGAGAGACGTGGAATTCTTTCGCTAGTATGACCTACCTATGTTTATTTGGTATTTAATTGGTTGGTCAGAGTATAGGGATAATATGTGATATGTTAATTAACCCTTGTTTTGTGACAGTATTTGAAAATGACATCTGAGAATGTTGAGAATAACAAAGGAGCATAGGAGACCGTTGAGTCTCCACAGATCAATAATCAGGATAATGTGCATTAGGAAGAAAATAATCCTCCTGTAAACAACAACACTGATCAAATGACGAACGACAGTACGTTTAGGAGTTTTTTAGAATTCATGCAAACGAGAGAGACTCCTGTTCATAATGCAGATGAAAACAATGGCAACCCACTGTTGGTCACCGATAAGCAGTTCAAGGAGCTGGGACCACCGGAGTTTTTGGGAAAGCCAGAACCACTTAAGGCGGAGACGTGGATAAAGCAGATCACCAAGATATTTGATGTCTTGGAATGCTCAGAGGAGTAAAAGGTTCCATTCGCCACCTTTATGTTGCGTGAAAAAGCAGATTACTGGTGGGAATCTGTAAAATGTACCCAGCCTGACGAACTCAAGATGTCTTGGGAGAAGTTCCAAGAGTTGTTCAACAACAAGTACTTTCCCGAAAGTATTCGTCACATGAAGGAGGTGGAATTCATCAAGCCGGAGCAAAATAATATGACCGTGTCGCAGTATGAGGCTAAATTTGCAGAGTTATCCCAATTTGCATCCCATTTGGTTGATAATGAGGAGCGAATGATGCGAATGTTTCTGCGAGGTTTGAAACCTGAAATACGTCAATACCTCATTTCTTACAAACTTTGTTTATATTCAGATGTTGTGAATAGGGCTTAGTTATTGGAGCGCGATAATGAGTCAGCACAACCAAAAAGTAATGACCAATAACATGATAATAATCATACCGGTGGCAATGACCATCGGAACAATGATAACCATCGTGGGGGAAATTATCATGCCAAGAATGGTAACCACTTCGGTGGTAATCATGGCCAAGATAATAGAAGTGGAAATTTCAAGAAGAGAAGGTTCAACAATGATGTGAAGACGTCGGCACCAACACCCGTTTCAAAGGAAGAAGAACGACCACCGGTCGTATGTTTCAAATGCGACAGAGGGACATCCGTCAAAACTCTGACGCAAAGAACCTAAAGCATGTTTTAATTGCGGAAGAGAAGGTCACCTAGCTCGATTTTGTCGTATGGTGAAGTCAAGTGCAGCTGGGATAGTGACGCCAAAGGATGTCCCAGACAAGTCAAGCTGGTAGTTTAAGTGAGAGAGTTTATTGAGGAACCCGAATGAGGTTATTACGGGTAAGTTAATCATAAACTCTTGCGAAGTCTATACCTTATTCGATACCGGTTCTACCCACTCTTTTATTTCTCCTATTTGCGCTCAACGTTTAAATTTGATTCCGGAGAAATTAGACTTTGACTTATCTGTTGAAACTCTGTTAGGAGAAACCTTCGTTACCTCTACTGTTTATAAATCTTATTTGATTCAAATCGACACTTTCATGTTACCTGTTGATCTTCTCTGTTTGAAAATACTTGTCTTTGGTGTGATTTTAGGAATCGATTGGTTAACTACCCATCATGCTAAAATTGATTATTTTCGTAAGGTTGTTAGCTTTCATATTCCTAACCAACCTGCTATACGAATTCAAGCAACAAAACCACTAAAGTCAATCACTGTTATATCAAGCCATAAGTAAAGAGCCATGAGCCTTTATCTGGTGACTTCCTTCTGTGGAATGCACCGAAGCCAGACTTTCTGTAGGCGACATCGTGAATGACGATGGCAAGTTGATAGGTATCAATGTGATGTACTATCCAAGTCTTGGATGAGGGTCACAGTTTTGAATGATATTTCTATCGTTAATAAATTTCTTGACGTATTCTCAAGACTTCTTAGCCTACCCTAGGCGTGAAATCGAATTTTGTATCAATTCCCGAGACAAAACCCATTTTTAAACCTCAAAATATTTCTTCAACTAAAATGAACGTAACATGCGCCAAAGACGTTGAATCGAAATTGTTGAAGATTACGATCGTACCATTCAATACTGTGATGCCCCCAAAATAGGTATACATCACCCATTCTCGAGTTGTCAATACATGGTACGTAAACAACTACAACTTTATTATTACAACAAGAAAAAGCTGAGTTTGAATACAAATATTATCTTCTAGACAATATCTATACTCAAATAAATCCTCATCGCATTTATTGATACATTATTTTACAAAAATGGTGAGGACTACTAAACAACTCTCTCTAAACCTTCATTCCATACCCCACTGCATTTCGCTTATATTCTCGCCTCTCCCGAGAAGAAAATTGGAACAAAAGGAAAAGGGTGAGCTCAACTAGCCCAAGAAGAATATTATGACTAAGATAATATACAACAAATTATCGTTAGTCTTCAACGGGAAAAATCTAATAGAATACAATAGACAACAAGTTTTAAATCAATATTCGCAGTGAAATAATAATTCATTAGAAGAGTTAAGTAGAGAATGCAAACTACTATCTTCTATGTATGAATTTAAAAGTTCATCGCTCATCTTTTATCCCCGTAACATCAATCAATATATATCTGGAATCAAATATTCATCTTTGTACTACAGGCCAAAGATATTCATCAGTTGGTCATGTTCATCTAAACACCTTTTCATCTTTGCACTACGGGCCAAAGATATTTATCAGAAATCATTCATCTTTGCACTACAGGCCAAATATATTCAATAATATCATCATTTAAGACTGAGGATGATGAAAAATATTTTTAAAGAAATGAATCCAAAGGAAACAAAATGACAAGGATTAAGGATTAAGGATTCGTACTTTATTTTATCCATGTCCAACAATACCTCAAAAATAATCATAGTGGTGTAGAATTCAAGAATGATCAAAACATGGATACAATCAAAGCTAGTATCCGTATAGATATTTTGACGAAAAAGAAAATTTTCATTTTCGATGAATAAATAAAGATTCGTGAATAAGATCAGATACGTGGATAAAGGTCGATACGTGAATAAGAACTCCCGACACTTAAAAGTTCCAAATTTGATTAAAAAGTTCAGATCAATACTTGAGATAATGATATTAGAATAAATAATATCATTAAAAAATAATATCCCTTACCTCGAAAGATCAAGATTTCTAAATTAAACACCTGATATAAAGCATGACTTGAACTCAGATCGTATAACAATACTCAAAATATACTCAAAATACTTACAAAAATATGCTCGATAATATAGAGAGAGAAACTTCAATTTTGGTGTAATTTTCAATTCTAACCTAAGCACCCTATTTATAGAAAATGCTTAGAACACCAAAGTAGAAAATTTAATATAATATTAATATATAAATTAAATTTTCCTACGCCTAACCTTCCAAGAACTGAATTCAAATTTTCATTCAACACACATGTAACACACCATAATGAAAAAAAAAACGCTTTTGTTATTTAAAATATTTTAAACTTCAAAAATCAATTATTTCTAGCTTCAAAACTTCAATAATTCACAATAAATAGGCCTTTTATCGTAAAAAATTCAAACTCGCAACTTTTTATAGGAAATTCAATTCTCTACAACTTTACGTAAGAAAGTTTTTCCAAATTCCAAATGTAAATTGACCAAATCCATAAACTAGACAATTTTACAAAGCATAATCAAATTTCAATGAGAAATGGGGTCCAATCGACATAAAACATGCTTTAAATATTTTTGGTAACAAAAATACTCCTCCTCCATATATACTCATATATCCCACATTCATCGTGTAAAATATCATCATTATTATATTATTAAAATATAATAATATATTTAAATGAATTATTTTATCAAAAAGATAAAATTTCAATTTTCAATAATTGTCACATTAAAAATTTTCTCCATCTATATCGACATAAAATCAATATGTTCTCATCATATGAATCAATAATTAATTATTCACAAATAATATTACGTAATCACAATATCGACAACCAGTGCGCTCCCTGTGAAAGGGGGCTTTCCAATAAGAATTTCTCCTTATCGTATGCCAAGCAATTAGGTGACTAAACCTCTCCTGATGTAACTTTCTAGACATTGCCAATAATGTTATCTAATAATATTATTCGATAATATGAATTATTGCTTCGATAATGAAAAATACTTTGTGTAATGACAATTATCAAAACAACAAAGAATATAAAATATCAACGCAAAGAATTATTAAATCAATAAAATAAAATATCGAATAAGAATTATCGTAACCATTATCGAGTAAAGGCCTTCACGTAAGAAATCAATAATTGTGCAATACCGCAAAGCTACCGTGTGTTAACCAATTTAGTATTTTAACAAGATATCTCTGTGAATAACTACGCCAAGTTATTTTTAAACAATTTATATTTGTCGCTTTCTTCATCCAATCGCTTTTAGCATGGGGCCCACACAAGGTCGCACCGTCGCATTTAATATTCCCTACAAAGAAGAATATTCCACGACCAAACGAATATTCCCCGACAAAATAAATATTTTATAACCACCGCTTATTTTGAAAAATTTGCGATATTTTACCCATAACTCATCCACATTAATCAAATCAACCCTTACTATTTCAAAATAATAAATAGAGAAAATTAAATTTCATTAATAATAAGTTGGGTCTTCTTACAACCTCCCTCCTTATGAAATTTCGTCCTCAAAATCGACGTGACGTACTCGGTGTTTCAAAAGGTGAGGATACCTCACTTTCATTTCCGCTTCCAATTCCCTGTGTCATTTCTCTATAAAGCATGATTCCTCTACAAAACTTTAACTTGTGGTATGACCTTTCATGCGTAGGACATGCTCCTTCCTATCCAAGATCTTGACAGTACCTCCTCATACGTTAAGTCTTCGACTATCTCGTCCCTGCTTCTAACTCTATAACGTGGTTCGGTCTTTCACATATTTACGAGGTACGATATGTGAAACACATTATGAACACGAGACATACTCGTAGGTAACGCGAGTCTATAGGCTACATTTCCTACTCGGTCAAGAATTTGAAATGGACCAATAAATCGTGGATTAAGCTTTCCTCTTTCCCAAATCTTGTAACTCCTTCCACGGAGCAACTCGCAACAATAATACATGATCCCTTATACTAAATTCCACGCCCTTTCGATGAAGATCCGCATAACTCTTTTGTCGATCTTGTGCCGCTTTGTATACGTTGTCGAATCATTTGGATCTTTTCAGTAGTCATACGTACTCAACTCAGTCCCAACAATGTTGCTTCACCCACCTCGTCCCAACATACCGAGAGCGACATTTCGGCCCATATAATGCTTCAATGGAGCCACACCTATACTTGCTCGATAATCTGTTGTTGTAGGAGAATTCCACCAATGGTAAATACTTATCCCAATTGCCTTTAAAGTCTAGGACACGATTCTTAATAGATCTTCAAGAGTTTGAATAGTCCTCTCTCGATTGTCCGTCCGCTTTGAGGATGGTATGCCGAATCAATCGTAAACTGCGCTCCATAGCTTTTTGCAAGCTAACCCAAAATCTTGAAGTGAATCTTGGGTCACGATCCGAAACTATGGATACCGGGCATGCCATGCAACCTCACAATCTCATTTACATATACTACTAGCAAGACGCTCAAGGAATAAGTCTCCGTGATTTCGGCAAATGAAAGCAGACTTGGTTAATCTATCAACAATAACCCAAATAGCATTGATGCCTTGAGAAACCGTAGAAGACCCGTAATCTAAATCCATGGTAATGTGTTCCCACTTCCATTTCTAATCTCAAGTGGTTGCAACGGACCCTTAGGTACTAGATGCTCCGCTTTTACACGCCGACAAGTTAAACACGCTGAGATAAACTTTGAAATCTCTCTCTTCATATTGTTCCACCAAAATGTATGTCGAAGATCACGATACATTTTGGTACTTCCAGGATGGATTTCAAATGGTGTATTGTGTGCCTCCATCATAATCTAGTACTTCAAATCAGAGTCGTTAGGGACACAAAGTCTGGAGTGGACTCGAAGTATTCCTTCTTTATCAATTCTCGCTTCTGGAATAGCACCTTCTTGTACTTTCTTCTTCATTCGCATCAGCTCTGGGTCGGTGGCTTGAGAAACCTTAATTTTTTCTATTAAAGTTGGCTCTATGCTTATACTTGACACCATCGCACTCATTCTTGCATATGATGTTCTACTCAACGCGTCAGCTACCACGTTCGCTTTTCCAGGATGGTATTGAATAGTGTGGTCGTAGTCTTTCAATAGCTCGAGCCAACGTCGCTGCCGCATGTTCTTTTTGAGTGGAGAAATATTTTATCCTTTTATGGTCTGAATATGTCTCCACTTTCTCCCCATATAGATAAGGCCTCCATCTCTTTAACAACTTGAAACGATCACGCTAACTCTAGATCATGAGTAGGATAATTCCTCTCATACTCTTTTGTTGTCATGAGGCATAAATATGACTTTCCCATGTTGCATGAGAACACATCCTAACCCTTTGCACTCAAGCATCATCAGAGATAACAAATCCATCCGCACTCGATGGTATTGTTGTAACAGTGCCAAATAAGTCTCCTCTTAAGCTCTTGGAAACTCTTCTCGCATTCTTCGCTCCCAAACGAATTTTGTATCCTTCCGAAGTTAGTGGGTTAATGGAGTAGCGATTCGAGAAAACCCTTCCACGAATCTCCGATAATAACCAAATAAGCCCAAAAGCTACGTATTTTAGTCACCGACTTTCGTTGCTTCTAACTTTGATTGCTTCAATCTTCACGGATCAATGATACTCCATGTTTCGACACCACGCGCCCAAGGAATGCTACTTCCTCAAGCCGTAACTCGCATTTCTTCAACTTGGCATAAAGCATGTTTTCACGAAGCCTTTGGAGTACCAAATTCAAATGGTGCTCATGATCTTCACGACTTTTGGAATATATGAGGATGTCATCAATAAAGACAACAACGAATCGATCCAAATATTCCTTGAATACTTGGTTCATCATATCCATGAAAGCCCCAGAGCATTAGTCAATCCGAAAGACATGACTAAGAATTCATAATGCCCGCATCGAGTTCTAAAGGCGCCTTTGGAATATCCTCGCCTCTAATCTTCACCGATGATATCCGAATCTAAGATCGATCTTTGAAAAGAATGTGCTCCTCTTACAATCGGTCAAACAGTCATCAATAAGAGGTAGAGGATACCTATTCTTGATGGTGACATGGTTCAATTCTCGATAGTCAATACAAAGTCGTATACTCCGCTTTTCTTCTTTACTTAATAAAACAGAGCACCCCAAGGAGATGTACTAGTCGAATGAAACCGATGTCCAACAATTCCTCAGAGTTGGACCTTTAACTCTGAAGTTCAATAGAGCCATTCGATATGGGGTTTTAGAAATGGGCTTTGTACCAGTGTTCAAGATCAATAAAGAATTCAACTTCACGCTCGGGGTAGTAATTTAAAGTTCTTCAAGAAATACGTCAGAAAGTCAATAACAACATGAATATTATTCAAATTTGACGTGTCTTTATTCAAATCCATAACATGGGCTAAGAAAGCTTGACATCCGCTTTTTCAATAAACGAATAGCTTTTATGATTAGATATGACAAAGATTGATTTTAATGGTTTAGTTGCTTGAATTGCATAACAAAATGGTTAGAATATGAAAACTAACAACCTTACGAAAACAATCAATTTTGGCATAATGAGTAGTTAACCAATCAATCCCTAAAATCACATCAAAAGCAAGTATCTTTAAAGAGATAAGGTCAACAGTAAGGTGATGGTGCCAACTTGAATCAAACAAGATTTATAAACAAAGGATGTGATGAAAGTTTCTCCTAACGGAGTTTCCACAGATAGGTCAAAGTCTAATTTCTCCCGGAGTCAAGTTTAAACGCTGAGCACAAGCGGAGAGATAAATGAATAGGAAGCACCCCAGATTAAGTAAGGTATAAACTTCGCAAGAATTTATAAATAGCTTTTACCCGTGATCACCTCGTTTGGGTTCCTCGATTTTGACCACCACAACAAACGCTTCTTCCAGAACCGTTGACTTTGACTTTTCTCGGGACGGTCTTTTGAGTCACCGTCCTCATCGAACTAGGTTTCGCTACCATACAATCTCGAAGCGATATGTCCTTCCTTTCCACAATTATAGCATACCTTGAACTATTGTAGGCGCTTTGACCGATATGTCCCTCTTTCCCGCATTTATAGCATATGACCGGTGGTCGTTCTCCTCCCTTAGAACCGATTCTTTAAAGACTATCGCCTTCACATGGTCGTTGTTAAATCTCCTCTTTTTAAAATCTCCTCCCCGACTCGCTTCTTCTATTTTTATGGCCATGATTACCACCGAATGGTTACCATTTTGTCCGTCTTTTTCTTTCTCCGTCCGGTTATCGTTGTTTTGTTGATCGCTATCTCCGGTATGATCCTCGATTGTGGTCCCTAGGTTGACCGTGACTAAGTATCTCGCCTAATAATTGAGCCACTGCTTATAACATCCGAATAGAGAGAAAATTTATGAGAAATGAGATATCGACGACGCCGAAGTTTCAAACCTCTCGAAACATCCGCGTCATACGCTCCTCATTCTCCACCAAATGAGGTGCAAACCCGGATAACTCAGTAAACTTTGCCTCGTACTAGACACCGCCATGTTATTCGCTCCAATCTAATAAACTCCACTTCCTTCATACGACGAACACTTTCGTGGAAAGTATTTGTCATTAAATAGTTTCAAATGTCTCCCAAGACATGCCGAAAAAGTGCTGGATGATGGGTACGCTTCATGAGACTCCCACCAAGACCGCCTCATTACGGAACATAAAGGTGGCGAATGGCACCTTTTGCTCCTCCGCATCCCAAGACATCGAATATCTTGGTGATTTGTTTGACCCACGCTCCGCCTTTAATCGGATCCGCTTTCCCAGAATTCGGTGGTCCCAACTCTTTGAACCGCAATGTGAAACATAACAACCCGTGAATTGCTATCATTTCCTCCTCAGTATTTTGAACACGAAGTCTCCTCGCCTGCGATTTTGCATAAATCGCAAAAAGCTTCTAAACATCCCTCATTCATCATCGCTTTCAAGTGGTGTTGTTCATAGGAGGAACATTGCCACTGTTAGACGTTCTCCTCGTTGGTGAAAGATAAAAAGTGGCGCCCCAAAATTAGGTATACGCCACCCATCTTGGGTCGCCACTTACATGGTACATAAATTCAAATACAACTTACTAATATAACGCTGTGTACATATACATATAAGCCGTGAGTTTGAATACAAATATTGTCTACTAGATATTATACAAACTCAAAAGGAGTCCTCATTACAACTATTATCACACTATTTCACGAGATTAGTGAGGACTACTAATGCTATCCTCTGGACCATTACTCCGCTCCCCAGACTCGTCCCAATTTATGTTCTCATTTCAAGAGAATAAAGTGAAAGAAAGGGTGAGCTCAACTAGCCCAAAGAAGAAATATTATGACTAAGATAATGCGAATAAATTATCATTAGCCTTCAACATGTTAAACCGATAAAATACAATAAACAACCAGGTTTAATCTGCGGTGAATATGCAATCCATTAAAAGAGTCAAGTAGAGAGAATAAAATCTACTATCTTTTAGGTTTTAAAAGGTTTTCATTAATTTTATCGCCGAGACTCAAACAATAAATAAACCACCACATCTAATCATCCCCATACCACGGTCCAAGGATTTTCATCAAATTATCAATGGTCATGACTATACCGAATCACCCCCGGTCACAATCATACCAAAAACTATCCATCACTTGCATTCACAAAATAACTTGAGGACTTTTATCACATCATTTATAACAAGCCATGATTATACCGAATGATCCCTGGTCATAATCATACTAAGTTCATCTATGCACGTAAGCCAAAGATAACATAATATATCATGAGGATGATGACAATGACATAATAATTCAATAAAAACAAGTTCAAGAATTATTTTATCCAGGAATTAGTAACGTCCAAATTGTCAACAAGATACTGTTTTGTAGAGTAAAATTCAAGAATGATCAGAAGAATATTTCCATGAAAAGATACTGGATGAAACGCAAATATCAAGGATATTCTACTAATTTCATGGAGTATAGAAGTCAAAGTTTTAACCAACTGGGTATAATAAAGAATGGAATAACAAAAGAAATCACTTGTATGCATGCGGTACTTGCATGTATGCAAGTTATTCCAACGTAATAATAATAACGGAACCAGTCGGTGAAATTCACAAGCGAGGATGATCCAACAGAATAATAAATGTTTGAATAATAAACAATGGAACCAGTCCTGTAAAACACACGCATGTGATATTCCAAATGTAATAATAAATGCGGAATAATAAACAATGGAACCGTGTCCTGTAAAACACACGCATGTGATATTCCAAATGTAATAATAAAGAATGGAATAACGAAGAAGATCACCAAGTATAGGGGATTCCAGCGTACAAAGTTATTCCAATGAAATAAATAAGGATCGAATAACATAAGGATTTCACCAAGTATAGGGTATCTGCATATACGAGGTTATGTATAGGGTATACCACTTTTACAAAGTTATTCCAATGAAATAATAATGAATGGAATAATGAGAGGATTTCACCAAGTATAGGGTATGCTGGCAGTATCTGTGCTATTCAATGAATAATAAAGAATGGAATAATCAAGTTCTCTTCATGAATACAAACGAATAATATCCCTTACGAATACAACAAATAATACCCTCACTAGTAAAGACACTTTGGATATCAAAGTAAGTGAAGTACGAATACTCTTCTTCTTTCTCTCTATAGATTTTCTCTCTATAGCTTCTCTCTATAATTTCTTTCTCTAGAGTTTCAATTGAATTCGTAAGAAAATAATGAAGGAATGAGCTTATATTTATAGGAAAATAGAATGCATAGTAATTAATTCATGAAACGGTCCGTATTGATTTACTTTAATCGGACGGTCCATATTTAAAGAAAAATCTTTTAAATAAAATATCATATATTCTATTTATATAAAAACATTTTACTATGCAAATACTATGCAACACTATGCAAAACACTATGCAACACTATGCATAATAAAATATAATATATTCTATTTATAGAATAACTTTAATAAAGTATTCATTTTTTATATAAAAGATGTTTCGCTTTTATTACATTAATAATACTGAATAAAACAAAACGTCATTATCGCTATAATAATTCATATTATTAATCGACAATAATGGAATCAAACCGGTGACTTCTCACATAAGCATCAATAATCAATACCGGGTGCTACTATGCAACCACACGTACATCGTATTTCTTTTACTACCGAGTAGTAGTTCAACAATATCAACTGGTAAAACTTCCGCCGTTATTTCAATAAAATATTTTTGTCGTTTTTCTCAATCCGAAGCAATAATTACATTATGGGGTCCACCAATGATTGAGTAGTTGTACGAATATTCCCTCGCTAAACCGAATATTCCCCACCAATCGAATATAATATAACCACTTGCATACTTTGCAAAATTTATAAATCTACCCCACAACTATAATATTATCTCAAATTCACACTATAATATTAAAAATTATTTCGACAAAATTTAAATCTTTATTGATAAAATCTGGGGTCTCACAACAAAGCGTCTCCACGATTCGATTTACTCCAATCATTAATATTCTCAATTGACATTCTCAAATCATCATAAAATAAGGGTTAATTAAGGAAATCAATATATCACATAATATCCCTATATACCCACTACCAACTAACAAATAAGCTTAGGTAAGACACACTAGCTGAAGGATTTACTCGCTCTCCCTCCTAGTTCTATTCCCGATCTCCGCCAGAGATCATATCCTAAGTTCGATACCAATCAAGGACGCCCCCAAAATAGGTATACATCACCCATTTTGAGTTATCAATACATGTGATGTAAACAACTACAACTTTATTATTACAACAGTAAAACTGTGAGTTTGAATACAAATATTATCTTCTAAACAATATCTATACTCAAATAAATTCTCATCATATTTATTGATACATTATTTTACAAAAATGGTGAGGACTACTAAACAACTCTCTCTGGAACCTTCATTCCATACCCAGACTGCATCTTCGCATTATATTCTCGCCTCCCGAGAAGAAAAATGGAACAAAAAGAAAAAGGGCGAGCTCAACTAGCCCAGTAAAGAATATTATGACTAAGATAATATATAACAAATTATCGTTAGTCTTCAACAGGGAAAAATCTAATAGAATACAATAGACAACAAGTTTTAAATCAATATTCACAGTGGAAATAATAATTCATTAGAAGAGTTAAGTAGAGAATGCAAACTACTATCTTCTATATATGAATTTAAAAGTTCACCGTCTATCTTTTATCCTTGTAACATAAATCAATATATATCTGGAATCAAATATTCATCTTTGCACTACAGGCCAAAGATATTCATCATTAATCATGTTCATCTAAACACTGTTCATCTTTGCACTACGGACAAAGATATTTATCGAAAATCATTCATCTTTTGCACTACTGAATGCCAAAGATATTCAATAATATCATCATTTAAGACCGAGGATGATGAAAATATTTTTAAAAAAAAGCGAATCCAAAGGAAACAAAATGACAAGGATTAAGGATTAAGGATTCGTACTTTGTTTTATCCATGTCCAACAATACCTCAAAAATAATCATAGTGGTGTAAAATTCAAGAATGATCAAAACATGGATACTGTGATGCCCCCAAAATTAGGTATACATCACCCATCTTGGGTCGCCACTTACATGGTACAGAATTTAAATACAACTTAATACATAAACTGTGAGTTTAAATACAAATATCGTCTATTAGATATTATACAAACTCAAAAAGGAGTCCTCATTACAATTATTATCACACTATTTCACGTAATAGTGAGGACTACTAATGCTATCTTGAGGACCATCACTCGTTTCCCGACTTCGTCCCATCTATATTCTCATTTCTCAAGAGAACAAAGGTGAAAGAAAGGTGAGCTCAACTAGCCCGATGAAATATTATGACTAAGATAATGTAGAATAAATTATCAATAGTCTTCAACAATGTTAAGCCGATAAAATACAATAGACAACCCGTTTAAGCTGCGGTGGAATATGCGATCCATTAAAAGAGTCAAGTAGAAAATAAATCTACTATCTTTTAGGTTTTAAAAGGTTTTCATTCTTGTTATAAATTTGAGACTCGACTTTAATAAATATTCCACATCATCGAATTACCCCTTGCACTACTGACCCAAGGATATTCTTTAGTATCACGACCACAATTATTCATGCACTACGGGCCAAGAATATTTGTGTATTCATTAATAATCATGATCATACCAACAATCATCCACCAATGCACTACGACCCTAATCGAGGATTTTGTCATATCATTTGTAACATTACGATCATGATTACAATCGAATAGTCTCTGTCATAATCATACCAAGTCCATCTATATACTCTGAGCCACGAGATGACTTTCAACATAATATAAACATGAGGATGATGACAATGATATAAGAATTCAATAAAACAAGTTCAAGAATTATTTTATCCGAGGAATTATTAACGTCAAAATTATCAACATGATCTTTGTTTTGTAGAGTAAAATTCAAGAATGATCGGAAGAATATTTCCATGAAAAGATCTTTGGATGAAACGCAAATATCAAGGATATTCCACTAATTTCATGGAGTATAGAAGTCAAAGTTTTAACTTAACCCGGGTATAATAAAGAATGGAATAACAAAAGAAATCACCATGCATGCGATAGGCCTTTGAGGCGAGTTATTCCAATGAATAATAAATAACGGAACCCGTCCCGTAAAAACGCCTGAGCAGGATGTTCAACAGAATAATAATAAAAAAGATGGAACCCGGTCCTGTAAAACACACGACGAGGATGTTCCAGCGAATAATAATAAAGAAGCGGAACCAGGTCGAATTGTAAAACACACATGTGAGGATGTTCCAATGAATAATAATAAAAAGCGAAACCGTGTCCTGTAAAACACACATACATGATGTTCCAATGAGAATAATAGAAGAATGTCACCAAGTATAGGGTAAATGGCATATACGAGTTATTCCAATGAAATAATAAGCAATGGAATAACAACGATTCTCTTCATGAATAAGAAAGAATAACACCCTTACTTTTGGTAGGAGATTGAATCTTTGCGATGAGTGTAGTAACAAAATACTCTTCTTCTTTCTCTCTTATTCTCTCTATACTTTCTCTCTCTAAAAGCTTGAATGAATTCGTGAAAAATAATGAAGCACTAGGCCTCTATTTATAGAAGATTTCTAGCTTAGCACCTACCATGTGAAAAGGCAAGTGGCTTGTATTTGGTAATGTGAAAAGAAAAGTGGTTCGGCGCTTTGTAATGTGAAACGACAAGTGGTTCGGCCTTTGTAATGTGAAACAACAAGTGGTTCGGCCATTTGTAATGTGAAACAAGCAAGTGGTTTGACGTCTGGTAAATGTAATTACTATTGTGAAGAGACTCTTAGATGATGACATATAGGCCCCCCATAAAATAATCAAACTTACCACAAACGTCTCATATGATGTCTTTATATACATTAAGGATTGAATAAATATTACCACAAATCATTTTATTTTTAATCAACACATTTTATTCTTTCAATAATTATTAATCATTTATAACTTGTCGTCTCAACATATAATATAACATATTATACGATGATAATCTTGTGACAATAATTGAATCAATAATATAAGAGATATGATGCGGGCAATTCTTTGTAGTAATAATTGAGCGTATAGTAAGTGTCTTCTCACGTAAGCATCAATAATCAATCTGGTGTGCTACTATGCAACCACGCCATTATTCTTTGTACTTTACCACCGGTAGTTCAACAGGTTTAACGTTAACACCTCCGTAGTTATTTTTATAAAATATTTTTGTCGTTTTCTCAATCAAACAATAATTTCGCATTATTCAACTAACGATAATTGGTAGTTATGCGAATATTCCTAACAAAAAAGAATATTCCCCGACCAAACGAATATTTTATAACAACTTGCATACTTTGCAAAATTTATAAATATTACCCACAACTATAACATTATATCAAATTTATTCCATAATATTCAAAAAATATTTTATAAAAAAATTCATCTTTATTTATAAAAGTTGGGGTCTTACTGATACAATCAAAGCTAGTATCCTGGATAGATATTTTTGACGAAAAGGAAAATTTTTATTTTTAGATGAATAGTGTTGATATCGTCGTGAATAGTCTATCAGATCGTGAATAAGAACCCCAGACACTAAAAGTTTTAAATTTTATTAAAAGTTCGAGATCAATACTTTGGCATAATGATATTAGAATAAATAATATCATTAAAAAAATAATATCACTTACCTCGAAAGATCAATCTTCTAAATTTGAAACAGGATATAAGGCATGACTTGAACTTGCATCAGAGCAATACTCAAAATATACTCAAAATACTCACAAGAATACGCTTTCGATAATATAGAGAGAAAACTTCAGATTTGTGTAATTTTTAATTCTAACCTAAGCACCCTATTTATAGGAAAATCTTTAGAACACCAAAAGTAGAAAATTTAATATAATATTAATATATAAATTAAATTTTCCTACGCCAACCTTTCCAAGAACTGAATTGACTCATTCAACACACATGTGTAACACACCATAATGAAAAAAAAAAGCGTTTTTGTTATTTAAAATATTTTAAACTTCCAAAAATCAATTATTTCGGAGCTTCGGAACTTCAATAATTCACAATAAATAGCCCTTTTGTCAGAAAATTTGAAACTCGCGATTTTTTATAGAAAATTCAATTCTCTACAACTTTACGGAAGAAAGTTTTCCAAATTCAAACAAAATTGGCCAAAAATCCACAAACAGCAATTTTACATTTATAATCAAATTTCGACCAAGAAATGGGGTCCACCGCAAACACATAAAACATGCTTTAAATATTTTTGGTAACAAAAATACTCCTCTTCCACATATACTCATATATCCCACATTCATTGTAAAAATATATCATCATTATTATATTATTAAAATATAATAATATATTTAAATAATTATTTTATCAAAAAAGATAAAATTTCAATTTTCAACAATTGTCACATTAAAAAATTTCTCCATCTATATCCACATAAAATCAATATTTTTCTCATCATATGAATCAATAATTAATTATTCACAAATAATATTACGTAATCACAATATTGATGACCAGTGCGTTCCTTGGGAAGGGGCTTTCGATAAGAATTTCTCCTTCTTGTACGCAATTAGGTGACCAAACCTCTCCTTAGATAGAACTTTCTAGACATTGCCAATAATATTATCTAATAATATTATTCGGATAATATGAATTATTGTTTCGATAATGAAAATACGCGTGTAATGACAATTATTGAAACAACAAACAATATAAAATATCATCAACGTGACAATTATTAAATCAATAAAATAAAATCTTGAATGATAATTACAGTAACCATTATTGAGTAGTGCCTTCTTATGTAAGAATCAATAATTGGTGCAATACCAGGTAATGCTCTTGTGTGTTAACCACCGAGTATTTTAACAAAGATAATCTGTAACAACTACTGGCCGTTATTTTTAAACAACTTATATTTGTCATTTTTTCATCCAATCGCTTTAGTTATGGGGCACACACAATTTGCACTTGTCGTAATTTAATATTCCCCACACAATGTAAGAATATTCCACGACCAAACGAATATTCCCCTGACAAAAATAAATATTTTATAACCACCTTATTTTGAAATATTTGCGTATTTTACCCATAACTATCCACATTAATCAAATCAACCCTTACTATTTCAAAATAATAAATAGAGAAAATTAAATTTCATTAATAATAAATTGGGGTCTTACAAATACCATCGTAGAAAAAGCGAACATGGTAATTAACGCGTTGAGTAGAAGATCGTATGTGGTTACAAGTGCGAATATACGAACCCACGTGAAGATAACGAATATACGAGTAGAATCAATTTTAATCGATAAAGTTAAAGCCGCTCAAGATACACACCCGGAGCTGATGAATGTGAAGAAGAAAGTTCAAGAGAGAGTTATTCTAGAAGGAAGAATCGACGAAGAGAGGAAATCTCAACCCTCAATTTAATTGGCCCATTTGAAATCCTCAATTAAGTAGGAACTGTGGCCTATAGACTCGTTTTATCGCCAAGTATGTCGCGTGTTCATAACGTTTTTCACGTATCGATGTTACGTAAATATGTGGATGACCCGAACCACATTATTAAATTAGAACTAGACGAGATAGCGAAGAAGATTTAACGATGTGAGAGATACGTGTTAAAATCTTGGATAAGAATGATCATATTTGACACTCAAAGGTTATACCTCAAGAGTTAGAATCAAAAATGAAGTCAAGGTATCCTCACCGTTAAGATACCAGTGCGTACGTAAAAATTTCGAGGCGAAATTTCATAAGGAGGGAGATTGTGAGACCCCAAATTTTACGAATAAAGATTTATTTTTCTCGAAATATTTTTTTTAATATTATGGTGTGCATTTGAGATAATGTTATAGTTGTGGGCAGTATTTATAAATTTTGCAAAGTATGCAAGTTGTTATTGAAAGTAATATGCACACAAGCCAATCATGTTTGATGATAAAGCATATACTTTGTAACAATCTTATTCATTTATTAATAAAAAGTATTAATTTATTAAAGGCTTTTAATTATCTACATGATCTTTGTTTTATAATATGTGATAAACCCATAGTTTTAAGCAATGCTTTTAGAATAATGATGATGATCATTCTAATGAGATCTAAATTCTTAGAAAGCTTAAAACTAAAATAGTTCCCAATCATTGGATTACTAAATTGGGGATTAGTGAATCCGGATAGATTAGTACATACGTTGCTTGCTCATTGGATGAGAATGATTGATCTCATGATCATTTGTGTGGAGACACTAAAAAGCAAGTATGTAAGTGCTTATTAGAGAATAAGTTCATTTGAGCGTGTCTCGCTAAGGAATACCTAATGGAGTTTTACTTGCTTGTCGATAGGAATTCTGTAGTGATAGTAGTCTAAGTAATCCTTGGACTTGAGATCATCATAGTATCTTGTGTATGATGAGTTATACTTTGACTTATTCCTTAAGACCCTTAGGGTATATCAAAGGGTATGCTTGGGTATAATAAGTTGTACATGGAGATAATGTATGATCGATAAAGAATCTACCACTTCTAATAAAAGAAGAGAATGTCCTATGTGATTCGATAAATGACAACCCGATAGTCCTTGGCAAAGCGAATGAAATTAGAAAGGAGTTTCTAATTTGCATTATTTGGAGTTGTGCATTTAAGAGTCGAAATACATATAATTAAATAAAATAAGACTTGACGATAGAATTCCATGTCTTATATTTAATTGGGACATTGTATGGTGGAAGGATTGAATTGTCATTTAGACTATTTACTCAAAGGTTCTTTAATGATTAATGTTGAAATCTATATTATCTGGAAAGTCGTTGATGCTAGGGAGGCTTATCCTATTGTAGAATAAATATTATTTATTTAAATAAATTAATTATTTAATTTATTTATTTAAATAAGATTAAATTGTTCTAATTGATTTATTCACAAACCGGTTTAATATGGAGAACCTAAAGGGTCACACCATAAAAGGAAGAATAATTATTTAAGAAGTTAATGGCATAATCGTAATAATATATTAAGTATATTTAATTTAATCTATGGTGATAGAATAAATTAAATAGCTTAATATTATTATTTAATATTTTAGAAATATTAAATATAAATTAATAAGAGGAGTCTTATTAATATTATTACAATTATTATTATTTTAATTTCTAAAAGAGTTTAGGAATTAATTTAATATAAGTACTCTCATTTATTCCTAATAGGATTAGGAGGGAAAATTAGTTAAAGGAGTTTAATTAATTATCCCTAATAAGATTAGGGAGCTTAATTAATTAAAAGAATTTAATTAATTAAATAAAACTCAATTCCTTAATTGTTAAGGTGGGTTGCCCATATCTATAAATAAGAGGAGTCTTATTATGGGTATTGGGGGTTGTTGACTTTTTCAACATACGACATAATTCCAATTGTTGGGAGAGTACACCCTTTCTATAGAGATAGAAAAACTAGGGTTTGAGCCAATACCCCTTTCTTGAATTCTTATTATTCCTTGGTGGATCACCTCTGAGGGCCAAACATATGGGTGGCTAACGTTGATCGAAGGAAGGAACAAAACCGGTGGATTCAAGTTGAGCGAAAAGGATTTGGAGGTGAACTTGTACCTGAGGAAGCTCGATCTTCAAGGGTATGATTTTATTCTTTATCTTTTCGTTTAATTAATAATTGTGCATAAAGGGTGATCCGGGTATATGGTTTATAAATATTTTAAACTCTGATTTTACACGTTTCGCACTTTTTATGCAATTTGATTAACGTTCTGAGAATATTACAAACCTAACGATGGCATCGAGCCAAACCTTTATCACGAATTATTAATTGTTCGATTTGATATGTATATTGATATGTGTTTAGAACAATTTAATTGGGCATAATTTTATTGCAAAAAATTTAAATAAAAAAAAAAAAAACTCCTGTTTCCGTGCTTACGGACTTCGCAACAAAAAAATCTGGCAACATGTGAGTTTAGTGCCCAAGGTCACGTGGCCCATGTAAAAAAAAAAAAAAAAAAGATGGCGCTTGAAATCAAAATTTGGAAAATTTTGGTTTTACGGAAATGAAAAAAAGAGGAGATGTGTTAGGTTTTTCATGTAATGATTATCTAATGATTATATAATGATTATATATATATATATATATATATATATATATATATATATATATATATATATATATATATAGATAACTCACGGAAATAGGTGGCCACGTGGCGGGATCATCAATTTTTTTTTTTTAGGAACGTTTGATATATATATATATATATATATATATATATATATATATATTATTATAATATGTTAATAGTTAACTATATATATATATATATATATTAGGTTTATATTATATATATATAATAGTTATATATATATATATATATTATTCTAAATTATTTTATAATTAAAATAAAAGTTTATTTTAATTTTAAAATAAAAGGTTTATTTTAATATTAAAATATAAGGTTTATTTTAATTTTAAAATTAGAATTTCATGCTAACTAATTAGAGTTGGAATTGGATTCCATGATAACTAATTGGAGTTGAAATTGGATTTTATTTTTCCTAAAATAAAGGAGTTTATTTGTGAATAGGGAAGTAAATCCATCTTTCCTTAAATAAAGGAGTTTATTTAGATATGAAATAAGATTTCATATTATTCAAAATAACGGAGTTTATTTGTGAATAGGAAAGATAATCCGTGTTTCCTTTAATAATTTTTTTTTACATGGAATTGGATTCCATAATTAATTAAAATAAAGGAGTTTATTTTGATTAAAATTTTGATTAAAATAAAATAGTTTATTTTATTCAAAATTGGATAAATTAAAATAAAATAGTTTTATTTTGATTTAAATTTGGATTAAAATAAAGGAGTTTATTTTGATTCAAAATAGATTTTATACTAACTAAATTTGCCCATTAAATGATATCAATATATATATTAAATGTTTATTATTCATAAGATGAATTTATTTATTGATGCGTATGATGATGTGTATGATAATAAATGGGATTGATTATGGACTATTGACCCGATGTGATTGAATTTTATTTTAGTTGGATGCATGAATGTATGGGTTTTATTAAATGGGGTTACTGTGATACCTGCGTCTTCTCTAATTTTTCCTTAATGTAAATTCTATCTCCTCCTATGTACTTCCCTCGATCTGACGATGGGTTTCTATTTATTTTAAAATAGTTTTGTAATAGGAATAGTTAGAATTAATTTTGAAAAAATTGGAGATCGAGGAAGCAAGAGGCGCTTGAAGACTTCGTTTGTTATGGAGCCCCAGTTTAAATGTAATAGTTATATTTAAATATTATTTCTTGCACCCCCAGGGTTTGACCTTTTGGTTCACTTGGTGGCTCTAGTGAACCAAACTAGAATAAAAGTCCATAATCAATTCGGGTAGAATATAGTATTCTATATGCATGCTTATACTATATATATTATATATTATTATGCAAACATGCTTGGCATGTTCATTAATATAACGCGTATTTTATATATATATATAATAAATGCTTGGCTAAACAAGATGAGACAAATTAATAACAAACCCCTCAATTTTTATATTAAGTCCTAAGCGTTCAAAGATATTTGGAATATCGAGCGTTAGCCTTCTAGCATGATAAAATTAATAGAGTATTAAATATTTAATATGAGTTTGTTGTGTCACCACAAGGCAAGTATTAAGTATTTAAGATGTTAATTTATCACATTTGATGCTTATAAAGAAAATTGAACAATATTATTTTGTTGTGTCACCACAAGGATGATATTTTCCTTTTTTTGAATATATGGAGTGCTAGGTCGGACTTAACTTGGATAATTTTGATTCGGATGTGCCACCACTTGATCAAAATAATATAAGAGGCAAAAGAAAAGGAGTTGCATAGTTGATGTAATTGACAAAAGTTGTCTACCTATTTATTTATATATAGTTTGTTGTGTCACCACAAGGCTATATACATTTGAAATGGGATCCTTATTCTCACTAGCAAATCTTTAATTAGATATTGTCGAACTATTATAAGTGAGGTAATATAGTTTGAAGAAAATAGTGAGAGATACCAATTTAAAACAAGACCTAATTTATTTTGGTAATTAATAAAAGAATATATGTTAAAATGTTGTTAATTACAAATTCATTTACTGAAATTTTACAATGTCTAAATTACTATCATTTGCGAAACATATTAGATGTTATTTAACCAAACCGTATTAAGCGAATTGGTTAAGGAATTTGAGAATAGTTCTCATGCCAATGAAAAGCTATCTTATGTCCTTATCGCCTATCCTCGCAATGGTTGCGAGACAATGCCTCGAGGAAGAAATTGCTACTTTTAGAAAGTGGCAAAATGATGCCTGATTGGCTCAATGCATCATGCTCGCATCCATGAGTAACGAGCTTGTTGTCGGCATGAAAACTATGGATGTTTACTTATATTCCGCACATCAAGTAGTTGATGGTGAGGAAAATGGGGCCGATAGATATCGAGATATCTAAGGAGTTCTTCCGATCTAGAATGGCCAATGGCACAATAGATGCAGACAAAAAAAAGGTTCTTAACATAATCAATTTGATTGATCGATTAGGACAACCGGTTTTTATCATGGATGGAGAGTTGAGCCAAGATTTGATCTTGCCTCACTCCGGGACTCCTTTCACGGTTGTTGTGAATTTTTCATATGAACAAGCTAGATATCGGTCTCATTTGATTTGCTTAACATGTTGAAAAATGATGAGAGTCACTTTCAACCAAGAAAGACTATGTCTTCTTGGTAGGGGCAAAAGGATCTTCTGAAAGAAGAAACGATTCAAAGAAGGTAAAAGAAAGGCGTAAACAAAGGATAATAAGAACAAAAGCGTCACGGATAGCAAAGAGCTTGCTTCCTTTGCAATAAGCATGGACACTAGAAAGAAAGCGCAAGAAGCATCTTGCGAGAGGCTAACAAAAAGAAGCTTAGTGAAGTTTGATTCTGAAATACAATTTTGTTCATGATTTAAATAAATTTTCTTTAAGTCGAGGTTCTACTTGGGTATTGGATCTGAGACTTTGGTTATCATAAATATAGATTTATGAAGGGACCAAGCGAAATGGAAAGCTGAACATAGATAAGTAATCCTATGTGTGGGAAATGAAGCGAAAGGTTCTTTGCATTAGCTATAGAAACTTATAGTTTAGCCTTTTAACGGGCAAATCTATTAAGTCGATAAGTTGTTATTGTATTCCAATTCTTGTTAGAAACATTATTTCCATTTTATTGTTGAATGATAAAATTTTGGTATTATAATTAAGAACAATTGTTGTTCTATTTATAATAATAATGTTTAAGTATAGAATCGAAAAAGATTACTTAATGGATTTTGTATACTTGACTTACGTGAAAAATTATTTTGTAAATCGAACAAACTAGTATAAGAAAAGGAGATGATCATTCAAAGAGTTGAATGTATGTATACAAGTGTGAATTATTTGAAAGGTTCAAAGAATTGAAGTAAAACAAATTGACAAAGTATTAAGATTCATTGATTAGATCGAGGAATAAATATTTGTCTGATAAGTTTTAGATCATCTCAAATGGTTTTCTCACAATGGACACATCGATCTGCAATAATTGATTGATGTATTTGAATGGAAAAATCGTACCTTGTTGGACATAGTGCGGTCCATAATGATTTTACTGACATTCCAAAGTATCCTTACGGGATAATGTCCTAGAAATGGTCTGCATATCTACTGAAAATGGTAACCTCAAAATTATTTAAGACTCTATAAAAGTTATGGACATGGAGGATTCTTAATCTTAAGTATGTTAAGATAAGAGGTTGTCCAACTTATGTGAAAAAGGTTTCAAAGGATAAGCTTGGGACAAGATTTGACATGTCTGATTTGTGGGACATCCTAAAGTAAGTTTAGGGTATATGTTCTATAATCCTACTTAGCAAAAAGGTGTTTGTTGTGAAACACGCGCCTTTCCAAGATAAAGGTGTTTATCATTAAAAGGGGCTAGTGGGAGGATAATAGATCTTGAAGAGTTCAAGAACCACAAAACGCTATAAGTCGAATAAGAGGAACATGTAGATAGACCTATTGTACCACAAATAGAATCGTAAATCTGGAATAATCTTCAAGATGCCTAGGAGGTATGGATTCATCATAGATGATGATGATGAGGTACACATCGTAGAAGATGATGATCCAGAATTATATTCGATGAGGTAAGACTTCTAGTGTGTACAAAAGGGGTCGATGGGGAGCGTCGTGAAATTTCTAGTATTATATGTTGATATACTACGGATGAGGAATAACTTATCAATGCTACAATCAAGAAAGATAAAGTTGTCTAAACATTCCTCCATGAATGGTTTGGAAAGAGTATCTTAATTGGGGATAAAATCTATATAGATAGATATCTGAGGATGCTCGACTTAACCCGAGGAACGATATATTCATTTGATGCTAAAGTCGTTTAGCATGGCAAACTCCAAGAGATGTCTCATGTCGATGAGCTATGGAGTGTATCTCTCTTAATAGTCCCCACAGACTCCTGAAAAGAGAGGTCGCATGAGTAACTATCATGTATGCAATGAAATATATGAGACCTGATGTTGATCAGTCATATTATGGAGAAGTTCACTATGAGTCAGTGAAAAATATCTTAAAGTGCTTGACCGGCACTAAGGATGTGATCATATTCATGGTGGGTCTTAATTAAAACTAGAGGGCTTAACAGACTCAAGTTTTTCAGACAGACCAAGACGACAGAAAAATCCACTTTAAGGTAAAGGGTTACCTTGAACAGTGGTGCAGTGAATTGGAAAGGTTCCAAACAGCAAAGAGTTGCTGGTTTAGTGATAAAGACAAAGTATATAGCTATAAATGAAGCTGCAAGTTGATTGTTTGGATTAAAGTTCATTCTGAGAACTAGGAATAGTTCTAAGTCTCATCTTGGATCTAAACATGTGTTGTGGCACTTTCATTTGATTATTAGAATCATTGAAAGATGGGAAATCACTATAGAGTTAGTGGACTCTCATGAACAATATTACATATCCATTAACTAAAGCTTATCCAACAGCAGGATAATCGTCACTTAGAGAAGAAGAGTATAAGATACAATGGCGATTGGCTTTTAGTGCAAGTGGAGATTGAAAGTAATATGCACACAAGCCAATCATGTTTGATGATAAAGCATATACTTTGTAACAATCTTATTCATTTATTAATAAAAAGTATTAATTTATTAAAGGCTTTTAATTATCTACATGATGATGTTTTATAATATGTGATAAACCCATAGTTTTAAGCAATGCTTTTAGAATAATGACGATGATCATTCTAATGAGATCTAAATTCTTAGAAAGCTTAAAACTAAAATAGTTCCCAATCATTGGATTACTAAATTGGGGATTAGTGAATCTGGATAGATTGGTACATACGTTGCTTGCTCATTGGATGAGGATGATTGATCTCATGATCATTTGTGTGGAGACACTAAAGCAAGTATGTAGGTGCTTATTAGAGAATAAGTTCACTGAACGTGGCTCGCTAAGGAATACCTAATGGAGTTTTACTTGCCTGTCAATAGGAATTCCTGTAGTGATAGTAGTCTGAAGTAATCCTTGGACTTGAGATCATCATAGTATCTTGTGTATGATGAGTTATACTTTGACTTATTCCTTAAGACCCTTAGGGTATATCAAAGGGTATGCTTGGGTATAATAAGTTTATACATGGAGATAATGTATGATCAATAAAGAATCTACCACTTCTAATAAAGAAGAAATGTCCTATGTGATTCGATAAATGACAACCCAGTAGTCCTTGGCAGTTAAGTAATGAAATTAGAAAGGAGTTTCTAATTTGCATTATTTGAGTTAATGCATTTAAGAGTCGAAATACATATAATTAAATAAAATAAGACTTGACAAATAATTCCATGTCTTATATTTAATTGGGACATTGTATGGTGGAAGGATTGAATTATCACGGTAACTATTTACTCAAAGGTTCTTTAATGATTAATGTTGAAATCTATATTATCTGGAAAGTCGTTGATCGCTGGGGAGGCTTATCCCTATTGTAGAATAAATATTATTTATTTAAATAAATTATTTATTTAATTTATTTATTTAAATAAGATTAGAATTGTTCTAATTGATTTATTCACAACCAGCTTTAATATGGAGAACCTAAAGGGTCACACCATAAAAGGAAGAATAATTATTTAAGAAGTTAATGGCATAATCGTAATAATATGTTAAGTATATTTAATTTAATCTATGGTGATAGAATAAATTAAATAGCTTAATATTTATTATTTAATATTTTAGAAATATTAAATATAAATTAATAAGAGGAGTCTTATTAATATTATTACAATTATTATTATTTTAATTTCTAAAAGAGTTTAGGAATTAATTTAATATAAGTACTCTCATTTATTCCTAATAGGATTAGGAGGGAAAATTAGTTAAAGGAGTTTAATTAATTATCCCTAATAAGATTAGGGAGCTTAATTAATTAAAAGAATTTAATTAATTAAATAAAACCCAATTCTTTAATTGTTAAGGTGGGTTGCCCACATCTATAAATAAGAGGAGTCTTATTATGGGTATTGGGGGTTGTTGACTTTTTCAACATACGACATAATTCCAATTGTTGGGAGAGTACACCCTTTCTATAGAGATAGAAAAACTAGGGTTTGAGCGAATACCCTTTCTTGAATTCTTATTATTCCTTGGTGGATCACCTCTGAGAGGCCAAACATATGGGTGGTGGCGTTGATCAAAGGAAGGAACAAAACCCCTGGATTCAAGTTGAACGAAAAGATTTGGAGGTGAACTTGTACACGAGGAAGCTTCGATCTTCAAGGGTATGATTTTATTCTTTATCTTTTCGTTTAATTAATAATTGTGCATAAAGGGTGATCCGGGTATATGGTTTGTAAATTTTTTAAACTCTGATTTTACACGTTTCCGCACTTTTTATGCAATTTGATTGCGTTACAGAATATTACAAACCTAACAGTTATATAATATTCGATTGGTCGGGGAATATTCTTTTTGTCGGGGAATATCCTTACGACGGTACAATCATTGGTGGACCCCACAACGAAATTATTGTCGGATTGAGAAAATGACAAAAATATTTTTATGAAAATAACGGCGGAAGTTTTACTATTAAAACTGTTGAACAACTCGGTAGTAAAAGTAAAGTAATACGTGTGGTTGCATAATAGCACACGGTATTAATTATTGATGCTTACGTGAGAAGTCACTCAGTTTTGTTCAATTATTGCTACAGTAATTGCTGCATAGTATCTCACGTTATTTGATTCAATTATTGTCGATATTTTGTGTAAGACCCCAACTTTTATGAATAAAGATGAATTTTCTATAATTATCATTTTTGAATATTATGGAATGAATTTGATATAATGTTATAGTTGTGGGTAATAGTTATAAATTTTGCAAAGTATGCAAGTTGTTATATAATATTCGATTGGTCGGGGAATATTCGTTTTAACAGGGAATATTCGTACGACGGCACAATCATTGGTGGACCCCACAACGGAATTATTGTCGGATTGAGAAAACGGCAAAAATATTTTTATGAAAATAACGGCGGAAGTTTTACAGTTAAAACTGTTGAACTACTCGGTAGTAAAAGTATAGTAATATGCGTGATTGCATAGTAGCACATGGTATTGATTATTGATGCTTACGTGAGAAGTCACTCAGTTTTGTTCAATTATTGCTTCAGTAATTGTTGCATAGTATCTCACGTTATTTGATTCAATTATTGTCAATATTTTATATATTATTAAATCAATAATTGAGATGACATAGTTATTAATATTATTATTTGCAATATTAACGATGTCTAGAAGTTCTGCCAATGAGAGGTTTGGTCACGTTTACGCATGACCTGGTTTCGTTATTTATTATTCTGTTGAAATATCCTGTATGTGAGTTTACGCATGACCTGGTTCCATTCTTTATTATTATGTTGGAATAACCTGTTTGTGCGGTCGATCGCATGCATGGTGATTTCTTCTGTTATTCCATTCTTTATTATTCTGTTGGAATAACCTGTCTATGTGGATTATCACATGCATGGTGAATGATCCTTTGTATTTATTCCTTATTAAATTGTGAAAATGATCTGTCTAAGTGGATTACCGCATGGCGGCGAAAATCCATTTGCCATTTCATATATTTTATTATACTAAGTTGGTTAAAGTTTTAGCTTCTATACTCCATGAAATTAGTGGAATATCCTTGATATTTGCGCTTCATCCAATATTTTTTCATGGAAATATTCTTCTGAGCATTCTTGAATTTTACTCTACAAAGAAGTATCATGTTGACAATTTGGACTTTATTGGTTCTTGGATAAATTAATTCTTGAACTTGTTTTATTGAATTATTATGTCATTGTAATCATCCTCATGTTATATATTATGTTGAAAGTCATACGTGGCACATGGTGCATAGATGGACTTGGTATGATTATGACCGAGGATTATTCGGTATAATCATGGTAGTAATGTTACAAATGATGTGGAAAAAGTCCTCATTGACCCGTAATGCATTGATGGACAGTTTTTGGTATGATTATGGCTATGAATACTCTTAGGCCAAGGGTGCAAAGATGAATTATTTTATGGCATGATCAGGACTGTTGATGAAAACACGATTATCTTTGGCCCGTAGTGCATAGATAATTTGTGGTCGTGATACTAAAGAATATCCTTGGCCTGTAGTAATGGGATGATTTGATGATGTGGATTATTTATTGAGCTGAGTCTCAGCGATAAAAGTGATGAAAAACCTTTTAAATCATAGGAGATAGTAGATTTTATTCTCTACTTGACTCTTCTAATGGATTGCTTGTTCCGCTGTAGTTAAACTTGATGTTTGTTATATTGTACCAGTTTAACACTGTTGAAGGCTAACGATAATTTATTCTGCATTATCTTAGTCATAATATTTCTTACTGGGCTAGTTGAGCTCACCTTTCTTTCATTGTTCTCTTGAGGAAATGAGAACGCGTGGTAGGACTAGTCGGGGAGCAGAGTGATGGTCCTAGATGGTGCATTAGTAGTCCTCACTATTCTGTGAAATAGTGTAATAATAAATGTAATGAGGACTCCATTGAGTGTGGATTTTGTCTAGATGACAATATTTGTATTAAAACTCACAGCATATATTTTGTCGTATTTTACACGACTGTTGTATAATTAGTTTGTATTTGTATTCAGTACCATGTATCTGGCGACTCAAGATGGGTGATGTATACCTGTTTTGGGGCGTCACAGTATTTCACAATATTTAACCAATAATTGTCACAGTAACAAGGGCACTAATGGAAAGTTACGTATTTAAAATTCGCATGTACTGAAAAGTTGAACAAATTCATTATTAAATACGTTAGGTAAATAATGTATGTATACATAAATATCTACGATATTAATATATTAACTAAATAATGCAGAAGATGAACAAAAATAATAATAATTATGAATAGTAAAAAAAAGCAATCTTGAAATATGAAAATTGTGCCAGAATTATATACAATAGATTGAAGATAATCTTAAAATGTGAAAGTTGTGCCAAAATTTATGTGTGATAGATTAAAGATAATCTTGAAATATGAAAATTATGGTAAAATAATGTGTGATAGATTAAAAATAATCTTGAAATGTGGAAAGTGTGCTAAAGTTGATATGTGCAAATGTTAGTTAAGATTTTTCTATAAAAAGGGGGTTTGACATAAGGAGTTGACATAACCTTCTTCCTTGTTCTCTCAGCCCACCCCCCACCCACCACCACCACCCACTTTATAAATATTTATTAATGTGAGTGTTTCTTTGAGTGTGGTAAGAATACTTAAGTGCTGGTGTAAGACCCCGTAATTTTTTAAATAAAAAGGAATTTCCTTTATTTATTATTTTGAAATAGTAAGGGTTGATTTGATTAATGTGGATAGTTAAGGGTTAAATACGCAAATATTTCAAAATAAGCAAGTGGTTATAAAATATTCATTATTGTTGGGGAATATTCGTTTGGTCGTGGAATATTAAATGCGATTAGGGAATATTAATGCATGCGGCCAGTAGCGACCATGTGTGGGGCCCCATAACGGAAAGTGATTGGATGAAGAAACGCGACAAATATAAGTTGTTTTTAATTAACTTGCGTAGTTATTCTGAATTATCTTGTTGGAATACCCGGTGGTTAAAACACAAGATGTCTGCGTTGTTGCCAAGATGGCACCATGCGGTATTGCACCAATTATTGATTCTTACGTGAAGGCACTACTCAATAATGGTTACAGTAATTCTTTATTCAAATATTTTATTGAGTTAATAATTCTTGCGTTGATATTTTATATTCTTTGTTGTTTGATAATTGTCATTACGGTATTTTTCTTTATCGAAGCAATAATTCATATTATCTGAATAATATTATTAGATAACATTATTGGCAATGTCTAGAAAGTTACATCTAAGGAGAGGTTTGGTCATCTAATTGCTTGGCCAGTGAAGAAGAAATTCTTATTGAAGCCCCTCTTTCCTGTGAACCTGCTGGTTGTCAATATTGTGATTACAATAATATTATTTATGAATAATTAATTATTGATTTATATGATGAGGAAAATATTGATTTTATGTGGATATAGATGGAGAAAATTTTAAAATGACAATTGTTGAAAATTAATATTTTATCTTTTACGATAAAATAATTCGTTTAAATATATTATTTTAATAATATATTAACGGTGATATTTTTACAACGAATGTGGGATATATGAGTATACGAGGAGGAAGAGTATTTTGTGGCATTAAATGTTTAAAACATGTTAAACATGTCGATTGGACCCCATTTATTGGTGAAAATTTGATTATAGCACAATAAAATCGCTTGGTTTGTGGATTTCGGTCAATTTTTATTTGGAATTTGGAAAAACTTTCTTACGCAAAGTTGTAGAGAATTGAATTTCCTATAAAACTCGCAAGATTCGAATTTTCTGATGAAAGGGCTATTTATTATGAATTATTGAAGTTAAAAGCTCAAAATAATTGATTTTGGGAGTTTAAATTATTTTTGTTAAGAAAAACGTTTTTGTATTTTTTTGGACATCATTAACATGTGTGGCTGGTGTTTTGACCAAAAAGGTGGGCTAAGGAAAATTTGTATAATTATATTAATATTATATTAAATTTTACGCTTTGGTGTTCTAGCATTTTCCTATAAATAGGGTCTTGGGTTAGAATTGAAAATCACACGAAACCGAAGTTTTCTCTATTTCTCTCTCGATATTTTGAGCGTATTCTTGTGAGTATTTTGAGTATACTTTGAGTATTGATATACGGTGCAAGTTCATTCGGTATTATTCGATCGGAAATCTTTCTTCTCTTGAGGTAAGGGATATTATTTTTTTGTAATGATATTATTTCTTCAATATCATTATCTTTGAAATGTTGATCTGAAGTTTTTATCAAATTTGGAACTTTTTCATGTCGGGTTTACTATTCATGGGTTCTTATTCATGAGTTACTTATTCACGATTCTTATTCACGAGTTCTTATTCACGAGTCTTATTAAGCGGAGGCGTGAAGATGTTTTGTGGAATTTCTATCTTTTGGTGTCTGAGTTACTATTCACGTATCTGGCCTTATTCACGTATCTGACACTATTCACGTATACTGATTATTCATTCGAAAAATAAAATTTCTTCTTTTTTTTAGTCAAAACATCTATTACGGATACTAGCTACGATTGTATCCATGTTTTGATCATTCTTGAATTTTACACCACTATGATTATTTTGAGGTATTTTTTGGGCGTGGATAAAACCAAGTCTGAATCCTTAATCCTTAATCCTTGTCATTTTGTTTCACCGGATTCGTTTCTTTTAAAAAAAAAAAAATATTTTCATCATCCTCGGTCTTAAATGATGATATTATGGAATATCTTTGGCACGTAGTGCAAAGATGAATGATTTCTTAAGAATATCTTTGGCTTTTGTAGTGCAAAGATGAATGATTTCTGAAGAATATCTTTGGCCCGTAGTGTAAAGATGAGCAGTGTTTAAATGAACATGACCAATCGATGAATATCTTTGGCACATGTAGTGCAAAAGATGAATATTTGATTCCAGATGTATATTGATTGATGTTACGGGGATAAAAGATGAGCGATGAACTTTTAAATTCATACATAGAAGATAGTAGTTTGCATTCTCTACTTAACTCTTCTAATGAATTATTATTTCATTGCGAATATTGATTTAAAATTTGTTGTCTATTGTATTACATTATATTTTTTCCTGTTGAAGACTAACGATAATTTGTTGTATATTATCTTAGTCATAATATTCTTTTATTGAGCTAGTTGAGCTCACCCTTTTCCTTTTTGTTCCATTTTTCTCGGGAGGCGAGAATATAAGCGAGTGCAGTGGGGTATGGAATGAAGGTTTAGAAAGGATTGTTTAGTAGTCCTCACCATTTTTGTAAAATAATGTATCAATAAATGTGATGAGGATTTATTTGAGTATAGATATTGTCTAGAAGATAATATTTGTATTCAAACTCACGATTTCTTGTTGTAATAATAAAGTTGTAGTTGTTTACGTACCATGTATTGACAACTTTCGGAATAGGTGATGTATACCTATTTTGGGGCGTCACGATTAGTATCGAGCTTAGGATATGATCTCTGGCGGAGATCGGGGAATAGAACTAGGAGGGAGGCGAGTAAATCCTTCGCTAGTGTGTCCTACCTAAGCTTATTTGTTAGTTGGTCGATATATAGGGATATTATGTGATATATTGATTTCCTTAATTAACCCTTGTTTTATGCGATGATTTGAGAATGTCGTGAGAATATTATGAAGGGAGTAAATGAGACCGTGGAGATGCTGTCTTTACCAGCGAGGAGAGCGTGCTGCAAGTGGGTGGCAATGTACCTCCTGTGAACAACACCATTGGCGGATGATGAGCGAGGGGATGTTTAGAAGCTTTTTTGCAGTTCATGCAAAATCGAGGCGAGGAGACTTCGTGTTCAAAATCTGAGGAGAAATGATAGCAATTCACGGGTTGTCACAAACCAAGCGATTCAAAGAGTTGGGACCACGAAATTGAGGAAAGCGGGATCCGATCATGGCGGAAACATGGGTCAAACAAATTACCAAGATATTCGATGTCTTGGGATGCGGGAGAAACAGAAGGTTCCATTCGCCACCTTTATGTTAAAAGTGGCGAAGCGATTCTCTTGGTGGGAGTGCGTGAAGCGTACCCATCCAAGTACTTTCGGCGTATGTCGTGGGAGACATTTGAAGAATTATTTAATGACAAATACTTTCACGAAAGTGTTAAATCGTATGAAGGAAGTGGAGTTCATCGATTGGAACAAAACAACATGGCGGTGTCTCGATGCACGAGGCAAAGTTTGCGAGTTATCGGTTTGCACCTCATTTGGTGGAGAATGAGGAGCGTATGTGGCGGATGTTTCTTAGAGGTTTGAAACCCGGCATACGTCGATATCTCATTTCTCATAAACTTTCTCTCTATTCGGATGTTGTAAGCAGGGCTCAATTATTAGGCGAGATAACGAGTACGGTCGGTCAACCGAGGACCCTGAATCGGGATCGTATCGAGAGATAGCGATCAGCAGAATAATGATAACTGCGGAGAAAAGAAAGCAGAATGAGACGAAATGGTAACCACTCTGGTGGTAATCATGGCCATGAAAATGAGAAGAAGCGAGTCGGGAGGAGATTTTAAAGAGGAGATTTAACAACGACCATATGAAGGCGACGGTCTTGGCGACAAGCGGTTCTAAGGGAGGAGAAACGACCACCGGTCGTATCTATCTACAAATCGGAAAAGAGGGACATATCGGTCAAACGCCCTAGCAGTTCAAGGTATGCTATAATTGTGGAAAGGAAGGACATATCGCTCGAGATTATGCGATGGCGAAACCTAGTTCGTGAGGACGGTGACTCAAAAACATCCCGAGAAAAGTCAAAGTCAACGATTAGGGAAGAAGCGTTTGTTGTGGTGGTCATAATCGAGGAACCCAAAACGAGGTGATCACGGGTAAGCTATTTATAAATTCTTGCGAAGTTTATACCTTATTTGATCTGGGGTGCTACCCATTCATTTATCTCTCCTGCGTGTGCTCAACATTTAAACTTGACCGGGAGAAATTAGACTTTGACCTATCTGTGGAAACTCAGTTAGGAGAAACTTTCATCACATCCACCATTTATAAATCTTGTTTGATTCAAGTTGGCACCATTACCTTACACCGTTGACCTTATCTCTTTAAAGATACTTGCTTTTGATGTGATTTTAGGGATTGATTGGTTAACTACTCATCATTACCAAAATTGATTGTTTTAATAAGGTTGTTAGTTTTCATATTCTAACCACTTTGTTATGCAATTCAAGCAACTAAACCATTAAAATCAATCACTATCATATCTAATCATAAAGCTATTCGTTTATTAAAAAGCGGATGTCAAGCTTTCTTAGCCCATGTTATGGATTTGAATAAAGACACGTCAAATTTGAATAATATTCTGTTGTTATTGACTTTCTGACGTATTTCTAGAAGAACTTCTTTGGTCTACCCCGAGCGTGAAGTTGAATTCTTTATTGATCTTGAACTTTGGTACAAAGCCATTTCTAAAACCCCATATCGAATGGATCCTATTGAACTTGAGAGTTAAAGGTCCAACTACGAGAATTGTTGGACATCGGTTTCATTCGTCTAGTACATCTCCTTGGGGTGCTCTGTTTTATTTGTAAAGAAGAAAGAGCGGGGAGTATGCGACTTTGTATTGACTATCGAGAATTGAACCATGTCACCATCAAGAATAGGTATCCTCTACCTCGTATTGATGACTTGTTTGACCCGATTCTGAGGGGCACAATTCTTTTCAAAAATCGATCTTAGATTCGGATATCATCAATGAAGATTAAAATCGAGGATATTCAAAAGACGCCTTGAACTTCGGTATGGGCATTATGAATTCTTAGTCATGTCTTTCGGACTAACTAATGCTCCTGCGGCTTTCATGGATATGATGAACCAAGTATTCAAGGAATATTTGGATCAATTCGTTGTTGTCTTTATTGATGACATCCTCATATATTCCAAAAGCCGTGAAGATCATGAGCACCATTTGAAAATGGTACTCGAAGGCCGTGAAAACCAACTATATGCCAAATTGAAGAAATGTGAGTTACGGCTTGAGGAAGTAGCATTCCTTGGGCACGTGGTGTCGAAAAACATGGAGTATCTGTTGATCCGTGAAGATTGAAGCAATCTGAAAGTTGGGAGAACAAAAATGTCGGTGGCGAAATCGTAGTTTTTGGGCTTAAATTTGGTTATTATCGGAGATTCGTGGAAGGTTTTCTCGAATCGCTACTCCATTAACTTCATTAAACTTCGGAAGGATACAAAATTCGTTTGGAGCGAAGAATGCGAGAAAAAGTTTCCAAGAGCTTAAGAGAGACTTATTTGGCTTTTGTTCTAACAATACCATCTGGTTCGGATGGATTTGTTATCTCTGACGATGCTTGAGCAAAGGGTTAGGATGTGTTCTCATGCAACGTGGGAAAGTCATAGCCTACGCCTCGCGACAACTTAAAAAGAGTATGAGAGGAATTATCCTACTCATGATCTAGAATTAGCGGCCCGATCGTTTTCATGCTAAAAATATGGAGGCACTATCTATATGGGGAGAAAGTGGAGATATATTCGGACCATAAAAGCCTTAAATATTTCTTCACTCAAAAGAACTCAACATCTGGCGTGACGTTGGCTTGAGCTATTGAAAGACTACGACCACACTATTCAATACCATCACGGTAAAAGCGAGCGTGGTAGGTGACGCGTTGAGTAGAAGATCATATCTGCGAGGAGCGAGTGCGATGATGTCAAGTATCTGCGTAGAGCCAACTTTAATAGAAAAAGTTAAGGTTGCTCAAGCCACCAAACCAGGAGGCGATGCGTATGAAGAAGAAAATACAAGAAGGAGCTATTAGGGCGAGAATTGATGAAGAAGGAATACTTGAGTCCACTCTGAACTTTGTGTTCCCTAACGACTTCGATTTGAAGTACAAGATTATGATGGAGGCACACAATCGCCATTTGCAATCCATCTGGAAGTACTAAAATGTATCGTGATCTTGACATACATTTTGGTGGAACAATATGAAGAGAGAGATTGCAAAGTTTATCTCGATGTGTTTAACTTGCCAGCGTGTAAAGGCGGAGCATCTTGTACCTAAGGGTCCGTTGCAACCACTTGAGATTCCTAATGGATGGAAGTGGGAACACATTACTATGGATTTCGTTCACGGGTCTTCCTACGGTTTCTCAAGGCATCAATGCTATTTGGGTTATTGTTGATAGATTAACCAAGTCTGCTCATTTCTTGCCGTCTGGAGACTTATTCCCTTGAACGTCTTGCTAATATATGCGTGAATGAGATTGTGAGGTTGCATGGCATGCCCGTATCCATAGTTTGGATCGTGACCCAAGATTCACTTCAAGATTTTGGGTTAGCTTGCAAAAAGCTATGGGCGCAGATTTGCGATTTAGTTCGGCATACCATCCCCAAAGCGGACGGACAATCGAGAGGACTATTCAAACTCTTGAAGATCTATTAAGACTCGTGTCCTAGACTTCAAGGGTAGTTGGGATAAGTATTTACCATTGGTGGAATTCTCCTACAACAACAGTTATCAGGCAAGTATAGGTGTGGCTCCATTCGAAGCATTATATGGGCGAAAATGTCGTTCTCCAATATGTTGGGATGAGGTGGGTGAAGCAACATTGTTGGGACCCGAGTTAGTACGTATGACTCACCGAAAAGATCCAAATGATTCGACAACGTATACAAACCGGCACAAGATCGACAAAAAGAGTTATGCGGATCTTCATCGAAAGGACGTGAAATTTAATGTAGGGGATCATGTATTGTTGCGAGTTGCTCCATGGAAGGGAGTTACAAGATTTGGGAAGAGAGGAAAGCTCGATCCACGATTTATTGGTCCATTTCAAATTCTTGACCGAGTAGGAAATGTAGCCTATAGACTTGCGTTACCTCAAAGGTATGTCTCGTGTTCATAATGTGTTTCACATATCTCGTACTTCGTAAATATGTGAAAGACCAGAACCACGTTATTGAGTTAGAACCGGACGAGATAGCCAGAAGACTTAACGTATGAGGAGGTACTGTCAAGATCTTGGATAGGAAGGAGCATGTCCCTACGCATGAAAAGGTCATACCATAAGTTAAAGTTTTGTGGAGGAATCATGCTATAGAGGAAATGACACAGGGAATTGGAAAGCGGAAATGAAAGCGAGGTATCCTCACCTTTTGAAACACCAGTGCGTCGTCGATTTCGAGGACGAAATTTCATAAGGAGGGAGGTTGTAAGACCCGTAATTTTTTTTAAATAAAAAGGAATTTCCTTTATTTATTATTTTGAAATAGTAAGGGTTGATTTGATTAATGTGGATAGTTAAGGGTTAAATACGCAAATATTTCAAAATAAGCAGTGGTTATAAAATATTCATTATTGTCGGGGAATATTAGTTTGGTGTCGTGGAATATTAAATGCTTGTCGGGAATATTAAATGCGACGGCAAGTAGCGACCATGTGTGGGCCCCATAACGGAAAGTGATTGGATGAAGAAAACGACAAATATAAGTTGTTTTTAATTAACTTGGCGTAGTTATTACAATTATCTTGTTGGAATACCCGTTGGTTAAAACACGATGTCTGGCGTTGTTGACAAGATAGCTTTGCAGTATTGCACCAATTATTGATTCTTACGTGAAGAAGGCACTACTCAATAATGGTTACGATAATTCTTTATTCGATATTTTATTGAGTTAATAATTCTTTGCGTTGATATTTTATATTCTTTGTTGTTTCATAATTGTCATTACAGATTTTTCTTTATCGAAGCAATAATTCATATTATCTGAATAATATTATTAGATAACATTATTGGCAATGTCTAGAAAGTTACGTCTAAGGGAGAGGTTTGGTCATCTAATTGCGCCAGATGAAAGAAATTCTTATTGGAAGCCCCTCTTTCTGAGGCGCACGGTTGTCGATATTGTGATTACTGTAATATTATTTGTGAATAATTAATTATTGATTTATATGATGAGGAAAATATTGATTTTATGTGGATATAGATGGAGAAAATTTTTAAAATGATAATTGTTGAAAATTAATATTTTATCTTTTTACGATAAAATAATTCGTTTAAATATATTATTTTAATAATATATTAACGGTGATATTTTTACAACGAATGTGGGATATATGAGTATCTGAGGAGGAAGAGTATTTTTGTGGCATTAAATGTTTAAAACATGTTAAACATGTCAATGGGACCCCATTTATTGGTTGAAATTTGATTATAGCACAAAAATCGCCTGGTTTGTGGATTTCGGTCAATTTCTATTTGGAATTTGGAAAAACTTTCTTCTGCAAAGTTGTAGAGAATTGAATTTCCTATAAAAACTCGCAAGATTCGAATTTTCTGATGAAAGGGCTATTTATTATGAATTATTGAAGTTAGAAGCTCAAAATAATTGATTTTGGGAGTTTAAATTATTTTTGTTAAGAAAAACGTTTTTGTATTTTTTGGACATCATTAACATGTGTGGCTGGTGTTTTGACCAAAAAGGTGGGCTAAGGAAAATTTGTATAATTATATTAATATTATATTAAATTTTACGCTTTGGTGTTCTAGCGTTTTCTATAAATAGGGTCTTAGGTTAGAATTGAAAATCACACCAGAAACTGAAGTTTTCTCTCTATTTCTCTCTCGATATTTTGAGCGTATTCTTGTGAGTATTTTGAGTATACTTTGAGTATTGATATACGGTGCAAGTTCATTCAGCGTTATTCCAATCGGAAATCTTTTTCTCTTTGAGGTAAGGGATATTATTTTTTTGTAATGATATTATTTCTTCAATATCATTATCTTTGAAATATTGATCTGAAGTTTTATCAAATTTGGAACTTTTTCATGTCGGGTTACTATTCATGGGTTACTATTCATGAGTTCTTATTCACGATTACTATTCACGATTCTTATTCACGAGTTCTTATTCACGAGTACTATTAATGAAAGCGTGAAGATGTTTTTGTGGAATTTCTATCTTTTGGTGTCGAGAGTTACTATTCACGTATCTGGCCTTATTCACGCATATCTGACCTTATTCACGTATCTGATCTTATTCATAGAAAAATAAAATTTCTTCTTTTAAATCCAAAACATCTATTACGGATACTAGCTTTGATTGTATCCATGTTTTGATCATTCTTGAATTTTACACCACTATGATTATTTTGAGGTATTTTTGGGCGTGGATAAAACCAAGTACGAATCCTTAATCCTTAATCCTTGTCATTTTGTTTCATTTGGATTCGTTTCTTTTAAAAAAAAAAAAATATTTTCATCATCCTCGATCTTAAATGATGATATTATGGAATATCTTTGGCACATGGTGCAAAGATGAATGATTTCTTAAGAATATCTTTGGCTGTGGTGCAAAGATGAATGATTTCTGAAGAATATCTTTGGCCGTAGTGCAAAGATGAGCAGTGTTTAAATGAACATGACCAATGATGAATATCTTTGGCACATAGTGCAAAGATGAATATTTGATTCGGATGTATATTGATTGATGTTACGAGGGATAAAAGATGAGCGATGAACTTTTAAATTCATACATAGAAGATAGTAGTTTGCATTCTCTACTTAACTCTTCTAATGAATTATTATTTCATTGCGAATATTGATTTAAAATTTGTTGTCTATTGTATTCTATTATATTTTTCCTGTTGAAGACTAACGATAATTTGTTGTATATTATCTTAGTCATAATATTCTTCTTGAGCTAGTTGAGCTCACCCTTTTCCTTTTTGTTCCATTTTTCTCGGGAGGCGAGAATATAGCGAGTGCAGTCGGGGTATGGAATGAAGGTTTAGAAAGGATTGTTTAGTAGTCCTCACCATTTTGTAAAATAATGTATCAATAAATGTGATGAGGATTTATTTGAGTATAGATATTATCTGAAGATAATATTTGTATTCAAACTCACGATTTCTTGTTGTAATAATAAAGTTGTAGTTGTTTACATACCATGTATTGACAACTCGAATAGGTGATGTATACCTATTTTGGGGGCGTCACAGCTGGTAATATATAAATTCGATTAGCATGAAGTGCTATATTCACTTCATGTCCAATACAATACTGACATACATGCAGGAGGGTGATCTCTTTGCATGTGTGTCAGCGCTGTATTGATCATGAAGTGAACTTACCATGAAGTTCACTTCATGCTAAATACTCTTGTAATATAGTAAGAGTGCAAGGATTGCTCAGGTTGATCTCCTACATAAAAAGCAAAATTTAGTTACGTGTTAATGTAAGAAATATCATTTTTTTTTCATACTCATAAATTTAAACTTATTATTGTAAAAAATTATTATTCGATTTTACAGCTCTTAACATTAAACAGTGAAAATTTCTAAAACTACAATTCGTTAAAATTTCTTTAATAATTTGTGTTTAATTTAATATCTTTTGACTTGAACCTTCCCGTTGAATTATAATCGTTGTATTTGAACTGTGAACTTTTGGACTTTGAACTTTACATTTGGACTATGGACATTTTGACTTGAACTTTATATTTGAGTTGTGAACATTTTAGACACTTAAATATTCCTTGTACCACGAACCTTTCCGTTGAACTTCCTATCTATGAATCTTGGACGGACTTAAACTTATTCCGATATTTGGACAACGTATTGACAATTTGGACATTATTGAACTATAGACAAATTAAATTATTCCTTAAACATAAATAAATTGCAGACCTCTAATGTTCATTCATTATTTTATTATTCATATTTTTTTTATTTGTTATTTGTACTAACCATCAGGACTCAAGTTGTTGTGAATGTCTTTGGCCAGTGTGCAAAGACAATATGGTTGTTTAGTGTTTTGATCTTGTGTGACAAAAACACGTGGTGAAAAATCTCTTTGACTTGGGTGCAAAGAAGAATTATTGTTTGACATGATCATGACCATTGATGTTACAGTTGATGAAATCTTGATGATGAATTTTAAATTGGAGAAGATAGTAGACATTAGAGTCTATTTGACTCTTCTAATGGATTGTTCATTCCACTATTATTAGTTAAAAAATTATGTTGTTTAGCATTTTCTAAATTTCTGATATATCACTATTGTCGACTAAAGATAATTTTATCCGTTTGTTATCCTAATCATATCATAATATTTTCTTATTGGCTATTTGAGTTCACCCTTTTATTTTTCTTAATTCTTTACAGGAAATGAGAATGTAGTTGGGTCAAGAGGGGAGAGTATAAAAATGGAGTGACGGTTCGATTTAGTAGTTATAGAAGACTTCCCTCACTAAGTTGTAAAATAGTGTGAAAATAATTTTAGTAAGATCTTAGTGTGTGTGTGTGTGTGTTGTTGTACTATACACGATAATTATAATTAATTTTTTTTTTATGTATGTTGTTTTGTATTTTGGCAACCCAAATTGAATTATATACACGACATTGTAATAATTATAATTAAAAAAATTTGTGTATATTGTTTTGTATTTTGACGACTCAAATTAGATTGTATGTATAGGCTCGAATTTAGGGACGCCACATCTTGCGACTTTTTATGTCGACTTTTTATATGCGAGTTAAGTGGATAATTATAGTTGGTAATATTTTAACGACATATCTAATATGGTGGACCAATTTTATAATTCTACCCAATTACATATATGGATATATGTCGTAATCGTATTCGACAAATTAAAAGTTTTCGTAATACATTGCAAGACTTTGAATATTATTTATCTAATTTACAAAATTTAAGAATGTATTTATTTTAGTAATGGTGGCATAACATTGTAAGGTTAAATATATTGTAATAAAAAGATAGACTTTGTGGAACAAATTTTATACTCCTTTTGTAAAACCAAGTAATTTTTAATCTTAAAATTTTATAAATTGACTTCATAAATCAAATTTTGCTATTGAGATAATGAGATTTGCTCTTAAGAACTATAAGTGATTTTAAAAAAAAAAAACTTAAAAGGAATCAGTAGCTAAATTTTTCATTAATTGTAAGCCTAGAAATAACTAAGAAATATCCCCAAATCACAGAATAGGATAGTTGACTAAACCTTAATAAAGTTGGGCAGTTTCAATTTTGGGCTAACAAGACAAGTTGTGAGAAAAATGAGACTGTTTTTTTTTTAATTATTATTATTATTATTATTATTATTATTATTATTATTATTATTATTTATTTATTTTTGTTTATCAGCATTTAGAATCGATGAATCTGGTTTCGAATTTTGGGTTAGCAAGAGGAGTCCATATAAATCCTATCACTGCAATAATTACTAGTTAAAACCATCATTGACACATTGTAGTTGATGACAGAAATACAAATATTTATGTATATTATAGAATCAATTATTCGAGTTATTTAACAGTTCTACACCACTATATTAAACAAAAAAGAAATGATCAAGATATAAAAGAGTAGTTATAATTAATTAGCTCAAGAAGAAGTTAAACTTGAATAATATGTAGAGTACCATTAATTTCAACGTTCCCCAGAAAATGAACACCTTAAAACTTCAGTTAAACAAAACCCAACGAGCATTAATTATGTCAACAATGAATGAAGTAGGCAAAAAAGACCAAAACAAGATAACATGCATGCATGTACGTATGAATATGATATCTGAGTCGAGATATATCTGGCACAGATTTAGTGTTCAGTGCTGGGAGTGCACTGAGCTGGGCGGAAAGCCAAGGGTCCTGCAGCATAAATCACAGCTTCATAATTAATTCCAGCCAATCTCTTGTTTTCATAACGAAGTGGGGAGCCATTAAGTCCGTAATTGAGGTTTGTAAGAATGTTGCAACTTTCAAGAGGGGAAGAAACCAGCTTCACATGGCATGACTGAAGAGGGTGGTCCAACAAGTTATGGCTCAACTTGAAGCCCTCAATTGTGCGTAGAAATAGCCATGTGCATTTGTTTGGAATGCCTTATAGTAGCTAACTCGGTTTCTGTGGTTTTCGCAGATGACACTAACTTTGGCAGCAGCAATGGGCTCAGCCCCAGTTAATGACCATGATCCGTATTTGTCACAGCTCTGGCAGTAAACCACGCCTTCAACAACCACCTCGACTTTCTTCTCCACTGTTTTGGTTGGGACTTCAGAAGCCAATGTGGATGGGAAGGCGAACGAGAGCAGGAGTAGTGAGACAAGGAATGCGAGTTTGCTTCTTGCCATTTTATTTGGAGGATCAGAGGAGGCGGTGGCGGCTAGAGAAATAGTCTTGTGGGATGAATTACTACTTACGGATGGAGAGTTATATATATATATATATATATATATATATATATATATATATATATATATATATATATATAGTTTGTACAAGTACAACTTACTTTTGAGACAGACGTGGGAGCTACTAAGCTGCATTTTATGTTGTAGTTTTGTAAAGTGTTTGCCAACGTGAAGGCCATCTTCTGGTTTCATGTGTGTTGATTGTTACGCTTATTATATTCTGGCTGTTTTATAGAATCCAGTTGGAATGTTTTTGATTAAGTATAGTAATTTTGGTCTAATTAGCTGTATGATCTTTTCTTGTTAAAGATTGTGTTCACTTTGTTTAATAGTATTTCGTGATATGTATGACGGGAGTGGTTAGCAGAAATAATAAGGATTTCCTCAAATATCAAATATCCTATGCAATTTCCTGATAGGATAACAATCTGGATTGAATATTAGAAGCAGGCATGCCAAGCATAACTACTAAATGTATTCACAATGAATATTAACTGAGCAGTGAGCATCAATATCACTTCTCTCATGAAGGATAAAGGAATTAAATAATACCTATATTGATTTAAGTTATTTTATTTAGTTTTGTTTAATAAAATATTAATTTATTTTATATTATATTATATTATTTTGATCTTATTTTCATTAATTTAAAAACTAAATAAATGCAACTTAGTTTATTTTGTATAATATTATATTATCTAATTTTTAAATTTATTTTATTAAATTTAATTATTTTATTCTAATTTATTATTAATTTTTATTTTTATTTATTTATTAGATATTATATTAATTAATTAAATATAACTTATTTTATTTATTTATTAGATATATTTTAAGTTATTTTATATAGTTTTTTTTCAATTTATTTATATTATTCTAATTTATTATTAATTTTTATTTTGTTTCAGGGCCCACTGATTTTGTAATTGAATAATTCTGACAGAATTCTTTTCGAGAATTCCGTCAAAAATAACAAATATAACAAGAAATTTTACAATTCATGAAGTATCAACAAGATACTATTGCAACTAATATTCCCAATTTCATCAAAATTTTCACAATTTCAGAATGATATAATAAACAAACACATATCAACAATTCATGGCATGCATATAATACCAATTTCCAGTTATGTAATTCCTGCATCAGACCCTAATTAACTAATTTCAGACCAATTTTGTGACGCCCCCAAAATAGGTATACAACCCCCATTCTGAGTCGCCAAATACATGATGCATGAAAGCAAACTACAACTTCAATAATACAATTGTCGTCGTGCAAAATACGACAACATATCTGTGAGTTTAAATACAAATATTGTCTTCTAGACAATATCAACACTCAAATACGTCCTCATTACAATTATTCATACACTATTTTACAGAAATAGTGAGGACTGCTAAAACATCTTTCTAGAAACATCACTCCATAAATACCCCGACTCGATCCTGCCATGTTCTCACCTCCTAAGAAGAAAAATGGAACAAAAAAGAAAAGGGTGAGCTCAACTAGCCCAGTAAAGAATATTATAACTAAGATAATATACAACAAATTATCATTAGTCTTCAACATGGAAAAATCTGATAAAACATAATAGACAACAAGTTTTAGATCAAAACTGCAGCGGAAATAACAATCCATTAGAAGAGTCAAGTAGAGAATGAGTTCTATTATCTTCTAAGATTTAAAAGTCCATCATCAATATTTTATCACTGTAACAACAATCAATATACATCTTTAATCGAATATTCATCTTTTGCACTACGAGCCGAAGATATTCATTTGTATCACCAGTTGGTCATGTTCATCTCAACACCTGTCTATCTTTGCACTATGGGCCAAAGATATTCATCCGTTAATATATCATTCATCTTTGCACTACAGGCCAAAGATATTCAATAATATCATCATTAAGGACTGAGGATGATGAAAAATATTTTAGAGAACGAATCCAGTGAAACAGAAGAACAAATATTTGGGATTCGTGTTACAATTTATCCAAGATCACTAATACTTCATAATAACCAATTTTGAAGCAGAATTTAAAAATAACGATCAAAACATGGATACAATCAAAGATAGTAGCCAAAATAGACATCTTGGACAAAAGGAAAATTTTTATTTTTCAATGAATAGTGTCATATTAAGTGAATAGTGCAGATCATCGTGAATATTAACCCCAGACACAAAAGTTCCAAATTTGATTAAAAAGTTCACCAATATTTCTATAATGATATTGAATAAAATAATATCATTTAAAAGAAAATAACATCCTTACCTCAAAATAACCGCATTACTTACATTGAATTTGGATATAGAAATTTGTGAAACATGCACCGTATAGCAACACTCAAAGTATCAAAATACTCACAAGAATACGCTCGATAATATAGAGAGAGAAAGAGAGAAAACTTGTTTCTGGTGTGATTTTCAATTCTAACTTAGTCCTCTATTTATAGGAAAATGCTAGAACGCCAAAGGAGACTAAATTAATAAAATATCAACCAAGCCACCAGCATTAATCTAGGAAGAAAATTCAGCAGCCCACATGTTTATAACATAAGTGGGTCCCACCCATAATTTAATAAAAATCATTTTATTTTCCGAAACTTCAATAATTCATAGAAAATAGCCCGTTTATCAAAAAAAATACGAATTTTATGTCCATTCTGCCTGAAATCGAATTCTCTACAACTTTATAGCTTTGAATTTTTCCAAATTCCAAACAGAAAATATCTGAAATCCACAAACGGGTTATTTTTAGTTCCTCCATTCTGACAAAATACTGATAAAATACCTCAGCATTAATTCCTTCATTTATAACCACATAAATAAATCCATCATTTATATCCACATCAAATAAATATTTTCTTTGTGACGCCCCCAAAATTAGGTATACGTCACCCATCTTGGGTCGCCACTTACATGGTACATAAATTCAAATACAACTTACTAATATAAGCGTAAATGTACAATCGACATAAACCGTGAGTTTGAATACAAATATTGTCTACTAGATATTATACAAACTCAAAAGGAGTCCTCATTACAACTATTATCACACTATTTCACGAATAGTGAGGACTACTAATGCTATCCTCTCGGACCATTACTCCGCTCCTCGACTTCGTCCCAAATATGTTCTCATTTCACGAAGAAAAAGGTGAAAGAAAGGGTGAGCTCAACTAGCCCAATGAAGAAATATTATGACTAAGATAATGCGAGAATAAATTATCATTAGCCTTCAACAAAGGTTAAACCGATAAAATACAATAGACAACCGGTTTAATCTGCAATGAAATATGCAATCCATTAAAAGAGTCAAGTAGAGAATAAAATCTACTATCTTTTAGGTTTTAAAGGTTTTCATTAATTTTTATCATTTGAGACTCGACTTAAAAAATAAACCACCACATCTAATCATCCACGCATACCACGGTCAAGGATTTTCATCAAATTATCAATGGTCATGACTATACCGAATCACCCCGGTCATAATCATACCAAAAACTATCCATCATCGCATTACAGTGCCACCGAGGACTTTTATCACATCATTTATAACAAGCCGTGATTATACCGAATGATCCTGGTCATAATCATACTAAGTTCATCTATGCACGTAAGCCAAAGATAACATAATATATCATGAGGATGATGACAATGACATAATAATTCAATAAAACAAGTTCAAGAATTATTTTATCCAGGAATTAGTAACGTCCAAATTGTCAACAAGATACTGTTTTGTAGAGTAAAATTCAAGAATGATCAGAAGAATATTTCCATGAAAAGATACTGGATGAAACGCAAATATCAAGGATATTCTACTAATTTCATGGAGTATAGAAGTCAAAGTTTTAACCAACTGGGTATAATAAAGAATGGAATAACAAAAGAAATCACCATGCATGCGGTACTTCGCATAGACAGGTTATTCCAACAGAATAATAATAACGGAACCAGGTCAGGTGAAATTCACACCGACAGGATGATCCAACAGAATAATAAATGCTGAATAATAAACAATGGAACCAGGTCCGGTGTAAAACACACAGACAGGATATTCCAACAGAATAATAAATGCGGAATAATAAACAATGGAACCAGGTCCGGTGTAAAAACACACGAGCGATGGATATTCCAACAGTAATAATAAAGAATGGAATAACAGAAGAAGATCACCAAGTATAGGGGATTCCGCGTATACAGGTTATTCCAACAGAATAAATAAGGATGGAATAACATAAGGATTTCACCAAGTATAGGGTATGCCGCATATACAGGTTATGTATAGGGTATACCACTTTTACAGTTATTCAAATGAATAATAATGAATGGAATAATAGAGGATTTCACCAAGTATAGGGTATGCAGCATTATACGAAAGTTATTCCAACGAATAATAAAGAATGGAATAATCAAGTTCTCTTCATGAATACAAACGAATAATATCCCTTACGTACATGCAACAAATAATACCCTTCTTAGTAAAAAGACACTTGGATATCAAAGTAGTGAAGTACCGAGATACTCTTCTTCTTTCTCTCTATAGATTTTCTCTCTATAAGCTTCTCTCTATAATTTCTCTCTCAGAGTTTGGTTGAATTAAGAAGAAAATAATGAAGGAATGAGCTTATTTATAGGAAAATAGAATGCATAGTAATTAATTCATGAATCGGTCAGATTGATTTACTTTAATCGATGACGTCCATATTTAAAGCAAAATCTTTTAAATAAAATATCATATATTCTATTTATATAAAAACATTTTACTATGCAAACACTATGCAACACTACTATGCAAAATACTATGCAACACTATGCATAATAAAATATAATATATTCTATTTATAGAATAACTTTAATAAAGTATTACATTTTTATATAAAAGATGTTTTACGCTTTTATTACGTTAATAATACTGAATAAAACAAAACGTCATTATCGCTATAATAATTCATATTATTAATCGACAATAATGGAATCAAACCGGTGACTTCTCACATAAGCATCAATAATCAATCTGGTAATCTTTCTTATGCAACCACACGACATCGCATACTTTTACTACTAAAAGTAGTTCAACAATATCAATCAGTAAAACTTCCGCCGTTATTTCAATAAAATATTTTTGTCGTTTTCTCAATCCGACAATAATTACATTATTAGGGTCCACCAATGATTGAGTAGTTGTGCGAATATTCCTCGCTAAACCAATATTCCCCGACCAATCGAATATAATATAACCACTTGCATACTTTGCAAAATTTATAAATACTACCCACAACTATAATATTATCTCAAATTCACACTATAATATTAAAAATTATTTCGACAAAATTTAAATCTTTATTGATAAAATCTGGGGTCTCACAATCTCCCCTCCTTATGGAATTTTGCCCTCGAAATTAGGTGTACGATGCACTGTATGATAAAGAGGTGAGGATACCTTGAATACCTTTATCGTTGAAAACATTAAGTTCATCTTTGCAATCCGGCCAAAGATATTCATTAACAATTCATCTTTGCACTACAGGCCAAAGATATTTATTAACAATTCATCTTTGCACTACAGGCCAAAGATATATAACTGTAAAACCAATAATCTTTGAGACTCGACAATAGTATCACAACCATGAATTATCCATGCACTCATCACAAGGATATTCGTGTTTTCAATTCTGATTCATGATTATACCGAATAATCCGTGGTCATAATCATACCAAGTCTATCAATGCACTACTACCAAAGATGACTTTTACCACATCCATGAATTAATATTTCATTCGAGACTCATTTCAATAATTAATCCATATCATCGAATCATCCATGTACTACAGGCCAAGGATATTCATTAGTATCACGACCACGAATTATCCATGCACTACGGCCAAAGATAATCGTGTATTCATTAGTATCACGACCACAAATTATCCATGCACTACTACCAAAGATAATCGTGTATTCATTAGTATCACGACCACAATTATCCATGCACTACTACCGAAGATAATCGTGTATTCATTAGTATCACGACCACAAATTATCCATGCACTACTACCAAAGATAATCGTGTATTCATTAGTATCACGACCACAAATTATCCATACACTACTACCAAAGATAATCGTGTATTCATTAATATCACGACCACAAATTATCCATGCACTACTACCAAAGATAATCGTGTATTCATTAAGATATCACGACCACAAATTATCTATGCACTACTGCCAAAGATAATCGTGTTTTCAATTACTACAGTTATGATTATACCGAACAATCCCTGATCATAATCATACCAAGTCCATCTATGCACTACAGGCCACAGATAACTTTCAACATAATATAAAAATGAGGATAATGATATAAAGAATCAATCAAATGAGATAAAGGATAAATATTAAACATTTATAATATAATTTATCCAGATTCAAGAATATCCCCATGTTATCAATCACTTAATAATCTCATAATCTAATATCATTAATATTATAACAATATTTTAATCACTTCTTAAATTTATAAACAATTTATCTCAATTGTTTACGCTTTTACCATATAATGCATTTAATCATTCAAAATGCCATACTCATAAGATATCATCACCAATTATCAAATCCTCATCAAAAATATGCATATACTACATATATAGGATTCTTTAGCCATAAAATCCTATTTTCAACTTTCATTACTTCACATAACATATTTAACTCATATGTTCAGTAATTAAACTATTTTCATGAAAAATACCAAATTAGTCCCAAAAATATTTCTTTTCTGAGATTTAGCATAATATAGTCCCATAATGAAAATATATTTTTCTCGGAATTTTTAAAATTCAATTACTATTTTTCAAAAATTAATTTCTAATTAATTCCTTAAGAAATTAGCTACCTCAAGTTTAACTCCAAAAATTCCCAAATCTTGTCAGGACCTTACACATGTTAACTTGAGCTTCTAGTTAAAATTTCATGGTCATCGGAGTTATAGAACTCCGGTTATAGCATTTTTCGTTAGAAAAACCTAAATATTGAAATAGTCATAACTTGCTCATTTTAAGTCAGAATGAGCTCATTTTTGGATAGGAGGTACTTTATACCATATACCTTCATGTCCCAAAAGGCCAAAATTTTTCACATAAATTTAGTGGCCGAAACAGCCCCTCTAAAATCATGACAGCAGCTTTTTCGGTTTTTGCAGCTTTGCACTCCTTTGCTAAAATCAGTCCACACAAAAATCTACAACACCTTTTCCAGTAATTCCACTTGGATTAGTTAGGTAACTCATGGATCTAACTCTAGGACTTGACCACACTCAAAAATTCAAAATATATTAGGAGATATGGTCAATTAAATTTCATGTTACGTTTTTCACAAAATCTGATTTTCAACTCTTTGTGATTTCTAAGAAACGTTCATGTTTTCACATACTAACCAACATAACTCATCATAACACTTACTAATACCACGAATACCCATAATTTTCATTAGTCCAATGCTTTTATTATGACTTGCATCATAAACCACGTAAACTGTTCATTTTAGTTGAAGAAATATTTGAGGGTTTAAGAAATGGGTTTTGTACTGGGGTCAATACAAAATTCGATTTCACGCTCTAGGGTAGGCTAGGAAGTCTTTAAGAATACGCCAAGAAATTTATTAATGATAGAAATATCATTCAAAATCATTACTCTCGTCCAAGACTTGGATAAGACGTCACATTAATACTGTAATCGCGACTTCTATCCCTTAACCTGGATAAAGACCTCACAATGATACCTATCAACTTGCCATCTTCAGATCCGCGACGTCGCCTCTGAAAAGTCCGGCTTCGGTGCATTCCATACAAGGAAGTCAACAACGAAAGGATCGGGCTCTTTACTTATGGCTTGATATAACGGTGATTAACTTTAGGATTTGGTTACTTTGAATTCAGATATATGACTTGGTTAGAATATGAAAGCTAACAACCTTACAAAAAGAATAATGAGTAGTTAATCAATCGTTTTCAAAAATTACCTCAAAGGCAAGTATTTTCAAAGAGATAAGATCGATGAGTAACGTGAAAGTGTTTATTTGAAACAACAAGATTAATAAACAATGGAGGTAACGAAGGTTTCTCCCAACGAAGTTTCATAGATAAATCAAAGTCTAATTTCTCCAGAGTCAAATTTAAACGTTGAACGCATAAGCAAGAGAGATAAAGAATGGGTAGAATCGGTATCTAATAAGGTGTAGACTTCAAGAATTTATAATTAACTAACCCGTGCTAACTTCGTTCGGGTTACCCACTTTTGAGAAGTCACGAAAACCGCTCTTCCTGAAACCAATTAACTTTGTTTTGTGCATGTCCGCTTTGGTGCCACATTCCCAGTGGACTTGACTTCACTATATCGACAAAATCGAGCTAAATGACCTTCTCTTCTTGAAATTTCTACTTATTATCTTTGCCATGATTACCACCAAGTGGTTACCATTCTTAGCATGATAATTTCCCCGATGGTTATCATTGTTCGATAAATTGCCACCACCATATGATTATTATCGTGTTGTTGGTCGTTACCTTTTGTTTGAGTTTGAATCAACACTCTCATGTGCTTCATTGCTTATCTCAAATTTTCGAGATGCCATTCTCAAACACTTGTCACACAAAACAAGGGTTAATTGACATGTAACAAATTATCCCTATATTCGACCGACCAATAAAATAGCACATAAACTTAGGTAGGTCATTCTAGCGAAGGTATTCCCCTCTCTCCCTCCTAGTACTATTCTCACCTCTTAGCCGTGGATCATATCCTAAGCTCGATACCAACCGTGGCGCCCCCAAAATTAGGTATACGTCCACCCATCTTGGGTCGCCACTTACATGGTACATAAATTCAAATACAACTTACTAATATAACTGCTGTGTACAATACGACATAAATCGTGAGTTTGAATACAAATATTGTCTACTAGATATTATACAAACTCAAAAGGAGTCCTCATTACAACTATTATCACACTATTTCACGAATAGTGAGGACTACTAATGCTATCCTCTGGACCATTACTCTGCTCCCGACTGGTCCCAAATATGTTCTCATTTCACAAGAGAGAGCAAAAGGAAAGAAAGGGTGAGCTCAACTAGCCCAAGAAGAAATATTATGACTAAGATAATGCGAATAAATTATCATTAGCCTTCAACAGTGTTAAACCGATAAAATACAATAGACAACCGGTTTAAATCTGCAGCAGAGAATATCTGATCCATTAAAAGAGTCAAGTAGAGAATAAAATCTACTATCTTTTAGGTTTTAAAAGGTTTTCATTAATTTTTATCGCCAAGACTCACTTAATAAATAAACCACCACATCTAATCATCCACATACCACTAGTCCAAGGATTTTCATCAAATTATCAATGGTCATGACTATACCGAATTACCCCCGGTCATAATCATACCAAAAACTATCCATCAACGCATTACGGTGCCACCGAGGACTTTTATCACATCATTTATAACAAGCCATGATTATATCGAATGATCCTCGGTCATAATCATACTAAGTTCATCTACGATGCACGTAAGCCAAAGATAACATAATATATCATGAGGATGATGACAATGACATAATAATTCAATAAAACAAGTTCAAGAATTATTTTATCCGAGGAATTAATAACGTCCAAATTGTCAACAAGATCTTGTTTTGTAGAGTAAAATTCAAGAATGATCGGAAGAATATTTCCATGAAAAGATCTTTGGATGAAACGCAAATATTAAGGATATTCTACTAATTTCATGGAGTATAGAAGTCAAAGTTTTAACCAACCGGTATAATAAAGAATGGAATAACAAAAGAAATCACCATGCATGCGGTACTTAGCATGATTGTGTTATTCAATGTATAATAATAATCGGAACCAGTGTCGGTGAAATTCACACCGACAGGATGATCAAATGTAATAATAAATCTTTGAATAATAAACAATGGAACCGGTCCCGTGTAAAACACGAGCATGTGATATTTCAAATGAATAATAAATGCGAATAATAAACAATGGAACCCGTGTCCTTGTAAAAAACACACGTACACGATATTCCAACGAAATAATAAAGAATGGAATAACAAAAGAAGATCACCAAGTATAGGGGATTCGCATATACAGTTATTCCAATGTAATAAATAAGGATGGAATAACATAAGGATTTCACCAAGTATAGGGTATCTGCCGTATATACAAGTTATGTATAGGGTATACCACTTTTACAAAGTTATTCCAATGTAATAATAATGAATGGAATAATAGAGGATTTCACCAAGTATAGGGTATCACAGCGTACATGAGTTATTCCAATGTAATAATAAAGAATGGAATAACCGAAGTTCTCTTCATGAATACAAACGAATAATATCCCTTACGAACAACAAATAATACCCTCTACCGTAAAAAGACACCGGGATATCAAAGTAGTGAAGTACCGAATACTCTTCTTCTTTTCTCTATATAGATTTTCTCTATATAAACTTTCTCTATAATTTCTCTCTACAGAGTTTCAATTGAATTCGTAAGAAAATAATGAAGGAATGAGCTTATTTATAGGAAAATAGAATGCATAGTAATTAATTCATGAACGGTCCCGATTGATTTACTTTAATCGACGGTCCATATTTAAAGCAAAATCTTTTAAATAAAATATCATATATTCTATTTATATAAAAACATTTTACTATCTGAAACACTATAACACTACGCAAAAAACACTATGCAACACTATGCATAATAAAATATAATATATTCTATTTATAGAATAACTTTAATAAAGTATTTTGTTTTATATAAAAGATGTTTACGCTTTTATTACGTTAATAATACTGAATAAAACAAAACATCATTATCGCTATAATAATTCATATTATTAATCGATGATAATGGAATCAAACCGAGTGACTTCTCACATAAGCATCAATAATCAATACCAAGTGTCTTTCTACTATGCAACCACACGTGACATCGTACTTTTACTACTGAAGTAGTTCAACAATATCAATGATAAAACTTCCGCCGTTATTTTAATAAAATATTTTTGTCGTTTTTCTCGATCCGACAATAATTACATTAGGGTCCACTAATGATTGAGCCGTTGTCTGAATATTCCCCGCTAAACCGAATATTCCCCACCAATCGAATATAATATAACCACTTGCATACTTTGCAAAATTTATAAATACTACCCACAACTATAATATTATCTCAAATTCACACTATAATATTAAAAATTATTTCGACAAAATTTAAATCTTTATTGATAAAATCTGGGGTCTCACATTCTTATCATATAAATCAATAATTAATTATTCACAAATAATATTACAGAATCACAATTATGACAACCAGGTCGTTTCCAGGAAAGAGGAGGCTTTCCAATAAGGATTTCTCCTTACTAGCGCGCAATTAGGTGACCAAACCTCTCCTTGACAGAACTTTCTAGACATTGCCAATAATGCTATCTAATAATATTATTCAAATAATAAGAATTATTGATCTGATAATGGAAAATACCGTGCAGTGACAATTATTGAAACAACAATAATATAAACTATCAACGCAATAATTATTGAATCAATAAAATAAAATATTGAACAGTAACTACTATAACAATTATTGAGTAGTGCCTTCTTACGCATTTAATCAATAATTCAACCATCTTGCAGCAATACAGGTATCTTCTCTTGTGCCACCACGCGTATTACTGTATTTTAACCACCAGGTAACCCAACAGTGTTAATGGTAACAACTACGTCGTTATTTATAAAAACTCAATCTTTGTCATTTTCTTCATCCGACAGTTATTCCGTTATGGGGCCCACAATTGACTGCGCCGTCGTACGGATATTCCCGACAAAAAGAATATTCCACGACCAAACGAATATTCTCCGACAGAATGAATATTTTATAACCACTTGCTTATTTTGTAAAATTTGCACATTTCACCCATAACGAAAGCATTATATCAAATTAACACCTTATTAATTTAGAATAATGAATAGAGAAAAATTCAATTTTATTTATAATAAGTTGGGGTCTTACAAATTTGATCAACTCAGCCCTATCTCATACCAATTTCAGTCTTATTTCATATCTTCGGTACCAATATAACTAATTTCAAACCTATTAAAAATCAATTTTAGAACAATCTGTGAGCCAATGCAAGAGAAATAAACACCCACTAATTTTCAGACCCAATCATATACAAAATACATAGCAGTACTGTAATAGAACCCATTTTACAAAAATAGGGCATAGATTTAAAAGACATATTAATCAAAATCAAATGACAGATCAAATATACCTGATTAGCTTGAATTTTTAACAAACAATTGAATATTTACTAGTTAAACAACCATCAATTTGAGAAAAAATCGACTAGCTGCTCAAAAACCCAAACCAAAAATCTGGTGAGGATGCCAAGGAGGTGGGCTTCCGTAGCAAGGTGGGCGGAGGTGGTGGTCGGAATCCGACGAAGGTGGTGGTGTAGGCGGAGTGAGATAAGGGATTTAGTGAGAAAGAGTAAGTGAGAGATGAGAGTGAGAGAGAGATGAGAGAGTGATAGACAAGGCGGCTGGAGAAAACAATTAGATTAAGTTTTTAAAAATTATTTTCAACGGAATTCCGTCGAGATTATTTCTGTCGACTCTACTCTAATTTTGACGAACTATTTCATCGAGTGTAACACATATTCCGTCGACTTTATACTCGCGTAGGCGAAAAAGTTTGGCGTTAAGCAGAGGGCTTACTTCCGACGGATGTCCGTCGAGGATACACTAAAGTCGACAGACTTAATATCGACGTAATATTCAGTCGGGCTTAGATTAAAATTGACGGAATATATTCAGTCGGACTTAATTTTGTCGGAAATAATAATACAATTTAAATTCTTTGATTTGATTTTCTTAATATATATGTATGACAATACCCTCTAATAATTACAAACCTTATTTATGTACTTAATGATTATAAATAAATGGAATTGATATTTTAACATATTCCTCTCTCACATGAGTATACAGTGGTTTCTAACTTAAGAAAGAAATCATGTTGAAATATCAAAAACACATATGAAAATAGTGTTCCCCTAAATAAAAGCTACTTATATAGAACTTTTATTTCGATGTGAATTGTTTTAATTTGTAGGTCCCACCTACCTTCATGTGAGAAAGAATCATATTAAAATATCAAAAATACATGTAAAAATAGTTCTCCCCTAAATAAAAGCTACTTAGAACTTTTATTTTGATGTGAATTGTTTTAATTTGTTGAGTTTTTTTCAATACTAATATAAGACTACACAGTCTACACCAAGTTCTAGAATGTGCACAAGCCTTAATGTAATTAATAATAAAACGATCGAGGAAGTATTTGTAACCAATCATTTGAGATAAAGTAAATTATCACATCATCAAAATATAAAACAAGAGATAAATGATAAGAGTTGAACATTCTCAAAGAATATAACACAACCATAATCCACAACTTAGAATTTCAATAAAAAAAGTAGAAAGATGATAAATTCAGTTTTTTTTTTTTTTTTTTTTTATGGTTTACACTCCACTTTAAAGGTACCAACAAAGTAAATTTTATTATACAAGAAGATAAATAAATAATATGAATTCAGTTACGGTGAAATTATCACACCACATACCATAACAAAAACTTATAATTTTTTTATTGTATTGATTATAACAAAAGTTAAATTTTAATTAGCTTTTTGTTGGTGAGCCAACACAAATACAATATTTTATTATCAATGCAGTAAAAAATTATAAAATTTTACCACCATTTTACCGTACCCATATCCAAATTATCTCTGTCGACCAGGATACATGCTAGTTTAAGGTTTGGTGCCGGGAGGAGTGCACCTGGCCGGACTGAAAGCCAAAGGTCCGGCAGCATAAACCTCAGCTTGATAATGAGCACCGGAGATTGTGTTGTTTTCGTAACGGAGTCGGGATCCATTGCGTCCATAATTGACATTTGTGGGAAAGTCGCAATAAACATTAGGTGATGAAACAAGCCTGACATAACACGAGTTAATAGGAAGCTCCAATTCATTTTTGCTAATCATAAATCCCTTCAATTCAGCGTACAAGTGCCCATTCTCTTTGGTTTCGAATGTCTTGTAATATTTTACTACATTTTTTTTGTCATTGCAGAAAACACTAACCGTGGCGCCATTAATGGGATTATCATAGAACAATTTCTCTGATCCGACAAGGTCACAACTCTGGCAATAGACCATGGATTCCACCACCGCATTGATATTCTTCTCCGAGTCTTTATTTTTACCAAAATAAAAGACATTATATTTTCCCGCTGATATGGATGCAGGAAAGACTGCCAGTACTGCCAAGACCACGAGTGTATAGACGGGAAATGCGAGTTGGTTGCTTCCCATGTTGCTAAAAAGTTGAGTTGAAATCAAAGGAGATTCAGTTTTTAAGAGTCTTGAGGAGATGGTTTGTGGGATGGAAAGAGTACTACTTGTTTGATGGAAGTTCTCTCTCTCTCTCTATATATATAGTGTAGTAGTGCAGACTGCAGTGGTATGTGTTTTTAGGAACTTAATTAATTTTGGACCAAACGTGCATGGGACTACTAATTTTTTAAGCTGCGCATTAAAAAGGTGTTTGTATAGTTTTCAAATTAATTAAGGTCTTAGTTGGGCCTAGCTGTCGAGATTTGGTTGATCGTATTAATTATTGTCTATTTGTACGTCTCTTTTTGTCTCAAAAAGCAGGTCGACTAAAGTTAGATTCAGACATTAATTTTAGAATAAGTCTTGGCAGACATGAAAGTTGGACAGATTTATTGGACATTTTGTATTTTTTTTTATTTTTTTTGCTAGTTACCCTTAAAAAATGTATAGTATTTATTTCAACAGGAATTTTTACAAAATATAGTATTTTAGGTGTAATTTGGATACATATACAAATACAGGGTTATACATTTTCTGCCCCCCTGTATAATCGTGTATTTGTATATGTATCCAAATTACACCTAAAACACTATATTTTTGTAAAATTCTCGTTTAATAAATCTTATACATTTTTTAAGTCACTAAAAAATAAAAAAAAATTGCAAAATATCCAATAAACCTGTCCAGCTTTCCTGTCTGCATAGCATTACTCTTAATTTTATGGTGAAGATCGATCAATTGCAAGCGACACGGGGGTCTATGATGATAATGGCTTCATTGGTATATATTATGGAGAGTAGATTCTCTTTCCTCAAATTTAATTCTAAAATTAAATAAAAGGACACGTGTCAAAATTTAAGTGGAGGGACACAAGGGAAACAGAAAATGTGAGGACATAAGATCTGCTATCTATATTATGGGAGTTGGAATTGATAGGTTTACCAGCAACACGGAGGTTGATAATGCTGAAGCTTTTGCTGCTCTCATCTACCATTTACTAAAGAAACTGGCCATTCTTGAGAGTGATTGCATGAACGTTGTTGATCGTCTCTGCTCTTCCAACAGTGATATATCACTATTGTAGACTAAAGATAACTTTATCCGTTTGTTATCCTAACCAAACGAAAAACGATTTAAATTTCGTTTTTAGAACATCGGAGGCGGAATCTGGATAAACCAACTATGATTATGAATTTGATTCTAATAATAAAATACACGTGTGAAGGAATCAATATAATCCCAATAGTTGTATCTCGGTTTTCTTTGTGTGACTAGATTCATGGTTCGGGTAGTATGGGGATTAATACCCCGATTAGCAAGAGGCATGATGCTCTTGTTGGTTGTTTTCTTGTATTGGATTGGACTAGGCGATTTTGATGGATCATGAAGCATGTGCTTAATGTCCATGGATCTTTGTTTCAAGGATAATTTGCTCATAAACATAGCGATCTTGATTGAAAGCGGGAGGAGGCTGTTGAGTCGTTAAATAACGTCTCTTTATCTCCCATGGATCTTTCATCCATTTCTCATCATTCATTCGATGATCAATCTTGTTTCTTCCGTATTTGTGTTGGGAATGTCTTTGTTAGGGTAATAGGAGAACATCCTTTCTTGTTGGTTGGCTAGAAGAAGCAGAAGAAATCTTTGGATTGAGTATTTAAGGCGGGAATTACGTATAGTACAAATTAGCTACGCCTCGGCCTCGGCCATGCATGACCACGCTTCCTCTCTGGTCATTCTGCAAATATTCTCGGGTTAGAAAATCGGTAAAGAATTACATTTTTCCTTTGATATATTCAATATCAAAGTCAAATCTGGATAAAGTACTCTGCCCAGTTGCAAATATCATTTAGATGCTAAATTACGAACATCTTTTTAAATATCTCTGTTTTGCGGTGAGCAATCAACTTCGGATTAAAAAGTGTTGATTCAAAAGATCATCTGAAAATTTTAAAACACATTTAACAATTGAAAGGCATTCCTTCTTTATAGTAGGATAATTTAAAGAGGTCCTTTCCAAGTTCACGAAGTAAAAGCAGACAAGATCTTCTCTTTTCTTTTATTAGGATTAAATTGCTTTAAAATCCCACCATATCACAATGTCGAAAGCATCGGTTTGAACAATCTTTTTCAATCGAGATTAGGTAGGGAAAAGACAAGGTATCTGTTTAACCACGGTTTTGATTTTTATTCTTTGCTTGATTATGTTCATTAGTCGAGGTAAAGGATTTTTAAATGATCGGTATATGAGAATAGCGATATCTTGGGAAAGATTTGGGTAAAAATCTAGAATATAATTAAGACTTCCCAAAAATCTTTGCGGTTGGTTAATACCTTTAATTTAAATGCGGAAATTTAGATGCAAATTCGATACATCTATCAATTGGAATTATAGTTCCATTGAAAATATTATGTCGAAAAATCGATTTTAGTTTGGAAAAGTTTCATCTTAGGGCGAAAACTACCAAACCATTTTTATGATAACATTTTGAAAATATTTAAATGTTTAATATCTTTGATCATGGATGAAGAAAATTAAAACATCATCAATATAACGAGATAATAAATTCAATAAAGGGATTAAAAATATCATTCATGATATGTTTGGAATTGAAGGTCCATTTTGACACCAAATGGAAGAACATTCCATTCATAATGACCAAAGGTCTTTAAGCGAGTTTTATAAGTATCACATTCTCTAATTTATATTTGCCAAAATCCACGATTTCATGTCAAATTTAGAAAATAGTGGCATCATGAAGTCATCGAAGGGTCCTTTTTATTGAGGATTGGATATCTAATCCATTGAAGGGCTTTATTAAGCGGTTTATAATTAATAACGAGTCTAGGAGTTCCTCGTTCAATTTAAATTTTATTGACATAAAAAGTTGTACAACTCGGGGAGAAGTACTAGGTTTTATCAATTTTTTACATTTAAGGGACTCAATTTCGGTTTTGCAAAAAGTAAATATTCCTTTTTCATTTGACTAGGTTGAGACTTAGTAGGAATATTTTTCTCATTGTAATTAGGGACATAGGGAAGATAAATAATATGCTTCTTCTGTCGAAAAAGCATTTGGGACATCACTCTGATTTCGGTTTGAAGAGTCTTGTAGATCAATTTTATCTTGTCACCGTAAAGAAGGTTGTAAAATTCTACATTACGTAGTAAGAAATTTTATTTCTTTTTGAATAAAATTAATCTGCTTTTCTTTAGAATAAATCATGTGTTTAACTTGATTTAACTCTTTTTTATAAGGTTACATTATGAATTCAAAAAATAATATATACATTGTTAAGAGTGGTATGAATTTCTAAAGTATCTATTTTTGAAATAGGCATTAAAAGACATAAGAAAGGGGTGCCTAATATGATACTTTGATTCATATTACGGATAAGGACAAAAAAGAAGTAGGTAAACATAAACCTTGATTACAGATTAAGGCTTGGTATCTTGTATTTAATATTCATAGTGTTTCCACTTGCCTTTGGTTAAAAGATTGAGTGGTTTTACGGAAGTATTTAGTAGGAATTAACCCTTCTTGGATCTGATTCATGTCAAAGGCACCACTATCTACAAGGAAGCAATGGCATCTTTAATAATAAAATCCGGTTTAATAACAAAAGTAATTACGATATACCATTTTGAAAGACTACTTGATTCATAAGCATTAAATATTGTTCAGAAGATTCTAGTTTATCAGAAGATTCAGTCTTAGAGGATTCTATATTATTATCCTGTTTATGAATTAATTGTTCTTTAATATTTTTTAAGTCTTGGAAAATAATAACATTAGTATTCTGTAATTGCTTTATTTCGGATTTCAGAATATTAATATCACTCTTAAGGTTCTGGATAGTAGTAGGCTTTTCAGTAGTAGAAACATTTTGAACACGTTTCATGACTTCTCTCATGCTATATTGTTTTATGGGAAGAATTTCTTCTATTTTTTGGTTTTTATAACAGGCTTCCAAAAACTTTAATTTAATTTCTGGATCTTTGATCTGATCTGCTAAGTCGAGAAGGGACTTTTGGGTTTCTGTTAGGACATTGATACTGGGTCCTCCAATATCTAAACCATTCATTTCAACAATGGCTTTCCAATAGTCAGCTTCAATAGTTGTATTACAGTTATTTTTAATAGTATAAGCTTGACATTGATCCTTAACAGAATTATCGTCAGATTCATAATAGATTTCTGCCAAGTCTTCCTCTGCACTTGATTCTGAATCACTACTGGATAAACAATTAAGAATTTTTTGTTGAATGTGTCTTCTTCGAGGACATTTCATTCGATTTTATTTTCAATTTTGATTTACATTTATTAGCAAAATGTCTGGTTTACCACATTTATAACACTTGGACTTTAGATTTATCTTTTTACTATTGTTCCTTCTTTTTTTAGTGGTTTTTTTTGGGGTTTTTGTTCTTAGATTTCTTAGAAGAACGTCTTGATGAGTCTAGAGTGCTTGAACTCTCATGTTTTTTAGCCTTATTGGGATCTTGTAATTTTGTATCATAAGAGAATTGGTCACAAAATTCTCCTATCTCATGTCTTTTAGTGAGATTACATTTGTTTCATTAATTGTTGGAGTTTCATATCATTAAATAACGATAATCCTTCTTCATAATTCTTTGAAATAAGATGGCCATAAGAATCTTTGGTCATAAGGGATACTCAATGCGATCATTTTATCTCTTAATTTTTTACTGGACTTTTTCAAATGAAAGAAAGTAGGGAGGCCATCAATAAATTTGGCCTTCCAATGTTCCTTTGTTAGCATCGCCCTTTGCATGACTTTCATGAGAAAGACATCCTTATACCATCTAAAATGGGTCGAGGAGGGGCATCGAAGGTTACGTAAAAGTTCTCTACTCCTATCGGTATTCATAAGTCCGGTCCAACAAAATGGTGGAGGGCTGCTTGAACTAAGGTGTAACAAGCGTCTTCCTTCTTGGTTAGAAGTCTAATAATGAGGATCAATTTCTTCTTTATAGGCTTGAAGAACTTACATTCTCTGTTTATCATTTAGCATATTATCTCACCATCCTTTAAGAATCTTGGGTGAAGCCATTAACTAAGAAAGCAGCGGATCTGGTGATCGATATTATCATTCTGTTTACAGACAGTTGCATACATCATGATATGATGGATGGTTTCGAATATTTGATATTCGGTCTTGCCATCAATATTCCATTCATAAATGGTTTTTCCATGGTAAGACTTTTGAGAATGAAGAAAGTCTTCTTCATCTGAGAATATCTGAGGAGTAGGTCTGGGGTAATAATACCTACTAGGTCCAGATAAAGCCATACGATTTATGGGTTTTTTACTGTAAGTAGTTTTATTAATATTTTGAATTTCCTGAAAATTATTTTGGATTTCCAAAATATTAATGGGAGAAAAGGAATCGGAATCTTCTTCATTATCGGTATTAGCATTACTGGTTTGTGAAGAGAATTTGTCCGAACATCATATTGATCTGGGGCGTGGAAGCGGGAGTGAGGTTTAAATCTTTCATTTTATTTAAAAGATTATCAATGAACTCATTATCGGTTTTAGAAGATTTCATTTTAAAATTACTAACTTCTAAGGGTGGTTTAATGATTCTGGGTTGAAGATCAAGCTTACGAGGAGTAACTTGACAATTATCATTAATATGATGAATTTGTTCTTCTATCACAGGTTAATTGTTTTCCTACACGGTTTGAAGGAATAAATTAGTATAATTATTACTGTTTGAGACAAGGGTAAAATGTCTTTTATTTTAACATCTTCATGTTGACGGGTATATCGATAATATCAACATACGGATTAATAACTAAAGGTTTCAGGTTTTCATTTCCTGAGCTAAGTTCAAGGGACTTAGGAGGTGGATGAATAGATTGGATAACACTACCATTAGTGGTAATCCAGTCCTTTTGGATTCCTGTCAACACATTTAGTTGACTTTCATTGTAAAGGTCTGATTTAGAAACAAAATCATAATACCATTTAACAAATGATAAAATACATTGGTTCTTGTTCAGATAAGTATAAAAATCAGATTTTATTTCTGCTAATTTATCATTATTATGATTCTTGAAATACCAATTTCTAAAATTCTGGTATTTATCCTGCATGAACTCCTGGTTTAAATTTTGACGAATTTTACTTTTTGGAGAAAAATCCATTAACATTCAAAATTCATATCACTAGCGGTTGGACTATAAGGTCTTACATTTGGAGTATTTGTTTCATATATACCATGAGGTATTTGATTTTCAAAAATATGATTCCTCGATTAAGTCTTCATTTTTGAGACTCATTCTTTGGGATTCTTAGACTCTTGAAAAATAGATTCTAAGGGGTCGAACCACATTTATCTAGAAGATTCGGGAGATCGATATTATAAGGAACATTATTAATAGGCCGAACCGGGTAAAAGGCCTTTGAAATTTTAAATAAACATTTCCATTCTTGGTTTGGACAACATCTTGAATGGATTGTCTAATTATAGATCTGGTTGGAGCAGCGTTAATAATCTGCCATTGCTTTGGGAAAGTTATTTCTTCCCATGGGATCATTACAGGAATAGCCACTTGTTGCTAAAAGATTAGTGTCGATTAGGACGATATGTCCTTGTTGGCTTTGTTTCTGATATAGGGATTTAAAGTAGTTAATACTTTAAGATGAATACGAATAATATGGCAAAAGGAGGAGATCTGGTAGATACTCATAGCCATGAGATATAATTCTCATTTCTAAAACTTTTGACAAATTATTATCGATTAAAAGCAACGCTTAAGTTCGGATAAATATTAAAATAAACTGGTCCATGAGCAAGACTAGTTTCAATAGCACCCATAAGGGAGGCTTTCTAGTTGAGACACCTACCATCTCTAAGTGTGCATTGAATCTTTGGTATTTTGACGAAGTAAAGTCAAAGGTTTAAAAGCTACTTGGACAAGTCCTATATGAACATATTTATATTTTTGCAAAAGGGATATAAATCTTGAACATCTGATAAATATAATATTTCATCATTATTACGTAAAAGGAACACATGTTCAAAGGTTTTAATAATTCTTTTCTTGATAAAATCAAAGGTTCCAATTTTATAAATAGTTTACGGTTTGATTTTAGGAAGGGTCCATTTGTCGAGGGCTTCCTTAACATCACGGTAGGCAATAAGTTCATTGCTTCCAAAGTAGAAAGGCTGAAGTATTAGCTCTTGTTATTCTGAATGAGGTGGAAAAATCGGTCATTTTTCAAAGTGATCATATATGCATAATTTATAAGTAATATATTCATTAATATGTCAATAAACTTAACAGGCTCTGATACCAAAAGGGGAGGATCAAAGATTGAGATAAAATATAAGCACGTCTGTCAATGATTTACAGAGGATAAAAGCCACAACGCCATAACACGGCTAAAGGCAAAGTCCTAAAACACGACTTGGGTGACGTTCCACTTAATTAGACATCAATCTTAATCTATCTCATCTAGTAAGATGGCATGAATGTTTAAAGGCATATTAAATATATATTAGCAGATAAATTATTACATATATGATCTCATAAAGTTACTGTTGATTTGGGGGTCTTCCCAAAACTATAAGCCGACAGGTTTCTTCCTGTATAGCGTTTTTAGTTAAAACGATAAATTGTTCGATTTGTTGAAGCTGTTCTAAAAAATAAAACGATTATGGCTATTGGATGCGATTTGATATCTTTGTTTTATAACGATTACTTATTTTCGGTATGATAATCTAAAAGTTCTAATAAAGAGACATAATAATTAACGAAGCAATACTTAAAACTTACTGAGGAGCCTTGGATATCTTCAAACTTCAAACTTATATATATTCAATATTTAGAGAGAGAGAGAGAGAATCTGAGAAAAGCGTAAAAGAAAATCGCCTCAACAATGGGTGAGGACATCCCTTTTATACTGAAAGAAGATGAGAAAGGATCTGGCGTGTCCTTGGTAGTGGAGTCGATCAGTAATCCTTATCTTTTCTTCTTTAACTCTCAGCCGTAGGAAGTGGAAGGCGTGAGACAGGTTGTCGGTTGAGTGGAGTATTATTCTTATTATTTTTGATAATTGAAGTCATTTTATGTAATTTTTCTTTGGTGGAGGTCTCTTGTGGTTGTCCTTTTTACGATTATTAATCTTTGTAATGGAGAATAGCTTTATGCTTTTCCTTTTCCTTTTTTGTCTTGTTCCATTTTCTCGAAAATCATGGAAGTGAGAGAATCCCAAAAGTCTCCCATGGTGGGTTCTGGTTCTTGACTTTCTCCGGCTAAGACGTTGAATTGATTGTCATCCTGTTTAGATTCATCATCGCTAACTGTTTTCATAGAAACATCATCTTGGACTAGAGACTGTAGGAATTGTGTTTTCATATAATCCATGGTCTTAACTATGAGTTCGATTTGATTAGATTTGGAAACTTCATTTTAAATCTGCTTGGATTTTGACAAAAGGATTGGTAGTGTGTTGGTCTTTGGAAGGCTTTGAGGTATAACATCTAAACAAGCTGAGTATGATTTTCTATGGATTTGAGAAGTTACGGTAAAGTGGGATTAAGTCCTTTATCCCACCATTTGGTAAAAATACCCTTTTAAGGCGGGAATTTTATTACGATAGTCACATTGAAATCCCATTTCCATATCCAAGGATCTTTGAAGCGAATTATGAAATGGGCGATAATTTAAGCATTGACAAATCTTTATTCTTTGGTATATGGGCATAAACAACTACTTGCCATTCTTTGAATCTTTGTTTGAGCAGGATTCGGTAGGGTTTCAGAGTGATTCCAATTTATCCCACCAAACGAAAAACCATTTAAATTTCGCTTTTAGAACATCGTGACGGATTATAAACCAACTATGATTATGAATTTTGATAATAAAATACATTTTGAGTTCATCCTTTATTTTTCTTAATTCTTTTACGAAATGAGAATGTAGTTGGGGCAAGAAGGAGAGTATAAAATAGAGTCACCTATGAATTTAGTAGTTATAGAAGTCCCGACTAAGTTGTAAAATAGAGAATGTATTTATTTTTGTAATGGTGGCATAACATTGTAAGGTTAAATATATTGTAATAAAAAGATAGACTTTGTGGAACAAATTTTATACTCCTTTTGTAAAACCAAGTAATTTTAATCTTAAAATTTTATAAATTGACTTCATAAATCAAATTTTGCTATTGAGATAATGAGATTTGCTCTTAAGAACTATAAGTGATTTTAAAAAAAAACTTAAAAGGAATCAGTAGCTAAATTTTTCATTAATTGTAAGCCTAGAAATAACTAAGAAATATCCCCAAATCACAGAATAGGATAGTTGACTAAACCTTAATAAAGTTGGGCAGTTTCAATTTTGGGCTAACAAGACAAGTTGTGAGAAAAATGAGACTGTTTTTTTTTTAATTATTATTATTATTATTTATTTATTTTTGTTTATCAGCATTTAGAATCGATGAATCTGGTTTCGAATTTTGGGTTAGCAAGAGGAGTCCATATAAATCCTATCACTGCAATAATTACTAGTTAAAACCATCATTGACACATTGTAGTTGATGACAGAAATACAAATATTTATGTATATTATAGAATCAATTATTCGAGTTATTTAACAGTTCTACACCACTATATTAAACAAAAAGAAATGATCAAGATATAAAAGAGTAGTTATAATTAATTAGCTCAAGAAGAAGTTAAACTTGAATAATATGTAGAGTACCATTAATTTCAACGTTCCCCAGAAAATGAACACCTTAAAACTTCAGTTAAACAAAACCCAACGAGCATTAATTATGTCAACAATGAATGAAGTAGGCAAAAAAGACCAAAACAAGATAACATGCATGCATGTACGTATGAATATGATATCTGAGTCGAGATATATCTGGCACAGATTTAGTGTTCAGTGCTGGGAGTGCACTGAGCTGGGCGGAAAGCCAAGGGTCCTGCAGCATAAATCACAGCTTCATAATTAATTCCAGCCAATCTCTTGTTTTCATAACGAAGTGGGGAGCCATTAAGTCCGTAATTGAGGTTTGTAAGAATGTTGCAACTTTCAAGAGGGGAAGAAACCAGCTTCACATGGCATGACTGAAGAGGGTGGTCCAACAAGTTATGGCTCAACTTGAAGCCCTCCAATTGTGCGTAGAAATAGCCATGTGCATTTGTTTGGAATGCCTTATAGTAGCTAACTCGGTTTCTGTGGTTTTCGCAGATGACACTAACTTTGGCAGCAGCAATGGGCTCAGCCCCAGTTAATGACCATGATCCGTATTTGTCACAGCTCTGGCAGTAAACCACGCCTTCAACAACCACCTCGACTTTCTTCTCCACTGTTTTGGTTGGGACTTCAGAAGCCAATGTGGATGGGAAGGCGAACGAGAGCAGGAGTAGTGAGACAAGGAATGCGAGTTTGCTTCTTGCCATTTTATTTGGAGGATCAGAGGAGGCGGTGGCGGCTAGAGAAATAGTCTTGTGGGATGAATTACTACTTACGGATGGAGAGTTATTTATATATATATATATATATATATATATATATATATATATATATATATATATATATAGTCTGTACAAGTACAACTTACTTTTGAGCCAGACGTGGGAGCCCACGTACTAAGCTGCATTTTATGTTGTAGTTTTGTAAAGTGTTTGCCAACGTGAAGGCCATCTACTTTTGAATAATTAACTACATTATTGTGAATAATTAACTACGTTATTGTGATCTTCATATAATATAATATTCTCTATATGTTCTATATTATTTGATTATTATTAACTTTATAAAGCAACTAAAGAGATTTTTAAACTCAAAATTAAAATAACTCATTAAAAATTGAAAAATGATACACATTACGTCGACTTTTTGATTGTAAGTTACATGGACAGGAGAGATGTGTAATAAGTAGAGTACTCCTACAATTTATACCAATCACATGTATGTATTGATAAATTTTATAATTATAATTCGGTATAAATTTATAGCAATAAATAGGACAACTCTTAAAAATTATAAAACTACAAAACTTACATCGAGTAATATTCAATAACAAAAGTATCACCAAGTTTTCCAAGGCTTGAAAACATATTTGAAGAAGCAAGTAATAAAACCAGCCCTATAAAATTGGTGAAGTCATGAAGAAACTGACTTGAAATACTTTAAAAACATGTTCTGAAAAAGGAACCAGGACAATGAAGGAAATGCGTATATTTTCCTCTGTTTTTTCATCTTCACAGCCAAATTGTAAACAACAACGAATTATGCACTAGCTCGACCAGCTTTTTCCTATCTTTAGACATGTACAAGAATCATCTCCCCATTTAAGGTACAAGGGATGATCTCTAAGGGCAAATTCCTTTGGCGCCTTACCAAAACACAAAAAAATAAGGGTATACTTACAAGCTCAACTTCATGCATTAAATTGCTTCAGAGGACATAATCTCAAGCTCCGCCCACCAAAGAGTTGAAAGTTTTGGGACAGCTCCATCAGCTCCAATTCCTGTTACCTCTCCAAGTCTAGCAGTAATTTCCCTCATCAACGGTCTTTGTTTGGGATTGGGATGGCAACAAGATTTTATTATTTCTCCAAAATTTTCAAGCTGCTCCAAATTAAACGAACTCAAATTTGGATCCACCATTTCTTTAAAGGGTTGTCCCCCTCTCAAATAATCTGATGCCCAGTCCTGGAGTGAGAAACTGTCTGCTGAGTAAGGGAGCCTACCCGTTATCATCTCAAACAATACAACACCAAAGCTATAGATGTTAGATTCTGGATTTGATTCCATCTCAGTTGCAACAAATTCATTCCAGAGACCGAAATCGGAAATCTTGGCTGCATAGTCTTCGGTGAGATTTACAGCGGAGGAGTTCAAATTTTTGTGGGCAATGGGTGGCTTTAGTTGGTGCATGTGCTCGAGGCAGTATGCCATACCCATTGCAATTCTCATCCGCATCCCCCAGTCCAAGTGCTCTGCTTCTCTTACTGCAAATCTCAAAAGATATAGAGATATCAATGAAATTGACTTTTAAAATAAAGCAAAGTATTGTAAATGAAATGGTTACAGAACGGAATTTGGGGAAGTCAATATAGAACAAAATATACTCAAGCTTGACAATAAATAGACCTCTCATTTAAAGGTAACATAAAAAGAGGACTCAAAAAAATCTTTTTCTTGCACCCCCAATCACTGTTGGGAATGTTAATCCTCAACTATATTTCCACATCATTTACTAATCCTGGCAGGGTTTTGTTTAGTTTTTTCCCCAACATGACAGCATCGACGTGATACAGGCCTTATATGATTCTTATATTTTGAAAGCATATTTATATGCTAACATATTTAATCCCCATATGTAAATAATTATATTAGCCCCATTCAAATGTGTTTTAACTCAGAAGGCCAAGTCAAATATGTAAACCAAGCTTCCTAATACCATAAGAGAAAGATCACAAGAAACAAAAAAATCAACCCAGACCAAGTCATTATGGAGATGTCATGAACAAAATAGACCTCTAGTGGAATGTTGTTGTACATCTCAGCATTGAGATATGTTGAATATATCCAAGTATCTTCTTATATTAAAGATTCCATTAAATTTTGATGCCTTCTGAGGCTATAATTAGAAAGTTCATTATGGGGATCCAATTAATTGATTCAATAACGCCTTGGAGATACATATATAGAGTCGGTAAATTCTTGCTCATAACTCCAAACAGAAGTACTTATACTTACAGCTTCCTTAGAACGATCTGCTAGGAAAAATAAATACTACAGAAATCAATTAAATATGAACTTGAACCAACATGAAATCAAGGCAGTTAGATACTCACTGTGTAAATGCTCAAATAATGTTCCATTAGGAGCATACTCGAAAACCATCATTCTGGTGAAGGGCTCCTCTTCCTCACAATAACCAATAAGGTTCACAAAATTCTTATGGTTTACTTTTGATAATTGATCAATCTGAAACGATATCAAATTGAACCATGAGAATTTATTGCGTGAATTGATATTTACTGAAATATTTAACTAAAATCATTATGTACCTTCTTCCTGAACTGGGATTCCAGATTCTTAGGCCAATCCTTGGCAGATGCCACTGCAAGAGATGTCACAGCTATTTCGACACCACTGGACAATGTTCCTTTATACACTGTTCCCATTGATGAAGAACCAATTACATTGCTGAAATCTTCACAAGCTGCCTCAAGCTCCGACCTCTTGAGCTTTGGAACACCTGAGACAGAACAAAAATCATGTAACATATGCAGCATGTAGATATTTTCTTTTAAAGGGATAAGATTATGAGATGCATGCTAGTTTTAAAATTTGCAAGACCAAGAGAAAACAAATAAACAGAGTTCTAGTCTTGAGCAACCATTGACATGGACTAGCAGGTCCTTCAGTAAGTTCATAGATATCAAATGTATATGTGATTAATTTTAAGTAACAGCGGTTACCAGTTACAAATGCTTTCTGCAGCTGCCCACTTAATCCTGTGGCCCAAGGTTTGACAGCAGATACTTTGCTTTGACAGAAGTATATGCCAATAGCCAAAATGAATACCAGTGCAGGACCACATATGGCTGCAGACAGTATTAAAGCTCGATGACGATTTGACTTGGAACTTCTTGATGTACCAGGGATTCCAGTAGGGGAATCCACTGGTGCTGAAAGTGAAGGTGGAGACACAGAGACACTAGGAGAATTAGGTCCTACATATGGTACAGCTGAGGGTGCAGAACGTGGTGAAGGATAAGGGGGAAAAAACTCTGACGATGGTGATGGTGATGGTGATGGTAATGGTGATGGTGATAGTGGTGACGGTGATGGTGGAAATGATAGTGACGGAATGTTAATTTGCTCTGCTAGCAGTCTGTGTTGCCTAATGTGCCCAGTATTGGCAGTTTTCCTGAATAAGATTAAGCAGCTATTATTAAGCTAGTCAAAGAGGAATAAGATATCATAATTTCATGGTGAGTGATGAATTTAAACGTTGATCAGGAGAAAGGTTAATACAAATATTAAAACATGAAAAAAGAATACATACATCGTTATCTGGTTAAAGTATATTCATAACAGGATAAAATCTCATGATTAAGTGATTTATAACAAAATATGCCAGGTTAGATGTAATAAATATCAACATCTGAATACATTTGGTACCTTGGCAGACTACAATATAAACCTACGAAACAGGTATTGAAATTTATAGCACGGACATACCATGGGGTCAATCTTGCATTGCATGATGAACTTTGTTTAGCATTAGACAGCTGATTCTCATCTACTTGAACTTCAGAAAGTAAAATAATTGCGTCAATTTCAGGGGACATCTTACCAAAAAGCTCATTGTTGTCTAACAAACTGCAATAGTTCAAAAATAAGGTAACATAAGCACGAAAAAATAGAAGGTAAGCATTCTGTTGAGTTGAAGCTGTTCCTATATCTTGACTTACAGGATTGTCAGTGAAAGATTATTGCCAAGGTCAGATGGAAGTGGTCCACTAAAGTTATTGTACCCCAGATCCAGCACTTCCAACTCTTTTAGCTCTCCAATCTCTTTAGGAATTATACCCGAGAAAGAGTTATTGCGTAATATGCTGCAAAGAATGAGAGAAAAAATAACGCCACTTAGATCGGAAAGCATGAAAAATGTCCTTCAGATGAATAACAGCAGTTGGAAATACAGATTATTCAAACTAGGAAACTACTTATATACCCTTACATAGACTTTAGGTGGACCAGGTTTTGGAGATCAGGAGCTATTGTTCCTCCAAGACACAGATTTTTCAGGTTCCTGCAAATTGTAAAAGTTTTTACAAATTATAAAAACACCAATATGTAGAACTTTAAAATCCAAAATAAGAAAAGCTCAACCATAAGTCAATTCTAACTATAAAACTGGTTGTTTTAAATATTGGCAAGTGCGTATCTATAAGGTGCAATCAAAGAAATATCCACCAGCCAATATAGGATTAGGAGATGGGAACAAGACATTTTAAAAAAATAACAAAAGCCATTTCCAATGTAAATTTCTGATATAGGGGTGCTTTAATATCAGTCCTGTATATTATAAAGTTCATTCCAGAAAGCCAAACGAATTTCAATTTAGCTACAAAAAGTCTATACATTTCACTAAATCCTAAATATTTAACAGGCACTTCCGTTATGCAAAAGAACAACATTTCCTCATCAAATGATGAAGATTAAATCGCAATTGCTATGACCTCAAGCTTGATATTCTTTCCTTTAATATCAAAACAGTAAAGAAAGTTATAGCAATAATTACAAGCGCCAAACTAGAAATAAAGCTTAACAAACATCAAGAATAAATATTGACCATAATGAAACAAACAGTTTGCACATAAACAATATCTCGTATCAAGTGAAGTTTTGAAATTTCATAGAAGAATTACTTACAAGATCACAACATTTCCATTTGCGCACTCAACCCCAAACCACAAACACGGATCAATAACTCCAACTTCCTCATTCCAATTCAACAAAGCCCCATATGGATCACTCACCACTCTCTCCCTAAATTTCAACAAAGCCAAACCTGCAGCAAACAAACAGTTATATTACTTCCACTAAACTTACATCCTCTGAAAATACCATTTCTCCAAATTTAAATCCTCTGGGAGTTCCAATTCGTCACTCAATAGTTAAAAGAAAATCAAAAACATTATTTCAGTACTCAAATTACATATTGGAAATCAAAACTTCAGTTCAGTTCAACTAAAACGAAAGTCATACAACATCAATTTCCCAAAGATTACAGAGAACAAAGCTAATTAGTTAGTAATACCTTCTTCATTGAGCGACCATGATAATTTCAAGTTATGATACAGCAAGCAAATCATCAGCATCAGCAAGCGATGCCGATTAAATCTAGGGAACTCAATCATCGGAGCAACTGCGATTAACCCTCGAAGACTGTTCCTCTCTCAAACTCCAATCAATCAAAATAATAAACAGAAACAAACTCCAAACAATCTCTTCACGAAACGAGTTGACTCGGTATAAAACCCCAACTGGCAACTAGAACCTAAACCCAAATCCGAAAAGCTAAATTGGATATATAATTGATGAGAGATAGAGACAGTGAATGAAAAGAATATTTGCCGTGTAATTACCAAAATTAGACCAGAAAAGGAGTTTTTGAAAAACGCGTAGAATTTGCCAAAACCGAAGAAGATAAGGCAAGTGTAAGTATGGACTTGAAGGAAGTTAAAGTTGTGAAAATGGGTTAGTCTCCGTTGAGATTCCCGATGCCATTTTCAGGCGATGTGCCGGCGATGAAGAATAGGAATTCCAAAATGGAAACAGGGACTCGGAAACAGGGACTCGAAGCCTCTGTTTTTGATTTAATTATAAGATAATGTGCGGATGAACAGTATGGAGGTCCATGTGTGGGCAGTGGTGAGTAATAGTAGTACAGTAAACGTTAAGGAATTAAAGACAATTTCATCATATGGTGGGGCCCAAGCCATCTCTCGTAATTATCTGTGATTACTTGAGAGGTGGGGCCATTGTGATTAAGGTTTGGTGGATTTCTGGCGCATGGGTTATAAAAGGTTGGCCAAGAAATTCCAAACAAAGGTGCGTTTTGAGACGGGTTCAAATTTTTTTTTTTTTCTTTCCAATTTCATTTTTTATGATCTTATCATATGTTTATAATTTAAGTTGACGAGTATTAATAATATTTTGATCAATCCGTTACTCTAACGAACTGAAGGGAACGAATTAAAAACGAACCGACTATAACAACGATTTTTTTCATCGTTATAAAGATAAAACCGATTTTTATCTTATAATGACTATCATTATAAATTTTCTTACCGCTTATTTCATTTCAATTTGCTGAAGAGAATCGGACATATTTTGATAATTAAATAATAGATATTATATATACACAATAATAATAATAATAATAATATGTATACGTGTACGTAATTATAATCATAACACACACTTATAAATGATAGATTATTAACCAATTATATTTTGACACATCATTTTTAGCGTAGGAGTTTTATTTATTAGTAATTTGTTTTTTTTTCAAGTAACGGACGAATTTACCCCTTAACAAATAAGTCACATTGCCTCTTGACATGTCAGGATTGAGTGTATGAGCGTGATTAAATTTCAATCTAATATAACAAATAGGAAAAAAAAAAAAAAGTAAAGCGATTATTAGAAATTAGCACAATTCTTCAAATAATAATACTTTAGTAATAAAAGATTGATTACAAAAATAGTATATAAAATAATGTGAATGATAGTCATTAGTTATTCTCATTGGACTTAACTATAATTCGATATATTATTTATATTTTTTTTATTACCCTTGTTAGAATTTGGGATTATTATCAGTATGTTTTTTTACTGGTAAATTGTTGAACTATGGTGGAAATCTTAGTGTTATTCAAAGAAATTGAAATTAGTCCTTTTCAACTAGAATCTAGCCATTAAATTCAAGTACATATATAGATCAAATTTGGGTCACATACATTAAGTGACAGCCAATATTTTTAGAATTGTTGGGATATAATGAAGTAATCACAGTCCTATTTGTCCCATATAATTTATTATTGCATTCATTCGTTTTCAGTGATATCATAATTTATGTGAAAAGGAAACCATACCTACCAACTCACCCAGTCTTTCTTTTCAGCTATTTTTTTTAAAATTAAATTAGAATATATCAAAATATATTACCAAGATGTGTAATTGGGTATGAAAAATACACAAAAATTAATTAATTAATTAATTAAATAAATACTTCTAGATGTTTTACTTCTCTCGTGTTTAAACATTATTATATTTATTTATTATTACTACTCTTTTAGTAAACAAATTAACTTGTACAAACTGCCAAACAGATTACGGCTGAATTTTCTAATTTGAAGTAATTTGAAGTAATTTTCTAATTTTCTAATTTGAAGTAATTTTCTAATTTTCAGTAGTTATTCAACTCATTCAGTCAAAAAAATTAAATTTGGTTATTCAGCCCAAAAATATGAGGAATTCAGTCATTCAGACGATTTTTATTCAAAACAAACGTACTGAATGATTGACCGATTCAGTCATTCAACTCTAAACAAACACCCCTCTAATTCACATAAAATTTATTGAGTATGGGCTAGGTGGGCTTGGAAGTTGGATTTGTATTTTGTTGCCCAAGTATTGATAAAATTTAGGGTCCTTAACACTAATATACAACAATTAGAAAGTATTTACAAAAATAAAACACACACAAAATAATTACAAAAATAACAAAACACAATATATTACGATTCCTAAAATCACGTATCATTAACTCCTACACGTCAGTTATTTTCCTTTCATATTTGTAACCAATCGCACCTAAATTCAAGCAACTGAGGAAACATGCAACTTTGATATCTGAATAACAGATCATCGCCAAATCAATCGGAGAAGACAAAATCTTCTGTTGCGACACAACTCGATCTGATATCGGAGAAAATGAAGCTTCCTGTCGCGACTAAACTCGTAATCGGAGAAGACGAAGCCTGTTGTCGCGACGCATCTCTAAGATCGAAAATAGCATACAAAATTAGCAACGCCTTCAAGTTCAGTAACCAAAAACTTAATTACTGCAGTGATTGTTGAATACAAGATCAACATCAACTTCGATACAAAATACTGAGGTATGTGAGTTTAAAATTTATAATCATATAGTTACCTATGGTTACTACGAATTACTATATTGGTTACCTTTCTTAAGTTTTTTGCACTTAAAATGGTCACTCAGTAAGAATACTGAATGTTTTGATTGCAAAATGTATTTAAAAAAATGTTGTATATTATGGTTACTAAGGTTATATAAATTGGTTACTGTCTAATGTTGTCTTGGTTACTGACTATTCTGTCTTGGTTACTGTGAAACATTAAACTATCTATGGCTGTCTTAGTTATTGTCTAATGTTGTCTTGGTTACTGTATAATATTACTAATTAATGTTGAATTGGTTACTAACTAATACTGACTTGGTTACTATGTAACAATATTTTGGTTATTGACTAATGTTGACTTGCTTACTGTGTAAAACTATAATGGTTACTGACTAATGTTGACTTGGTTACTGTGTAAAATTATAATGCTGACTTGGTTACTGTGTAAAATTATTTAGTGACTAATGCTGACTTGGTTACTGACTAATGCTGACTTAGTTACTAACTAATGCAAACTTACTTACTGCAGAGATTAATTGGTTACTGTAATATTGGTTGCTGAAGCATATTAATGTACACTTCTACTTATGTTTTTTATATTAATGGTTACTTGTTATCTACATTGGTTACATTCTTACAAAAGTTTGCCTTTAGTTGGTAACAAACAAATTATACTTGTTGTTTTTTACTATAAAAATGCAATGCAGAATGTATTTATCTCGTGGTTACTAAATAAATATGTGTTGGTTACAATCTAAAATAGATTTGGTTACTGTATAATGTTGTCATGATTAATGTATAATGTTGTCATGATTTTGGTTTGCTTTAATATGGTGGTTAATTATTGGCTACATTGGTTACCTGCATACAACTGTTATAATTTAATTGGTAACAAATATCAATATACTGATTATTTCTATTGTAAAATGAATGTACAAATGTGTTTTATGTTCTGGATACCAACATCATGTAGTTTGGTTACTAGCTAACATTGATTTGGTTACTTTACAATACTTATTCTGTTGTCAGACAATAGAGATGATTCCAGTTGTATTTTATTTCAACGGTACATGGACTGATAGTAACCAATACACTAAATTTGAAGTTACCGACATACTAGTTCCATCAACTTATTCGTTCAGAGAGATGCAAAACATGATATGCAGTGCAAAACATGATAATCCAGTGACCATTTGGCAATTTCTGTCAAGTTTGGAGTGTCAGATTTTGGTATTTTCGGAGCCTAATTTCATTGGAAACGAGTCAGCGATCAAAAATATAACAAATTTGGTTTATTTAACATTTTCAATGGAATTTTAGCAACTTAATTACTGCAGTGATTGTTGAATACAAGATCAACATCAACTTCGATACAAAATACTGAGGTATATGAGTTTAAAATTTATAATCATATAGTTACCTATGGTTACTACGAATTACTATATTGGTTACCTTTCTTAAGTTTTTTGCACTTAAAATGGTCACTCAGTAAAAATACTGAATGTTTTGATTGCAAAATGTATTTAAAAAAATGTTGTATATTATGGTTACTAAGGTTATATAAATTGGTTACTGTCTAATGTTGTCTTGGTTACTGACTATTCTGTCTTGATTACTGTGAAACATTAAACTGTCTATTGCTATCTTAGTTACTGTCTAATGTTGTCTTGGTTACTGCATAATATTACTAATTAATGTTGAATTGGTTACTAACTAATGCTTACTTGGTTACTATGTAACATTATTTTGGTTACTGACTAATGTTGACTTGCTTACTGTGTAAAACTATAATGGTTACTGACTAATGCTGACTTGGTTACTGTGTAAAATTATTTAGTGACTAATGCTAACTTGGTTACTGACTAATTCTGACTTGGTTACTGACTAATGCAAACTTACTGCAGAGATTAATTGGTTACTGTAATATTGGTTGCTGAAGCATATTAATATACACTTCTACTTATGTTTTTTATATTAATGGTTACTTGTTATCTACATTGGTTACATTCTTACAAAAACTTGCCTTTAGTTGGTAACAAATAAATTATACTGGTTGTTTTTTACTATAAAAATGCAATGCATAATGTATTTATCTTGTGGTTACTAAATAAATATGTGTTGGTTACAATCTAAAATGGATTTGGTTACTGTATAATGTTGTCATGATTAATGTATAATGTTGTCATGATTTTGGTTTGTTTTAATATGGTGGTTACTTATTGGCTACATTGGTTACCTGCATACAACTGTTATAATTTAATTGGTAACAAATATCAATATACTGATTATTTCTATTGTAAAATGAATGTACAAATGTGTTTTATGTTCTGGATACCAACATCATGTAGTTTGGTTACTAGCTAACATTGATTTGGTTACTTTAAAATACTTATTACATTTGTCGACGGTGGAGATGATTCCAAATGTACTTTATTTCAACGATGACATGGATCGATAAGAACTAATACACCAAATTTGAAGTTACCGACATACTAGTTCCATCAACTTGTTCGTTCAAAGAGATGAAAAACATGATATGCAGTGCAAAACATGATAATCCAGTGACCATTTGGCAATTTCTGTCAAGTTTGGAGTGTCGGATTTTGGCATTTTCGGAGCCTAAGTTCATTGGAAACTAGTCAACGATCAAAAATACAACAAATTTGGTTTATTTAGCATTTTCAATGGAATTTTGGCAACTTAATTACTGCAGTGATTGTTGAATACAAGATCAACATCAACTTCGATACAAAATACTGAGGTATATGAGTTTAAAATTTATAATCATATAGTTACCTATGGTTACTACGAATTACTATATTGGTTACCTTTCTTAAGTTTTTTGCACTTAAAATGGTCACTCAGTAAGAATACTGAATGTTTTAATTGCAAAATATATTTAAAAAAATGTTGTATATTATGGTTACTAAGGTTATATAAATTGGTTACTGTCTAATGTTGTCTTTGGTTCTTGACTATTCTCGTGCTTCGATTCTTGTGAAACATTAATCATCTATTGTTGTCTTAGTTCTTTATCGTCTAATGTTGTCTTGGTTCTTTGCGACAATATTTACTAATTAATGTTGAATTGGTTACTAACTAATGCTTACTTGGTTACTATGTAACATTATTTTGGTTACTGACTAATGTTGACTTGCTTACTGTGTAAAACTATAATGGTTACTGACTAATGCTGACTTGGTTACTGTGTAAAATTATTTAGTGACTAATGCTAACTTGGTTACTGACTAATTCTGACTTGGTTACTGACTAATGCAAACTTACTGCAGAGATTAATTGGTTACTGTAATATTGGTTGCTGAAGCATATTAATGTACACTTCTACTTATGTTTTTTATATTAATGGTTACTTGTTATCTACATTGGTTACATTCTTACAAAAGCTTGCCTTTAGTTGGTAACAAACAAATTATACTTGTTGTTTTTTACTATAAAAATGCAATGCAGAATGTATTTATCTTGTGGTTACTAAATAAATATGTGTTGGTTAAAATCTAAAATGGATTTGGTTACTGTATAATGTTGTCATGATTAATGTATAATGTTGTCATGATTTTGGTTTGTTTTAATATGGTGGTTACTTATTGGCTACATTGGTTACCTGCATACAACTGTAATAATTTAATTGGTAACAAATATCAATATACGGATTATTTCTATTGTAAAATGAATGTACAAATGTGTTTTATGTTCTGGATACCAACATCATGTAGTTTGATTACTAGCTAACATTGATTTGATTACTTTACAATACTTATTCTGTTGTTAGACAGTGGAGATGATTCCAGTTGTACTTTATTTCAACGGTACATGGACTGATAGTAACCAATACACCAAATTTGAAGTTACCGACATACTAGTTCCATCAACTTGTTTGTTCAGATAGATGCAAAACATGATATGCACTGCAAAACATGATAATCCAGTGACCATTTGGCAATTTCTGTCAAGTTTGGAGTGTCGAATTTTGATATTTTCAGAGCCTAATTTCATTGGAAACTAGTCAACGATCAAAAATACAAAAAATTTGGTTTATTTTACTGGTGAACTGCATGGTTTTTTGGTCAAATTCCGTCATTTAGGCCTTCAAATTTGCATGTAAAAAATTTGGTTTATTTTTTGGTTACTAAGATTATGTAGTTTGGTTAGTGTCTAATATTGATTTGGTTACTTTACAATGTTTATTCAGTTGTTAGACAATAGAGACTGACAGTAACCAATACAACAAATTTAATTGTTTACAGGAATATATAATTGTTTACTGTTAGTAACTATTAACCACATGGTTGGTAACATTTTTGATGGTGTACAGTAACCAAAATTGATGTTGATTAATATTTTAATTTTTGATTCTATCATGAGTTATCAATATAAAGTAAACATATACATTGAACAATTGGTAACTGTTCTGAAACATTTTTATGTAAATTTGGTTACCCATCTAAAATAAAATGGTTACCTCTATATTTATATTTAGTTACCAATTGGCATGGACGATTTCTAAATAACTTTTATAACTACGTAATTTAAAAGTATCCATCAGCTAGATAAATTATACATTAAGCACATGATAATTGTTCTGATATAAGTTTTTAATTATTTGGTTACTAACAAAAACTAAAATGGTTACCCTTATATACAGATTTGGTTACCAACTGCACCTCTTAAACTATTTTTATTTTAATATGAGATCTATAAGTGACCATCATATATATAAATGAGAACTCTTAATTGGAGTTTCTTATTCTATCACGATGACAGGGTATAAATAAAACATATACATTTAACACTTTATAACAGTCTTGATACAAGCTTATAATTATCTGGTTACTAACAAGCTTGTAACTATCTATGATAATTATCTATGATAATTATCTGGTTACTAACAAGCTTATAGATAAATAGGACACTCACACATGTACATTTAACAATTGATGTTTGTCCTGATACAAGCTCAGAACTTATCCGGTTACTAATAACAGTAACCATAATGTAACATAATAAAACAGTAACCACATAATTATATGATAGTAACCATAACAGGTTTTAATGGTAACCAAAGCAGAAACATCATGTAATGAAACCCAGTTTAGACAATCCATGTATACTAAACAATTACATATTAACCAGAATAAAAAATAAAAGTATCTGAAATCCCACATTGAGGACACAATAATAGTAGACAAACAATAAGGTAACAGTAACCAAAACATAATAAAGAATTAACCAAATAGATATATGAAAGTAACTGTAACATGTTTTAATGGTAACCAAAATGCAAAAACAACTCAGATATCCAACCAAGTTTAAATGACCCATGTATACTCTCACATGTACATTTAACCATAACTTTTCCAATGAATTTTTTAGAAGAGCATAACCCTTGTACAAGATATTTGAAGGAATTTACAAAATTAATACATCAATGTATACTAAGCAAATACATGGTTTATTATGACTTGGATTTATTATTTACAAAAATAATACATCCACAAACTAATGATGCCTTAAACTTCTTCAACTGACTTGAGTTCAATTTCTTGGTAATAATGCTGGGGACTTCCATGTCACACGAATATATATCTTTTCTAATGAATTTTTTGTTGCATTCCTCATAGTAAAGATCCCATAACTGCAAATAAACAAAATCAGATTTACGCAGTCATTAGTAACCAGATATAAACAATATTTATAACATAAACAGTTACGTAGTGACCAACAAATAAGAGCATACTAACCAAAACATAATATAACAATTACACAGTAGCCAAAACATACTATAACAAATAACCAACATCCCACATTGAATGCACAATAATAGTTATCATATCATAATATAACATTAACCATACCATAATAAAGCAGTAACCAAAAAGTTATATTATATAATCTAATGGTAACTAAAATATAAGCATGTAGTACAAACCATTTTATGTAGTAAACAAACAATTATATATAATATTAACCAAAATATAATTTAAAGGTCACCAAAACAAAACACATATATACCAAAAAATATACTAAAGAAGTAACCAAACAGGTTATATGATAAGAACTGCACCATGTTTTAATGGTAACCAACACATAAACAACATGTAGACCAAACTCAGTTTAGTCAACCAATGTATACTAAGCTAATACATTGTAACCAAAACAACATATAAAAATAACCAAAATCCCAATTGAAGGAAAAAGAATGGTATCCATATTATAAGCTAACAGTAACAAAAAATATACTAATGAAGTAACCAAACAGTTATATGTTAGTAACCAAAATATATATTAAAGGTAACCAATACATAAACAATATGTACACCAAAATCAGTTTAGTCAATCATGTATTCTAAGCAAATACATGATAGTAACAATAACAAAATTTAAATTAACACACCTTTAAAAATTTTTGGGTTAGAAATATCTTCTGGCTATGAACTTGAGCTTCTTCTCATGACATTTGTCGCCATGATCTCTTTCCGAGCAACATCAAGAGGCTTGTTTGAAGCAAAATTTCTATTATCTCGATAATAGAACAACATGTATGCTTTCTAATCCAAAACCTTCTTCTCATTGACTTGAACAACCTGTGAATCAACAAGTGCAGCAAAAGTAAATTAAAAAATAAAAAAAAAAATAACGCGCAAAAAAGAAAGCATATGCTGATCTCTATGCAAAAAAGAAGCAGATGGTGATCTCTATGCAAAAAAGAAAGAGGCCGACGAGCTTACTTATATGCCTGACAACTAGAAGCAGATGGAAATATTCAAACCAATTGCACCCTCCAAAAGTATGAAGGAGATCAATATTCATTAACCAATTTACACCACCAATTAGTTAATTAGTTTAACAACTGTGATGAAGAAGAAGAAGAAAAAGAAGAAGAAGAAGATTTTAGAGAGAGAAATATCAGAACAAAAGTTATGGGAGTTGGGAGAAAAAGAAGGGATTCACGCGTTTCAAATAAAAAATCACCAGATTTGTTATGTCAGCCCACCAATAATGATCCCCTAAATTAAGGAATCCTAATTGCACTAATATTGTAAATAAATATGAAAAAGTGTATTATTTTTGTAATTATTTTATCTATGCACTATTATTGTAATTATTTCTAAAAATGTACTAAGATATGTAATTAATCCTAAAATTTATGGGTTCGGGTTGGGCAAATAACAATTAAAATTATAATGAATTTAATTCGACAAAAAACAATAGTGGATAATCATAAATTGTGAAAGATACCACTTATTGACTTATTTGATCAATATTTTTTTTAAAAAAACAAGGAAGAACACAACGATATATGAAATAAATTTTGAATTTCTCTCTATTTATTTATTTTAAACGAAAAAAAATATATAAAAAATATCTTACTATTTATTTCTTAGACAATGTAACCACTTTTATTATAATCGTAATAAATAAAAAATTGTAATGAAAATATAAAGAAATGTTAAAAGTACGTTGATAAACTATGTGCAATTTTAAAAAATAATACAGCTAGTCTGTCTATATATATATATATATATATATATATATATAATTTAGGTGGGCTCATGTTTTGTGGGTTTACAGAAGTATAAATCTAAATCCGTCCAAATTAAATTTAGGTTGGTTATGAGTTGAACGACCTTTTAAAATGTAAAAAAAAAAAAAAAAAATAGGTTATTTATATTTTCTAGTATATTTTTAAAAAAATTACAACAAAAGTGCACCTATAAAATATTTACAAAATTAATACATTTTTAATATTTTATTTACTGTATTTGATACCCCTTTAATTTAGTTGGGTGTTTTAATGGTAACTGTTCCCGAACATGACCCACACCCGTAAAATTCTATCCTCTTTCCTCTGTATGTCATTTTTGTGACTCTGTTGTATGAATCCAGTTACATAAAGGTTAGTTGATCATGTGACCACTTCCCTCTCATATACATAATCGTAGACATCTAGAGAGAGAAAATAGGTATCGCGAGAGATGGAAGAGGTATCAACAAGGGCAACGATGCCGGCGGTGAAGACAAAGCTAAAAGGAGCATCCTCTTTCGCCTGAAGTTTTGTGGAAATATTGTCGAAAAAACAACAGAAGATAAAGGATCAGAGAGTGACTGAGAGTTTTCAAGTGTTAATTTACAGTGATCATTTTTTTTTTCATAGTGCATTTGGTAGCCAAACCTTCATACAAAGGTAACCAATTCTGTTTTATTGGGTTATCAATTAATTATAAAAAATTTAAGAACAATTTTTAAGTGTTACCTGGATTTGTTTTCTTCAACATGTGCAACCATAAACAGTTTTATTGGGTTCTGCAATGGTCGTTGTCGGTACATTTTTTTCATAGTGCATTTGGTAGTCAAACCTTCATATAAAAGTAATCAATTCAATTTTATTGGGTTACCAATTAATTATAAAAAGTTTAAGAACAGTTTCCAAGTGTTACCTAAATTTTTTTTCTTCAACATGTGCAACCATGATGGGATCAAAGAGTAGTCATGTAGATTTTCTCTTACTTTTTCCAATACTTTCTCCTTTGATATTCATATTTTTTGGTAAGTGTTACGTGATTATTGCGTTGCATTCTTTTTATAATTCTTTTGTAGATGCATTAATCTTGTAATTACTTTCTAATTATTATATAGTAGTGTAAAAAACTCAAAAATAAACTCTTACCTAAGTACCATAAAATCATAGACAGACGGACTCGAATTATTGGTGGGTTGCCCAACCCAAATTGCACTCCTAATGCCTGCCTCTAATTCAAGAGATCAGATCATTTGTCTTCATTTTTTCTGTCTCCCTTGTGTCCCTCTACTTAAATTTTGACACCTAACCTTTTATTTACAACCAATTAACTCTAAAATTAAATATAAGGCCAGATATCAAAATTTAAGTGAAGAGACACAAGAGAACATGAAAAATAGGAACAGAGGATCTGCTCTCTTAATTCAATTTATAAAATAATTTTCTTATTTAGGGACAAATTGGGAAGAATGGGGTGTAAAGTAGAAAAAGTTAAAAACGAAGCTATTGACTAACACACCTGATAATCAAAAATTTTGGAATATTAGGCTTCCCTGATGATGAAGGCTTCTTGTTTGACTCATTATATTTACAATTAATCAACATTTCCTTATCCTCAATTAAATTACATTATCCTAATGTGAACGTTGATTTAATATACTCCATCTGTCCAAATATAAGAGTCATTCTACCTTTTCAAATTAGTTTATAAATAACTTTAATTTTAATCAAGAAATCGTAAATTATCTAAAGTACTATTAATTACAAGAATTATTATTTTTTTTAAAAAAATTATCTTATATTTTTGAAGGGAGTATGAAAATTATAAAGAGTTTATTATAAACAAATAAAGAGGATAAATAAGCCTAACTAAAACTTGGCTTAGCATCTTGTAAAGTATTAATTTATTTATTTTTGTTTGAGCATAAATAGGTATTATCATAAAACATGTACGATTGCGGCAGATTCAGATGCGAATCAACACAAGTTATTCTTGCAATCCATTGTCAAAGTACAGCTTAGAGGAAGATGAAAAAAGTAAGGAAAAAAAGAAGAAGCTAGTTTGACAATAAATATGTTCACATATAATACTCCTTCCGTTCTTTAATACAAGTCGTTTTGGAAAAATATTTTTCTTTTAGAAAATTTTAAGTACTTAGTTTTCGATATTATCCAAAGTATTAAATATAAATTTAGTTCTCACTATTCTATATTTAATAAATAACACTTTCTTTTTTCAATATAAGGACAATATAGACAATTTATATTATATTTCATGCTTTAAAATTATTTCCTTAATACTTGTATACTTATCAGTAAAACGACTTTGAAATTTTTTTTTTCTATTTGAATGGTCAATCGATTTAGCCATTCAGTGCGTTTGTTTTTTTGAAAAAATCGTCTGAATGATTGAATCGATCAGCCATTCAGACTATTTGGGTTGAATGGTTTAGTCTCATTTTTTTTGCTGAATGACCTGAATGATTTTTTTATTTTTATTTTACAATATTAAGTAATATTAAATAAATTTACAAGAATTTTTTGATTTTTTTAGAGGGATAAAATAGTTTCAGATATGTCAATTATCAAACAATTTTTTTCATTTAGATTCAAATTCAAATTTAAATGCATTCAGTTTTTATCAAACACCCCTTATATTAAGACTTGAATGAAATATACAGTCACAGACAGCTCAAGTACTTACATACAGATGAATATCATCATATCTCTAATATTGCAACGGATACCACCCTTTTTTTACTTATATTCCATTATTCCTTACATTTTTAAAAGGAAAAGAAAAAAAAGATAAGCATGAACTAGTGAAATGGATGAAAAAGAATCCTATACTTTGTAGAGAAAAGAAGAGTAAGATTATACAATTAATAAACTACAAAAATTGAGGAGTCATTGATTGTTCATAACGAGTATTTACCATCTGGACGCCAAAAACCTTTAGTACCAACAAGGAAATGCTCCTGATGTAAGGTGATTGACCAGTGAAGTGAGCGCAAAATTGGACTAAGCTTGTTAGTCATTTCCATTGTGTCTTGAACTAAGATAAACCCACCTGGTCTCACTATGCGATCCATCTCAACTGCTACATCTATTATATCACATCTGAAAACTTTGAAATGACTGGATTAAAATTACATCAAGGCTTAACCAGCTATGGGGTGGGGTGGGGTGGGGTGGGGGTGGATAGTTGTTTTGTTACCTTTGAGTTAAGTTTCCCAAGAGGAAACTGGCATGCAACATATCAAAACTTCGAGGGTAGGTATTATGTGACTCGCACCAGTCGTGATAAATTCCAATGAGTCCTCTATCAAAGATAACAGATAAAGTGTCTGGTTCGTGAACTGGGATCACATTCATTACCCATAGAGGTAGATCAATGAGCGCTGCAGCAAATCTGTGACAACCATAGAAAATATCTAAAGACTAGTTTCTATTAAAGTTCTAAATAACTTGTATACAGACAGAGACAGTGGTATATATTTTACCCTCCGTAACCAGCATTCATATCCATTACATTCCGCACACTTGACCAGTTTATAGCAAGACCTTCCAGATAAACATCTGAGACTAGTGCAGACCAGTGTTTGGTATCCTCATAAAACAATTCTTCAGCATCTGGTTCAGTTGATAGGCTTACCGGTTTACTGGTGAGCCTTTTAGGCCATGTCATGGGCCATTTGTATGAGCTACCCTGGCTTGGCACCGGAAGTGGTGCAAGACAAGAATCTAAAGGTGCGTACCTATATATGAAAGTAGATGACGATGATGATGGAAAATAATGTTTAAACATTAAAACCATATATTTTGGAACCTTCTAACTATATACCATGACATTTTCTTCCACCTATTATGATCGCACATAGGGGGTTTATTTTCTTTGCGTTTTTCATAGCAGGAGGATGAAACAGGCTTCTGATATATAACAACACCAACTCCAATGGCATAAAATGATTTAGCCACTACTTTCCAACAAATCGATTCTGTCAGAGCTACCATAGCTGCAATAACCAGGGCGCATGAGCATTTATATAGATGACAGGAAATTGAACATACAACTTCAGCGGTGGAAGATAGAAATTCAGAGAAGAAACAGAAAAAACTTTTAAATTTTAAAAAGCAAAATAATGAAAAAACGTTTTAAGAAAACCGAGGAAAAGAATACAAACTGTTCCAGACATTCTGATGTTTTTCATCTTTACGATAGACTGGTGTAGCAGACCATATAAAAAATCCTCCAGGTCTAAGAATCCTGTTGAGCTCCATTAATGGTTTTCCACCTACAGTTGTCAACCAATGCCATCAGAAATAGAGTCAAACTAGATAATTGAGAATTGAAATAATCTTATATTGTACCATCGCCATGCCAGTGAACTCTGCATCGTGCACAGTGAATCAAATCATAAACATTATCTGGAAATGTAAGCCGCTGTGTTCCAATGACGGAGAGAGTAGCAGGAATACCCCGCTCAAGAGCAAACTGTATCTGAGCCTCATGTTCATCCTTTGGGGCAAATGACATTGTAATGATACCTTTGTCCAGCAAATAGCCACCAAAGCTAGCAACACCACAACCGACATCTAAAATAACCCTCGTCTGTTTTCCCCATTCAATCATTGGTAAGGTCTATAGAAAGCAAGGAAAACAAAGTCAGTGCAAGTGATCACTTTGTACAACAAAATATGAAAATTAGACCCCAGATCCACAACAGAAGAATGTAGAGCTTACTATTCAGCCAATGGCAAACAAAATCAGATGACAAGATTATAAAAGTTTAGGCATGCAAGCCTTTTACGTGAATCAGCTTTCAATAAAAGGCTTGCCATTGGCTGAATCAGCTAGCAGTGTAAATTTTATGTGGTGCTGGGGAGACAGGGTGTTGAGGATTTTCTGGAATGAGGATAAGCATTGAGACTATACTAGATTTCACATTATTTTAAAGGCGGTATTAAGCAGCTCATTTGTGTGGATCCAAAGTAACTCAGGCCTAATATATCAGACTCTGATGCATAGCTATCCTTCTGTTGTGCCCAGGTTTAAAATTTTTTTAATGGTTTAATTTTCAGAAAAAGTTCATTTCCTGTGAATAAACTTCAACCCACTTTACATACAAAAATATAAACATATTCCAGGTTTTTTCATTGGAGGGGAGTGTGTGTGTTTGTGTGTGCAGAGTGAGAGAGTGAGAGAGAGTTATATGAGACAACTATGCACAAAAAAAAGCTCTAGGCATATGATGCCTTTGAAAGACAAGAGTAGACAGAGCACAGACTAGGACAAACTCCACCTTTTCTATATAGTCAATGTAGTGCATAACTCCATCCTTAAACTGAGTACCACCTCCAGGAAAAACAAGATAATCACCAGATTGTTGCACCCAATTTTGGTCCTTCTTGTATTCAACAAGCTTAGGGTGAGGGACATTATCAAACCATACCTACGAACAAGGTAATTGAATTATTATTTTGATGACAGAATTAGTAAAGCAATAAGAAAAAACAATAGACTTTGTAAAGAGAGTTAAAACACTGGTTTTGTTAGAATTTGAGCCTAAAATTGAAGAGGGTTTCATTAATTAATTAATTAATTTCACATATCAATGTGTTCAACTCCATGAGTAGGTTAAATTAAATACTTTGGAAGCTCAAATCCATGGAGTAATGATTGAGAAATTAACTTTCAAAAATCACATTTGAAAATGATAAATGATAATAAATACATGTGGGAATCCAAGTCCCACATTAGTTAAGAACTAAATAATTATTGTGTTTATATACTAGAAAGTTGCTCTTTGGTTTGGGCCCCTTATTTTTGAGGAAGGGAGATGACCTAGTCAAGGCTTGGTTCGAACCTGCGCGCCGTCGACCGACTGTGCACGTGTCACGTGCTGAGTCTGGGTCCTTGTATATAATTTTTTGCACAAATGCCGACAAACTACGTTCTTTTGAGAAAGGCTATCTGCCTGAACGCCTTAAATTACGTCGTTTTTGTTCTGATCAAACTAAAACTACATCATTTTGTGGCCCGAATAGACGCGCCCATTCTGCAAAGGATCAAAACTACGTCGGTTTGACCAAAGGATGCTATATCATATCTTTTCAAAAGCATCTCATGTCTTTTCAAGTGTTAGTACCCATCCGAAGGGTGACCAACCCCTCCTATAAATAGATAGGGGGGTAGCCCATTTAATTCATTCATTTACAAGCATTCATTCAAGCATTACAAAGTTCATTTGTTCATCAGTTTTTATAGTTATTTTGAGAGAGTTCTGAGCTTTTATTTGGTTCGTTGAGTATATTGGATTGCTACTATAGTATACATTGTCATTATATCTTGGAAGACAAGTGTTATCAACTCTGAGCACCGTACGGAGGGCATAACTGTCTTAAGACATAGTACCAAGTATTAAACTTGACAAATTAAATTCAACACTTTGAGATAAGTTAACATATATATATATATATATATATATATATATATATATATATATAGTATCCTTTCAGTTTCGCTAACAGGTTTCTCATATGAAAAAAAAAATGTTTACATGATTATTTTTATATCGAACGGAAACAGAGTACAAAACAGAAATAGTATCTATTACGACCAAACGATCCCAAATACTTGAATGTAGTAAGATAAATAAAAATCAAGTGTATCAGAACTTCATTCTCAACGTTTTTCGAACATCTTTCATCTCATGTTGCATCTTTAAACAGGCACGCTGCACTCCTCTCATACCCATCTTCCTTCTAGCTTGTTACTAATATTTGGGTGCAAACCAATGTCATAATTAACTACACTATCAATCTCATTCGGATTGAGACACTGAGCACACAATTCCTCACCAAACAATTAATTCTCTTAATAATTCCTATAATAAGCACACTGAATTCATGCACAAATGAGCTAAAGACACAATTTAGACAAAGTTAGAGTCTTCCATCAGGAAAAATTAATCAGTGTGGCACTCATAGACATATGAGATTTTTGTTTTTCAGAATCAATAATAACAAGACACAAATCTTACCAAACTATCAATTTTATCTCACCATGTCCCTGCTCTTAGGCCACGGCACCCGAACTTTATACCCACGGGGAAGCGGAATCAAACACCGAGGACTGGGGTGAGGGCAATGCCGCTCCCTGTGCTCCATGCGCCGCCTCGATTTCAGTGCCTTAATAGCCTTAAAATTATCAAGGCATGGTATGTAATCAACCGCCACAACACCGGCGCATATCCACCATTTCAGATCGGCCACTTCAGTACTAGCATTAGGCGAAACGGTGTCCCCTGAATTCACTATGCTAGGGTCTCCCATCTTCGTCCTCGTCGGCAGAGGCGGAGCTGATGATGAGTCGGACAACGGAGGTGGAGAAGTGGATGCGACGGATTTGATTAGTGGTTGTGTAGTGAGATTGGAGGTGAAATCAAGAGGGGACTCAGAATTGAACACGAAAAGGCAGGAGAACAAGAAGAGTAAGATAAAGAGAGAGAAAATGAAGGGGTATTTTCTCTCCTTCAAGAGATTCTCCACTGAGATCGCCATTTTTGTTCTTTTTTCTCCAGTTCCGTGCAGAGAGAGAAACAGAGGATTAATATTATTATTATTATTCGTGTAGGTGATTCATTATGTGGTGAAGGAGAGAGACGAAAGTACTACTATTATTATTAACGCGGTTATTAAGTAGCTGATGGAAAAGTTCGAAATGTCGTTAAATAATGGAGGACACGCGTGTGGGTCCTGATTTCTGTTTGGCCTTTTCAGCCAATAATTGCATCAATTTTTGGTATGGCGGCATTCTAGGTTTTATATTTATTTTTTAATAATTTCTAGGAATAGGTTATTTAGGTAGTGTTTGATTAGGTCTTTATATCTCTAAATAGGTTTGTCTTTGATTCGGTCAGAGATAAAATTTGTTTAGTAAAAAAAATTGTCTCTTAGTCGGTAAGATTCAAAAATAATTCTAAACTATTCAGTCTCCTGTCACTGAGTTTAAGTTTTTTTGGGATAAAAATAACCTCAACTATATTACAAAATCCCTCTTTTGTTCACAATACAATATGAACCCTATTGATCTCTCCCGTTTCCTTCACTTCGATCTGTCGCTCTTGCTGCTGCTCTTCTCCTTCGCTCCTTCCGCTGGTCGATTAAATCCTGGATTTTGTTCTTGCTGAAGCTACAAATGCGATTTCTTTGAATCTAAAATTTCTTGTTTTGTGATTTCTTTGACGCTGCAGGTGCGATTTCTTTGTTTCTGAGTTTTGTGATTTTGTTGATCTTTTCGTTGTGGCTTTTTGTGTTGGTTTATTTTTAATGTGGTATATTTTGCTCTTTCCCATTAAAAAATATTTTTTGTGTTGGTTTATTTTTGTTATTGGTTCTATTTCTTTATTTTCTTGCCTTGGCTATGTGATTAATGTGTGTTTTTTGAATACATTATGAACCGGGAGTGATGTTGATGATGGATACACTACGATAACAAACATGAATATACCAATGGCTTTAACTTGCTTTGTGTCAATTATTTGTAGTCTATGTGGTAATGTATGGATTTTTTGGCGGCTTCAGATTGCCAATTTCCTTGAGGCAGATTATGAAACTTTTAGTTTCACGAATCTTGGGATCAAAGCACTTATTCTTTATTAGATGCCATATTAACAGATTTCGTGTTGTGACATATAACAATGTAATTTGGCAAAACAACAACATATTGAGTATAAGCCCTGAAATTAAAGTTGAAGGAGAAAAGTGCTTCCCATCGACTGCTAGTTATTGTTTAAACTACAAGGTGATTTTTGAAAACATTGAGTTTAGTAATATTGCTTAGTGCTTACACTCCTATACAGTAGGATGCAAGGTAAAGACAAACTTTTATTTGTCAAAACTCTATTGTAATGCAAACATGAAGTATTTGGTGATCAATTCTAAAATTGCCACAGGTTACTTGACATTAAAATAATTACTTGATTGTGTTTAGAGCTTAGTGTTTAGCATATCATTGCTTTTAACAACTGATCTTATTTTCCGAGTTGAAGATCAACAAGCTTTCTTCTATTTGTATATTCTAAAATCATGCTTAAATTTCTCATTATCAACGTCCGTCTCAAATCAGAAATGCTTCTTTTTTTCCCATGCTGAAACATACATCAGTATTTGGTACTGGGAAACCAAAATGCTGCAAATAATAGTTACAACATCCACCTTTCACTTACATGAATGCACAATATTGACTTCACTTACATGAAAATTTCAAAATAGACTCTCCTATCAATGCACTATTCTATTTATTGATTGTATTTTCTTCAAATATTTGTTGTAGTCTATAAAGTCTAATTTGTTCTTTATTATTCAAACTATTTAAATGTTTGTTCTTTATTATTTACATCTTTTATAATCTATGTACTTTAGGTATGGAACAAGGCAGTGAAACTCAAAAACAAAAAAAAACTAGAGTCAGTTGGAGGAATGAAGCATTAGTGAAGACTTTTTTAGAAACATGTATTCATGAGGTTGTGGAAAATGGTAGGGAAGGTGCAAGCCTCAAGCCACAATCATGGAGAAGGGTGGGAGAAATATTAAAAGATACCTACAACTTGATTGTGGATCAAAAACAAATGAAGAATCATTATGACTACCTGCGAGGAAAATATTGTGCATGCTGCAAACTTAAAAGTAAGACATAAAATGTGTATGACCCGTCAACTAATAGCTTCAACCTTTCGGATGATGAATGGATACAAGAGATACATGTGTTCTTTTAATTTTTTTACCTTTTAAGTAGATTAGTAATAATGTTAAAAATATGTTATAACATGTTAACCTTACTATTTGAATACAGGCAAATAAAATGGTAGAAACTTTGAAGACCTCACCTCTAATCTTCCCCGATATGTGTGTTACATTATTTGATGGAACCACGGCAACGGGACTTGATGGTTGGGGTCCTAGTTATGGAAGAGCTAAGACTAAAGATACATCTTTGGACTTGGAGGTTGTTAGTCTTGAAGACATTCCTTTTAGCACACAAGGTCAAGGGTCTTCTATTCCATCTCCTAAATCATCAACTCCTAGTACACAATCTCATGCTTCCGCTCCTAGCTTTGAGGGAGAAAGGCCAAAGAAAATAAGCTAGGCGTTCATCAAAACAAACCTACAACATTACAACATTCTACCCAAACAATACATAAATATTTTCATGAGGTGTTAAATGAAATGATTGAGTTTTCAAAAGAAATTATAATGCCTACATTATTTGATCCAAATCCAGATATTCCGGGGAACCATAAAAACTTACGACAAATATTTTCGGTAAGTGACATACAAATTCTTTTCTTTTTTACTTTTATTCCATACAATAAAATACTTTGAGAACTTTTAAGTTTTTTAATGCGGGGTGCAATAGGTGCATTAGATGGTACTCTTGTACATGCAGTTGTTCCTGTTGTTGATTAACAAACGCGTTATAGAGGAAGGGGTGAATGCTATCAAAATATTTTAGGAATATGTGATTTTAACATGATATTCACATTTGTTTGGGCCGGATGGGAAGGGATTGCACATAACTCACGAGTGTTAAAAGAAGTTGCATTTGATCCATCTTCTGGTTTTTCATTTCCTCCCCCAGGTATGTATTACAATTTTTTTTTATCATTTCTAACTATTATTTATTTTTGTCATTAGATTTCATCATTCAAGTTATTAATAATAATCATTAATTTTTGTCTCAATTATAGATAAATATTATCTTTGTGATGCTGCATACACAAAAACTCGAGGATTTTTATTTCCATATCGCAATACAAGGTATTGGTTATTTGATTTTCGACGCAGACGCACTTTAAATAAAGGGGAAAAGTTCAACCATGCTCATGCACAACTCAGAAATGTTATTGGACGTGCTTACAGTATGTTGAAAGCAAGATTCCCAATTTTTGAAATGGATGACTCTTTACCATTTTACAGTACAAAGGGATATAGTTATCACTTGCTTCGCAGTCCATAATTTTATAAGGAAATATAACATTGAGGATGAATTGTTTGCACAATATGATCGAGATAACATGTTTGACGATGAAGCAGAGCAAAATGAAGGGAACGAAGAAGAGGGACAAGATGAACCGCAATGGGGAGATCAAGGCATAGAATTTATGGTTAATCTACATGAACAAATTGCACTTCAACTCTTAACAACTATTTGAAGTTCATTTAATTTGTATGGTTGAATTATTATGCTATGTTGATGCTTTCATTAGACATGATATATTTTGTTTCATCATATTATGGTCAAAATATTATAAACATGTATTTAAAATATTATTCAGACATTTCTAATTATTAAACAGGTTTTGCTTAAACTGTTCAGAGGGTTAAAATGGTAAAATACTGCTATTCAGACATTTTGAAAAAATTAATTATCAAACAACATTTTTTCATTCAGACACAATTCTGGACAGAGGCTCTATATTATTCAGATGTCTAAACTGTTCAGATCTTTACACTCAGTTTTATCAAACACTGTAAGACCCCAACTTATTATAAATAAAATTGAATTTTCTCTATTCATTATTCTAAATTAATAAGGTGTTAATTTGATATAATACTTTGGTTATTGGTGAAATATGCAAATTTTGCAAAATAAGCAAGTGGTTATAAAAGATTCATTGTTGTCGGGGAATATTCGTTTGGTCGTGGAATATTCTTGTTGTCGGGGAATATTTGTACGACGGCGCAGCCATTTGTGGGCCCCATAATGAAAAATAATTGGATGAAGGAAAATGATAAAGTATGAGTTTTTATAAATAACGGCGTAATTGTTACCAATTAACAACATTGTTGGAATACACGGTGGTTAAAATACGATGTCTGGCGTGGTTGCATAAGTAGCACACGCGGTGACGCATGACATGATTGTTGAATTATTGATTCATGCGTAAAAGGCACTTTACTCAATAATTATTACGATGATTCTTATTCAATATTTTATTTTATTGATTCAATAATTCTTGCGTTGATATTTTATATTATTGTTGTCAACGCACGGTATTTTCCATTATCGGATCAATAATTCATATTATTTGAATAATATTATTAGATAACATTATTGGCAATGTCTAGAAAGTTACATCGAAGGAGAGGTTTGGTCACCTAATTGCTTGTATAGTAAGAGAAATCCTTATCGAAAGCCCTCTTTCACAAGGAACTATGCAGTTGTCATAATTGTGATTCTGTAATATTATTTGTGAATAATTAATTATTGATTTATATGATAAGAAAATATTTATTTGATGTGGATATAAATGATGGATTTATTTATTTATGTGGTTATAAATGAAGGAATTAATGTTGAGGTGTTTTATCAGTATATTGTAGGAGTGGAGGTATTAAAAATCACCTGTTTGTAGATTTTGGATAATTTTTGTTTGGAATTTGGAAAAAAACTCAAAGCTACAAAGTTGTAGAGAATTCGATTTCGTGTGGAATGGACATAAAATTCGTATTTTTCTGATAAACGGGCTATTTTCTATTAATTACTGAAGTTTCAAAAAATAAAATAATTTTTATTAAATTATGGGTGGGACCCACTTGTGTTATAAACATATGGGCTGCTGGGATTTTTCAAGAATGGCATGCTTGGCTTTTTCAAATGGTGGGTGGCGTAGAAAATTAAAAAGAAATAATATTATTTTATTATTTTAGTCTCATATGACGTTCTAGCATTTTTCTATAAATAGACGCTTATGTTAGAATTGAAAATCACACCAGAAACAAGTTTTCTTTCTCTCTATATTATCAAACGTATTTTTATGAGTATTTTGATACTTTGAGAGTTCTTTATTAAGATGAAGTTTCCTTGATTTTATATCGATATTCCTATCGGAAATCTGATTATTTTGATGTAAGGGATGTTATTTTTTTTCGTAATGATGTTATTCTTTCAATATCATTATACCGAAATATGGGTATGGATTTTATTATGAAATTTCTACCTTTTTGTGTCGGAGTTACTATTCACGTATCGACCTTTATTCACGAATCGACATTTATTCAATAAAAAATGAATTTTTTTTCTTTTTGTCCAAGATGTGTATTATGGTTACTATCTTTGATTGTATCCATGTTTTGATCTTTATTTTTGAATTCTGCTTCACAATTGATTATTATGAAGTATTATTGATCTTGGATAAACTGTTATATGAATCCCTAATATTTGTCCTTCTGTCTCACTAGATTCATTTTCTTTAAAATATTTTTCATCATTCTCAGTCCTAAATGATGATATTCTTGAATATCTTTGGCTGTAGTGCAAAAAGATGAATGATTAATCGATGAATATCTTTGGCCCGTAGTCAAAAGATGAGCAGTGTTGAGATGAACATGACCAACCGGTGAAATAAATGAATATCTTTGACACAGTAGTGCAAAGATGAATATTTGATTAAAAGATGTATATTGATTGATGTTACTGAGGATAAAATATTGATGATGGACTCTTAAATCTTAGAAGATAGTAGAATTCATTCTCTACGTGACTCTTTTAATGGATTCTTTGCTTCATTTGTATTTATTGATCTAAAACTTGTTTATCTATTATATTCTATCGATTTTTCTCTGTTGAAGACTAATGATAATTTGTTGTATATTATCTTAGTCATAATATTCTTTCTTGGGCTAGTTGAGCTCACCCTTTTCCTTTTTGTTCTATTTTTCTTCTCGGGGTGAGAACATAGCGAGGATCTAATGTGGGTATGGAGTGATGGTTCTAGAAAGATGTTTTAGCAGTCCTCACTATTTCTGTAAAATAGTGTTTGAATAATTGTAATGAGGACTTATTTGAGTGTTGATGTTGTCTAGAAGACAATATTTGTATTTAAACTCACAGTATGTGTTGTCGTATTTTACACGATATTTATATTATTGAAGTTGTAGTTTGCTTTCTGTACCATGTATTTGGCGACTCAGAATGGGTGTTGTATACCTATTTTGGGGGCGTCACAAACACCATCTTAGTTCAAGAGCATAAGTCATACACAACTATGTTTAATAATCAAAAGAATAAAATATAATACCTCATTCCTTTTTTAATATAAGTCGTTTTAAAGTTGTGCACAAGTATTAAGAAAATAATTGTATAGCATTAAATATAATATAAATTGTCTATATTACCCTTGTATTGAAAAAAAAGAGTGTTATTTATTGGACAAAAAATAGTGAGAGAACCAAAGTTATATTTATTATTTGGGATAATATTGGAAACTAAGCAATTAATGCTTACTTGAAATTCTCAAACGACTTATATTAAGGAACAAAAATAATTCTCTAAAATGACTTATATTAAGGAATGGAGGGAGTATGACTGATCCTTCGATTATAACCAAACCAAATAGTTTATTCGGTTATAACCGAATAGTAAAATCTGCTTATTTTTACTAACCGAATTAAGGAATAACTGAATTACCGAAAATCGAGTAATCGATTTTGTTATTTGATTTTTTCGGTTAATACCGAAATTAAGTTACATATATTGAGAAAGAGAGACTAGTTTTACGTATTATGAGTTGATAGGATTTGGGCCAACTGAAACTATGGCGTTTCTCAGCAGACAAATATTATTAAAAACCAATACCAGATACAGAGAGCATGTGACAGTGGGATAGTGAGATCATGAGCGGGGGAGGCCGGAGATTGAGGCGGAGATCGTGGTCGGCGAGACGAAAATCTGAAATCTGAGATGAGATGAAAACAGAGATGAGAAGCTATAACTTGTGAAATTTGATATCAGACTTGAGAGCCAAGAGTAGAGAGGAACTAAGAATTGAAAAATGAGAATTAGGGGCACCGAGTACTCTGTTTGTCTCTCTTACACTCTGTTTCTGAGTTTTTGACGGAAAAGAAAAGAATAGAAAACATAAATTAGAACATAAAAGATAGAAAACTTGAAATCTTCCTTTATATTGTTTCCGAGTTTTTAATAGAAAAAAATTAAAAAAAATCTTGCATTTTTTAGTTCCAATGAAAAGAAAATAAAATCACTTTTACAAATTTACCCTTTTATTAATTATAACTATTGAACCAAAAATAAAAATATGCAAGATAAATTTAATGAACGAAAAAAAATTACATTATCAAATACAAATATCCAAATAAATGTTAAACAAAAACTAATTCTACAAAGTCATTGTCATACTATACCCAAAAATTATAGATTAGAACTTAGGTGTATAATTACTACTTCTACAAAAATTACTTTTATAGACTGAATAAAAAGAAAGAAGGGATGTCAATTTGCTCTAACTATAGATCAGAATTGAGGTGTATAACCAGAAAAAAGGACACTTTTGGGGAGGAAATAAGGTATTTGTAACAAAAAGAATTCCTATGACGCGTAAAAGAATGAATCTAACATTCAAACTACAAAGAAAAGAAAAAGGATGAGCAACTATGTGAACAGTGACAACATCTCTTCGATATCCTCTTACTATTAAGAGCCTAGGAATATTTTCAACCAATAAATCCATATACTCCATGTAGAAGTATGTTGGGTGGTTGGTAGAAGGCGGCAGTAGACTCACAAGTACCACTGCAGCCATTCTGCAATGTCTCATAATGGTCGAGTTTAACTTGAGAGTTGTGTAAAGGAATTTCTCTACCTGCTGCTCGTACACTACCACAGGCTTCCCATCAGCCATTAACGTATTCCCATCCTATTATTAAACTGAAAATGGACACTACAAATATATATTAACTTATCTCAAAATAAAGTTGTCAAGGCTAGTACTTGGTACTATGTCCTTAAGATAATTTTGCCTTCCCAGTATGGTCTTTCAAAAGTTTATAAAGACATGCTCCTGGATATCTAATAACACCATATAATATAGTAGCACTTCAAATAGTATACTCAACGAACCAAAATAAAATGCTCAGAACTCTCTGTAAAAAAATGAACTATAAACTGCTAATTAAATGAAGAATAAGAAGACTTGAATGCTTATGCTTGAATGAATTGAATGAATGAAAATGGCAGTCCCCATCTCTATTTATAGTAGGGTAAGTGACCCATCAGAAGGGACATAACCCATTGAAAAGGTATGATTAAGCCAAAAATGACGTAGTTTTGGCTTCAAACAGAAAAGGCGTGTCTATTCGGAACAAAAACGATGTAGTTTTAGGCTCAGCATAACAAAAACAATGTAGTTTAATGCTTTAATAGAAAAGGCGCGTCCGTTCAGGCAAAAACAACGTAGTTTAATAGCGCATGTTCAAGCAGATAGCCTTTCCCAAAATGACGCAGTTTTAACGCGTCCGTTCGGAAGGTAACGCTTCACAAAACGGCGTAGTATAGTAATAAATATTGTTTATCAAAATGACACAGTTTTGATAATTAGAACTAAATAAAATAAAATTTTAATAATTTTAAATTAAAAAATTTAAATAAATTTTGTCCAAAAAATTATATACAAGGACCCAGACTTAGACCCACGTGCCCGAGCCAGACCAAGCCAGACGGTTGACGTCGGCGGCGCGCGTGTCAGTTTGAACCAAGCCTTGGATAGGTCATCTCCCTTCCACAGAAATGGGGTGCCCCTTGCGGCCCAAACCCTAGAGTAACTTTCTAGTATATAAACTCAATAATTCTTTAGTTCTTAACCGATATGGGACTTGGCTTCCTACTTGTATTTATTATCATTTATAATTTCCAAGGGTGATCTTTGGAAGTTAATATCTCATTCATTATTTCATGGATTTGAGCTTCTAAATACTTAATTTAATCTACTCACGGAGTAAAACACATTGATATGTGGATTCACTTTAAATAATTACTAAAACCCATTTTTATTTTAGCTCAAATTCTAACAATCCCCCACATTAATGATATTGACTGCCACCTTATGCAAATGTTATGCAGACTCTGAGAGATGGAGACATAATTGAAATCATCTGTATCGAGAGAGGTAGCTTTTGGCTTTGAACCTTCCTTTGTGAAAGACTATAGGGTTTACTGATTGTCCACTGAACGTGATGTCTTGAACTGTCCAATCATTTATATAAATCGAGACGATAATAATTCACACAGAATCTTTCTAGACATTATTTGGTCTCACGATTTTGTTCATTTTGTCCCCGAACAATCCCGGATTTATGAGTGCTTTAGAGAAGTATAACCTTATTCTTCTCATAGAATTGGCCCAGTTCACACTCACATAGGTGAATTTTAATAAGAGTATCCTGTTATACTCCACTTGTTTAACAAGATTTAAGAATCATTAAAAGCATAATTTATCCTGTAACCACTGCAGGTATCACTATCTCGTATCATAGGAATAAGCAGAAGAAATTAATTTTTTCATAGTGATTTGGTTGAATCGTTCACAATTTAGTTATCCATTTGAACCTAGATCTTGGGATTTCAGTCAACTAGGTTAGGTTTCCATCATGACGATCCTTGTTTATAGGCTTTAAACCCCATTCTCCTCGAAGTTATTTTTACATACTCTCTAGTCAAACCTTTAGTCAACAGATCCGCTATATTTTCTTTCGACTTTATGTATTCAATAGACATAAGGCCATTAGAGAGCAATTGTTTTATGGTATTGTGTCTACGACGAATATGTATAGATTTACCATTATACATGTGACTGTGTGCCCTTCCAATTGCTGATTGACTATCACAATGGATACAAATAGGCGGTACAGGTTTAGGCCACATAGGAATATCTTCTAAAAAGTGACTTAGCCACTCAGCTTCTTCTCCAGCTTTATCTAATGCAATAAACTCAAATTCCATCGTTGATCGAGCAATTCATGTTTGTTTAGAAGATTTTCATGATATTGTTCCTCCACCTAGTATAAATACAAAACCACTTGTGGATTCAGAGTGTTTTGTATTTGATATCCAGTTCGCATCACAATATCCTTCGAGTACTGTTGGATATCTTGAGTAATGCAATCCAAAGTTTTATGTGTATTTTAAATACCTTAAAACTTTTATAATCGTTTTCCAGTGATCTTGTCCTGGATTGCTTATAAATCTACTCAATTTATTGACAGCTATTGTTATGTCAGGACGTGTACAATTTATTATGTACATAAGGCTTCCAACTAGTTGTGCATACTCAGGTTGTGATATACTCTCTCCTTTATTTTTAGATAAGTGTATATTTCTATCTACCAGTGTTCCCATAGGATTGCAATCATATTGATTGAATTTCCTGAATATTTTTTTAGTATAGTGTGATTGTGATAACACTCACCCATCCGAAGTTTTAAAAATTTTAATTCTTAATATTACATCGGCAACACCCATATCTTTCATGTCAAATATATTATTTAACATTATTTTAGTAGTTCTAATGATTTCATTATTACTACCCATAATGAGCATATCATCTACATAAAGACAAATAATGACATACCATTTCTCGGTGTCCTTAACATACACACATTTGTCACACTCATTTATTTTGAAACCATTTGACAACATTGCATTGTCAAATTTTTCATGCCATTGTTTAGGTGCTTGTTTTAATCCATAAAGGGACTTCACAAGCTGACAAACTTTCTTTTCTTGTCTTGGAATAATAAATCCTTCTGGTTGTTTCACGTAGATTTCTTCTTCTAAATCTCCATTCAAGAAAGCTATTTTTACATCCATTTGATGTATCTCGAAATTATATATAGTTGCTATGGCTATTAACATCCTAATTGAGGATATTCTTGTCACGGGAGAATAAGTATCAAAATAATCCAAACTCTCCTTTTGCCTTTATCCTTTGATTACAAGTCTTGCTTTATATTTGTCTATAGATCCATTTGCTTTCATTTTCTTCTTAAATATCCACTTATATCCAAGAGGTTTAGAACCTTGTGGGAGATCTACTAATTCCCACGTATGATTATGCAGAATGGATTCTACTTCATTGTTTCTAGTCTCTTTCTAATATAGAACTTCAGGACTCGATACCGCTTCTTTATAAGTTTGAGGTTCATTTTCTAACAAATAAGTTAGAAAATCCAGACCATAAGATTTTGATGTTCTAGCATGTTTACTACATCTAGGTTCATCAATATCTTCTAATTCATGATCACTATCATTAACAGTGTCATAAGTTTTTTGTTTGAACTTGTTTTTTGTTCATTAGAACTTGGCTCTTGTTATTTTTTATTAGGAAATACTATTTCAAAGAATTCAACATCTTTGACTCAATAATATTATTTTCATGTATTTCCTCTATTTTTGATTTATTAACCAAAAATCTACATGCACTGCTATTATTAACATAACGAATGAATATACAATCTATTTTTTTTTATTATATTTTCACCTTTTTGGGTGGAGGAACCATTATTTTTGCTAAACACCCCCACACTTTTAAGTGTTTATAAGAAGGCTTACGTCCTTTCCATAATTCATAGGGTGAAACATTAGACTTCTTTTGAGGTATTCGGTTGAGAATATAATTGGCTGAAAGAATTGTTTCCCCCAAAAAATTCTAAGATAGCCCAAAACTTAATAATAATGCATTCATCATTTCTTTCAAAGTTCTATTCTTTCTTTCTGCAACACCATTTTGTTGTGGTGAATAAGGTGCAGTTGTTTGGTGTATTGTACCATGTTGTGAACAAATTTCAACAAAAGAAAATACATATTCCCCATCTCTATCACTTCTAACAATCTTGATCTTTTTATCAAGTTGGTTCTCAGCCTCATTTTTGTAATGTATAAATAATTCCAAAGCCTCATCTTTACTTCTCAATAAGTAAACATAACAATATCTTGTACAATCATCTATAAAAGTAATAAAATACTTCTTAACTTCTTTTGTTTGTATATATTTTAAATCACAAATATCAGAATGTATTAATTCAAGAGGTTTTGTACTTCTTTCATTTGATTTAAAAGAAGATTTTCTAAGTTTTGCTTCAACGCAAACTTCACATTTATGATTGGAATTAATCTCATATTTTGGCAATTATTCCATGTTAATTAATCTACGTATAGTATTATAATTAACATGTCCTAATCTACCATGCCATAAATTAGAAAACTCAATCATGTAAGCAGAAGATGTTAATTTATTAATATTGGAAGGAACAATAGTCATTACTTTCATTATGAAGAGCTCATTAATCATATATCCCTTCCCCACATACATCCCATTTTTAGTTAGGACAAACTTCTCCGATACAAAAACTAATTTAAATCCCTTTTGACTAAGAAGAGATCCCGCTACTAAATTTTTACTAATATCAGACACATGCAGCATGTTGTTGAGGGTGATTTTCTTGCCATATATCATCTTCAGAATCACCATTCCTTGTCTAGTAATTTTGAATGAGGAAGAATTCCCCATGTAAAATTGTTCTCCATTCTCAATTTGTTGATATTTGGAGAACATCTTCTTGTTAGAACAAACATGGAGGGTTGCTCCAGTATCTACCCACCATTCCCTGGGATTTTCAACCATGTTAATCTCAGAAACAACCGTTGAAAGGTTCATTTCTGAAACATCTTGAAGAAGACCATCCACTTCCGTTACATTGGCTTGTGCGGACTTCTTATTTTTGTCGTTGCATTTTTCGACAATCCTTTGCCCTATGTCCGGGCTCGTCACAGATATAGCATTTGCCTTAGAACTTCTTATTTGTTCTTTGGTGAGGTCCATTGCCGAAAAACTTCCTCTTTTTAGATTTTGAACCTTGTTCCACCACATTGGCTTTATATTCTATAAAGGTCCTTCCCGTTTTCTTCTCAAAGGCACGGTTGTCCTCTTCTATCCTTTATCTTACGATTAAGTCTTCAAGTTTCATCTTTTTGCATTTATGCTTGAGATAATTCTTAAAATCTTTCCACATTTGTGTTAATTTTTCAATAATAGCAGCAAATTGAAAACATTCACTTAAAGACATACATTCTACATGTATTTCATGCAGGATAACTTGTAATTCTTGGACTTGATTGATGACAACCTATCAACCATCTTGTAGTCCAAAAACCTTCCAACTACGAACTTCTTCGTGTCAGCATCTTCCGTCTTATATTTCTTATCCAAGGAGTCCCATAGTTCTCTTGCTGTTTTGAGAGAATTATACACATTATATAATGTGTTATCCAATCTATTGAGGATATAGTTTCAACACAGAAAATCAGCATGTTTCCATGCATCAATAGCAACAACCACTTGCCTATCTGTTTTATTCTCATTAAGCATATAGGGGTCTTCATAAAGAAACCTCGCCAATTTGAGCGTAGTGAGATAAAATAACATATTTTGTTGCCATCTTTTAAACTATGTTCCATTAAACTTTTCTGGTTTTTCACCATGGTTCATATGAATATTTGGTATAGAAGGTGTAGAAGAAGAATCGATTATAGTTACATGATTGATAGCCATATTTCTTGCAAATATATGTATAGATGGTAATTGTCTTCAGATTGTTATTAAACTGAAAATGGATACTATATATATATATATTAACTTATCTCAAACTGAATTTGTGAAGGCTAGTACTTGTTATTATGTCCTTAAGACAATTATGCCCTTCGTATGGTACTAAGAGTTGATAGCACTTATCTCCCAGGATACAATGACACTGTATACAATAGTAACACTTCAAATAGCATACTCAACGTGTGACACCCCCAAAATAGGTCCACACGACCCATTCTGAGTCGTCGGATATCATACTATAAAAATCAAATACAAACTTCATTTATACAATTTGTTGAATCGTAAATGCGAGAATCGACCACGCTTAAATTTTGAGTTTTAATACAAATGTATGTAACTCTCATGGTGCCTCGACCACAACCTTACAATGGTACTTTACATAAAAAGTAAAGTCAAAAAGCTGCTTTTAGAAATTAAAATCTTTGGGAAGTGCTCAAGAAACCTTCGTATACGGGAGAGCCATGCGTCCTACAGGTTATAATAGATATCATATGTCCACGAAATTATCCTTGGTTGACCCAATAGACCCCAAAAAAAAACGCGAGAAGATTACTATCATCTTCTTTCCAATGGTGAGTCTTCTCTTAACATATAATTATCTCCGTTGTCTCCAAGTGAAAATTATATTTCAAATAAACTCCAAGATTATATAGGTAGTGCTCGTAGATATACTCGATGAAGTGGATGTTCACAACCCCTGTCTTATGATATACACAAAGTCGTACGTCATTTTAGACATCTTGTATGATAGTAGGGCAAAAAAGCCCTTCAGGTTCACTCACACCTTATTCTTGTTCACCAAAATTAAATATCAAATGACGTATACAATACGACACACTTATCTAAAGTTCTCAATAAAATTATTTCCATACTATTTAGAGAGAACCTCATCAACTATAGACCACCGTTCTATTCCCCTGTTATCCCCGCTCGACTCAGCAACACTCTTATTACCTGAAAGGAATTATGAAGCAAAAGGGTGAGCACAACTAGCCCAATAAAGAATATCATGACTAAAGATAATTAAATTATCAATAGCTTTCGTTAATAATAAATCAGAGATTTAGAACATATGGTAGATGATAAAACTTTTCAACCATAGTTGCAGCGGAGCGAGCAATCCATTAAAAGAGTCAAATAGACCATAAGGTCTATTATCTTCTCCATGTTAAAAATCCACCAACAATATTTTATCCTTGTAGCATCAATCAACAGTTCTTGTCCACAATCATATGAATATCTCATAATCATAATTGTGGTTCTAAATTCATCTTCGCACCCAGCACGAAGATAATTTTCATCACCTATCTTCACCTAAAACATCAAAAATCATGGTTATACCAAATCATAATTCCTGCTCATAATCATACTAATAAATTCATCTTTGCACTACGACCAAAGATATTCATTAACAATTCATCTTTGCACTACAGGCCAAAGACATACAACTGTATTTTAGAAGAGTCAAGTAGAGCATGATATCTACTATCTTTTACGAATTAAAAGTGTATAATCAATATTTTATCGCTGAGACTCAGCTTAATAAATAATCCACATCATTGAATCATTCCTGCACCACGGCCAAGGATATTCATGTAATCATCAATAGTCATGATTATGCCGAATAATCCTTGGTTATAATCATACCAATAACTGTCCATCAATGCACTGCGGGCCAATGAGGACTTTTACCACATCATCTATAACATTACAGGTCATGATTATACCGAATGATCCCTGGTCATAATCATATCAATAAACAATTCATCTATGCACATAAGCCAAAGATAATCATCAATCAATAGTTCATCTTTGCACGTAAGAAGATATACAACTGTAAAATCAATAATCCACAGTCCATCTTTGCACGTAAGCCAAAGATATACTATAAAATCCCAAATTTTATGAATAAAGATTTAATTTTCTCGAAATATTTTTTTGAAAATTATGGTGTGAATTTGAGATAATATTATAGTTGTGGGTAGTATTTATAAATTTTGTAAAGTATGCAAGTTGTTATATAATATTCGATTGATTGGGAAATATTCGTTTTAATAGGGAATATTAAATGCGACTCAAGACAATCATTGGTGGACCCATAGAATGTAATTATTGTTTGATTGAGAAAACGACAAAAATATTTTTATGAAAATAACTACGAAAGTTTTACCGTTAATCTTGTTGAACTACTCGGTAGTAGTAAAAAGTACAGAAATACGCGTGGTTGCATAGTAGCACACGGTAGTGATTATTGATGCTTACGTGAGAAATCACTCAGTTATACTCAATTATTGCTATAGTGATTGTTGCATCATATCTCTCATATTATTGATTCGATTATTGTCAAAGTATCATCTGCATTATATGTTATATTATTAAATCAATAATTGAGACGACAAAGTTATTCATATTATTAAATTGCAATATTTACAATGTCTAGAAGTTCTGTCAATGAGAGGTTTGGTTACCTAATTGCGCGCCAATACGGAGAAATCCTTATTGGAAAACCCCCTCTTTCTTGGGAACAACCTGGTTGTTAAATATTATGAGTTATAATATTAATGATGAATAAGTTCGTGTTGATTAAAGATGAATTTGATAGTTCCATTGTTTTGGAATTATTTGTGTTAGTAGAAATCGACATTTATTCCGATGATAATTGATGTCTGGAGGTTATATTGTTCAATCGGGTATTCGGGACACTTTTTGTGTCGGAGTACTATTCACGAGTTACTATTCATGAGTTACTATTCACGAGTTACTATTCATGAGTTACTATTCACGAGTTACTATTCATGAGTTACTATTCACGAGTTACTATTCACAAGTTACAATTCATGAGTTACTATTCACGAGTTACTATTCACGAGTTACTATTCACCCTAACAATATATTTTTTTTCGGTCCAAATTATTTTTGGGTACAATATTATTCCATGAGGAGATATGCTAATTTTTCAGACCGTTGGTTGAATTTATAATAGTAAATCAATATGGATCGCTGGTTTAAAGTTTTAATAGTAAATCAATATGGATCGTTGGTTTAAAGTTTTAATAGTGAATCAGTATGGACCGTTGCTTTAAGTTTTAATATGGACCGTTCATGAATTAGTTACTATTCAATCCAATTCTCCTATAAATAGAAGCTCATTCCTTCATTATTTCTTATGAATTCACTGAAACTCTAGAGAGAGAAATTATAGAGAGAAAGAAGAAGAGTATTCTGCTACTTCACTACTTCGATATCCAGTTTCTTCTTTATAAGGTAAGGGGTATTATTTTTTTTTCATATTCATGAAGAGAACTTCTATTATTTCATTCTTTATTATTACATTGGAATAACTCAGATATCTGCTGGTCTACCTATACTTGGTGAAATTCTTCCATTATTCCATTATTTATTATTCTGCTTTGGAATAACTTTGTCCTATGCTTAATCTGCATGATACATGGTGAAATTCATTGTTATTCCATTCTTTATTATTCATTGGAATATCCTGTCTGCATGCGTTTACGGGACTGGTTCCGCTCTTTATTATTCTCATTGGAATATCACGTCATACATGCGTTTTACCCGGACTGGTTCCGTTATTTATCATTCTATTGAATAACTTGTCATACGCCAAGTACCTGCATGCACGGTGATTTCATTGTTATTCCATTCTTTATTATTACATTTGGAATATCACATTCGGTGCGTATTACGCTGACACAGTTCCGTTATTTATTATTCTGCTGAATAACCTATCTATCCAAGTACCGCATGCATGGTGATTTACGTTGTTATTCCATTCTTTATTATTCTCGCTGGAATATCCTGTTGGTGCGACATTCGCTTTGACGTGGTTCCGTTATTTATTATTATTCTGTTGGAATAACTTTGTCATGCCGCAGTACCACATGCATGGTGATTTCTTTTGTTATTCCATTCTTTATTTTACTCAGTTGGTTAAAGTTTTGACTTCTATACTCCATGAAATTAGTGGAATATCCTTGATATTTGCGCTTCATCCAGTATCTTTTCATGGAAATATTCTTCTGAGCATTCTTAAATTTTACTCTACAAAGAAATATCATGTTGACAATTTGGATGTTATTAGTTCCTAAATCAATTAATTCTTGAACTTGTTTTATTGAACTCTTATATTATTGTCATCATCCTAATGTTTATATTTTTTTTAAAGTCATTTGTGGCCTGTAGTGCATAGATACACTTGGTATGATTATGACCAGAGATTATTCGGTGTAATCATGACCGTAATGTTACAAATGATGTGGTAAAAGTCCTCATTGGCCCGTAGTGCATTGATGGACAGTTGTTGGCATGATCATGACCATTGATGAATACACGAATATCCTTGGCCCGTAGTGCATGGATAATTTGTGGTCGTGATACTAATGAATATCCTTGACCGTAGTGTAGGGTTGATGTGGATTATTTATTAAGCTGAGTCTTAGCGATGAAAGTGGTGAAAAAATTTTTAAATCATAAAAGATAGTAGATTTTATTCTCTACTTGACTCTTTTAATGGATTGCTTATTCCGCTGCAGTTAAACTTGTTTTCTGTTGTATTTTATCAGTTTAATATTGTTGAATGCTAATGATTATTTATCCTGCATTATATTTCTTACTGGGCTAGTTGAGCTCACCCTTTCTTTCACTGTTCTCTTCAGGAAATGAGAACGTAGCAGGGACTAGTCGGAGAACGGAGTGATGGTCCAGATGATAGCATTAGTAGTCCTCACTATTCTATGAAATAGTGTGATAATAATTGTAATGAAGACTTATTCTGAGAGTGGATATTGTCTAGAAGATAATATTTGTATTAAAACTCACAACTCTTGTTGTATATTTAAGATTGTATTTGTATTTTGTACCATGTATTTGGCGACTCAAGATGGGTGATGTATACCTATTTTGGGGGCGTCACATATACAACTGTAAAACCAATAATCAACAGTCCATTTTTGCACGTAAGCCAAAGATATACAACTGTAAAACCAATAATCAACAGTCCATCTATGCACGTAAGCCAAAGATGACTTTCATAACAACATAAGAATGAGCATGATGACAATGATATAAGCATTAATCAAACGAAATAAAGGATAAATATTAAAAACTTTAAATTTATCAAAATATTATCAATCATTTAATAAACTCATAATCTAATATTATTAATATTATAACAATATTTTAATCACTTCTTAAACTTATAAACAATTTGTTTTAATTGTTTACACTTTACCAAATAATGCATTTAATCATTTAAAAATGTCATACTCATAAGATTTCATCACCAATAATCAAATCACTCATAAAAAATCTGCATATACCTTATATAGGATTTTCAAGCCATAAACTCCTATTTACCAATTTTTTAACTTCACATAACATATTTAATTCATATGTTCGTAACTAAACCATTTTCATGAAAAATACCAAGTCAGTCCTAAAAATTATTCATTTCTGGGATTTAGCAGAATATAGTCTCGTATTGAACATATATTTTTCTCGGAATTTTAAAAATTCATTTACTATTTTTCATATGGCCAAAACTGCCGAATATTTAAATATTTATCATAAATTATACTTTTATCCAAAAATTCCAAAATTTACAGAGTATACTCCTGTTATATATATGTACTTCCAATAAAAATTTCACCAATTTTGGAGTTAACCACAAGGAGTTATAAGGGTTTACTTTTAAAATAGTCTTTTCCCGTAAAATTCATAACTCCTAATCTATACATCCAAAAATCGCCATTTTTGGACACAATCTAGAAAACTCATCAAATTATCATTTCAAATTTTTCCAGAATTTTTGAGGGTCAGAAAAAAATTACGAAACTGAAAATGGATTTTCACCCGCCATGCGGTAATCTACGTAGACAGATCATTTTCCACAATTTAATAAAGAATGAATACGAAGGATCATTCACCATGCATGTGGTAAATCCACATAGACAGGTTATTCCAATAGAATAATAGAAGAATTCATCATGCACGCGGTAGTCCGCGTAGACAGATTATTCCAACAGAATAATAAATAATGGAACCAATTAAATGCAGTACTGCACCGATGGGATATTCAACAGAATAATAAAGAATGGAACTAGGTCATGCGTAATCCGCACAGACAGGATATTCCAACAAAATAATAAAGAATGGAACAACAGAAGAATTTCACCATGTATGTGGTGTGACGCCCCCAAAATAGGTATACATCACCCATTCTGAGTTGTCAATCGTGTAAAAACAACTACAACTTTATTATTACAACAAGAAAAAGCTGTGAGTTTAAATACAAATATTATCTTCTGACAATATCTATACTCAAATAAATCATCATCACATTTATTGATACATTATTTTACAAAAATGATGAGGACTACTAAACGACTCTCTAGAACCTTTATTCCATACCCCACTGTACTTTTCGCTATATTCTCGCCTCCCGAGAAAAATGGAACAAAAAGGAAAAGGGTGAGCTCAACTAGCTCAATAAAGAATATTATGACTAAGATAATATACAACAAATTACCGTTAGTCTTCAACAGGAAAAAATCTAATAGAATCTGATAGACAACAAATTTTAAATCAATATTCGCAATGAAATAATAATTCATTAGAAGAGTTAAGTAGAGAATGCAAACTACTATCTTCTATGTATGAATTTAAAAGTTCATCATCTATCTTTTATCCCCAGTAACATCAATCAATATACATCCGGAATCAAATATTCATCTTTGCACTACAGGGCCAAAGATATTCATCGATTGGTCATGTTCATCTAAACACCTACTCATCGTTGACTACTACCAAAGATATTCTTCAAATCATTCATCTTTTTGCTACAGGGCCAAAGATATTCAATAATATCATCATTTAAGACCGAGGATGATGAAAAATATTTTTAAAGAAACGAATCCAATTGAAACAAAATGACAAGGATTAAGGATTAAGGATTCGTGCTTTGTTTTATCCATGTTCAAAATACCTCAAAAATGATCATAGTGGTGTAAAATTCAAAATGATCAAAACATGGATACAATCAAAGCTAGTATCCGAATAGATATTTTGGACAAAAAGAAGAAATTTTATTTTTCTATGAATAGTGCAGTAGATCGTGAATAGTGCCGTATCACGTGAATAGTAATTCACACCAAAAGATAGAAATTCCACAAAAATATCTTCACGCTTCATAAATAGTACTTTCGTGAATAAGAAACTCGTGAATAGTAACTCATGAATAGTAACTCGTGAATAGTAACTCATGAATAGTAACCCCACATGAAAAAGTTCCAAATTTGATAAAAGTTCCAACCAATATTTCAAAGATAATGATATTGAAGAAATAATATCATTTGAGAAGAAAATAACATCCTTTACCTCAAAAGATTAAGACTTACAAATTTGGAATACGAAATTATAATCTTGAAGGAACTTGCACCGCCTAACAATACTCAAAGTATACTCAAAATACTCACAAGAATACGCCGATAATATAGAGAGAAAAACTTGGGTTTACGGTGTGATTTTCAATTCTAACCCAAGCACCTATTTATAGGAAAATCTTAAACACCAAAAGTAGAAAATTTAATAAAATAATAATATTTCTTAAAATATTCAAGCCCACCTTAGAAATCTGATTTCAGATCATTTATAACACATGTGAGCCACTCAATTACAACAAAAAACGTTTTTCTTACAAAAAAAATATTTTAAACTCCAAAAATCAATTATTCAGAATTTCAGAACTTCAATAATTCATAATAAATAGTCCTTTCATCAGAAAATTCGAATCTCGCGAGTTTTTATAGGAAATTCAATTCTCTACAACTTTGCAGAAGAAAGTTTTTCCAAATTCCAAATAGAAATTGACCGAAATCCACAAACGGACGATTTTACAGGCTATAATCAAATTTCAAATAATAAATGGGGTCCATGAGCATGTTTAACATGTTTTAAACATTTATTAAACAAAAATACTCCTCCTCCTCGTATACTCATATATCCCACATTCGTTTGTAAAATATCACCATTATTATATTATTAAAATATAATAATATATTTAAATAATTATTTTATCGTAAAAAGATAAAATTTTAATTTTCAACAATTGTCACAATAAAAAATTTTCCATCTATATCCACATAAAATCAATATTTTTCTCATCATATGAATCAATAATTAATTATTCACAAATAATATTACGAAATCACAATATTGACAACCAGGCGGTTCCTGGAAAGAGGGGCTTTCCAATAAGAATTTCTTCTTCTTGGCGCAATTAGGTGACCAAACCTCTCCTTGTATGTAACTTTCTAGACATTTCCAATAATGTTATCTAATAATATTATTCAGATAATATGAATTATTGCTTCGATAATAAAAATCTCGTGTAATGACAATTATCAAACAACAAAGAATATAAAATATCAACGCAACAATTATTAACTCAATAAAATCTTTGAAGAATTACCGTAACCATTATTGAGTAGTGCCTTCTCACGTAAGAAATCAATAATTGGTGCAATACTGCAGTATCACCTTGTTTTTTAACCACCGAGTATTTTAACAAGATAATCGGTAATAACTACGTCGTTATTTTTAAACAACTTATATTTGTCGCTTTCTTCATCCAATCGCTTTCAGATTATGGGGCCCACACATGGTCACTACGTATTGTCATTTAATATTCCCCGATAGTCGAATATTCCACGACCAAACGAATATTCCCAAACAACAATGAATATTTTATAACCACTTGCTTATTTTGAAATATTTATGTATTTTACCCTAATAACTATCCACATTAATCACATCAACCCTTACTATTTCAAAATAATAAATAGGAAAATTAAATTTCATTAATAATAAGTTGGGGTCTTACATGTGGTATCTGCAGAGACATGTTATTCCAACATAATAATAAAGAATGGAATAACGTAAGAATTTCACCATGTATGCGGTATTTATGCATGTATGTTATTCCAACATAATAATAAAGAATGGAATAATGAAACTCTTTTCATGAATACAAAAGAAATAATACCCTTCTTACCTTAGAAAGAAATCTGATCTTTGGAGTAGAGGTAGCGGACTTCTCTTCTTCTCTCTCTATAATTTCTCTCTATAATAATTACTCTAAAGCTTTAGTGAATTGGTGAAAATGAAGGAAGAATGAACTTCTATTTATAGGAAAATATAGTTTCGATAATTGCGTTTTGGGGCTCGAAATATTACGATCAATACCTTCACTTTTCTTTCATTTTAATTTAGTCCTGCAAGTATTATCAAACTTGCACCACCTCCCCTAATAATAAATAATGTGAATCAATAGTTCAATCATGTGAATCAATAGTTATAATCATGTAAAAATATGAATTACAGTATAGTACCTCCATCTATACCTCTATTTTTAACTTAGTCATTCAAGTATTATCAATCTTGCACCAACTCCCCTAATAGTACAAGAATGTGAATCAATAGTACACACACGTGAACAAATAGTTATAATCATGTGAATTAATAATAATTAATTGCTCATTTATCCGATTAATTACCCAACTGGTCAGTAAAACTTCCAGACATCAATTAATATCGAAATAAATGTAGATTTTCACTAACACTAATAATTTCAACACAATGGAACTATCAATTCCATCTTTAATCAACACAAACTTATTCATCATTAATATTATAACTCACAATATTTAACAACCAGTGTCGCTCCTGGAAAGAGGGGCTTCAGATAAGGATTTCTCCTTATTGCCGCACAATTAGGTGACCAAACCTCTCCTTGATGTAAGTTCTGTACATTGTCGATATTGCAAATAATAATATGAATAACTTTATCGTCTTAATTATTGATTTAACAATATATCATATTATGCGGATGATCTTCGTGACAATAATTGAATTAACAATATTAGAGATATGATCACGGCAATTATTGTACCAATAATTGAGTATAAGCGAGTGACTTCTTACGTAAAGATCAATAATCAATATTGTGTGCTACTTATGTAACTCACGCCAGACATTCTTGTACTTTTACTACTACGGTAGTTCAACAGCTTTTAATGGTAATACTTTCACCGTTATTTTTATAAAAGATAATTTTGTCGTTTTTTAACTACGACAATACTTCTGTTGTGGGGTCCACCAATGATTGTGCCGTCATACGGATATTCCCCGACAAAAAAGAATATTCCCCAACCAACGAATATAATATAACAACTTGCATACTTTGAAAAATTTTCACATATCACCCTTAACTTTAACCTTTTATCAATTTAACCATTTACTAAATAGAATAATTATAAGAAAATTGAATACTTTCATTTAATAAAATTTGGGGTCTCACACAACGAACCAAAATAAAATGCTCAGAACCCTCTTTAAAAAATAAACTATAAACTGCTAATTAAATGAAGAATAAGAAGACTGGAATGCTTATGCTTGAATGAATTGGATGAATGAAAATGGCAGCCCCCTTTTCTATTTATACTATTTATAATAGTTTAATGCTTTAACAAAAAAAGGCGCGTCCATTCAGGTAAAAACGACGTAGTTTTGCAACGCTCGTTCAGGCAGATAGCATTTCCCAAAATGACGCAGTTTAAACGCGTCCATTCGGTAGGTAACGCTTCACAAAACAACGAGTATAGTAATAAAAACTGTTTATCAAAACGACACAGTTTTAATAATTAGAATAAAATAAAAAAAATTAAATAAATTTTAATTAAAAAATTTAAATAAATTTTGTCCAAAAAATTATATACAAAAGACCTGCACTCCGCGTGCAGAGCTGTGTCAGTCGAAATGTAGGCCATTTACGATTTGCCAAGACACGTGAAGTTCGAACCAAGGCTTGGCTAGGTCCTCTCATTTCCACAAAAGTGGGGTGCCCCTTAAGGCCCAAACCCAATAACAACTTTCTAGTATATAAACTCAATAATTCTTTAGTTCTTAACCGATATGAGACTTGGGTTCTCACATGTATTTATTATCATTTATCATTTTCAAGGTTGATCTTTGGAGGTTAATATCTCATTCATTATTCTATGGATTTGAGCTTTTAAATACTTAATTTAATCTACACATGGAGTAGAACACATTGATATGTGGGTTTAGTTTAAATAATTATTAAAACCCACATATATTTTAGCTTAAATTCTAAAACATCCTTCTTAGCTTTGTCTCTCATCTCCGTTAATAAGCAATCCTTCTCTGAGCAGCTGTGAATGCCTCCACAAATTCATCCTCATTAGGTTTAGTAGATAAAAATAAATTGAGAAAATGAGTTGTAATTTAAAATTTATTATATTAAAAGTTGAGGATAATATGAAAATTATAAAAATATTACTTATTCCAATTTCTTTAACGTCTATTCAGACAAATTTTGGACGAAAAACTTTGGCAGGAAAAGTAACTAAGTTTTCTATCCATTTTTTTCGTCTATTCAAAAACTCAGAAATATAGAAATTGGAAAGAAAACTTAAATTTTCGGTCCATTTCTTTTCTTTTATGTCCATTTTAAAACTCAGAAAAAGAGTGTTAGTGGACTGCTTTTGTAAGACCCCAACTTTTTGTAAATAAAGATTTAATTCCTCTAATTATTATTTTGAAATAATATTAAGGGGTTGATTTGATTAATGTGGTTAGTGATGGATAAAATGTGCAAATTTTGAAAAATAAGCAAGTGATTATAAAATATTCATTATTATCGGGGAATATTCGTTTGGTCGTGGAATATTCTTGTTGTCGGAGAATATTCGTACGATGGCGCAGCCATTTGTGGGCCCCATAACAGAATAAATATTGGATGAAAAAAATGACTAAGTTTGAGTTTTTATAAATAACGGCATAGTTGTTTAACACTGTTGGAATACCTGGTGGTTAAAATACGATGTACTGGCGTGATTGCAGAAAGAAGAGCACCGGTATTGCACATGTATTTTGAATTATTGATTCTTACGTAGAAGGCACTTTACTCAATAATTGTTACAGAGTGATTCTTTATTCAATATCTTATTTTATTGATTCAATAATTTCTATGTTGATATTTTATATTATTGTTGTTTCAATAATTGTCACTGCACAGTATTTCTATTATCAGATTAATAATTCATATTATTTAAATAATATTATTAGATAGCATTATTGGCAATGTCTAAGAAAGTTCTGTCTAAAGAAAGGGGTTTGGTCATTTAATTGCGCGCCAGTAAGGAGAAATCCTTATCGGAAAGCCCCATCTTTCCTGGGAACAACTTAATTGTCATAATTGTGACTCTATAATATTATTTGTGAATAATTAATTATTGATTTATACGATAAGGAAATATTTATTTTATTTGGATATAAATGAAGGAATTAATGCTGAGGTGTTTTATCATTATTTTGTCGGAATGAAGATATTAAAAATCAAATGAAAAACGAAATTTATAATTTTTTAGAAAAATTAGTTTATTACTTGATTTTATAAAATCCATAACTCTTTGTGTATAATGAGTTAGGAGATGAGCCATTTATCAAAAAAAAAGCCCTGAAAGTAAGCTAAACGCAGAAATTTGAATCACCAAAAAATTCTTTGTGGATTTTTCGTGGTGACTGTTTGAGTGAAACTGGTACGAGGGACTCATAGTCCGAAAAAAATCAGTGTTCTTAAGCTCTATTGCGTGAGTTATAATTTTTAATCCGACCGTTGGATTGTTGTGATTTTTGGTTATGTTATACATATATAAGTTGAGTATATATCCACAAATTTTGAACCGTTAAAAATTAGCATATGGTTTGTTATGAATTTTAAGAGGTGACTGATTAAGAAATTATTGTGGCAGAAATTCTGGTAAGCATTTCTCTCTATGTCAGAGTTAGAATTTGGAAAAACTTTCTTCTACAAAGTTGTAGAGAATTTAATTTCCTATAGAATGGACATAAAATTCGTATTTTTCTGATAAAAGGGCTATTTATTATGAATTATTGAAGTTTCAGAAATAAATATTTTTATTAAAAATATGGATGGACCCCATTTTTGGTTGGTATTGAAAATGTTGATTTTGGTGGGGCCCACTTGTGGTGGCTGATTTCTGGTCAAGGAAGTGTGCGGGAGAAAATTTTAATAAAATATTATTTTATTAATTTAGTTTCTTTTAGTTTACTAGATTTTCCTATAAATAGGGTCTTAGTTAGAATTGAAAATCACACTTAAAACATAAGTTTTCTCTCTCTATATTATCGAGCGTATTTTGTGAGTATTTAGATACTTTGAGAGTTGTTATTTAGTGCAAGTTTCCTACAACCTTATATCCGATATTCCAGTCATAAGTTCTGTTCTTTTGAGGTAAGGGATGTTATTTTCTTCGTAAATGATGTTATTCTCTCAATATCATTATACCAACATATTGGTATGAATTTTATTATGAAATTTTTATCTTTTTATGTCGAGGTTACTATTCACGTATATGGGTACTATTCATGTATACAACACTATTCACAAATACGGTACTATTCACGAGTACTGTTCATGAAGTATGATTTTTTTTTGTGAAATTTCTATCTTTTTGTGTCGGGGTAACTATTCACGATATGTGAAGACTATTCACAAATATCTGACTTATTCAATCAAAAAATAAAATTTTCTCTTCTTTGTCCCAAATGTCTATTATGGTTACTATCTTTGATTGTATCCATGTTTTGATCTTCATTATTGAATTTTACTCCACTGTGATTTATTATGGAGTATTTTTGAACTTGGATTATCTAAAGTACAAATCCCTAATCTTTGTCCTTTTATCTCATTGAATTCATTCTTTAAAATATTTTTCATCATCCTCAGTCCTTAATGGTGATACTTAATGAATATCTTTGGCCTGTAGTGCAAAGATGAATGATTATCTGATGATTATCTGATGAATATCTTTAGCCCGTAATGCAAAGATGAACAGGTGTTGAGATGAACATGACCAACTGGTGATACAAATGAATATCTTTGGCCCGTAGTGCAAAGATGAATATTTGATTCAAGATGTATATTGATTAATGTTACAGGGATAAAATATTGATGGTGGACTTTTAAATTCATAGATGATAGTAGATTTCATTCTCTACTAAACTCTTCTAATGAATTGTTATTTCTACTGCGAATATTGATATAAACTTGTTGTCCATTATATTTTATCTGATTTGTTGAAGGCTAACGATAATTTGTTGTTCATTATCTTAGTCATAATATTCTTTACTGGACTAATTGAGCTCACTCTTTTCCTTTTTATTCCATTTTTCTTTTCAAGAAGTGAGAATTTAGCAGGAACTAGCCGAGGTATGGAGTGATGGTTCAAGATAGTTGTTTTAGCAGTCCTCACTATTTTGTAAAATAGTGCATCAATAATTGTAATGAGAACTTTATCTGAGTGTGGATATTGTCTAGAAGACGATATTTGTATTTAAATTCACAATATATGCGTTGTCGTATTTTGTACGACAATTGTATTAATAAAATTGTAGTTGTTTCTGTACCATGTATTTGGCCACTCAGAATGGGTGATGTATACCTAATTTGGGGGCGTCACAGCTTTCTTTTTTTCCATAAAATTATGAATTCTCTATCCATGGGCCACCTTCACTTTTTGGTGATTCTTGTTTAAATTATGTATATTTATCTAAAAGAATTGTCCCCATCCAAATTAAAAATCTTATTTGACTTACCAGTATATCATACAAATATAAAATTAATTTTTTTAATAAATAGGTTCGGTTATTCAGGTAATCGAATATGATGATTTTAACAATCGGACCCGAATACCGAATAAGAATTCAGATATAACCAAATTATCAAGAAATTTTGATTAAAAAATTTCGATTCGATTCGGTTATTCGGTTATATTCGATTTTTGCTCAGTCCTAGGAGGGAGTATTTCAGTCTTATACCAGAGCATGTCACAATTATAATTTTAAAGTTAGCAAGTTGTGTTGGGGTTTTTTTCCACCACGGAATGAATCATTCACAAATAAAAAGAAACATATTGAGGTAGGGAGAATTAGTCATATGAGTGGCTGACTATTGATGTAATAAGTAAAATATAATAATAAGTTAAAGGTAAATTTATTCAAATAAAAATTTATGTAGTATTTTTGTTATACTTTTGAGAAACATATTTTTTACAATTTTAATCATTTTTTTGAGGACGAAAGGAATAGATATCATTAACCTTAATTTTGTTTGTTGTAACTGCTTGAACGATATAACTTATCCATATTTAATTTATGTATCCCCAATTATAGTTATAACTTCTATCATAGTTGAACAATTACTTAAGGATATTAGGTTGAGGTTTTGAGTTCGAATTTTGATAGAAGCGAAGTTTGGCTTAGTTACATATATCTAAATTTTTCTACAGTAAGGGTTTGTTTTGTATTGACCCACAAAAGGGACACAATATTCAAATATACTCCCTCCGTCCCTTAATATTAGTCATTTTAGAGTTGTGCACAAGTATTAAGAAAATGATTGTATAATATTAAATATAATATCAATTGTCTATATTGTCCTTATATTGGAAGAAGATAATGTTATTTATTGGGCAAAAAATAGTGAGAGAACTAAAATTATATTTAGTAATTGGGGTAATATTAGGAAACTAAGCAATTAATGCTTACTTGAAATTTTTAAACGACTTATATTAAGGGGCAAAAATACTTCTCTAAAACGACTTATATTAAGGGACAGAAGAAGTACTAAGAGTATAGTGGCCACTTTTACATTTTACTCTTCTTTAATATGTTTGTTTTCTTAGTTCTAACTTTTTGTCAATTTCATTGAATTTTTTTTTATATTATTATACTTTTGGTAGATACAATTTTACCTCAACTCCATTTTATTATTTTTATATTGAATGTTTTGAATGAATTTTTTCTGAGCTCTTTTCTCATGGTATGTAAAAAAATTACCATATGTTATATGTAACATCCCGAACTCGATATAGGCCTGAAATGCTACACGCCGCAAGCCCAAAGGCCCGCAAGGCAACAATATTAATAACGCGCAGTTCAAACAAAACAATTCAATAATAATCTTAACTTAAAACCCAACAATAAATATATTTTAAATCAATCCAAATGAAATACCAATAAATACCACATTCAAATAACGGAGACGCAACTTCTCGAAACTAAGAGTTTTATCAAAATCCATCAACAAAAGAAATAATATCTAAAACTAAACTCCAGCTATTCCAAGTGTATCAAATAAGTGCTTAACTTTCAACGATGGGACTTGTAAAAATTTGTAAGGGGGTGAGCGATGAAGCCCAGCAAGTAGCAATCCTCTCTATATATCTAGCCGAATCAAGTACAATTTGCAAAAAACTTTTTCGAAATAACTTTGTGTTCAATTACAATAGTACATAAACTTTCAAAACTAAAACAATTCAAAAATGATTTCAATGTATATCATATATTCTTTAATCCACAACCTTAGCGACTATGGTTACAATAATCTTGTAACACGGCCCAAAAGTTCGATAACGTTTTGATACGCACCCTACTAAGGTATCTATAAAAATGCAAGCTCCCCGAAAGACATCTAAAAGGTGTGCGCCTTAGTAGGTCCTATATTAGCTTCAGAACTAAACGTAATCAATAACGACTTTTATACATGGTCAGACTGAGGATTTTAAAATCTTTTCTCAATATTATCGATATTCTAAACAATACTTTTTCACAGTTCAAAATCATATAATCTCATTTCACGGTTCAAAAATAAATACTTGATCCGAATTTTGAATAAACGAACATAGCATTTTAATTTAAATAGAAGCCATAAATAAAACATAACGAATTTTGAAACCGTACATTTAGGCATAAGACATACATATAAATAAAGATAATTTTAAAATCACTAAATAGTTCGGAAAGCCACTTACCTCAATATTGCGAAACACAAAATTAAAAGCGAACAAGTCCTAAATATAACACAGAACAAATAAAAGTCATTAGGATAAAATATCCTAACTTAAACGTATTTTAATTTTATATCTAAGACACACTAATATTTAATATTTATTTATTTATAATACAATTGTATTTAATTAATGTATCTGAAATTATAATAATTTTCTGAAATTATAATAACTTAAATACTATAGCTCTAAAATTAAAAATAAGTATATTATGTTATTAGTCTATAATTTATTTTGTCAATATATATATATATACATAACCTATTGAATGCATAGTACAAATACATATATGCACATAACTATCAACAGTAACATGGTAGCCATTCCAGAACATATATTATCTATATTAATATATATATACATAACTTTTAGATTATCTATTTACACCATGTAATCACACATATATAATAGACATCAAATATCTCCTACCTACAAGTACCATTATATACTTACAGGCATGCAAATAAGCTTATAAAAATACAACACACGCCAATAAAGTTACAAAATCTGAAATCCTACCCTGACTGAAAATTTCGCACGCAAGTATCGAAAAATTATATACATATACGGGTATATCTGTTATTAATATTTCACTTCATAAAATATATACATATATACGGTTTAAAAATAATGCTCAATCATACATATGAATCAACTTATAATTGAAAAATAAGAATTTAGGTTTACCTTTGATTTTTTTCCTTTTCTTCTCTGTTCTGCAGTACTCCAAAACCAAATAGTTTTTACGTTCTTTTCTTTCTTTCTAGTTGTTTAAATATATGTAATTTCTTCGCAAAATAAGTTACCAAGTAAAAGAGTCTTTTTAAAATTAAAAATTTGTTATAATTTAAATGACTTATCTTCTCTTTATAAATTTTAAATAAGTATAATTAATTATTAATTTCACTTCTATTATCTAAATATATTATTTTATTATCTTTTATCTTCTTGTTTTCAACGGGATATTTTACATTATATTTCAAAAAATGATTCTGTATCCACGTTGCAATGTTCGTGTTCCACAACTAATTTGCAATAATAAAAAAGTATAATATAAAAACACTTCATTGACACAGACAATGATATAGGAATCAAAGGACGTGTATGAGAAGTTGCTTGTGATATGATTGGAAGTATGAATTTTCTGAGTTGGGGGGAAAAATTCTAAAAAACTTAACATTGTTGCAGATTATTGACTCCCAAATATTTTACATGCCTAATATTACTATATATGTTCTCATTTTATGATTAACCCGTATATGTATTATTATATATATATATACGGTCCGAATCTTAAAATTCACACTTTATTTAAACTCATCTTGTTCATCCCCCTTAGCGACTGACCGGACGGCGATTCAATCCGTCGCTATATATAGAACCGTCGTCTTAACTTTTAGCGACGGACAACAACATATATAAAGAATCTAGATCGAATATATAGCGACGCACCAAATCGTCGTCGGTCCCCATTCGTCGCTAAAAAAAGGTGAGCAAGTGAGTTAGATAAAGGTGAAAATTTTATTCATACATATATATATATATATATATATATATATATATATATATATATATATATATATATATATATATATATATATATAAATTTGCTTCCCAAATGACTGTAAGTAATAAATTAATAAATAACCTATTTATAGCGACGATTTTTATTCCTCTTAGTTTGCTTTCTCGCAATTATTTGAGAGCCATGATATATATATATATATATATATATATATATATATATATATATATATATATGGGGAATGATCCATGCGATTTTTCTTTATGGATCAAAAATGGCATCTCTTAACATCTATAACGTAGGTTTAACAAATGAATAGTTGCGATTAAAATTGGAGATACGCCGTCCGTTAGTAAAACTAGCGGACGTGATTAATGAATTGTTTAGACCTTTATGCCCTATATGCCAAGTATATTATACATCCGCTAGAGCGGATGGATAAAATACACCCAGTATAAATTCACAACCCCCCAATATAAGCCCCAGTAATTGCAACAATATAAGCCCCAGTAATTGCAATACAACACGAATATCAATTCAATTGCCCCATTATAAATTCAATTGCAATACAACACGAATTCTGTACTATCAATTCAATTGCAAATTTTTACAAATCAACAGCAAAAATATATCTTTTCCCCAAATAAATTCAATTCCAAAACAAAATATATCATCCTTAGCCTCGGACAATGGCTCCTGAGAACTTTCATGAATCGCAAGCAAATTTAACTGAGACCCATCACGTTTATCAAAAAACAACTTATTCCCAACTCGCTGAATCACAATATCCCACGAATAAACTAACCTGGGAGCACACATTAGCGTAGAGAGAATCGAATCCGTTGCAAAGACTGTAGCTTTATCCTCATTTGCAAGACGGCGAATAACAGGGTCACAGTAGTTGTGACCTTAAAAAAGTTCCTATTCTTAAATCTCTCGAGGCTGCACTCGTTTTTGGGAGTAATTCGATCATAAGAGCGGACGTAAAATTCAAGGGCACCGCATATGAGAAGGTCTTCAGGTTCGGCTACCGAAAAGGAGAGTTTAGTGAAGGTGGAAAAGGGGATTTGATCCAGCATGTTCCATTCCGGTTGAATATCGACGTATGATTTGAAGACAGCGGCTTCCCGGCGTGTGTTATGTCCGCCGGACCGATTGAGGTTCAGAGAGTCGATCACGGCGGGCACGGTCGTTTCGCCTCAAGGCTTGATGGGCTTCAACTACTTCGTCGCAGACACTTTTGTTACCTTAGAGCAACTCCAAGAATTTTGAAATGCTTGGATTCGTAAGACTATATTTAGTCTAGACGAAAAAAATCGCACTCAAAGAGGAGACGAGCAAATTTAGTCGGCGCGTTTTTTTCCTAAGGCAAGCCAAACGGACTATATCTGCATGAACCAAATTTGATGGACTATAATTTATATTATATTTAAATAGAAGGCTCAACGGATAAAAACCCGGAAAGTTGAAGAAGAGAGGTGAAGGAGAAGGAGCGGATGAAGGAGATGAAGGAGACGAAGGAGATGAAGGCAACGGATAGATCTCATTGTTCGAATCTGCAGTAATAAAAAAGAGTCAGAACGGTAATAAAATAAAATCTAACGGATAAAAAACAAAAGTCTATAAATATGTACCATTATTTAACACATTTTACAATCTCTCCATCAATTAGTTCAACATTTAGCAATTGTAAGTATTTTGTTAATTATTGTATTTTTATTATATTTAATTTTAGTTTTTATTGATAATATCTCTTTAATTTTTTTAGATGGAAAATCATGGTCCTCCTCAGATGTATTATTCTTCATTATTATCTCAAGGTTTCTCACTTGATGATCCAAATTTGTTGGATGAGTTTTCAATTCAAACTGATGTACCAATTCAGACTCCTGAAAATGAGTCCAATAAAAGAACAGGGCGAAAGGGAAATTACACTATTTGTGACGCCCCCAAAATAGGTATACACAACACCCATTCTGAGTCGCCAAATACATGGTACAAAAAGCAAACTACAACTTCATAATACAAATGTCGTGTGAAATACGACAATATATCTTATGAGTTTAAATATAATATTGTCTTCTGACAATATCCACATGCAAATAAATTCTCATCATAATTATTGATTCATTATTTTACAAAAATGGTGAGGACTACTAAACAACTCTCTCTAGAACCTTCATTCCATACCCCACTAAGACTTTCGCTATATTCTCGCCTCCCGAGAAAAAAAATGGAACAACAAGGAAAAGGGTGAGCTTTCAACTAGCCCAAAGAAAGAATATTATGACTAAGATAATATACAACAAATTATCGTTAGTCTTCAACAAGGAAAAAATCGATAGAATACAATAGACAACAAGTTTCGAGATCAATATTCGCAATGGAAATAATAATTCATAGAAAGAGTTACGTAGAGAATGAAATCTACTATAATCTATGAATTTAATAATCCATCATCAATATTTTATCCTCGTAACATCAATCAATATACATCCGAATCAAATATTCATCTTTTGCACTACAGCCAAAAGATATTCATCACCGTTAATGTCGTATTCATTTAAACACTGCTCATCTTTTCAGCACTACTGGCCAAAGATATTAATCAATCCATCCATGTTCATCTCAACACTGCTCATCTTCAGCACTACGTGCCAAAAGATATTTCTTGAAATCATTCATCTTTGCACTACGTGCCAAAGATATTCAATAATATCATCATTTAAGACCGAGGATGATGAAAAATATTTTTAAAGAAACGAATCCAAATGAAACAAAATGACAAGGATTAAGGATTAAGGATTACGTACTTGGTTTTATCCACATCCAAAAATACCTCAAAATAATCATAGTGGTGTAAAATTCAAGAATGATCAAAACATGGATACAATCGAGTTAGTATCCGGAATAGATGTTTTGAACGGACGAAAAGAAGAAATTTTATTTTTATTGAATAAGACTACTATACGTGAATAATTAGTCAGATATCATTGAATAAAGTCCAGTATACGTGAATAGTAACTCAGACACCAAAAGATAGAAATTCCACAAAAACATCTTCACGCTTCATGAATAGTACTCGTGAATAAGAACTCGTGAATAAGAACTCATGAATAGTAACTCGTGAATAAGAACTCATGAATAAGAACCCATGAATAGTAACCCCGACATGAAAAAGTTCTAAATTTGATAAAAACTTCGGATCAACATTTCAAAGATAATGATATTGAAGAAATAATATCATTACTGAAAAAAATAATATCCCTTACCTCGAAAGACAAGATTTCAGTTGAAACACCCTGATATAGGTTATGACTTGAACTCAGCACCAGATATAGCAATACTCAAAGTATACTCAAAATACTCACAAGAATCATACTCGATAATATAGAGAGAAAACTTCAGCTTCCGTGTGATTTTCAATTCTAACCCAAGACCCTATTTATAGGAAATTCTTTAGAACACCAAAAGCAGTAAAATTGAATATAATAATATTATATATAAACAAAATTCATACGCCCACATCTTGAATCTGAATTCAGCCACCATGCACATGTTAAATGAGTTTCAAAAATGGAAAAAACGTTTTGTGATTAAAAATATTTTAAACTTCCAAAATCAATTATTTGAACTTGAACTTCAATAATTCACAATAAATAGGTCTTTTATCGGAAAATTCAATCTCGCGACTTTTATAGGAAATTCAATTCTCTACAACTTTGCGTAAGAAAGTTTTTCCAAATTCCAAATGTAAATCGATCAAATCCTCAAATCCAAGGCGATTTTACAAAGCTATAATCAAATTTCAATCAAGAAATGGGGTCCAATTTACATGTTTAACATGTTTTAAACATTTATTGCAACAAAAATACTCTTCCTCCTCATACTCATATATCCCACATTCGTTGTAAAAATATCACCAAGTTAATATATTATTAAAATAATATATTTAAATGAATTATTTTATCGTAAAAAGATAAAATATTAATTTTCAACAATTGTCATTTTAAAATTTTTCTCCATCTATATCCACATAAAATCAATATTTTCCTCATCATATGAATCAATAATTAATTATTCACAAATAATATTACGTAATCACAATATCGACAACCAAGCAGCGGTTCCTGGAAAGGGGGTTTTCCAATAAGAATTTCTTCATCTTGCAAGCATATATATAGGTGAGCAAACCTCTCCTTAGATGTAACTTTCTAGACATTGCCAATAATGTTATCTAATAATATTATTCAGATAATATGAATTATTGCTTCGATAATGAAAGATAATGTGTAATGACAATTATCAAACAACAACAATATAAAATATCAACGCAAAGAATTATTAACTCAATAAAATATCGAATAAAGAATTATCGTAACCATTATTGAGTAGTGCCTTCTTCACGTAAGAATCAATAATTGATGCAATACTGCAGTAATCGCTTTCAACAACGCCAGATTAGTGTGTTTTTAACCAACGGGTATTCCAACAAGATTAATCTGTGAATAACTACTTCTGTAGTTATTTAAAAACAACTTATATTTGTCGTTTTCTTTATTCAATCGCTTTCACATGGGGCTTTTACATGGTCACGCCGTCAAATTTAATATTCCCCGACAATCATTTAATATTCCACGACCAAACGAATATTCCCCGACGATAATGAATATTTTATAACCACTTGCTTAATTTGAAATATTTGCATATTTAACCCTTAACTATCCACATTAATCAAATCAACCCTTACTATTTCAAAATAATAAATAAAGGAAATTCCTTTTTATTTAAAAAAATTCGGGGTCTTACACTATTGATGAAGATACCCTTCTTGTTTCCGCATGGCTTAATGTAAGCATGGATCCAATTCAAGGAAACGATCAGAAACATGGAAGATATTGGGAAAGAGTTCACGAATACTTTCACGAATACAAAAATTTCGAGTCTGAACGCAATTCTACTGCTTTGGCGAAACGTTGGTCAACAATTCAACTCGCGGTGAACAAATTTTGTGGATATTATGCTTCAATTGAAAGAATGCAACAAAGCGGTGTAGGCGAACAAGATAAGGTATTTTAATTTTTTCATGTAAAATTTAATTAAGTTTTATTCTTATATTTTATATTTAATATTATGTAAAAAAAAATTTAATAGATATGTCAAGCATTAGAGATGTTCAAAAGTATGCAAAATCAACCATTTGGATTTATGCATTGTTGGAGAATATTAAAGGATGCACCCAAAATGGAGAGAATGATAATAGTGGAAAAAAAGTAAAAGTAATAGAAAAGTCAAGTCCAAAGAACATCTTCTCCATCAACCGCAGAAGAAGTCGGTTTGGGTGAAGACGATGGTATCAAGATACAATCTACAGTAGGATTAGAGAGGCCAAGGGAAGAAAGGCTTCAAAGCATTATTTAAAAAGGGCAAAGGAACCGTGATACTAGTACACCTATGGAGTTGAGGTTTGAGAAATTCGAGCATCGATGAAATTGAACCAACAAAAGAGACAAGAGAACATGGATGAATATATTTTCAAGAGCAAGAGAAGTTGAATATACTCGAAAGCACAAGAAGATGAAAGGATCATGATGATCGACACCTCTAACATGGAGCCCGAAGTAAATTTGAATATTACAAACAACGCAAGAAAGAAATCATGAAAAGACTTACTTCTAGTACTTGATTTGCTTATTATTGAGAAGCATAATTTGCTTATTATTGTAGTAGAATGTAATGGATTAGGCTCGCCATGTAGTAGTGACCACAAGTGTTGAATAATATCTTCTTGCGGTTTAGAATGAACTTGTTTATCCCTTATCGCGATGATTTGCTTCAATGAATTCAAGTAATTGTGGGTACGCCATGAAACACTTCTACAGTTGGAATCTCGTCCATGTGTATCGTAGGTTGTTGGTTCTTAATTGTCATCTCGTTCATCTTCAACGATCATATTATGTAATATTATGCATGCAGACATAATTTCTTTTAGTGTTGTTTGATCCCAAAATCGTGCAGGACCACGAACTATCGCAAAGCGTGCTTGCGAGCACCCAAATGCTCGCTTCAACATCCTTTCTAAGCGCCTCTTGAGTCTTAGCAAATAGTTTTCTTTTATTTCCCGAAAGTCTTAGAAATGGTTTTAACAAATGTTGCCCATGGGGATATATACCATCGCCAGAGTAATATCCCATCGTACTCATTTCCATTAATTGTAGTAGTTCACCGGTGGAGCACGACCTTCAAGAAGAGCAGAGAAGATAGATGATCTCTCCAAAACGTTAATATCATTATGAGAGCACGGTAATCCAAAAAATGCATGCAATATCCAAAGATCGTATGGCCAGCCACCGCTTAAAATAATTGTTGGCTCATGCACATGTCCGTAATACATACCATGCCACGTAATCCCACAATTCTTCCATTTCCAATGCATGCGAATCAATGCTCCCCAACATCCCGTGAAAACCACGCTCTTCAACTTTTGATAAAGAATCTAACGATGTCATTACTATTGGGTGATCTCAGATATTCATCACCAAAAATTGAAATGACTGCTTTTACAAACCTTTTAAGACTCAATATAGCCGTGCTTTCACCGATTCGCACATAATCATCAACTGAATCCGCTGAAACACCATGCAAGGCAAGCATCCGCATTGAGGCAGTTATCTTTTGTAGAGAAGATAAACCGAGATGTCCTGCAAAGATTCATTTTTTGACGGCGTATGAATCATACGATTCAACTGCTCTTTGAATTCGGAGGAAAAGCGGTGTAGCATTCTAAACCTTCTCCAAATAAATACGAGGGGGTATGTAGGATGTTCGCAAAATAATCATGAAAAAAAGTCGATTATGACCTTCATGTACACCACGATCAATAGTATAATACGACCTTATGATGAACCACGATGAAGTGATGTATGCCTATTGACATTTTGTTTGTTCTTCTTCTTGATAAATTAGCCATGCCTAATAATTGTCCATATGCTTCTTCATCTTCTTCTTCATCCACGTGCAACATATCTAATTCGAATTAACGAGACATATTTAAAATAACTTATTTGATGGAAAAATAAAATTAAGATTAGTGAATATGAGAGACTATGTGACGCCCCAAAATAGGTATATACATTACCTATTCGAGTTGTCAATACATGGTACGTAAACAACTACAACTTTATTATTACAACAAGAAACTGTGAGTTTGAATACAAATATTATCTTCTGATAATATCTATACTCAAATAAATCCTCATCACATTTATTGATACATTATTTTACAAAATGGTGAGGACTACTAAACAATCCTTTCTAAAACCTTCATTCCATACCCAGACTGCATCTTTCATTATATTCTCGCCTCCCGAGAAGAAAAATGGAACAAAAAGGAAAAGGGTGAGCTCACTAGCCCAAGAAAGAATATTATGACTAAGATAATATACAACAAATTACCGTTAGTCTTCAACAGGAAAAATCTAATAGAATACAATAGACAACAAATTTTAAATCAATATTCGCAATGAAATAATAATTCATTAGAAGAGTTAAGTAGAGAATGCAAACTACTATCTTCTATGTATGAATTTAAAAGTTCATCGCTCTATCTTTTATCCTCAGTAACATCAATCAATATACATCCGAATCAAATATTCATCTTTGAACTACAGGCAAAGATAATCATCGATTTAGTCATGTTTCATCTAAACACTGCTCATCTTTGCACTACGACCAAAGATATTCTTCAGAAATCATTCATCTTTGCACTACGCATCAAAGATATTCAATAATATCATCATTTAAGACCGAGGATGATGAAAATATTTTTTAAAGAAACGAATCCAAAGAAACAAAATGACAAGAATTAAGGATTAAGGATTCGTACTTTTGTTTTATCCATGTTCAAAAATACCTCAAAAATAATCATAGTGGTGTAAAATTCAAGAATAATCAAAACATGGATACAATCAAAGCTAGTATCCGAAATAGATATTTTAGACAAAAGAAGAAATTTTATTTTTCTATGAATAAAGGCCGATATCGTGAATAGTAACTCAAACACCAAAAGATAGAAATTCCACAAAAAAACATCTTCACGCTTATGAATAGTACTCGTGAATAAGAATCTTCATGAATAAGAACTCATGAATAGTAACTCGTGAATAAGAACTCATGAATAAGTAACCCGACATGAAAAAAAGTTCCAAATTTGATAAAAAGTTCCAACCAATATTTCAAAGATAATGATATTGAAGAAATAATATCATTTGAGAAGAAAATAACATCCCTTACCTCGAAAAGATTAAGATTTCACCGGAATAAAGGGTATAGTCTTTGAAGGAACTTGCACCGCCTAACAATACTCAAAGTATACTCAAAATACTCACAAGAATACGCTTTCGATATATAGAGAGAAAACTTCGCTTTACGGTGTGATTTTCAATTCTAACCTAAGCACCCTATTTATAGGAAAATGCTTGAACACCAAAGCGTAAAATTTAATAAAATATTAATATATATTATAAATTTCCTTAGCCCATCTTTGAAGATCTGATTTCAGCAATTAATATCACATGTTAGCCCACTTAAATGCAAAAAACGTTTTTCTTTAAAATAATAATTAAAACTTCCAAAAATCAATTATTTCTAGAGTTTGAACTTCAATAATTCACAATAAATAGCCCTTTTATCAGAAAATTCGAATCTCGCGAGTTTTTATAGGAAATTCAATTCTCTACAACTTTGCGAAGAAAGTTTTTCCGAATTCCAAATGAAATTGACCAAATCCACAAACGGGCAATTTTACGCTATAATCAAATTTCAATCAATAAATGGGGTCCAATTTACATGTTTAACATGTTTTAAACATTTATTGCAACAAAATACTCTTCCTCCTCGTATACTCATATATCCCACATTCGTTGTAAAAATATCACCATTATTATATTATTAAAATATAATAATATATTTAAATGAATTATTTTATCGTAAAAGATAAAATTTCAATTTTCAACAATTGTCACATTAAAATTTTCTCCATCTATATCCACATAAAATTAATATTTTCCTCATCATATGAATCAATAATTAATTATTCACAAATAATATTACAAAATCACAATATCGACAACCAGTGCAGCTTCTGTGAGAAAGAGGGGCTTTCAATAAGAATTTCTCCTTCTTGGCGTGCAATTAGGTGACCAAACCTCTCCTTAGATGTAACTTTCTAGACATTGCCAATAATGTTATCTAATAATATTATTCAGATAATATGAATTATTGCTTCGATAATGAAAATATTGTGTAATGACAATTATCAAAACAACAAAGAATATAAAATATCAACGCAACAATTATTAACTCAATAAAATATTTGAACAAGAATTATCAGAACCATTATTGAGTAGTGCCTTCTTACGTAAGAATCAATAATTGCAATAATACCGGTAATCTACTTCTTGTTTTTACCAATTTAGTATTTTAACAAGATTACTCAGAATAACTACGCTACAAGTTATTTTTAACCAACTTATATTTGTCGTTTTCTTCATCCAATCGCTTTTTCACATGGGCCCACACATGGTCAAGCGTCAGTCATTTAATATTCCCCAACAGATTTGAATATTCCATGACCAAACGAATATTCTCCAAACAACAATGAATATTTTATAACCACTTGCTTATTTTGAAATATTTATGTATTTTACCCCTAACTATCCACATTAATCACATCAACCCTTACTATTTCAAAATAATAAATAGAAAAATTAAATTTCATTAATAATAAGTTGGGGTCTTACAACCTCCCTCTTTATGAAATTTCGTCCTCGAAATCGACGTCGTATTCTGTGTTTTGAAAAGGTGAGGATACCTCGCTTTCATTTCCGCTTCCAATTCCCTGTGTCATTTCCTCTATAAAGATGATTCCTCCACAAAACTTTAACTTGTGGTATGACCTTTTCATGGCGTAGGACATGCTCCTTCCTATCCAAGATCTTGACAGTACCTCCTCACACGTTAAGTCTTCACTATTTCGTTGCGGTTCTAATTCTATAACGTGGTTCGGGTCTTTCATATATTTACGAAGTACAGATATGTGAAACACATTATGAACACGAGACATACTTGGAGGTAACGCAAGTCTATAGGCTACATTTCCTACTCGGTCGGCCAAGAATTTGAAATGGACCAATAAATCGTGGATTGAGCTTTCCTCTCTTCCCAAATCTTGTAACTCCCTTCCATGGAGCAACTCGTAATAATACATGATCCCCACACTAAATTCCACGTCCTTTCGATGAAGATCCGCATAACTCTTTTTTGTCGATCTTGTGCCGCTTGTATCGTTGTCGAATCATTTGGATCTTTTCCGTAGTCATACGTACCAACTCGGGTCCCAACAATGTTGCTTCACCCACCTCGTCCCAACATATTGGAGAGCGACATTTTCGTCCATATAATGCTTCGAATGGAGCCACACCTATACTTGCTTGATAATCATTGTTGTAGGGAGAATTCCACCAATGGTAAATACTTATCCCAATTACCCTTGAAGACTAGGACACGAGTCTTAATAGATCTTCAAGAGTTTGAATAGTCCTCTCGATTATCCGTCTGCTTTGAGGATGGTATGCCGAATCAAATCGTTAATCCGCGCTTATAGCTTTTTGCAAGCTAACCCAAAATCTTGAAGTGAATCTTAGGTCACGATCCGAAACTATGGATACAGTGCATGCCATGCAACCTCACAATCTCATTCACGTACATACTAGCAAGACGCTCAAGTGAATAAGTCTCCGTGACGGCAAGAAATGAGCGAGACTTGGTTAATCTATCAACAATAACCCAAATAGCATTGATGCCACGAGAAACCGTTGGAAGACCCGTAATCGAAATCCATGGTAATGTGTTCCCACTTCCATTTCGAATCTCAAGTGGTTGCAACAGACCCTTAGGTACTAGATGCTCCGCCTTTACACGTTGACAAGTTAAACACATTGAGATAAACTTTGCAATCTCTCTCTTCATATTGTTCCACCAAAATGTATGTCAAGATCACGATACATTTAGTACTTCCGTGGATGGATTGCAAATGGTGTATTGTGTGCCTCCATCATAATCTTGTACTTCAAATCGTAGTCGTTAGGAACACAAAGTCTAGAGTGGACTCAAGTATTCCTTTTTCATCAATTTTCGCCCTAAATAGCTCCTTCTTGTACTTTCTTCTTCATACGCATCATTCCGCCTGGGGGGCTTGATCAACCTTAACTTTTTCTATTAAAGTTGGCTCTATGTCGTATACTTGACATCATCACACTCATTCCTGCATATGATCTTCTACTCAACGCGTCGCCTACCACGCTCGCTTTTCGGGATGGTATTGAATAGTGTGGTCGTAGTCTTTCAATAGCTCGAGCCAACGTCATTTGCCGCGATGTTGAGTTCTTTTTTGTGAAGAAATATTTAAGGCTTTTATGGTCTCAATATATCTCCACTTTCTCCCCATATAGATAGTGCCTCCATATCTTTAAGCGAAAGCATTGCGCTAACTCTAGATCATGAGTAGGATAATTCCTCTCATACTCTTTTAAGTTGTCATGAGGCATAGGATATGACTTTCCCACGTTGCATGAGAACACATCCTAACCCTTTGCACAAGCATCGTCGAGATAACAAATCCATCCGAACCGGATGGTATTGTTAGAAACAGTCTTAAATAAGTCTCCTCTTAAGCTCTTGAAACTCTTCTCGCATTCTTCGCTCCAAACGAATTTTGTATCCTTCCGAGTTAGCCGAGTTAATGGAGTAGCGATTCGAAAAACCTTCCACGAATCTCCGATAATAACCAAATAAGCCCAAAAAGCTACGTGCTTGATCCACCGACTTGGTTGCTCCCAACTTTGTATTGCTTCAATTCTTTGCGGATCCACTTGATACTCCATGTTTTGACATCGTGCCCAAGAAATGCTACTTCCTCAAGCCGAACTCGCATTTCTTCAATTTGGCATATAGTTGGTTTTCACGAAGCCTTTGGAGTACCGAATTCAAATGGTGCTCATGATCTTCACGACTTTTGGAATATATAAGGATGTCATCAATAAAGACAACAACGAACCGATCCAAATATTCCTTGAATACTCGGTTTATCATATCCATGAAAGCCGCAGGAGAGCATTAGTCGATCAAAGACATGACTAAGAATTCATAATGCCCGTCTTAAGTTCTAAAGCGCGTCTTTGGAATATCCTCGATTCTAATCTTCACCGATGATATCCGAGCGAAGATCGATTTTTGAAAAGAATTGTGCCTTGCAATCGGGTCAAACAAGTCATCAATACGAGGTAGAGGATACCTATTCTTGATGGTGACATGGTTCAATTCCCGATAGTCAATACAAAGTCGCATACTCCGCCTCTTTCTTCTTTACAAATAAAACAGAGCACCCCAAGGAGATGTACTTAGATTTAATGAAACCGATGTCCAACAATTCCTCGTAGTTGGACCTTTAACTCCTGAAGTTCAATAGAGCCATTCGATATGGGGTTTTAGAAATGGGCTTTGTACCAGTTCAAGATCAATAAAGAATTCAACTTCACGTTACGGGGTGAACCGGGAAGTTCTTCGAAATACGTCCGGAAAGTCAATAACAACAGGAATATTATTCAAATTTGACGTGTCTTTATTCAAATCCATAACATGGGCTAAGAAAGCTTGACATCCGCTTTTCAATAAACGAATAGCTTTATGATTAGATATGACGTTGATTGATTTTAATGGTTTAGTTGCTTGAATTATAACAACGGTTTGGTTAGGAATATGAAAACTAACAACCTTACGAAAACAATCAATTTTGGCATGATGAGTAGTTAACCAATCAATCCCTAAAATCACATCAAAAGCAAGTATCTTTAAAGAGATAAGGTCAACAGTGGGTGATGGTGCCAACTTGAATCAAACAAGATTTATAAACAGTGGATGTGATGAAAGTTTCTCTAACGGAGTTTCCACAGATAGGTCAAAGTCTAATTTCTCCTGAGTCAAGTTTAAACGTTGAGCACATGCAGGAGAGATAAATGAATGGGTAAAGACCGATATCAGTAAGGTATAAACTTAAGAATTTATAAATAGCTTACCCGTGATCACTTCGTTTGGGTTCCTCGCATTATGACCATCCACAACAAACGCTCTTCCGGAATCGCTTGACTTTGACTTTTCTCGACGATCTTTTGAGTCACCGTCCCCATTGAACTAGGTTTCATTCTCGTATAATCTCGAGCGATATGTCCTTCCTTTCCACAATTATAGCATACCTTGAACTGTTGTGGGCGCTTGGTGATATGTCCCTCTTTTCGCATTTGTAACATATATAACCGGTGGTCGTTCTCTCCCCTAGAACCGATTCTTCTTAAGACCGCTGCGTCTTCACATGGTCATTGTTAAATCTCCTCTTTTAAAATCTCCTCCCGACTCGCTTCTTCTTTTTTCATGGCCATGATTACCACCAAAGTGGTTACCATTTTGTCCGTCTGTTCTTTCTCCGTTTGGTTATCATTATTCTGCTTGATCGCTATCTCTGTACGATCCTTGTTGTGGTCCTCAACGACCGTACTAGTTATCTCGCTTCTAATAATTGAGCCCTGTTTACAACATCCGAATAGAGAGAAAGTTTATGAGAAATGAGATACCGACGTATGCCAGTTTCAAACCTCTAAGAAACATCCGCGTCATCGCTCCTCATTCTCCACCAAATGAGGTGCAAACCTGGATAACTCGCAAACTTTGCCTCATACTAAGACACCGCCATGTTGTTTTGCTCTAATCGATGAACTCCACTTCCTTCATACGACGAACACTTTCGGAAAGTATTTGTCATTAAATAGTTCTCAAACGCTTTTCCAAGACATCTTGAGTCGCTGGCCGGATGGATACGCTTCACGACTCCCACCGATGAGTCTGCCTGCCATACCACGGAACATAAAGGTGGCGAATGGAACCTTCTGTTCTCAAGTGCATCCCAAGACATCGAATATCTTGGTAATTTGTTTGACCCATATTTCCGCCATGATCGGATCCGCTTTCCTTAAATTCGTGGTCCCAACTTCTGAATCGCTTGGTTTGTGACAACCCGTGAATTGCTATCATTTCCTCATGTATTTTGAACACGAGTCTCCTCGTCGATTTTGCATGAATCGCAAAAAAGCTTCTAAACATCCCTCCTTCATCATCTCGCTTTCGTTGGTGTTGTTCACAGAGGAACATTGCCCGACTGTTGCACGTTCTCCTCGTTGGTGAGTACAGCGCGTCTCCACGGTCTCATTTCAGGTTGTTAATATTCTCGATCGAAATTCTCAAATCATCACATAAAAAAACAAGGGTTAATTAAGGAAATCAATATATCACATAATATCCCTATATATTGACCAACTAAAAAATAAGCTTAGGTAGGACACACTAGCGAAGGATTTACTCGTCTCTCCCTCCTAGTTCTATTCCCCGATCTCCGCCAAAGATCATATCCTAAGCTCGATACAATCTGTGGCGCCCCCAAAATAGGTATACATTACCTATTCGAGTTGTCAATACATGATACGAAGTAAACAACTACAACTTTATTATTACAACAAGAAAGCGTGAGTTTGAATACAAATATTATCTTCTGCATAATATCTATACTCAAATAAATCCTCATCACATTTATTGATACATTATTTTACAAAATGGTGAGGACTACTAAACAATCCTTTCTAAAACCTTCATTCCATACCCCAGACTAAATATTCGCTTATATTCTCGCCTCCCGAGAAGAAAAATGGAACAAAAGGAAAAGGGTGAGCTCAACTAGCCCAAGAAAGAATATTATGACTAAGATAATATACAACAAATTACCGTTAGTCTTCAACAGGAAAAATCTAATAGAATACAATAGACAACAAATTTTAAATCAATATTCGCAATGAAATAATAATTCATTAGAAGAGTTAAGTAGAGAATGCAAACTACTATCTTCTATGTATGAATTTAAAAGTTCATCGCTATCTTTTATCCCCGTAACATCAATCAATATACATCCTGAATCAAATATTCATCTTTTGCACTACATGTGCCAAAGATAATCATCGATTAATCATGTTCATCTAAACACTGCTCATCTTTGCACTACAAACCCAAAGATATTCTTCAGAAATCATTCATCTTTTGCACTACAGCCAAAGATATTCAATAATATCATCATTTAAGACCGAGGATGATGAAAAATATTTTTTTTAAAAAACGAATCCAAAGAAACAAAATGACAAGGATTAAGGATTAAGGATTCGACTTTGTTTTATCCATGTTCAAAAATACCTCAAAAATAATCATAGTGGTGTAAAATTCAAGAATGATCAAAACATGGATACAATCAAAGCTAGTATCCGAATAGATATTTTAGACAAAAAAGAAGAAATTTTATTTTTGATTGAATAGTCTTGAGATATCGTGAATAGTCTTGTATCGTGAATAGTAACTCAAACACCAAAAGATAGAAATTCCACAAAAAAAACATCTTCACGCTTCATGAATAGTACTCGTTAATAAGTAACTCGTGAATAAGAACTCATGAATAGTAACTCGTGAATAAGAACTCATGAATAAGAACCCCAAGCATGGAAAAGTTCCAAATTTGATAAAAAGTTCCAACCAATATTTCAAAGATAATGATATTGAAGAAATAATATCATTTGAGAAGAAAATAACATCCCTTACCTCGAAAAGATTAGTACTTAGGCTTTGGAATAAAGGGTATAGTCTTTGAAGGAACTTGCAGACCGCCTAACAATACTCAAAGTATACTCAAAATACTCACAAGAATACGCCGATAATATAGAGAAAACTTCATTTACAATTGTGATTTTCAATTCTAACCTAAAAGACCCTATTTATAGGAAAATCTTTAGAACACAAAGCGAAAATTTAATAAAATATTAATATATATTATAAATTTCCTTAGCCCATCTTTGAAGATCTGATTTCAGCAATTAATATCACATGTTAGCCCACTTAAATGCAAAAAACGTTTTTCTTTAAAATAATAATTAAAACTTCCAAAATCAATTATTTTGAGTTTGAACTTCAATAATTCACAATAAATAGCCCTTTTATCAGAAAATTCAATCTCATGAGTTTTTATAGGAAATTCAATTCTCTACAACTTTTCGTAAGAAAGTTTTTCCGAATTCCAAACAGAAATTGACCGAAATTCACAAATGGGCAATTTTCACGGTATAATCAAATTTCGACCGATAAATGGGGTCCAATGAGCATGTTTTAACATGTTTTAAACATTTATTGCAACAAAAATACTCTTCTTCCTCCTCATATACTCATATATCCCACATTCGTTGTAAAAATATCACCATTATTATATTATTAAAATATAATAATATATTTAAATGAATTATTTTATCGTAAAAGATAAAATTTTAATTTTCAACAATTGTCACATTAAAAATTTTCTCCATCTATATCCACATAAAATTAATATTTTCCTCATCATATGAATCAATAATTAATTATTCACAAATAATATTACTGAGAATCACAATATCGACAACCAGCAGCCTCAAGGAAAGAGGGGCTTTTCAATAAGAATTTCTCCTTCTACTGGCGGCAATGATTAGGTGACCAAACCTCTCCTTAGAGCGAACTTTCTAGACATTGCCAATAATGTTATCTAATAATATTATTCGGATAATATGAATTATTGTTTCGATAATGAAAATATTGTGTAATGACAATTATCAAACAACAATAATATAAAATATCAACGCAAAGAATTATTAACTCAATAAAATATTGAGCAGAATTCTGTAACCATTATTGAGTAGTGCCTTCTACTACGTAAGAATCAATAATTGGTGCAATCTGGTGCTCTTCTTGTGTTTTAACCAATTTAGTATTTTAACAAAGATAATCTGCAATAACTACTACTGTAGTTATTTTTAACCAACTTATATTTGTCATTTTCTTCATCCAATCGCTTTCAGCCAGTTATGGGGCCCACATGGTCGCTGCTAGTAGTATTTAATATATTCCCAAGACAAAGATTTAATATTCCATGACCAAACGAATATTCCCCGACAACAATGAATATTTTATAACCACTTGCTTATTTTGAAATATTTGCGATTTTTACCTCTAACTATCCATATTAATCACATCAACCCTTACTATTTCAAAATAATAAATAGAGAAAATTAAATTTCATTAATAATAAGTTGGGGTCTTACTGCATTAGATGTGACTTATATTTATAGATTCTATTTGTTTATTAAAATATAGCCGTTATAATATGGTAGTTGAATACGATTGTTAGAATATGGTCGTTGGATTATGTCCGTTGGAGTTTTTTTTTGAATTAATTGATTATTTTAATCATTTTATATTATAGTCCACGAGATAGTCACATGGATAGTCCAATCTCTTTTGAAGGAGTGAAGACTAAAGGACATTTGCTGATGTCAGATGGACTAAATATAGTCCAGCAGATAGTCCATCTACTGGAGAGGCTCTTAGACGTGGCTGCCATTTGATTTATCTTGGCTACTTGGGTTATAATTGGGGGCATAAGCGTCCAGAAATTACCATTATCACGTCCGCTAGTAATACTAGGGGACGACGTGTTCCCAAAATATATCACAGCCATTCATTTGTTATACCATAATATATATATATATATATATATATATATATATATATATATATGGCATTCCACGAATCTAAGGTATGTTAAACAACTTTATAGACATAAGAATTGGAATTAACCATGGAAAAAGCAAATGATAGAGCTAAGATTTATCCCAAGTGTTGTAGTCTAGTTAGTTCAAAACAAAATTAAAATAAAATAGTGCTCATATTTATCAAAATTGTACGAGTCTAGTTAGTTCAAAACAAGTTGTTCGTCATGTAATAAGAAAGAAAATTTTAAAATAAGAAAACTCCAATAAATAAAAACTAAAATTGAATTGAATTGCCCAGAATTTTTTTTTGCAAAAAAAAAACAGTAAATAAAAAATAAAATTGCAGTGAAGCGCCCACCGTGGGGCTCGAACCCACGACCACAAGGGTAAGAGCCTTGCGCTCTACCAACTGAGCTAGACGGGCTTGATGATTTTTGGGTTACACATAAGAATATATTTTAGTATTTTGACCATGACCTTATTTACAATATTCAGCACATCTTAAAATATGATAGGCTCAGTATATGACAAGCTCATATTTTGGTTGTAGTCATTTTTAGGTTGGAAAAATAAGGAGTAGGGGTACCCAGCTAAATTGGATACAATTTTTTTTCAATAAATTTTTTTTATGGATGGAGAAATTTTTTATTTGTATTTCAAACCTATGCTTCAAAATCTATGTTACTCCCACTCCATCCCTTTCTAAATGTTGCTTTAGATAAGTTTTTGTCTTTTTAATATATGTTATTTGAGAATTTTAATTAAATTTAAATTATTTAGTTTTTAATATTATCCCAAATATTAATTATAACTTTTGTTCTTTCACTACTTTTTATTCAATAAGTAACGCTCTGTTATTCCAATGCAAGAAGAATATTGACATTTAAAGATATTTTTAACTAAAAAATATAGTATTAATTGTTTTTCTTAATATGTGTTCACTTTTAAAAAAAAATGATATTTTTATATGACTTTTTGATATTTTTACATGAAAACCGTAGTTATAGATCATATATTTTTACCGTTGTCATACATCTTTAACGACAGTTTTTATATAAAAATATCAAAAAATCATGTGAAAATATCAATTCCCAAACAAATAATAAGATACTGATGGAGTATAATTTTGTCCTAAGCTCGAGACACGCCTTGAGACCACCCCGAAATGAAATACCAATTTTATTTTTTGATTAATTTTAAAACTGAATATTTCAAAATTTTATTTTTTTGACGTCTTTTTTGAGATGAAAAATAGGTGAAAACTGCGGGACTATTTAGTGGGCTTCAAAACAGTCGACATTCTTTTTGGTGGGCCCAAACCCATGGACCGAACTGAGGTTATAGGTGCATGAGACGGACTACAAACTTGCATATTTTCGGGCTGGGCTGGAACCACTGTAACTGCACCAACTTCAAAATTGTGGAAAAGAGCATGGAATTTGTCACCTAATTACTAGTTACTACAACGTCGTCGTATTGGAAACTTCAAAATCCTCAACCTGCTGCTTTCCAACAGTAACAAACAACATAACGGTTTAATTTATTATATTAAAAAAAAAATGTAAAAACCAAAATACTCAACTTGAGTTGAGTTTACGTTACTCTCCTTATTTCTTTTTCTTTTGATGCACATATTTAATTTCACAATAATAATAAAAATATTTTTTTCTACAATTCTTTCTCACTCGTTTTTATATATTATTTTTATCCATCTTTTGAGTGTGAATTTAAATGTAAACATAGATATATTCATTTATTATTTTTAATTGACGTTTTAGATAAAAATACAAAAATTAATATAAATTAAGATTTTGTTTTATTGCTTAATTGAATATAAAATATCAAAATATTTTTCTTAAATTTATCGAAAAGATGAAAGAGAAATAAATTAAATAATTGAAATAATATTTAATGTAGAGATAATATGATAAATTAAATCATTAATAGTTTCTTAAAATCTTAAAATTACTTATAAAAATAAAAAAAATATTACTCTACAAAAAAGTAGATAAAAATTAAAATTACCATATATGATAATAAATTTATGTCAATATTAAATGTTATAAATACACTGGATAAGAAAAAAAAATCTATACAATATTATTACAAACATAAATAATACTTTCTAAAATCCCACGATAAAAGTTCTTATTACTATTATTTTGGATAGTCTTTATGTTAAATATTTATTTTCCTTTAATAACCAAACTTTTACACATATTTTCTTTATTATACCAGTAGCATTAAATATCTCATATTTTTTTATTCTAATTTTCTCTCCATATTTAATGATATTATTATAGATAATTTTATTATTTTATTTATTTTTTTAATATGCGTAAAAAATCCAGAAGGATTTTTATCATGGGAGGCTGGTACGGAGGAATATTTACATAGATTCATATATATCTATATTTAATATCCACATAATTTATTGTATAAGAGAAGGAAAAAAAGGTTCAAATATTATTATTATTATTATTATTATTATTATTATTATAGATACAATATTTATATAATATCCCGTTTCATGCACATTTTTCAACTTATTACTGAAAGAGAAGAAAAAAAGAGGTTGTAACTTCTTACGTTGGAGTGAGGGAAACGTCGGCCTGGAGGAGAGAGAGAAAGTGAGAACGGTGGAGTTGTTCAACACGGAAAAAGGCAGTTGGTTTTGATATTGTTTATCGATTAATAAAGAAGGGGAAAAAAACCTCTTTTTGGATCCAAACATTTTTGGGTCCATTCATCAAGATCTTTGGAAAGTGGGTTTAAACCAGAACTAGTTCCCAGTTTTGAGCCATCTTCTTCTTCTTCTCACTCGACTCCCATTTATACTTCTTTGGATCTCTTTCCAATCCTTTCTGTCAAAGCCATCTGTTGATTCTGTAAGTGATCTTTTTTATATATGCAAGAATATGCTGTTATTTTTTTTCTCTTAATTTTAAAAATGGTGGATTGTATTTAGAAACTTGGCTTTTATACCCAATTTGAGATCTGCAATGTTGAATCTTTATATGATCGTTAAGGAATTGCAAATAATGTGAAGTAGGTATTATATTTTTTTTTGAATTTTTAGTCAAAGTAACTAACTTTATAATGACATGGGAATTAGGAAGGTAAATGACTGTTGCAATCTAAAAGGGTAGTTGATCTTGTAAGTTGTATGGGTTGGTAGTAGGTGGGCAATGTTGATAAAATTTGTACAGATGTGGGATTTTGATTTCATGGTTGGACTCTGAGTCATTGATATTGGGTGGAAATGGTTTCAGAAAATGATTTCATAGTTAACTTAATAGCATTATAAGCTAGTTCATAAAATTCTTACCTACATCCCATTTTTGATAAAGAGAACTTCTTTAAAAGGCGCCCCAAGTATACAAAAATTTTTGGGAAAACCTTGGCGAAGATAATGTAGTAAGAAGTTTATGTATGCTTGGGATTAATAGTTCTCCGCATCAAATGACCCCGTATTCTCCTTCCTCCAGACCTCAAGATAGATATAGCAAAGGCTATCCTTTTCTTAGCGTTTGAAACATCCAAATAAATTTAATTAAGGCGCTAAACATGTTACCATCTCAGCATCACTGAACCCTTTTGACAGGCAGGAGCATTTGGCACCTCAAAGTCAGCTCTTCATTAGGAAGGGATCCTTAACAATGAAGAAAATCCATACACACATCAGGTTAGACAAAATATTTAAAAAAGTGACTAGATGATAGGATATATATCACATTTCCTCGGAAACTTTCCCAAATGATTCATGTCTCGTCAGCTTTTTTGTGCATAAAATTCAGTAAAACTGGTTTGGAAAAGTTTATTTTTTTTCTTTCCTGCTTTGAAAAATTTATTACTTTTTGGTATCTCTTAAGAGAGCCGGCCCACTAAAAATCCGGATCTGAGAAAGACATCTCACCCCAGATCAGCAGAGGACCCATTCTTATTCCCTGCGTTCTGCTTATCGGATATTATTCTTTCTGAATTAAAAAACTAAATGCATGTGCATTCTATCATAAATAGCATTTCTTGTACCCGATTTTGTTACGCATAGTCACTTAACGTTCCCGGTAACCATCTTACCTCCATATGTCTTTCCAAGGAAGATGAGAAGCACTACTCCAACACTTACCATAATAATTGTAACTTTAAGACTTCACTCCTTTATGTTACTGCAAACAGTAAATATTGAATTTTTCACTAATTGGAAGCACTTGAGGTAAGATAGTTCAACTGTTGATTACTGAAGAAATGCCCGTGATTCCCTTTGGTATTATGTATATATATCAAGAAATGTGAAATGCAATTAAGAAATTTGACTTATTAGTTTGGTGTAGAAATGTATAAGAGTCATGACTCATGGGTCAAAGTAACAAACAGCAAAATCAGAGCTTCATCGTATTGTAGTCATACATATTCATAGTGACAAGTTATTGGTCATTTTGAATGTCAGCTATATATAAACTTTCCTACTTAAAATCTTTGAACTACCCTTTTAAACCTTGGAAGTTACACTTAAAGTTGTTGATCAAGCTAGCTTCCATGTTGCAAATTCATGAATTAAAGTGACTCTACTTTGGGTTATGACTAGTTAAGCCACCTATAATTGATTGTTGTTAAAGTCAACTCAAGTTGTCAAGAACAAATAGCTAACTGGTTCATATCACATGGTTTCTGCAGGGTCCAGCCTAATTACTTATCACTGCTACACGTTCTGTTGATGAAATGCACATAAAACTGAATAATGTCTACTAATTGTGCTGTGAGCTCTCTGCACCATGACAAGAGGATGTAAATTTGTTGACATATTTAGTATCATAACCCCTGGGATGAAATATTACCTCACTCGGTGGCTGTAAGTTTATGCAAATATGGCATTCAGTAGACTTGCAGAAATTGTGTCTGCGGCAGCAAGTCGTTTGTCAGCCCCAAAGTCCTCTAGTGTTCCATATGTATCGCCTGGATTTCCACCACTGGCTGGAGCTCATGGTTTTGGTTTTCCGAAATCTGGGCGAAAGAATTTTTTGAGACTCTCCTCATCCCTGCAAGATTTCTCTGCATATAGCCAAATTGATCCAGAAGAAGGAAATCTTAATTCTGGAACTGACAGGAATTCGATTTATGCAAAGCCTCTTTCTGCACAGCGAGAAAGTGGTGGGGCAAGTTTTTCGAAGGAGAAGGCATTACCAGTAACCCCTTCTTCCCGAAAGAAGTGGGTGCGAGTGATCCTGGTCTTTTTCTGCTTCCTGTTGTTTGCATTTCTTGTATTTGCAGTACAATTCTTTTATTCTAACTGGTCTAGAGGGTCACCCAAGTTCTATGTTATACTTGATTGTGGTAGCACTGGTACCCGGGTCTTTGTGTATAGGGCATCTGCTAATCGCAAAAAGGGTGGTGGTCTCCCAATTTTGTTGAGCTCCCTACCAGAAGACCTTCCAAGTAAACCTAATTTACAACGCGGGCGGGCTTATAATCGAATGGAGACTGAGCCTGGGTTTGATAAACTTGTGCATAATGTATCGGGCTTAATGGGAGCAATAAAACCTCTACTTCAATGGGCAGAGAAGCAAATCCCCAAGCATGCACATAAGACTACTTCCCTCTTCCTTTATGCCACAGCCGGTGTTCGCAGGCTCCCAAGTTCAGACTCAGAATGGCTTCTTAACAATGCTTGGAAAATTATGAAGAATTCACCCTTCTTGTGCCAGAGAGAGTGGGTAAAAATTATCAGTGGTATGGAGGAAGCATATTTTGGATGGATAGCTTTAAACCATCACACTGGTGTGTTGGGGGCTATGCCCAAAAAAGAAACATTTGGTGCACTTGACTTGGGTGGCTCTTCATTGCAGGTTACATTTGAGAGCGAGGTCCATGTCCATAATGAGACTAGTTTACAGCTAAGTATTGGTCCTGTCAACCATCATCTAAATGCTTATTCACTATCTGGGTATGGTCTCAATGATGCTTTTGACAAGTCTGTGGTTTATCTTCTTAAGAGGCTTCCACGGATTAGTAATGCAGATCTAGCTAGTGGGAATGTTGTAGTTAAACACCCTTGTTTGCAGTCTGGGTACAAAGAGCATTACATTTGCTCTCACTGCAGTTCTGCTTATCAGAATGGTGAGATTCCCCCAATTGGAGGGGGGAAATTAGGTAAAGGAGGAAAATCCGGAATCTCCATCCAGCTTCTTGGTGCTCCAAATTGGGAAGAATGCAGTTTACTTGGAAAAGTTGCAGTCAATTTGTCTGAATGGTCTGATAAAAGTCCAGGAATTGATTGTGAGATGTATCCTTGTGCTCTTCCAGATAATCTGCCTCGTCCTTATGGCCAGTTTTATGGGATGTCTGGCTTCTATGTGGTGTATCGGTTTTTTAATCTGACTTCTGATGCTGCACTTGATGATGTATTAGAGAAAGGTCGAGAATTCTGCGAAAAACCTTGGGACATTGCAAAGAATAGTGTTGCACCTCAGCCCTTTATTGAACAGTATTGCTTCAGGGCACCTTACGTTGTTTTCCTGTTGAGAGAAGGTTTGCACATAACAGATAACCATATAATCATTGGTTCTGGAAGTATTACGTGGACACTTGGGGTTGCGCTGTTGGAAGCTGGAAAGACCTTTACTACCAGAATGGACCCTCACAGTTATGAAATACTCCGGATGAAGATCAATCCAGCTATTCTTTTTGCCATTCTGTTTGCTTCATTGGTTTTCCTAGCTTGTGCCTTATCATGTGTGGGAAATTGGATTCCAAGATTTTTCCGTAGGCCATATCTCCCCCTATTTAGGCATAATAGTGGTTCAAGCACTTCGGTTCTCAATATTCCAACTCCTTTCCGGTTCCAGCGATGGAGTCCTATCAGTTCAGGTAAAATTTTCTGGACCTGTGACTTCTGAAAATTTCTGAATCAGAGGGGGGGGAATACTTATTTGAGAGTAGATCTTCCTGCTGGTAGCTGATAGATTTTTTTATTTTATTTTATTTATTTATTTTTTTTTTGGGGGGAGGAGGGGTGGTTATATTTAAGAGGGATACAAAGATGGACCGTGCAGAGGGATTTTCCCAGTTCATGCTGGCTACATAGACAATTTGATGGAGCTTATTTTTTAAGTAACATTACATTTTCTCATAAGAAGCTAATTTATTGAAAGTAGCAAATTTTGAAGTCTTTTATAATTGAAAAGAATGGGGAGAAGAAAGTGAAAGGAAGAAGAGAGGACCAAAAAGAAGCAGCCATTCCTATGAAGCTTCGAAACCCCAATCCCTTAAAAGGCATCCTTAGTACAAGGCTAGAGGAAGTGTGAAAAGGAACTCATTAGGTGTGGAGTAGAACATGTTTGGGTCTATTTTAACAACTGCATTTACTTAATTTCCATGTTTCTCTTAAGTAGATGCCTCGTCTTTGTGATGTGTGTAAAATGTTGTACTGATGTTAATCTTTGAGCTATTTTTCTCTATAGTAACAGGATGATGTTAAATTCATAGGAAAGTTTTAACTTTGCACTGCACAGACAAGTTGAGGTCAAATTTAAGTTTTTTATAGAATAGATAAAACTAAAGCTGTTGATCTGAAACAGTTGATACTTGTGTATCTTGCTAGGATAAACACTCTGGTTATTGGTACTGCAAATAAGAAGGGCAATAATCAACTCGACGAGGCGGGCTAGTAGTGCACCTTGCTTTTGCCAAATTTTAGGAGGATGATCTTTCTTTCCTTTATAGGATGTTTCGCTTGGATAGATGCCTGGTCTTTGTGATGTGTGTAAAATGTTGTCTAGATGTTAATCTTTTGCCGAGTCCCTTCTTATGATGTTAAATTTGTATCGTAAAATTATTTTTTATTTGACAGCCCTATTTCATTATTTGACTTTGGCTGGCTTATTTTAAATTTGGTGATTCAGGGGATGGAAGGGTTAAGATGCCATTGAGTCCAGTAGCAAGTGCCCAACAGAGACCATTTGGCACTCCTCATGATTTCAGTGGTGGCATTGAGCTCGCTGAATCTTCCTTGTACTCGTCCTCGAGCAGTGTTGCACATAGTTATTCTTCAGGTAGCTTGGGGCAGATTCAGTTTGAGAGTGGTAACATGGGTTCCTTCTGGTCCCCTCACAGAAGTCAGATGCGTCTTCAAAGCAGGAGGTCACAATCCCGAGAAGACCTCAGTTCTTCACTTTCTGAGGCACACTTAACAATGGTGTAAAGCATCTTTAATTGTTGCTAGCATCTGTCAGGTATAGCTTGATTAAAATCCAACTCAAACTTCATATCATAGCAACTGGTATGGTAAAACACTTATATGCTGAATACAAAAACCTTTTCACAAAGCTGGGGTTATATTTATTCAGATGAGTGGCCAAAATCTCTTGGTCTAGAGAGGGGAGGCTGGATCAGAGATGAGACTGGTGATTGTTTAGCACAACAGAGCAACAAGTTTGGTTGGCGGCTAAGTAACGAGGGCACCGAGGAAGTCGTACTTGATCAACGTGTTTCAAAATGGCCGATCAACAAGGGGTACGTCTGATGACTTAAAGCCCTCATGTAAAGTTTTTCTTTGTAGGTTAAACACACCTCGAGGAGTGAATGCCATTGTGGGGATAATTTTTTTTTTTTTTTTTTTTGGCAAATGAGGGGACTTGAGCTTGACAAGCTGTTTTCACAACGCCAGATTCTAGAGGGTTTTGAAGCTGACCTTGTGAGTGTTGCTTTTCCCACAACTCTAGTCTAGTATATTGTTTACTCCTAACAACATTGGATGCTTCACCGCCAACCAGATTGCTCGGAAAATTTTGATACAATAACGTGATATTCATATTACATTCTTCTTAGCAGAGAAAATGATGAGCTCATCTGGAAATTATTTCCAGAACTAATTTTTTCTTTGGGTAAAATAGATTTAAACGAGTCCCAGACTTTTTTATATGATAGCAGATTCTGTTAATATGGAGTGGAGGCTGAAATCCTGTCCCGAATTTCAAATATATCTTTTATGCTATGCTATGTTTGGATTGAAACAAATGTTGAATAAAAATTCATTTCATTTTCTTGATTTTCATTGCATGGGATGGGAGAGGTGGTGGAATGGAATTCATTTCAATGAAAAACCAAACATGCACTTGCATTTATGAATTAGGTTATTTTGTGTCAGGACTATATTACCCCTCTTTAGACGAGTAACTTATTTTACTCGTCTTCCCTTTCCACCCAATTCTGACTGGTAACCAACACCGGATCTAAGGCATTTATGAATTCACCAAAAGATACAAGTAGTAGGCAAGGTAAGGCACAAGAAGAAGAACAGAGAAAAGCCTGAACATACATACTACTTTATGAATTATGAGTTCCATGATTAAAAGAACATAAAAAAGAAGAAGAGTAAGTCATAGTTGGAGAGCATAATAACAGATAACCCCATTGAACAAACTGTTTGAGATTGCAAGATTGTGGAATTACTCAAGACAACTGGATTCATGAAAGGGAGCCAAATGACATTAAGATTTGTATTGCTTTAGAAGTTCAGTACATATGTAATGGAATTTACAAAAAAAAAAAAAAAAAATCCAACCATACCAAAGCTTATTCAAGAACAAAATCAACTAAACGAAGCCGGTGGAGTTGATGAACCAGAAGTAACATAATGCAAGTAAAGTCAGTGTCCAACTCAATTGAATAAATTATATGCAACCTGGAATTCGGTAACGCATACCAGACAGAAATTGAATGCTCGGTTTATATTCAGATCGTAATTTTATCATTCATGTCAACTTTGCCTCAATGAGCTAGAGCAAGATACATCTTGAAGTTGGATCTACGGTCAGTCCACCCCGAGTGCGTTAAGTATAAAAAATTTGGCCTAACATGTCAAGGATTAAGGTAAGATTCTCCTCCCTGCGTGGAATAACTATAGGTCAACTTTGTGTGACTGTGTATTATCATTACTCTGCGAGAAGAGCCAACTGAACATCCGTGTGAAGAAGGTTGACTTACGCTCGGATGTTTCCAGCTGTCCTCCATTGCAGACTGTATTGTAGTCATGCTTCAAATGGGGAGCAACTATTCTTTCCTGGAGAAAAGGTAAGAAAATAAAGTTTTTCAACAAGAGAAAGCTATCACATTTAAAACTAAATTGTGCATAACAAATACATATTAATACCTTGAAGACTTCAAACAGACAGATATTAGAATTATCACAACCCTATTCACAAAGAGAAAATGGTAAGGCTTGATATGTATTAATCCGAAAGTAAAACTAAAAACATTTTACAAGGCTTACACGAAAAATGAAATTTCCTGATAGTAGAGCTATGAAGATCTTGTGAGTACAAAAAGATGGAAAAAGGAGAGTGACATTCCTACACTTTAGACAAATACAACTAAACATCCAACTGTAAATTTTGCTGTTCTAACAGTAACGGATCAATCTATATGGTGGTATGAGCATGAATACCTTTGAAACGAAAATCATAATTTCAAAATACATAGTAGTCGAAGGATGATAATTTCGTGCACTCCATCTTAAACTATTAGTCAAAGAAATCTTACAGGCATAGGAACAGGACGTTCATTGTGCAGTACTTGCACAAAGTATTTGCTTAAGTTGTTAGCCGGACAGCTGTACAATACCAGCATGTTATTCCCCCCAAAAGGTGCTACTGTACTGCCTCTCCACTTTCTTAATTGAGGAGGTTTTGGAGGGAGTTGCAAGGATTGTTCTCTTCGTATTAGTTCAAAATCTGAAATGTTCAAGAAATAACATCTATTCTCAAAAGACAACATAGAGCAGAAGGTGTTTGCAGAAAGTAGAAACTACTTCTATCACATCTAATGGCTAAAGATTCCTTCCAGATTAATTATGCATCGCCTACAACCCCCCCCCCCCCCCCCTTCTCTCCCTTTTACTTCAGAAGCTAAGTCATCGAACTACAACCAAAATATACCTAAAAGTAAAGACACTGACCAGATCCATCAAGAAAAAGGCCAATCAAACATGAGAAGGGAAGTAGAGTCTCCGCATGAACAAACCGAAGCCTTGCTTTTTCATAACTTCCAGGAGCATGTTGTTCTACATGACAAAAAAGCAAAGATTATAACAAAGGGTAAAATCATAAGAATAGCATCTTTAAATGTGTGGTAAATAGAAGTCACTTTTTATGAATTCAATTGGCAACAATAAGATGCAAGAAAATTAATGACCTTGTGAGAACTAAGAGAGAAAAATTTGCTACAACTTAATAACATGCTAATACGATCACTCCAGACAGTATTAGTTGTAACACAAACAGCTGCAAAAGATATACTTCGCAAGGAGGTTAAATCGCAAAGCACTACAAAAGATTAAAATTTTTAACTGTTTCGAAGTTTCAAATTAAGCAATATTATCATTTATCATCATCGCTAAAAAGAGCATTAAACTTTCTTATGCTAACAACAAATGAATAAAGAGCAAAGCTAAAGAAAATTGCCAGAAACAAACACCACTGTGAAAGCGCAAAATACTGGAGAATGTGTGAGAGAAGAACTGACCCCGCCCAAAAAAAACAATAATAAGAGACAAAAAGAAAGTGAAAAAAATAAAAAAAAAAATCCTGAAGCATGTGAGCTAGAGATACCCAGGAGTTCAAGAGAAGAAAGAGGGAGAGGGAGAGAGAGAGAGAGAGAGAGAGAGCAACCTCCTTGCTTCGTCTCAATATATTTATATATATAAATTTATCAACGGAAGAAATTAATACAAACAATAATAACACAAGAGATGAATAACTTAATAAGATATATTAATTAGTCTGTTTGATGTCTCCAGGGATAATTACTTACTAAAGGAACGCTGGAAAAGAAAAAGAATAACAATATTTCTCAGCTTATTTAATTGTGAAGTCTGATGTATTCTACTCTGGGTTGGGATTTTACTAGTGTTCTAAAAATCCCCGCCTAGGCGCTAGGCCCCCCCTTGGCGCTAGCCCCCCCTAGCGCCTCACCTAGGCTCAAGGCGATAAAAAAATCCCTCCAGGAAATTAGGCGGAGAGTTTTTTTATTTATTTTAATAACTACATTTTTCTAATGATTTACCATATTCATAATACAGGTTGTAGTATATCAAATCACAGTAAGAAGTGAACAATATCAAGTCAAAATGGATAATTTTATTATAGTAGTAATTTTTTGAACTTGTATCTACTTCAAATTATATAAATGATGATACATTTGTAATATTTAGTTTAATTAAATATAATTCTTAAATTTATATTTAGTTTCTTAAGTTTTAATATTGAATTAAATTCTTGAAATTTTAAATTTTATTATTTAATAGAAATCTTGTTTATGAATAAAACTAATACGTTAAAAATATGTTTGAACTTTGAACAATTGCATGTTTGTATTTGACCTTTGACATTAGCAATATGGATATGTGTTTGAACTTTAAGCAAATGCCTTTATTATCTTTATTATAGATTGTTTTGCTTTATATTATTGTTTTGTTATGATAAATGTAAGATAAAATATTAAAATTGGCTTGAAATAAAAAAATACCGCCTAGGCTCCGCCCAGGCCCCCCGCCCGCCTCCCGCCTTTTAGAACATTGTTCTTCATTCTAATTTAAGAATTGTGATTTTTCTCCATCTTAATTTTTAAAAAATATTACACCTTAGCCATTTTTGTTTTCCCTCTGCCGTCACATTTAGTTTCTTGTCTTTGTCGTTTAACTCTCCCATCTTACTCTATGCGTTTCTCTTTTGCATAATCATTCTATCGATTTATGAAAATATATTAGTGAGCATTTTCCTGAAGAGTTTGGTACTAGAGCTATCCAACATTAAGTATTATATACTGACACCAACCCAGGCTAGAGAAAGGAGTTTTTTTTTTTTTTTTGGTTTGGGGGTGGTGGTGTAGGGGAATTCACCTCAATATATTAACTAATATAGTTCCTTCAATGCATCTTCTTATCCTGATTTTAATTCCAAATTACTTTCATCAAATCAAGTTCAATTAGAAAATGCTTTCTGAAAAGACATTAAAACCAGTGAAACTAAAAAACTGGAGTAGTTTATATTACCTTCTTTAGCCTTGATGGCCTGCTCCATGGACTGAATGACATCTTCAAGTAAAGGTACTCCCATTCGATAGTTGAGTGCATTACCATAACCCTTCAATATGAACAACTCCAGATCGTCTGTCCACTCCAACAAAGTAACCTAAGAATACACACTTGGGAAAATCAATAAGCATTTTTTTAGAGAGAATTACAATGATAGTAGACATGGGATCATTTGCAAAGTAACAAGCATGACCGAATCAATCATGCAAACATTGAGAAAACCACTTAATAAGCACAATGCATATAGTCATGACAAGCTAATAAGCACTGAACCCACGTACCTCGGAAGGGCTGAACATAGCACAAGCTTGATCAGTTATGTTCAATAGAGATGCTTCCTGACAGATTCAGAACTTACATATGCTCAGATAATAAAACAGTTTCAGACATTAAATGCAGAAATGTTTTAACAAAATGTTAAATTTATAGTCAATGGAGTACCTGTTTGCACAGAAACCAGAGAGAAGAAGTATCCTGCCTTGTAAAATTTAGCCCATAACGCTCGACTAATGCATTAGTAATTTTATCCAGGATAGGCTTCTTAAGCTTATCAACAGCAGGTTCCTGACTTTTTCTAAAAGCCTGCATCCACAGGAGAAAGGTAAAGAATCTGTCTTCATAAGCTTGCAACTAGACATTATTGAGAAAGTAAACATATATGTGCATAACGTTGCTTTATTTTGATTGAGACTTGTGAACAAGTATCTTACCAGATCAACTAAGCACACATTCAACAAACAACTCAAGTTATGTTCTTCCTTAAAAATTCAAATCCCAAGTGTAGAAGAAGAGAAACATTAAAACACAAAGAACCAAATTTTTGTGCATAAATAGAAGTATAGTTTATAAATTTTTTAAAGTTTCTTGCAGAAAAAGTGTTGTTACAAACTAAAAAATTTGCTTTGTTTGAACAAATCGGCAACCTTTTACTTGTGACAGCTAATAACTGGTTAATACATGTATGAGGTAAATTGAATGATCCTACATGTGTTATCCCATACTTATGCCAAATAATGGATATGGTCTAAACTCTGAATCTTCTGGAATTAGCATTAAAACCAAACTATGTTTTTCAATTTTCCTATTTAGTAATCAAAAGAAAACCACAAGTTGCTACTCGAAGTAGGGAGAACTTATCACCCAAGTAACATTGACATAATAATGTCTTAATACACATTAAAGTTAGGATAACCCCTTCAGGCGTCCTTGAACTTATCGTGATAAAATCGACCCTTTGAGGGATAAAATCGTCCCTTCACTACCTTCCCTTGTTTATATTAAATAGCAACATGGCAACCGGGGTCGGGTCGGGTCTGAACAAAAAATTTTACCTCAACCTTTTTCTCTTTCCCCACCTGAACACATGTTCAGGAGTAAAATACATCTATGGAACCCACAAGCTAAGCAACCCATGGGCATACCCGAAGGCCTCCAAACCTGCACTGTCAAGCACTGAATCTGATTATCTGCCGGCTCCGCCTCCGACAGTAACACCTTTGCACTCCTAATCGGCTTCTCCCTCACGTGACCGTGCACGTATATGTCGACATTCGACGCCGCCATGACGTCATTTTCAAGCAACCCCTCGTGAGACTTCACCTTCACAACTTCATTCCATGTGGGGTTCACACCGCCGTGCTCATCCACACGGGATTTTGGTATGTGGAGGCCTCTCTCGACGTAAACAGTGCAACGTCCTCATCTTGGTCACGTGCTTCACGTTCCTCGGGCATTGGATTCCTCGGGCATTGGACTGCAAATATCATAACTTCTCTCCCTGAGCCGTTCCATTACCGGAGTTCATCAACACAATCACCACTCAAGGCCACAACCGCCAACACTCAATAGTCAACCCACATCCACCACCAAACATGTTGTGACAATTGCCGTCAAAACCCAACGAAATATAAAAAAATTATTTATGTTCAAACAAAAAATACCTAAATTAACTCATCCTGCAAAAAATGCAACAAAAGTTTTAGGTGTAAATTAGGACCCGTAGCTTCAATGGATTCAGCTAGACTAGATATCTATTCGTTTAGGGGGAAAATTAATCGGTTCGACGATTAAAATGGTAGATTGGGGGAGGTGGTCTCAACTTTTGTACGTAGTTGTGTTAATGATCAAAGAGATGGTGCCGGTGACTTGCCAGCGACTTCCATTAATTCCAATAGACACCGCGACCTAGCAGGGTGAGAGCAAAGATTGGGTACAAGTAGATTTTCTCTTTTCTTTTTTTGTTTCCTTTTCCTTTTTTTTAATTTTTTCCTTTATTATTTGTTGAAAAGACTAATATGCCCTTGTATCCATATTAATAGTTAACGTTTCGTTAAAATAATTGGGGATTTCGTTTGATTCTGTCCAAAGTTACTAACTAAGATTAAAGGAATTAAAAAGTTGGTGAACCAAGTATGTGGAAAAAAATGTTTGGGGACTAAACGTGAAAATGACGATAAGTTTAGGGACGTCTGAAGGGGTTATCCTTTAAAGTTAAATTCAAAAATACCTACAGACTATGAGTCGCTCCATACAAACACAAAAAGCACAATGATACTGCATCATTATAACCAAATACAGGTTGTCAGCACCGAGTTTTTCATGTACAGTGTGGAAAAGGAAAGATTCATCAGCAACAAGATATTATTACACATTCTTAAAAAGAGAAGTGGCACTACCTAATTACTTCAGCTAATTATCCACACATATCAGGTATATATAGGATTAAAAAAAAGGTTTAACTATAATCATAGAACTACATAGAATATTATCTGGTGGTTATATCCTAATAATAAAATGATCAAGGTCGAATAAAACTGAATGATACCTTAAACCTGAATAAAGTTAATACAATAACTCCCCCTTTGCCCCAATCTAAGTCCCCTTCTTCACTTGGCACACAGTTTAAGAAATCAGAGTTACTGACCAAAACTTTAATTTTGCGTCTCATTATACCCTCTAACTCTCTAAGTAATGTGTTGATAAATGGAATGATATCCACAAAGTTTCAAACTCTTTTTTTTCTTAATTTTCAAACACAAGGGTAATATAGTTAAATTGAATTGACATGTAGAATAAAATCACTTAATTGGACATTTGGGTGCACTTTGCACTTTACTTGATAAAAGTTATTAAGCATCCTAAATATGATCACCAATCATGTATGCCACATAAACGATACTCATCATGGTAACCACAAAACCCAAAACTCCTGTTTGACGAGGAACCCAGAAGCAGCTCCCAGATCTGCTATTGAGATTTTGCACGTCTACTTTATTATAGATTGTGCAACAAAGTGCCATTGAAAAGGCAAAACACAGTACACGTATATCAATTAGTATATGTGTAAGGAAAACATATCAACATATATACCTTGTAGTTCTGACAACAATCATGAAATCTCAACATTGTATCACTTGCACGACTTTCAGAGCTAATTGCAAAAGCTCAATGATGTCCTGATCCAAGATGCCCTCTCCCACTAAAAAGCCCCATGCCAAATGCCACAGCACTAGCCGACGCTCGAGGAATCTATCTCATAGTTAAAAATAGAGATTAATAAGATTGATGAAGATCAAACAACAAAGAAAAACTAAATAACAAATTAATAGCAGTCAGGTTAATGAAATTTTGTGGTTTAGCAAACTCCTTCCAATGTGGTAATTTTGACCACAAGGCATTCATGGAATTTCAACCATAAGTTTCCCACTTGAGCAATAACAAAATAAAACCTTTCACGCAAGTGTTTTACCTTTCGCATAAGTAACATTACAAAGAGAAACAAATAACATATATATACCGAACCTGAGTTGCCTTTATGGAATATACATCTGGGTGGTAATCTTCATCAAAGAGTTCTCGAAAACTTTTTCTGATTCTGGTCCCGAGATTATACAGTTCAGTTTCTCCTTCACTAATCAATTCTCCACCCTTGAGCTTCCCCTTCCAAGGGGATTTCCACCCCCCTATCCAGGACGGAATTTTCTGCAAAGACAACTTCTTTTCTTTTGCATCTTGTAGAAGGATTTCCATGTGAACAGATAAAGCTTCTAATGCTCTCATCTTTTTATTGGTTGGAGCACGAGTTCCATGCCTTGCCTGTGAAGTAAAACAAACTCTTAGGAAGACATAAACTTCCATTAGTTATACTTTTTAGTTAGTTCATATCAACTATAATTATTTACGTTAAAATTAACCCATACGATACAGTATACACAATCTAGATGAAATTTGGAACTAGAACCACAAGTTAAAGGTTCTGGAAAAAGTTCAATTTACAGGCAGTAAGAAATCAAGTGCATGTGTCGTACAACCAATTTTTACGGAAATACACAACATTTCTGGATTGTTAGAGAAGGATTTTGCTAGGGGGTTGTTTGCAAGAACTCAGCTCTGGAGTTTGTTCTTATTCCCTAAAGGAGCGAGATTTTTTAAGATTAATCTGATTAAAATGAAAAAATGGGTAGTATGCATGCCCTCTATGCGACAGAAGGCTACTATTCTTTAAATCCCTCATTAGTTGCTTTGCCACTCAGGCTGCCACTGGCATCTCATTCTGTGATAGAACACTCGAAATAAAATTATCAGCACTTGCCACATTTCATGAGAGAAACACGCGTACAATTGTCAGTGCCAAGGGAAGCCCATGTTTGGCCTCTAGTGTAGATTGTAACAATGAAGAGAAGCTAGAAAAAGAAGAACGAGTTAACAAGATCTTGAAAACTACAAACCAATCTGATCCAACACATGTTAGCAAAACCTCTATAATTGCTGGCTCTCTCCCCTGATTCTTCTTATCTACTGCGTCTGCCAGAAGACTCTAACCTGCATCTAGCCTCCGCATCTCTATATCTATCTCCACAATTCCTGAAACTCCTTTTACTCCATCACTCACAATCCCAATTCATTTCATGACGAATTCTAACTTATACCAACTAAGACTATGATCGCTAGCTTAGAACTTCAACTGAGAAAATTGAAAGACGGAAAATTTTGAATGTATGTGATATGTTAATTATTTCATCTTTTAAGAGTTCAAAGTTTCAAAACTCCTCTTTACAAATTCTGTAGATCAAAAGGCATAAAAATTGATAATAATGGCAGTTGAAATGTTAGAAGCTAAATCAGATTTTCTAAAACATTGTCTATTACAATTCTTGCAACAAGAGCAGGAATTGGCTACCTTAATTTTCTGGTGGCTTACTTCCTTTTTAACCCATTCTCTGTTACTTCTTCTTTCCCCATTTGTTTCTCTCTCCCTAATAAATAAGACTCCTACTTAAAAAAACAAGAACCTCCAAATGGAGCTTTCCCCTTAGACACAGAAACATGCAATTAGAAGGTATAATGTTGCTGCCCTATTGCTTCCTCTTATTTTGTTTTTTACCCATCTTAAATTGGATATTCTTTCCTACAGAAAAGAAGAAAATAGAAATAAGAGTATATATATAAACACACACAAAAAAAGACATGAATGACGAAAACATGGTGGACACATAATGCACAAAATCTTAGGAAGAAATTGACACAAGAAACAAAAAGAATTTACCGTGAGAAATAGGAAAGAGGAGTAAACGTCCTCCAAATATAGCAAGTAATAGAAAGATACAAAGTCCAAATGCAGGATGATACATCAATTCAATGTAAATCTAAGATAGCCATCCCCTAAGGTTCCAAGTTACGAAGCTCATATCACACAACAAATGAAAGGTTAAGATGCAGATGTAATAAATACGAGCAGTCCTCTATGTGCAAATGCCCTAAAGAATGGAAAAACAGCCACAACTTTAAAGAATCTTGTCATCCTTACTCCCCCAAAACTACAAAATCAGACCATAAGATCCTCAACTGTATCAGAACAAACACAACACCCCAACAATCCTTTCTTGATTTTGATCAATTTTTTTATTTGTTTTCTCAAGTCAAAAAAACACCCTTTAGTGTAATTTTCAATATTGCAAAAGCAAAAATCATAAATTAACACTCTCAAGTAAACCTACTGCAAAACAATTCATAAGCAAATCAACCATTTCCATATACTTGTTTCCAGTGCTAACTCATCCAAATATCAATGGTTAACGGTTCAACTAATAAGACTCCTACACATGTATCTGTACTCAATGCCTGCACGCAAGTCTATAGCATATAGCCATATACCAATCCTTAAAACCAAAACTAATATTATAAGTTGCTCCACTTCTTATTTCACTTGGCTCTTATGTGTCCTAAATACCATATAAATAACAGGTTAATAAATATTTAATACCAATGAAGGATTATAACTGAAGAGTACCACAAGATTTAGATGGATAGGCGAACATTGATCTGGAATATTGGACGGTACAAATGAATTGTGTGAAATGTCTTTCGCAGCACCATATCTGCATGCAAAACAAACGGGAAAAAAGGTGCAGTATGTTACCATTAGTTGAATGATCACTTCTGATAAAAATATTTTCTTTCCCATAGTATTTCCCTGTCAGGGTACAAATAAACCAATATGAAACCAAATTTCCCAAAAAAATTCCTTTCCGCCATTCCGTGAACCAAATTTTACAAATTCCAATTAAAGATTGCTTCTGTTAAAAATGGAGTGCAAAATAAACATCTTAAAATTTGAAGCTTAAAAACCTTAATTTCTTCCATGTGCTTAAGCAATTCGATTCCAAATTATTCGGATTACGTATAAACAAAAAATTTCAAATTTGTAACACTAACGTCACGCTATTCATTCCGAAATTAACAATGCAACATCAAAACTTAAAACTTGAGGTTGATTTAGTGAATTGAAAATGCAGAGATACTCCATCATGAAGTAATCCAAACCCTAACGATATTCACAATAAGAAATTATACACATCATACATACAGTTAAAATAATAGAGAGAATTGACCTTGTTACAGTTGCGAGATGTTGCTTAACGTCGAAACCGTCTCTCCATTTCTAAACTGCTTGAAAATGGTGGGATTGAAAAATTAACAGTGAAGGTTTGAAAGTGGGAGGAAGAATTATTATTGGATGATGAGTGATATAAATAAAATTAATAAAAAGTACTGACAAGATTATTCAGTTGCTTTCTTCGAGAACAAGCTGAAATTTGGTACGAATGTGCGGAAAATTGAATTTCATCAATGATGTTGTTCGTTTAACAGGAGATCGACACGTCGCCCATTTGTCTAAAGAACGGTTCAGATTGAAATCTGCCAAATTACTCACTAATGACATATTTTTATTAATTAAAATATTAACAAATTAACTTCCTGCCTACACCGGTTCCATAATATATATAATATATGACGTTTTATAGTTGTGCATGAAATAATTGAATAACATTAAATATAATATCAATTATTTATAATAACCTTAAATTTTCATTTATTACTCTCTCTTTCATCTATAACATTTCCTATGAGAAGTAATTTTGAAAGATTGTAAGCAATTCTCCTGGGGGGTGTTTGTTTAGAGTTGAACAGAGTTAAATGGAGCTGAATCTGAATAGTTTAATCGGTAAAATAGACAAGGTGAATGGCTAAGTCAGATTTTTTTAACTGAATGGCTGAATAAGCAGCTGAATGAAGTAAAAAAAATTAAAAAATTAAAAAAAATATTAACTATTATATTAAGTAATATTAAATAAATTTAAAACAATTTTGAATTTTTTCAGAGAGATAAAATAATAGAGTTTTATCATTTAGATGTTTCAGACATATCAATTATCAAACAGTTTTTTTCATTCAGATTCAGATTCAACTCATTCAGATTCAGATTCAGATTCATTCAATTTTTATCAAACACCCACCTAGATTATATAAAACGACAAATAATCTGAAATAAATAAAATGATCTAAAATGTCATATATTAGAGCATCTCCAATAGCCTATTCAACCACTTTGGGATACTTAAATAGGTGAGTCATATTAGAAAAATTATCTCCAACAGCCTCTTCAATCTTAGTCATCAAATCTGCAATCTCTTTTTCTCCCTTCAAATCTTCAAGTTGCAACCTCGTTATCTTTTCAAAACATTTATGAAAGGCTAAAAATATTTATTTTGCATGATGAGTTTGATATACAATTTATTGAATTGGAGAGACTGATGAGACACAAAATAGCAAAATAGCAAATAATGTTCTTTAAATTAACACGTAGGTCAATAAACTTTATTTTAAAGATTTTTTTTTTCTATTACTGTTTGAGATGCTCTTATGGGACAAAGGAAGTATATATATATATATATATATATATATATATATCAAAATTTATTAGTATTTAATAATTTATAATTTTACACGAATATCTTTATTTAAATTTATGATATACCCGTAAGTTTATATGTAGCATTTTTAAGTGTAGCAGGGGCCTGAGGCACACCGTTGCAAATTTAGTTTATATAATGTTATTAATTTTAGAAATAAAAACCTAAAAGAATAAAAATTGGGATAATATTTGCAGGATTGCTCTTACTATAATGCAGATATTGTTTATTCCCAAAAAAACACCAAGGAACTTTGAATGACAGCAAGGGTATCTCATTTTGGGGCTCTCTTCGTGCATTAACATAACTCTCACATGACCAACCCAAAGTTTGTTCATTTGTTGTGGAATGTTTACTCAGCAAACTTGACTCTGCTTCACACTCAAAAAGAAGAGAGCCAAGCCGAGCACGAGAGCTTATTGTCTAAGGTCAGAACAAGTAAGTAAATTCAAGCTTTGTGACAAAACGCACGAGGTTATCCCTATAAACTTATAGTTGGATAGGACAATGAAGAGTTTAATCAAGCAGAAAGCCATCACTGTTGATTTAAGGTCCTAATCTCATTAACATATACCACTAGTATAGGCAAGGCAACCACAGGATTAAGGTCCCATCAACCGCAACAATGACACTAATTGAGTTACAACCAGTCAACTATTGTGGCAATGGAAGCCTGAGCCACCAGTAGAATCCCCACCAATTTTCTTCTGCATTCAAACATAAATAAGCAATAACATTAACCATAAATTTTGATCCGCGCAAATTGCATGGTGAGGAACTTAAGAAGCATGAACAACTAAATTCTCAAGCATTTTGTAACTAACATTAATATAGGTTACTAAAAGTCTAAAACTGGCCAGATGCTCAATTTTATCTACCATCAACCAGTTTCTGTAACTAACTACGCCCAAAATTTCCAATTGAGCATCTAGACCTTAAACAACCACAGGAGCTTGTGCAAGAAACATGAGGAAAAGGGACCAGTTCTACATCAAGCAGCAGCTCCTTCTTGGAGGAGCATCTGATCAAAATGCCAAACACCTGAAATTCCCAGAAAACAGATAGAAAATTAAGAAATAGGGGGTGATAGTGAATTGACTAACTCATGCATTTAGAAGGGCTATATTTGAGTAAATGATAGAGCAACAAAGGAACCATCTTTTAGAATTCTTACCGTGTCCTTTGCCCACTCTTCTCAGCTGAGCAACATATTCAGAGATCTTCTTGATCGCTTCCACCTTGATTAGAGGCAATGAAAATACGACATTTATATCAGTTTAATGGCATCCAGAGTGCATTGTGCTAAATCAAACAAAAGAAAAATGAAAGAGAACAACATAACACAAATAACAATCACTTCCAGGTGGAACTATGCGTGATATTTGTTTTTTACCTGCTCAGTCAGAAACTCGTTTTCAACAAAATCAGCCAACTGGACATCATTGTTCCGAATTGCCACCTATTTCATAAGTTGGAGCATGTCAACAAACATTTAAGGTGTTAGACAGGACCAAACCTCAAAAGCAGTGTCTTAGAACAGTCAAGTTTAAGATCCTGCCTGATGCCCCTTTTTCCTTACCAAACACGCACACGGGGGGAGTGAGTATTAAACCGCAAAGATACAACAACCTACTCCCTCCATTCCAAAATATAACATCAAGTTTGGCCTTTCAAATTCATTAAATGTCATCTTCAAATTCCAAATTGATGTAGTTCATTTAATTTTAAAAAACACTACATCTTGTAAGTAGTAGTTGGTAGTACATATTAAATAATTTACAATTTTCATAATCGTTTGCTCTTAACATTTTAAAAAATTATATTGACTTCGAAAATATCTCAAATCGACTTTAAAATGTCAAACTTGATCCTCTATATTTTGGAAGGTAGAACATTATTCAATATGATTGTAAAAAAGATGAATAGAAGAATATATATAGTGTTACCTCATTTAAATGCAGAAGTTTTTCATTTGTTAATTTCTCCAAAGACAGTGCAAGCTCCATCGCTGTATCACAAGTTTGAGATAATTAGAGCTACTATTTAAGTTAACACTGCATCATCAATGCCTCATAATCAAACTTCATAAATGAGTGTGTGAGTGGATGTGTATGTGATGTACAGTAACAAACTATAAACCAGCGCTATTCACGAACCTACTCATAATGTTGGAAGACCAGAAAACTACAAATATCACCGCTAATATAAGTTTGCATGCCTCCAACAGATCATCACATACGCTTGTCTCATAAAGGTCGATACAAAATTATTACACAGACTAAGCAAGAAATATGAGTCACCTATACATACAACTAAATATGTACATAAATAGTAATTTATACTCCTCCAAATGATGTCAACATGCAAGTGTTGTCTATTCAAATCGATTTGATATGTAAGAAGCCCTCATACGGAATTCTGGAGAACCACATTGTTTGAGTCGGCAACTCAACGTGAACGCTTCTTATTCCATAGAAGACTACCCGACAAAACCGACCGCATACACCTTTCAAAGAGAATAGGGAAACAAAAATAGACAACTCCTTAAAAAACAAATAATAATTATTTGGGCAAAAGATATAAGAGTATAAACATCACTATACAGTGTAGCATGCATCTACAGATTAGAGTTAAATGTAACATTAGAAACATAGAGAACTTACCATACAATGCATCTCCTTTTTCAGCATGATCAAACTCAGATAATGGCATTACAATAGACAGCAGCTTCACTTTCCCACCACGTTTGTTCTGTCAAGTTATTGATCAACATAAGTTAAAAATTCAAATCCATAACAGGAAAACTACACTAAATTTGAAGAAAATTTGGAAACGTAACAAGAAAAGTAACATCACAAATTGTTGAACACCTGATACTCCATGAATTTTTCAGCATGTTCTCTTTCTTCTGCACTGGATTCCTTGAAAAACCTACATGGCAAAAACCATCAACCAGATTATATCCAGTTCCAAAAAAAACCATATGAAGAAAGATGCAACATAGAGATATGAGAAATTCCAAAGCTTACTTGGCTAAACCCTTGAGAGCAACGTTGTCACGATCAAAGTAAGCAAACATGGCATGATACACATAAGACACATTGTACTCAACACTGAAATCGCCAACAAATAGGCATAAATTATTTTAGAGGAACGAAAATCCACAAAAACAATAGCTCAAGCCATATTAATACCAAATCAATTTAAAATAAGAAATTATAAACAACCTAAAATTCTAAGAAGAACAAAGCTAAGCAAAAGTTAAAACCCACCACAGAATTTACAGGACTACCGTCGAAAACGGGGTCAGAGCAGAGAAATAGTTCTCCAATTTTAACTCGAGCCGAAATTCAACACAAACTACAGTTAAATAAGGAACTTCCGAGTACCCAATAATCATAGAGGACTAAAATCAAACACAGTACACAGAACAGTACACACTGAAGAAACTAAAACGAAACAGAACATTTTCGCAAATAATTGAAATTGAAATAAGCATAACGATAACAAATATTAATCATACAGATCCTTATATTTACTTAAATACCAATGAAAGAATTACTTAAAATGATCGGAGCCAAACTTACAGTTAAAAAAGGAAAGTGTATATCTCATGTAGTACATATATTTGTTAAAGAATAGAGAGAAATGGAAAAACTAACTTGATCTGCTCGTTGAGAACGGATTCAGACTCCTCAGAATACTTCTGGCGAGCAAGAGAATCTTGAGGAACAGTTGGAACGAGCTTGAGCTCCTTCTTCACCTCTTCAAAGGGATCGAACACAACCCCAGTCAGCGACCGATTGTTGGCATGCTTTGACGCCGCACAAACGATTGACCCATTTCCCAAATTCGCCGGAGACGAAACGGAGGAGACTAGTGGGCTCAGATTCTCCCCGGTACTGGAGTTCAGAAGAGAGAAAGCCGAAGCAGCTCTAAGAAGCATGGTTATTTAGATAGAGAGAGCAGATAGAGAAACTCAGAAGTCAGAAATTAAACAGTGGAAATGACAATCAGGTGGGCTTGTGTTGTCTACATATGAAATGGATCCTATCCGGAATACCGGACAGAACCAAAATCCGGACTGGATTTTGGTTGTTCCATAAATTTATTTTTTTTAATTATTTTAAAAAAAATTTAAAAAAAAGTCCGTATTTTAATAAAATACGAGAGTTCGGACTGGATCCGAACTCTCTATATATATACAAAAAGTTTAGACATACCAAAAATTTAGACAGAAAAATTGTTTGTATCTGTATTTGTATATGTATCTAAATTATACCTAAAATACTATATTTTATAAAAATTCACGTTAGAATAAATCTTATATATTTTTTTAGAGTCACAATAAAAAAAATAATTTATAAAAATTTTCGATGAAGGACTCATATGTGTGTGTGTGTGTGTGTATATATATATATATATATATATATATATATACTAGTACGTGGACACATTTTTTTTATTTAAAAAAACTATTTGTGAGATTATATAATCTTAATTGATATTACAATAAGTTTCGAAATTTTAGATACATTAAACTCAAATTACAAATTTAAAATTTTTTATTAATGTAAAATCGTTTAAACATTAAAATTTATGTTTGTTTGCAAGTATTATAATCTCGATATTATAATTTATGTGATTATAATCCTAAAACTATTAATACTAAGATTATAATTCCGAGATTATAATTATAATATCAATATTATTAAACTATTTTATAGTCCCGATATTAATAGTTAAAATCAAAATTTAAAAATAAACAAGACAGACACTTAAAATTAATAATTATATCTCAAATATAATCATTACAAAACCTAAGTTTAAATATTAAAAATAATTTGACTTAATAATAAATAAAAAAATACATCCTTAATTTTGAACAACTAAAGTATGTACTTGTTTGGTTAAAAGGTGTTAAAAGGTGTTTGATGCGTTTAATTTATTATGCGCCTTTAAATAGAATCCGACTAGGGTGAAGTTGAAATCAACTTCAGTGTAGTAAGTGTATATAAATTTTTGATTGAAAATGTTACATCAATATTTTTTATAAATAATGAATCAAAAAATTATACATACTTACCGTGGTGAAGTTGATTTTAATTTCACCATAACCATATCCGTTTAAATATATTTTATAGTGTTATTTATCTAAAAACGTTGGGTAGTCTTATTTATCTAAAAACGTTCGACGTAACATGTATAATTGATCAATTGCATCGCACCAAAAATAATATTATATATTTAATATGTTTATAAATTTAAAATAAAAATCAAATTGTATCTAATTTTGAAATAAAAAGAGTAGTATGTAATTTGAAGAGGAACAAAGTGAGTGTATGTACACCGTTGGATAAGATGAGATGAGATGGAGGGGCACGATTGATTGGGCAAAGCGGGCGCGTGGCTAGCTTATGGCATATCTGCAGATGCTGCTGCTACTTTTGGCGGAACCCATAGAAATATCTGGTCGAGGCTCAACAGAAAAGAGGTGTACCATTTGGAAAATAATTTAATTTAATTGTCATATAAAGAGCCTGAATTATTAACCTTGCTTACATCAGCATCTTAACATAAATAGTTATTCTAAGTATTTTACAATAGTGCCCTTGTGTTCATGAAGAGAAGTATTATATGTTGATATCTTTATCATATAATAATATTCTCTCTATACTACATACGAAGTCCTATTTATAATTATTTTTATTTCAAAATTCTTTCCTCTTTTTTCTTTTATAGACATTTTAGTGGTATAAAGTTAAATCATAAAAATTGCCTCATAAAGTAACTCTCACTTTGTGAACCAAATAAGCCCATTTAATTGGCCAAATTAAACACAATTTCTACTAGTATTTATTGGTAACTGATATTATTACATATGAAGCCTACCTTTTAACCAAATTAATATTAATATTTGGTTAAAAAATGAGCTCCACGTGCAAAAAATAAAAAAATAATTCGAAAATGTCAATTGATATTTGGTTAATATTTAGAATTAATATTTTAATAATATTTTTTAATATTTCAACATGTGAGGTCTATTTTTAACTAAATTATAATTAAAAAATAAATCTTACATGCGAAAATATCAAAAATATGGTGGATGTATGAGTTCTCTATTTATTTTATTATAAATACAAACTATATAAAAAAATTACATATAAAAATAATATAAGTAATACATTAGTTCTACTTTTTTTGTACACAACTATTTTTGTGTACAGTTTTTATACATAGTATTATTTTAAATTTTAAGTCCCAATTAGGTATATACAAGTAGAAAGAAATTTTATAATTTATATCAAAAATTCATACTAAATGAGAAAAAATTACATCAACTAATTAAGTTTCACATAAAAAAATAAACTTTACATAAACAAAAATAAAATCACACAAAAGTGAGAATCAAACATGTTGAATTTAGAGTAGTTTTCTTTATATATTATCTTGTAATAAATTCAACAATATTTTAAATTCTCCAATAAACTTTAACAATAATATGATAATAAAATTATCATGAATCTTATTACTTGTAGGAACGAAATAAGGAGTTTTATTTGGAGGCTTTGGACATAATATTACATTTTTAAACAAGGAATTTTTCTTGTAGTGTTGTTATATTTTATGATTTCTATGCTTGATTTTTTTATTTTTTTTATGTTTATGAATGGCATTAACGTACGGCTATAAAATAGAAAATGAAGAGGACAAGTAGAGCTGTAAATGATAATCGAAAAATAGAATATTGGTCCGCCTTTGTATTCGTTTAAAACAGATATTATTCGTACTCGACTTAAGCATATATTATTCGTATTTGATTAGAGATATTCACAAATAAACGGATACAGATACGAATATGGATACGTATATTTCGTATATGTTGAACATCCGTCCGTCAATATATTTATCGAAATATATAGATATGCAGTCTCATAATCCCAAACAAATAACGGGTCTTATTATAAAATTATAATATTTTTTAATATCTTCCATAAAGATATTTTTATTAAATATAGCAATTTTTTTCCTTCTGAATTTTATAATTTAATCACAGGGTTGATGATCGTGTTATGTTATATTAATATCATAATAAATAGTAATTTTTGAAATTTTAAATTATTTATTTACTAATTTTAATTAATTATGCTAATAAATTCAAATAATTATTCAGAAACAGATAATATTTGAATTCAAATAGTTTTTCAAATATCAAATTCAAATGGTACCTTTAAAAATTCGTCGAATATTAAATACGAATACAAATAATTTTTTTTCCGGAATATAACAGATTCGGAATCGAATATGCCCGTTTACATTTGGGTAAGGTAGAAAGAAATAAATGCTATACTTTTTTTTTCTTTTTTGTTGGTATAGTATGATTTAAATTAGGTACAATTACATATTCTATTATATTTTTAAAAATAATTACAACAATAGTTCACTCATAAAATATTTACACAATTAATACATTTTTATATTTATTTACAATATTAGTGCAATTAGGATTCCTTAATTTAGGGAATTATAATTCAATTAGAATTCTTAATTTAAGGATTAGTTATACCCATGACTTCTTTTCTCTCTCTCTCAAGTTATTTAACAAATTCAAATGACTCATCATCGATCCCAATATCCCATGACTCATCCCCAAACTCCTTCAAGATCGTGCCTTTCTTCAATTTGCCCACCAAAACCCCGACCTCTTCTCAAACCCCGTCGCCTTCTTCGTCTTAGGATTCATCCAAATCTCCGTACAAACACCTTCTCCCGCCCAAATACTCCTCACAAACGTCTCCACCATAATCCTCGGATTCGCGTCACCACCACTCTCCTCTCACACTTCTCAAACACCTCGTAGCTCTCCCGCCATGCATGTCCACCATTAACGCCATCCTCCACCATTAACCTAGATAATTCCCAACTTGTTAACGCCATCCTCCACCGCGATTTTTTCATAAATGACATTCTTTGCGATTTGTTTATAATACGATTTGGTAGCCAAACATTCATACCAAGGTAACCAATTCAGTGTTATTAGGTTTCTAATTTATTTTTAAAAAATCTATTATAGATTTTTTTATTTAATAATGCAGGCTTGAAGTTGGTAGCTAACACTTTAGACAAATGTAACCAATTCAGTTTTATTGGGTTACCAATTAATTAAAAAAAATCTATTGTAGATTTTTTTTTATATAATGCAGTTGGTAGCCAAACCTTAATATAAAGGTAACCAATTCAGTTTTATTGGGTTACCAATTAATTATAAAAAATCTATTATAGATTTTTTTTTTCATAGTGCAGTTAGTAGCCAAACCTTAATACAAATATAACCAACAAAAACTAAAATTGTTACCTTTGAATGTTTTGGTTACCAACTGCACTGAAATTTCTCTTGGTTACCCACAAAAACTAAAATGGTTACCTTTGTATAAATATTTGGATATCAACTGCACTAAAATTTATCTTTTTCTCCTTTTAATTTTTGGACTAAATCAACCTTCGTCATAATGGCAGCTGTGGCCGTAATGGGTGAGGAGATCGGCGTCCATGGTGTTGAAGCGGCGGCGAAGGGGAGGAGGAAGATGACCGACGAAGAGGAGGAGGAAGATGACGTTGTCAAACTTTGAATATTTGAATTTTAATTATTATTTTTGAATTTGTTTTTGTTGTTAGATCCAAGATATTTGAATTTGAATTATTAAATATGGTAGTTATTTATCCTTGATTTTAGGTTTCCTTATTATTATGAATTGAATCCTATACTAATTCCCTAAATTAAGGAATCCTAATTGCACTAATATTGTAAATAAATATGAAAAGTATATTAATTGTGTAAATATTTTATGAGTGCACTAATAGTGTAATTACTTTTTAAATGTTGTATACTTATGTAAAGGACCCTAAATTAATTAGGAACAATTATATTTTATATTACTTTTTAAAACATAATTACATCAATAGTGCACTCTTTAAATATTTACATAAGTAATGTCTTTAAAATTTTATTTTCATTATTAGTACATAGTTATGCTTCCTTTAATTATGGGATGTGTTTTAATTTGCTGATGACATGGCAATTCAGTTTTTTTTTAAAATAAAATAAAAACCTGAATTCGCGTTTTTTATGGGATTGGGTTCATTTTAAATTTTATTTTTTTCACTGTACTGCCTCTTTTTTTTTGGAAACCCTTATTTGGTGTTTTGGGAACTTTCTTTGCAATACTATCGTATTCTTTGTCTGGTGTCTGTCTATATTGCTGGTTGATTGGTGGTGTCGACGTTTGGTTTTTAGTTCGTCTTTGTCGTATTTTGCTTCAGTTCGTGTTTATTCTTAAGGTTTTCGGTTTGTTCATATTTTTCGATTCTACATTTTTTGATTTTTTCCTCTCTTTTTTCGTGATGGTCTCTACAAGGAAGAGCATGGAAGGAGTGGGGGATAAAAAAACCTAATAGAAAGAAGAAAAGAGTTTCAGATGATTATTATTTGAAGGTTTCGAAGTTATCTGTAATGGTGAAGGATAGTTCTCCAAAGTCTTCAAAACAGGGGAAGAAGTTATTGTTGAAATCAGATGTTGATGATAATAATATTGTGAGACATACGAAGAAGAAGGATAAATCTCCAGTGTATATTGATTCCGATTTTGAAGGTTCTGTCAAAAAAGTTATCAAAGAAGATGAAGTTGAGGCTCATAGCCGGAAAATTGTTCCTCGGCAGAAATATTTGAAGGTTTGTTATTTTTTATTTTAAGAATATATATTTTTTATTTGTTTTTGGTTATTTATGTTTTTGTTTTCTGCATGGTGGTGTTTTGGTGTATGTTGTTGTTTATTTTTTTGTTCAGCAGTATTATTGATGTTGAAGTTGTTGTTTGATAAAATTTTTGTTTCCATTCCGAGTGTATTTTCTGAAACATAGTTTATTCTGTTTCAAGTTTTGTTCAAATTGTTGTTGATAAATTTTTTGTTTTTATTCATAGTTTAGTGTCTCATTATAACAATATTCTCTTGGTTGGTCCCTAAATTTCATTTACGTGATTATCTGAGTTTATTTTGTTTTTTTGTTAGTAACTTGCTAATTGATGTTTGGTTACCTTCATTTATATGTTTGAAACCGATTTTTGTAATAGTTGTTAAAAAGTTTTATATTTTATTAGAGGTTGTGTTGTTTTAAGGATTGTTCAAATTGTTCTTGTTTAAATCATTGTTTTCATTATATTTGAATCTCGATTACTATTAGATTAATTTTTGGTTACTACATTACATTATTGTTATTATATAGAGTTAAATAATGCGGTAACTTGCTAATTTATTTTTGGTTACCAATATTGTATTGTTTGGAAACTGCTGATATCATTGTTGTTTGTATTGTTATCTAAATTGTTTAGTATATAATTTGTTATATATTAAAGAGTCTAATTAGTTTGGGTTATGATCATTTGCTGAAATTATTTTGGTTAACATTGATATTGTTCATTTAATAGTTTTTGTTTTAAAGTTGTTTTTTATTGTGGTTAATGTGTTTTTAATGTAATTTTTTTGCATTTTCAGATTTGGGATCTATTCTATGAGGAACATAATCGAAACTTTTCAGTAAAAGTTATTTATTGGTGTGATATGGAGGTTCCAAATATTATTAAAAACAAATTGTCTGATGTACAATTGAATAAGTTTAAGTTGACATATTTTGGAAAATTTTTAGAGTTTGGGCAGCTACAGATGTTTTCCTAGATAATTCATCAGGCTTTGATTAGGGAAGTTTATCAAAGGGATGATGGGGAGTTGTGATTTCTATTTGGTGAGAGAAGGGTAAGGTTTGGATTGCCCGGATTTTGTTTGATTTCTGGTTTGAATTGGCAAGGAGTTGAAGACATTGATAGTTTTAAATACATTGAAAATTTGATGGTGGAGAAGTTTTTTGGTGATGAGGTTGTAACCCGTTCTACTATCGGGAGGATATATAGGAGCGTTGTTTTTGATGATGGTGATGAGGTAGTCAGGATGTCCATTATTTTATTGGTTTTTAATTTCATACTAGCTACTGTTTCTGACAATTATGTTGATAAAGCTTTGTTTAACTTTTTGTCTTATGGGGATATTGAAAGTTATCCATGGGGTAAATTTGCTTTTCAACAAACAAAGAACTCTCTATCCCTTGCAGTTAAGAGTCATGTAAGGAAGGATAAGCATGGTGGGGTGATTTATAATTTTTATAGGGATAGTTACTGCAAATCTTACAAACTCAATGTATTACCTTATGTGTTTCAAGTTTTTTTGTTTGAAACAATACCTACTTTGAAAGTCAGAGGCTTTTGTGTTGACGATCATGCTGCAGAGTTTAGATTATTTAGATGGAGGGAGATAGGAAAGCCTCCCAAGAATGAAAAATTGAATGATCTTGTTTTTGGATCTGGTCAGGTATGTTGATTACCATTTTCTTTATATTTGGTTACTTTTATATATTTTTTTGGTTATTGTTTTTTTTGTAATGTTTTGTTTATGTTTTATATTTAATGTTTTTGACATTGTATATTTGTTGCTATTATTATGTTTCAGTTGATTATTCAGACTCTTGTTCCTACGGAGGATGAAAAGGTTCGGTTGGGGTTAGGGGGTTTTCATTTTTTTAATGGTAATGATAGTGGAGCAAAAAATTTTGATTTTAAAGTTGAATCATCAAGGAAGGTTAAAGATCTTAGGTTTTCTATTTCTGATGTGGAAAAAGTTATTGATTCACGAGTTAAACCTTTGGAAGGCAAGGTGATGGAGGTGAATTTTTTTTTTGATAATTTGGGTATTGAATTAAAAGATCAACTGCAAGTGTTTCAAATTCAGATTTGTAGGGATGTAAAGAAGATGTTTAGAAAGTATTTAGGTGGTCAGTCTAGTTTTAGCAAACATAGAAATGTTAATGTTGTTGAAGATGATGATGATGATGATGGTGATGATGATGGTGATGGTGATGGTGATGATGATGCTGAGTTGGGTGAGAATGTTGATGGTGGCAATGTTAAAGGAAGTGTTGATCCTCCTGTTGGTGGTGCTGTTGGAAAACAGTCTGAAGAAGAGCAAAGGTTGATATTTATTTTTGTTTTTCATTTTTTTTTCATTGTTAATAATTAAATGCTTATTGTTTTCTGTTTTTTTTTACAGATTGAGAGCAATAATGTCAGTTTAAATTCTGAAGGGAAAGAGATTGTTGTTTATACTCCTAGAGGGGCTCACATTCATTTTGAGGATGAAAAGGTTATGCATTTTTTTTAAAATGTTATTTTTTTAACGTGTTATATTTATTAATTGTATTTTTTTTACAGGCTGAAAAGAGCAATGACATTCCTAGTTTTGATATTTTAAGTCAATCTAGTGGAAAAGAAATTGTTGTTTTTACCCCCATTGAGGTTTGTAATTTTTTTAATTAGAAGTTACCTACATATGTTGTATTAGTTACTTTGCATAGTGTTTATGTTTATATTAATCAGAAGTTTTGTATTTTTAATTTGCTACTGTCATTGTTTTGTGTCTTATGTATTGTAAAATATTAAAGGGTTATAAAATTGAAGAATCGAGATGTCGATTCTTGATGAGATGGTGTTGTCAACTCGGGATGTACTTGATTGTGATGAAGTTGAGAAATCTGCAAACAAAACCCTTGGCGAGCTGTTATTCGCGACAATTGCGAAAGTCTTGTGTTAAAGAGTCCTTTTACGTCAAAGTTCGGTTCAGCTGATTCATCTTCTTCTAATGTGGATGTTAGTCAATTACGCACAGGAATGTCAGCATTTCCAGATATTTGTATGGGTATTCCTTCTAAAGTTGAAGATGGTGTGTTTGAGCAGTGGTTTAAGATTGGATTAAATAACAGGAAAAGGTATGTATATTGGAGTTTAATCTACTTGCATTATGTTTTTTAATATGTTATAAAATCATTTCTTTTATATTTGTAATATGTTATTATTTTGAAGGATTGAAAAATTTCCGAGTAACAATGACAAAATTGAGCCTCCATTAAGATTTGGGTCTGTGTCAATTTCTTCAAAAATGTGGTTTTACAAGCTAAAGACCCCTGGGCAGTGGCTAGATGATGATGTGAGTTTTTTTATTACCTTTTATAAATATGTTTGTTAGTTCTGGTTACCTAATGTAATCATATTGGTTACTATATGAGTATGCATTGGTTACTATTCTGTTACAGTATTATTATTATTTTTCCTTTGTTTATCTCTCGATTCTTATTACTTTTTTTAATTTTTGTTCAGCACATCAACATATGTTTGTACTACATTCGTGGCGGCTGACACTTTCGAAAAAATTCAACTAAGGGTTACAACAACAGATTATTGGTTCCATATAAAGTTGTCCAATTTGTATGGGGAATATTGTAATAGAAATTGTGATAAGAATCTGTTGTTGGGCTCTGGTGACATAGCTCAGTATATTCATGGATTTGTTATGGAAGTCAACACACCGTGGGTTACCTGCTGATTTTGTCATATTTCCGTATATATATCGATCCTCGTCATTTTTTTCTTTGGATTTTGATGTGCATCGCAGAGTATTAGTGGTTTATAATTCTCTACAACAGGACAAGAATATAATGCGCACAAATATTATGGATGTATGTGAGCCGTACATTTTTATTCTTCCCATAATTTTGTCTAGTTGCGGGTTTTGGAAGAATAGATATGATATAGATTTCAATAGTGTTCCATACCGCAACAAAGGAGAACACGATATTATTGATCTCGAATTTGCCGAGGGTCTTCCTGAACAAATTGAAGGGTAAGTTTACATTGTTTTTATTTTTCTGTTTTCCATATATCATGAAGTTTGTCTTGATTTGTTTTATATCTTTATTATTTTTTCAGTGATTGCGGAATGTTTACAATTTCTTTTGCGAAACATTTTCTTCATCAAATGATTTCTGAAATTCCAAAACCATTTCCAATCCTTCAATACCGCAAGAAGCTATATGTCAACTTGTTCAACCATGCGAGGAACAAACAACTAGGTGGATATGAATCTGATTCAGAATATCCAGGAAGATTCGCTAGTCAAGACTAGTTTGATTATGCATCATGTTATTTTTATTTTTTTTGTCTATTCGATACCATTTCATATGGTTATTGGTTGTGGAATGTTTTGTAACTATTTTGATAATTGAATGATGTATTAATTTTTACTATTGGAAGTATGAGTATGTTTTGATGGCTCACATTGATGTTTTTTGTTTTGTATGTATTTATGGTACAGTGGGTTGCTAAATTTGCATATTAAGGTAACTATTTGATCTGTTATTGGTATCCGATTAGTATTAACCATATATTGTTAAAAACATTTTAAAATTAATAATGTTGGTTCCTGTTATGATCATCAGTATTTGTGTGTGCAAATAGTTGTAATTATATACAAATTTAAAATTCAATTTGTTTTATTTTTTTAAAGATTCAATTTGTTGCTAGATTTGCATATATAGTTAACATTTTTCGTTGTTGTTAGTAACCAATCAGCCATAACAGGAAATTATATCCCAGTTTACACTTTATATTATGTTTTTTTTATGGTTTAGTTGGTTCACAAACAACATATAATGTTTATAATAATCAGTATTGTGGTTTATCAAATAGATATATTTATTTAAAATTTCTCTTTCATTTGTGATTTTTTTAAAATGTATCATTATATATTATGTTATTTGAAGTTAGAATTAATTATTTTTAAAGGAAATTAATGAAAATAAACATATTTCAAAATAGGAAATCAGCCATAATAGGAAATGTTATCACATTTTACTCTTTATATCATGAGGAGTAATAGCACATGTTTTTAACATGGTACAGTAGGTAGTCAAAATTGTATTTACAGGTAACTATTTTGTTTTAGTTAGTAACCACAATATATATAAATGTCTTTTATATATTATGTTAGTTGAAGTTAGAATTACTTCTTGTTAAAATTAAATTAATGAAAATATACATATTTAAAAGCGAAATCGGCCATAAGGAAATTATATAACAGTTGTCACTTTATATTATGTTTTATTTTTTTATGGTTTAGTTGGTTCACAAACAACATATATTGTTTATAATAAATGTATTTGTGGTTTAGCAAATAGTTATATTAATTTAAAATTACTCTAACAATGTGTGTAATAACATTTGTTTTTATATAGTAAGATGGTAATCAAAATTTCATTTACAAGTAACTATTTTAGTTTTAGTTAGTAATCAAAATATATATAAATAAGGTTGTTATATATTATGTTATTTGAAGTTAGAATTACTTGTTGATAAAAGGAAATTAATGAAAATAAACATATTTAAATATTGTGCAATATAAATTTTGTTTTATTTAATCAATAAAATGATTACAATATGTATGGATATTGAGCAACCTCAGTAAACATCAAGGAGTATGTTACAATTTTTTTGATGTTGAAGAATACTAGAACGTTTTTGGCCTCAAAATTGGTGGATTATTGCATGTTTCTTGTTGTGTCCTTTTTCTTGGCATCGTCTGCATTTATTCTGAACTGTATTTTCAAACACATGCTTGTACCTTCCAATCTTTGGTCGTCCAGCCGGTCTTCTTGTATTTGGTGGTTTGACACATATGTTTTTAATCTCGTCTGGAACATCCCAATTCTCTTTGTCATCTAACGGCATGATTGAAGTTGAATATGTGTCTACCAAATTTTTTTTTGAATAGTATTTTGAGCAAAAGTCATAACAGCTCATATTTCTTTTGCTAATAACAGCATCAGCGTGTGAGCAAGGCATCTCATGGTATTGAAATTTACGGCATGTGCATGTCTTTTGTTCCATGTGCACGATAAATTATTTGGTGACATCGTAAATAGTAAAAATAACTAGATTCGATGTCTCAACCCACAACACAATTTAATAGTGTAGTTAGTATGTATAATAGTTATTTTTTTTGAAAAGATGGAATAATTAAAGTCATTTATACTGTTGGTAACTTTTACAGTTTATATTGGTTACCCAAAATGCATAATGTGGTTTCCTATAAATGTAAATTTTATTTTTTCGAAGATATGCAATATCAATTTAGGAGTTTTATGACTGACCTTAAGTTTCTTTGACTCGATGATATTATCTTGCAATCTTCTCTCAGCTGTTGTGGATAGGTTTGTGAAAGTTGATATTGCTGATTGCTTGTTTGTGAAATACCATCTTTGAACCATACAACGTAGGCATTCAATCATCGACGCAACTGGAAGATCTCTGATTCCCTTAATTTCATGGTTAATAGATTCAGCGGTGTTTGAAGTCATTGTTGAATACCTGCTTACAGTTACATGGAGCCTCGTGCACTTTTCTAGCTTAACTTCTTCCTCCAGATATGTCCTTATTCGAGTATCAATTGCATCAAGTTCAGCCATATGTATGTTGAATTCTTCTATAGTGTAAACCCTACAAGCTGCGTTGTATGCTTTCTTTATCTCTTCTCCTTTCTTTTTGAATCTGTTTTTTATATTTTTCAAGATATGGTATGTGCATGAACCGTGCATTACATCAGGGAATATAGAGTTAAGTCCCTTGATTATTGCTTCATGTCTGTCTGAAACGATGCATTGTCCTTCTCTAACACCACAAGCATTTCTCAAATTGATGAAAAACCATCTCCATGATAATTCATTTTCATTGTCAACAACTGCAAAAGCATTCGGTATAATGTTCCTGTTTGCATCTTGCGTGCTTGCTATGAGCAGTGTACCCCCGTAGGTTGATTGTATGAATGTTCCATCAACTAAAATGATTGGAAAAAAATGTTTCAATGCTTCAATGGATGCTCATATTGCGAAGAAGAGATATTTGAAGCGACCATTTTTTTCCAACTCCAAGGATGTGATGATTCCTAAAATGAATTTTAAAGTAAGGTTAATGTAATTATATGTAATAAATATTGTCCAAATTTGTAGTTAGGATTATCATGTGTATTACTTTTGCTATCTAATTACTTATATTTTAATGTCTTTCATAGTGTTAAGATGGTATCTAAAATGCTATTTAATAGTTTCATTTTATGTTGGTATTTATCTGCTGTAAAAATCAGATTCAGTTTTATTTCATTAAAATATGTAGTAGCCAAACATGTATTTGTAGGTAACTAAATTACTTCATTAGAGTAACCAAAATATTTGAAAATTTTAATAAACAGTTTACAATTGTTACGTGGATTTGTTTTTTACAACATGTGCAACCAAGAAGGGATCAGAGTGTAGTCGTGTGGATTTCCTCTTACTTTTTCCATTGCTTTTTCCTTTGATCTCCATGGTTTTTGGTAGGAGATGGACACATTATATTCCATCATCATGTCTTCCACAATATCGGTTGGTGTGTAAATTTTCTTGAAGTTAGTTAGTTTATGCTTTATGCACTCACTAACCATCTCACTATTTGCTTGTCTGTGATCTCTAAGCAGTATGTTGGACGAACAAGTGTGTACATCATTAAATTCTCTTACCTTGAACATAGTTGTTTTCCGAAATTTTGATGCTCTTAGTTTCCATTTGCAATTTCCATTGTCTATGCATACCAGAACAAAATCTCTACCACTTGTTCTTTCAACCTTGTTGTGACGCCCCCAAAATAGGTCCATTCCATACAACCCATTCTGGGTCGCCAAATACATGGTACAGAAATAACTACAACTTTATTATTACAACATATAAACTGTGAGTTTAAATACAGATATTGTCATCTAGACAATATCCACACGCAAATAAATCCCCATCATAATTATTGATACATTATTTTACAAAAATGGTGAGGACTACTAAACAACTCTCTCTAGAACCTTCATTCCATACCAGACTAGTACTTTCATTTACATTCTCGCCTCCTCCGAGAAAAAAAATGGAACAAAAAGGAAAAGGGTGAGCTCAACTAGCCCGATAAAGAATATTATGACTAAGATAATATACAACAAATTATCGTTAGTCTTCAACAGGGAAAAATCTAATAGAATCTGATAGACAACAAATTTTAAATCAATATTACATGGTGAAATAATAATTCATTAGAAGAGTTAAGTAGAGAATGCAAACTACTATCTTATATGTATGAATTTAAAAGTTCATCGTCTATCTTTTATCCTGCAACATCAATCAACATACATCCGGAATCAAAAATTCATCTTTACACTACTGGGCCAAAGATATTCATCGATTAGTCATGTTCATCTAAACACTGTCCATCTTTGCACTACTGAGCCAAAGATATTCTTCGAAATCATTCATCTTTGCACTACGGGCCAAAGATATTCCATAATATCATCATTTAAGGTATGAAGATGATGAAAATATTTTTTAAAGAAACGAATCCATTGAAACAAAATGACAAGGATTAAAGATTAAGGATTAAGTACTTTGTTTTATCCACGTCCAAAAATACCTCAAAAATAATCATAGGGGTGTAAAATTCAAAATGATCAAAACATGGATACAATCAAAGCTAGTATCCGAATAGATTTTTAGACGAAAAGAAAAATTTTCATTTTTTCGGTGAATAGTGCCATATTAAGTGAATAGTCAGATATCGTGAATAGTCTTAGTATCGTGAATAGTAACTCAGACACCAAAGATAAAAATTCCACAAAAAAACATCTTCACGCTTCATGAATAGTACTTGTGAATAGTAACTCATCGTGAATAGTAACTTCGTGAATAGTAACTCATGAATAGTAACTCATGAATAGTAACCCCGACATGAAAAAGTTTCAAATTTGATAAAAGTTTCAACCAATATTTCAAACATAATGATATTGAAGAAATAATATCATCGAGAAGAAAATAACATCCCTTACCTCGAAAAGCTGATCTTTTAGTTGAAACACTTTGATATAGGCTATGACTTGAACTTGCACCGTATAGCAATACTCAAAAGTATACTCAAAATACTCACAAGAATACGCTCGATAATATAGAGAGAAAAACTGATTTACGGTGTGATTTTCAATTCTAACCCAAGCACCTATTTATAGGAAAATCTTTAGAACACCAAAGCGAAAAATTGAATATAATATTAATATAATTATACAAATTTTCCTTAGCCCACCTTTTGGTCAAAAACACCAGCCATGCATGTTAAATGAGGTTCACAACTCACCAAAAACGTTTTTCTCAAAATAATTAATTAAAACTCCCAAAATCAATTATTTGAACTCAAACTTCAATAATTCATAATAAATAGCCCTTTTATCAGAAAATTCGAATCTCGCGACTTATTATAGGAAATTCAATTCTCTACAACTTTGCGGAAAGAAAGTTTTCCAAATTCCAAACAAAAATTGGCCTAAAATCCACAAACGGGCTATTTTACAAGCTATAATCAAATTTCAAATCAAGAAATGGGGTCCACCTACACACAAAACATGTGTTAATCATTTAATGCAACAAAAAATACTCTTCCTCCTCATATACTCATATATCCCACATTCATTGTAAAAATATCACCATTAATATATTATTAAAATAATATATTTAAATGAATTATTTTATCGGAAAAATAAAATATTAATTTTCAACAATTGTCATTTTAAAATTTTTCTCCATCTATATCCACATAAAATCAATATTTTCCTCATCATATGAATCAATAATTAATTATTCACAAATAATATTACGAGAATCACAATATTGACAACCAGGCGGTTCCCAGGGAAGAGGGGCTTTCCATAAGAATTTCTTCTTCTTCGGTGGCCTTGAATTAGGTGACCAAACCTCTCCTTAGAGCGAGAACTTTCTAGACATTGCCAATAATGTTATCTAATAATATTATTCAGATAATATGAATTATTGCTTCGATAATAAAAAATCTTGTGTAATGACAATTATTGAAACAATGAATATAAAATATCAACGAACAATTATTGAATCAATAAAATAAAATCTTTGAGCGATAATTCTCAGTAACAATTATTGAGTAGTGCCTTCTTACGTAAGAATCAATAATTGGTGCATATCTGGTATCTTCTTTTGTTCAACAACGCGTAATAATAGTGTTTTTTAACCAACGGGGTATTCAAACGATATTACTTGAGTAACAACTACTGTTATTATTTATAAACAACTTATATTTGTCATTTTCTTCATCCAATCGCTTTACATTATGGGGCCCACAAAAGACTACACCGTCGTCATTTAATATTCCCCGACAATCTGAATATTCCACGACCAAACGAATATTCCCAAATAATAATGCATATTTTATAACCACTTGCTTATTCGAAATATTTGCGTATTTTACCCATAACTATCCACATTAATCAAATCGACCCTTACTATTTCAAAATAATAAATAGAGGAAAATAAATTTCATTTATTAATAATTTGGGGTCTTACACTTGTGTTGTCTGTTTTGCCTTATGGAATGTAGCCTTATTGCTTGTGACAAAATTTTCTTGTCTTTGTAAGTTTGATGTATTTTGACTTCAAACTTATTCGGATCTGAAATGACCTCATCACATTGTTCTCTAGTGTTTGCTATGTTCTGGTTTCTGGCTTGTTCTTTATCAATTACTTCAATTGCCAGCTGCTCAACATATTGTGATCGAATTTGGTCTTCTTGCGTTGCCAACGAAACAAATTCAGAATTCCATTGTGTCAATCTCATTGGCGTTTCTTCTTGCATTATATATTCTTCTTCATTTATCATGTTATGTAAGATTGTAGTCCCTCCATTGCTGTATTCAGAATCTATTATTAGTGGATACTTGCCATGTTCATCTGAACTTCTATTGATTTCCATATAGAATCTTAAGGTTGCTTCATTTGTCACCTTGATCGGAGGAATGTTGCTTTTAATCTAAAATTTTATTGACAATTCCGTTGTGTTGTAGTCTAGACTTAATGCAGTACATATCAAGTTATGCATTTCTGTGAATGAACAATTTGAAGGAACTAGTAGGCCCGTAACTTCGAAATTTTGATATTGGCTACTGTCAGTCCACGTTCCGTTGAAGTAAACTACAATTGGAAGCATATCCATGGTTTGAATACTGAAAAAGTAACATTCACAAAATAATGAAATTAGTGGCCAAATCTTTATATGAATGTTCCCAAAACTTTGTATGCGTAACAAAATAAGATTGTGTAACAAATACGCTTTGGTAACTGTAATAATTTATATTCTTTAATTGGTGACCAAATTAACATTATTCAGTAGCCAAAATAGCCTTTTTTTAGTATACATGCTTTTTAATCATTCACTTTTTTTCCTATTTAAAATCAAATATGTAAATCAAAAAATTAAGATTTTTTGAAGGTGAAATACTAAAATATCAACTATTAAATATAGGTAACCAAACATTTTTATATTCATGTTGCCAAAACAAATATTTAAATTTTGTTAAAATTTAAATGTATATCAAATACTATTTTATAATCAAACAAGGTATATTCATTATTTGGATACTAAAGAAACATTTTTCATAACTAAAGTGGACGTATTTAGTATCAATTATTATGCATCAAAATGCTTTTAGTTTGTTTATAAAAACATCACAATTTATAATGTCCTGAAGATGAAATGCTAAATATAAAACTCTAAAAACAAGGAATCCAAATCTTTATATGAATGTTGCCAAATTATTATATAAATGCTTCCAAAATATGAATTTGTAACAAATACTATTTGGTTCTTTGAAATTAAAAAAAAACTATTTATTTGGTTACCAAATTAACATTGTTAAGTAACCAAAATATACGTTATTAGTATCTTTAATCTTTGTAAAAGTACTTTTTTTCATTCCATATTCAAAAAACAAATTATGATGTCGTGAAGGTGATTTGCCAAATACTGAACACTTAAAACAAGGTAAACAAATCTTCATATGAATGTCCCCAAAACTTTGTATGCGTAACAATTCATAGGTAACAACAAATTATTTCAATATATAGATTAACTGATTCGTACCTTTGTATTCTCTTTCGAGATTCGGTTTGTAATCTCTGTTTAAATCTTTTCTTTTAGTTTCGAAAACCTTTGATCGGTTTGTGCATGTCATTTTTTTGATACTCTGTTTTTGCTTCTCTGTGCTTTTGAATTACGCTTCTTTTGTATGAATGTTTCTGCTTCTTTCTGAATGATCCGATCTTGAAGATGATGATTATCTGTAAAAGCTTTTGGTTTGTTCTTCTAAGGAGCATTTGTTTCTTGTCTCGATTTTTGAATATTTTGTTGAGTTTGTAACTGCCGTATATAGTGGGAGTAGTTTTCTCCTTGAATCAAGATGTTTATATTTTAGTTGGTTTGGTATCTGTGACGTGGATTGCACTTCTATTGATATTATTATATATTATTGCACTATTATTATAATTATTTAATTGGTGCACTATTCTTGTAATATCTTTCTAATAGTTGTATATTTATGTAAAGGACCCAATTAATTATGGGACAGCTGGGATCTTGTGAGAGTCTTTTTGCTCTTGGGCTTTTACACAAACATTCGTTGGTTGTTAATGTAAGACCCCAAATTATTAATAAATGAAATTTATTTTCCTCTATTTATTATTTTGAAATAGTAAGGGTCGATTTGATTAATGTGGATAGTTATGGGTAAAATACGCAAATATTTCGAATAAGCAAGTGGTTATAAAATATTCATTATTGTTTGGGAATATTCGTTTGGTCGTGAAATATTCGTCTCGTCGTGGAATATTCGTATGACGGCCTTGATCTTTTGTGGGCCCCATAATGTAAAGCGATTGGATGAAGAAAACTTAAAAATATAAGTTGTTTATAAATAATTCACAGTAGTTATTCTGTTATCTACTGTTGGAATACCCGTTGGTTAAAACACACTTATTACGCGTTGTTGAACAAGAAAGCACCCAGATTGCACCAATTATTGATTCTTACGTAAGAAGGCACTACTCAATAATTGTTACGTAATTCTTATTCAATATTTTTATTTTATTGATTCAATAATTGTTGCGTTGATATTTTATATTCATTGTTGTTTCAATAATTGTCATTACACAAGATTTTTTTATTATCGAAAGCAATAATTCATATTATCCTAATAATATTATTAGATAACATTATTGGCAATGTCTAGAAAGTTCTGTCTAAGGAGAGGTTTGGTCACCTAATTGCGGCCGCCAAGAAGAAGAAATTCTTATTGAAAGCCCCTTTTCCTGGAACCGCTGGTTGTCAATATTGTGATTCTCAGAATATTATTTGTGAATAATTAATTATTGATTCATATGATGAGGAAAATATTGATTTTATGTGGATATAGATGGAGAAAAATTTTAAAATGACAATTGTTGAAAATTAATATTTTATCTTTTTCTGATAAAATAATTCATTTAAATATATTATTTTAATAATATATTAACGGTGATATTTTTACAATGAATGTGGTATATATGAGTATATGAGGAGGAAGAGTATTTTTGTTGCATTAAATGATTAACACATGTTTTGTGTGTGTTTGTGGACCCCATTTCTTGACTGAAATTTGATTATAGCTTGTAAAATCGCCCGTTTGTGGATTTCGGTCAATTTCTGTTTGGAATTTGGAAAAACTTTCTTCTGCAAAGTTGTAGAGAATTGAATTTCCTATAAAAATTCGCGAGATTCGAATTTTCTGATAAAAGGGCTATTTATTATGAATTATTGAAGTTAGGAGTTCAAATAATTGATTTTGGGAGTTTTTATTAATTATTTTGAGAAAAACGTTTTTGGTGAGTTGTGAACCTCATTTAACATGTGTGGCTGGTGTGTTTTTGACCAAAAGGTGGGCTAAGGAAAATTTGTATAATTATATTAATATTATATTCAATTTTACGCTTTTGGTGTTCTAAGCATTTTTCTATAAATAGGGTGCTTGGGTTAGAATTGAAAATCACACGAAATCGAAGTTTTCTCTCTATATTATCGGCGTATTCTTGTGAGTATTTTGAGTATACTTTGAGTATTGCTATACTGCAAGTTCAAGTCATAGCCTATATCCTGTTTCAACTAAGAAATCTTGTCTTTTCGAGGTAAGGGATGTTATTTTCTTCTCGATGATATTATTTCTTCAATATCATTATCTTTGAAATATTGGTTGGAACTTTTTATCAAATTTGGAACTTTTTCATGTCGGGGGTTACTATTCATGAGTTACTATTCACGAGTTACTATTCATGAGTTACTATTCACGAAAGTACTATTCATGAAGCGTGAAGATGTTTTTTTGAAATTTCTATCTTTTGGTGTGGAGTTATTATTCACGTATACGACCTAATTATTCACGATACTCTGACTATTCACTTCATCAATCGGACTTATTCAATTTAAAAATGAAAATTTTTCTTTTCGCCTAAAAATCTATTACGGATACTAGCTTTGATTGTATCCGTGTTTTGATCATTCTTGAATTTTACACCCCTATGATTATTTTTGAGGTATTTTTGGGCGTGGATAAAACAAAAGTACGAATCCTTAATCCTTAATCCTTAATCCTTGTCATTTTGTTTCAATTTGGATTTGTTTCTTTAAAAATATTTTTCATCATCTTGATCTTAAATGATGATATTATGGAATATCTTTGGCCAGAAGTAGTCAAAGATGAATGATTTTGAAGAATATCTTTGCCTGTAGTGCAAAGATGGACAGTGTTTAGATGAACATGACCAATCGATGAATATCTTTGGCACAGAAGTGCAAAGATGAATTTTGATTCCGGATGTATGTTGATTGATGTTGCGGGGATAAAAGATGAGACGATGAACTTTTAAATTCATACATGAAGATAGTAGTTTGCATTCTCTACTTAACTCTTCTAATGAATTATTATTTCCGCTACTGAATATTGATTTAAAATTTGTTGTCTATCAGATTCTATTAGATTTTTCCTGTTGAAGACTAACGATAATTTGTTGTATATTATCTTAGTCATAATATTCTTTACTTGGGCTAGTTGAGCTCACCCTTTTCCTTTTTGTTCCATTTTTCTTCTCGGAGGCGCGAGAATGTAGCGAAGTACTAGTTGGGTATGGAAATGAAGGTTCTAGAGAGTTGTTTAGTAGTCCTCACTATTTTTGTAAAATAATGTATCAATAATTATGATGGGGATTTATTTGTGTGTGGATATTATGCAGATGACAATATCTCGTATTTAAACTCACACAGCTTTATATGTTGTAATAATAAAGTTGTAGTTATTTCTGTACCATGTATTTGGCGACCCAGAATGGGTTGGATGGAATGGACCTATTTTGGGGGCGTCACAGTTAAGGTATAATAAGACTCGTCTGTTTAAAGAATTAAAATTAGAATTCGAGCAATTACTCATAAAACCATAAAAAATATTGTCTGGCTCTCTCCAGCGAATTGGAGGGAACGAACTAAAAGCGAACCGGTTATAGCGATGGTTTTCGTCGCTATAGCATAAAAAGTCGACTTTCTATGATATAGTGACGAAAAAAATCGTCGCTATAGTCGGTTTATTTTTAGTTCGCTTTTTTCAGTTCGCTAGAGGAACGAACTGTATATATATTTATTTAAACTCTCAATAATGACGTACGTTTAAAGAGATTGATTGGTCTAAAAAAATTGTTTTTAAGATTGTCAATAGTGAGATGAATCTAATTAAACATGCTTTAAGGTTCATCATATTGCTAACCTTTTAAGAAGATTTATTCTTATTTGAATGTCTCTAAGTATGATTCACTACCTCTCATAAATTATTATCTAAGCAATTATTGTATTTGTCTGTATTAAACTAAGAGTAAAATATAGTGACATCCCCTCTAGATAAATATAATTATAACACCCACGTCTTCTCTAGTGTTTTAAGTAATAGTTAGTATTATTGCAAGTTTATAAAGTTGATTAAATAATAAAGTTACATATTTATCCTTATATGCTATCCAGTGGCGAAGCCACGTCAATTTTGTGGGGTTAATCGACCCCACTGAGAAAAAAATTTGCTTTATAATGTAAGGTAAATTTTAAATATTATATAAAAATTGATCCCACTAAAATTTTATAAATTTCTATTATACGGGGTCAAATTGAAAATTTATAACTTTGTCAATCAAATTTTAATCGTATACGACTCATATCCTTTAAATATATGTATCTCTATATAATATTTTAAACTAAATAATAATCTAATTTATATTATTCTTAAAAATAAATAATAAATTACTTACTTATGAACAGCCGTGATTAAAAAAATCTATTATGAGTCAATATAGTGTATATATACCATATATTATTACTCATTATATTTTCATTGTAATATATATATACCTGAAAGTATAAAGTATTAAAAAAAAATTATCTCGGGGATGCTGCCCCTGAACCCCCGCCAAAATTTTTTATAACTTAATACTAATTTCGACCCCACTGATAAAAAATTCTGGCTTCGCCACTGATGCTATCAAACATGATCGGACAATTTTGTTTTGTTTTGATAATCAAGTATTTGGCATGATGAATTTTTAAGTGTTGCACTCTATAAGGGGCGCGCCTGGCCTAATGGACTGCACCTATTCACAGATATCTCTTCACATTGCACCCATTCGGTTCGTAATGATTGTAATTGGAAGTGGTTAGTATGAAGTTTATTTTTGGGTAAGTTGGTCAATTGGCTAATAGGGTGCTGACACGTAGGCGAGACTCTACGTGTGTCAGAATTCTATTGGTCAATTGACCAACTTATCAAAAAATAAACTTCGTGCTAACCGGATCCATTGTAACTTATCTGAAGGGTCACTAAACTTTCCTATAAATACTATATGGGGGGTAGCCATTTAGAGCATTCAGATAATTTCTTCATTCATATTCATAGTATATAAGAGAGAGTTCAGAGTATTTTTTTGTTCGTTGTATGTGTTATCTGTTGTGTTGCTATAACACACATTGTCATTTTATCATGGGAGACAAATGTCGTTAACTCTAAGCACTGATAAGGACATATATAATTGTCTTAAAAAAATAGAACCAAATATTAACCTTGACATATTAACTTTCTGTATTTTTAACTTTGATCCACTTTATATATATATATATATATATATATATATATATATATATATATATATATCCATTGTTCATCACATTATGCAGTACTGTATGAGTTTTAGTGTAACTTTTAACAAAACAAATTAAACTATCAAGTTGATCATGAGTACTTGATGATGCATGGGGGAGGTAGGTGGCTGAGAATAGAGATATCGAAAGGACAAACTAAAAAGAAGGCTGGCAAAAAGGGATAATACACTTTTTAGTCATTGTATTAGAGTTTAATTTTTATTGTTGTTATTGAATTTTTTTTTTTGTTATAATCAAATAATTATACTTTCAAAAATTATAAAATAGTCATTATTTTTAATTTCTGTCCGAAAAAACGGACGGAATACTGACTGTGCATATTGACCCGTTATTACAGACGTGGAGGGCAGAACTCCAGACCTCTCAAAACTAGAAACCTTATATTCCAACAAAAGCAACTGGATCAACTATCTATCATGCTAGAATTTATATCACACTAATATTTAAACCACCTAACATCGTTTCTATGCATATGAAGATGAGATAATACACTTTGTGGTCACTGTACTAGGAATTGTAATAATAATAATAATTATTATTGTAATAATAATAATAAATTTTAAATAATTAAAATAATAATAATAATAATAATAATACTAATAAATAAAATAATAATAATTTAAAAAGTTGATGTCTATTTTTAAATTATAGACTAAAGGGTCTCTAATTAGTATACCTCAAAAGTTGATATGTCTATTTTTAAGATTTTTTAATAAATTCAATCGTACAAATTTAAAAAGCATATAAAATTATTTGAACATATAAATTTTCATATGATTTGGTGATTTCTATTATTGACTTTATAGTAAATAAAGTTCAATTAATCTTAGTCGTAAAAATATATATATATTTTATAATGTTATAATAATGGCGCTACACAACTTCGAATTAAATAAAATTAAATTTTTTTAATCTGTTTTCTTTACTTTACTTTTCTTAATTTGTATAAAAAATAAACTTTGATGATCATTTTAAAACACGGATATTGTAGCATAAAAGTAGCTTGAATAGTTACAGGACATTCCCTATTTGCCCTTAAAAAAATACATGGTTGGTTAAGTCTACCCTGTGCATGTTTAATATTTGCTTCTTATTTAAACTAAATTAAAAGGTAAAAATGAAAGATATCTAATGAGTTTCTCATTTTAAAAAGGAGGGAGTATACATAGAGGGGCAAAACGGCAAAAGTCTCATCACCTATACCAACCCATGACAAAAGAATGTAGTAAAAGTTATTGATTTTTTTTAAGTAAATTAAAACAGCATTATATTCTAAACTTTTGAATTTTTTAAACGTAACATCAATTATATTCTTACTAATTACACTTCTGTTTTATAAAATATCATCAATTTCATAATTCGGCGCTCAAAAAATTTAGATTTATAATTTACTATATTAAGTGCCTAATTTGATACAATTTAACCCTCAATTTTCGAATCCGGTCAAAATTGACCGGAATACCCGACCCACCCAAGAATCCGATCGAGTTTTGTGTATTTAATATCAGTTATCTGTATAAATATACGGTTTGACTTAATTTAAAAAAGAGTTATTTACAGTTCCGTTACATCAAGTACCATCCCATATTCATGATTCGGACCCCAAAGAAAAAAAATTATAATTATAAATATAATAATTTTTAGCCTTTTAAAAAAAGTAACTAATACCGTAGAAATACGGTATAAAATTATAAATAAAATTTAAATTATAAAAAATGATAAATAAAATTTGTAAAATTTAAGTTGTGATATAATTTGTAAAATTTAAGTTGTGATATAATTTGTAAAATTTAAGTCGTAAAATTTATAATTTATAATTTACAAGATTTAAGTTGTAATTAAAATTTATAAATATAATTTTTTAAATTATCGATACAATTTTAAAATTACTTTTTTTTTCATAAATACAATATATGTATTAACTACTGTTTGTTTGAAGAATAAAACGGACAAAAAGAAAGTGTTGTTGGATAAATTAATTAACTACTATTTGTTTGAATAATCTTTTAACTAAATAGAAATAATTCACTTTTCAAATCCAAAATACATTATATATGTTGTCTTATGTATCTTTTCTCTTTGCAACTTATTTTTTGCACACCATCTCCTCTCTCCTTCTCAATGGCGATAATCAGTCTTTTTTCGTCAAAAAAGTATTTAAATTAACATAAAATTTCAGGTTATTTTCTGCTTAAGTCGATCGCAGCTACTGGACAAAATTCAAGGCACTGAAATTTCTAAATTTGAAGGAACAAAATAATTTGAAGGATTAGGAAAGAGGGAGAGAGGAGAGAGAGCAAATGGGTCATTTTTTTCTTTTTCAATTTTTTCCTCCTCCTATTGTATGCTCTTCTAATATAAAAAGGATTTTATTTAATTAATTAAATTTTGGGCACTTTTGTTAATTGTTTAAAAATTTAATGTTATTCGTGTTAAAAATATAATTTGTATGTTTAAATGTTTATTGATTTTTTTGGTAATTAAGTCTTTTTAAAAAAATTAAAAAATATATATTTGGTAATTTTGTATTAATATTTAATTTTAATAATTTAACATATAATAATTATTTATAAGGATTTATACATATTTAATACCAAAATAAGTATTTATACAAATTTTATACGAATTAGGTACTTGATTAGTAAATTGTGAATTTGGTGGTACTTGATGTAACATAAGTGTTATTAATCTGTATTCTATACGGCCAAATCGTATACAATTCTTATCTAACTAGAAAATTAGGTATTATGACCAATTTTGGTCAGATTATAAAATTGAGGGCTAAATTGTATCAAATTAATTAGACACTTAATGTAGTAAAGTGTAAGCCCAAATTTTTTAGAGGCATAATTATGAATTTGATGGTATTTCATGTAGTAAACTGTATTTAACCCTATTGTATATCTTGTCAATAAACTTGGTCCAAAGGACATTTAGGTCATTTTACGAGAAAGTACTGTGACGCCCCCAAAATAGGTATACATCACCTATTCTGAGTCGCCAAATACATGGTACAAAAATACAAATACAACTTGATAATACAACTGTCGTGTAAAATACGACAAAATATAAATTGAGAGTTTTAATACAAATATTGTCTTCTAGACAATATCCACACTCAAAGGAGTCCTCATTACATTTATTGTCACACTATTTAATGTAATAGTGAGGACTACTAATACTATCATCCGGACCAGTCACTCCGCTCCCCACTAGTCCCATTACGTTCTCATTTCACAAAGATAATAGTGAAAGAAAGGGGTGAGCTCAACTAGCCCAAGTAAAAAAATATTATGACTAAGATAATGTAGAATAAATTATCATTAGTCTTCAACAATGTTAAACCGATAAAATATAACAAACATCAAGTTTAATCTGCAATGCGAATAAGCAATCCATTAAAAGAGTCAAGTAGAGAATAAAATCTACTATCTTTTATGATTTAAAAGGTTTTCATCACTTTTATCGCCGAGACTCGACAATAAATAATCCACATCATCCCCGCACTACTACGGCAAGGATATTCATTAGTATCACAACCACAAATTATCCATGCACTACGGGTCAAGGATATTCGTGTATTCATCAATGATCATGATCATGCCAACAACTGTCCATCAATGCACTACGGGCCCACGAGGACTTTTACCACATCATTTGTAACATTACGGTTATGATTATACCGAATAATCCCTGGTCATAATCATACCAAGTCCATCTATGCACAACAGGCCACAAATGACTTTCAACATAATATAAGCATGAGGATGATGATAATGATATAAGAATTCAATAAAATAAGTTCAAGAATTAATTTATCCAGAATTCAATAGCGTTCTAATTGTTAACATGATACTGTGACGCCCCCAAAATTAGGTATACATCACCCATCTTGAGTCGCCACTTACATGGTACGTAATTTAAATACAACTTATTAACATAACTGTAGGTACAATACGTATACATAAACCGTGAGTTTAAATACAAATATCGCCTACTAGATATTATACAAACTCAAACAAAAAGTCCTCATTATAGCTATTATCACACTATTTTACGAATAGTGAGGACTACTAATGCTATCTTCGTGACCATTACTCGCTTCCCAGGCTTCGTCCCCAAATTTATATTATCATTTCACAAGAGAACAAAGGAAAGAAAGGGTGAGCTCAACTAGCCCAAGAAGAAATATTATGACTAAGATAATGCGTAATAAATTATCAATAGTCTTCAATAATGTTAAACCGATAAAATACAATAGAAACCAGCTTTAATCATAATGAATATCGCAATCCATTGAAAGAGTCAAGTAGAAAATAAAGTCTACTATCTTTTAGGTTTTAAAGGTTTTTCATCATCATTATAGCCGAGACTCGCCTTTAATAAATATTCCACATCATCGAATCACCCTCGCACTACTACCCAAGGATATTCTTTAGTATCACGACCACAATTATTCATGCACACTACGGCCAAGAATATTTGTGTATTCATTAATGGTCATGATCATGCCAACAATCGTCCCATCAATGCACTACTACCAATCGAGGATTTTTATCACATCATTTGTAACATTACGGTCATGATTACACCGAATAGTCTCTCTGGTCATAATCATACCAAGTCCATCTATGCACTACAGTGCCACGTATGACTTTCAAAAAATATAAACATGAGGATGATGACAATGATATAAGAATTCAATAAAACAAGTTCAAGAATTATTTTATCCAGAATTATTAACGTTCAAATTGTCAACATGATCTTTGTTTTGTAGAGTAAAATTCAAGAATGATCGTAAGAATATTTCCATGAAAAGATATCGGATGAAACGCAAATATCAAGGATATTCTACTAATTTCATGGAGTATAGAAGTCAAAGTTTTAACCAACCGGGTATAATAAAGAATGGAATAACAAAAGAAATCACCATGCATGCGATAGATCGCATGCATGTGTTATTCCAATGTAATAATAAATAAATAACGGAACGGTCGTGAAATTCACACCGGCGATGGATGTTCCAACAGTAATAATAAAGATGGAACCCGGATCCGTGTAAAACACATGATAGGATATTCCAACGTAATAATAAAGATTTTAACCAGTCCTGTAAAACACACGATGTGATGTTCCAATGTAATAATAAAGACAGAACCAGTCCTGTGTAAAACACACGATGTGATGTTCCAATGAATAATAATAAAAAGATTTTAACCAGTGTCCCAATGTAAAAACACACGCATGATGTTTCCAAATGTAATAATAGAATAATGTCACCAAGTATAGGGTAAACCACTTATACAAAAGTTATTCCAATGTAATAATAAGCAATGGAATAACAACAGCTTCTCTTCGTGAATAAGAAAGAATAACACCCCTTACTTTTGGTAGGAGATTGAATATCGCAGCAGGTGTAAGAACAAAATACTCTTCTTCTTTCTCTTATTCTTTCTATACTTTCTCTCTATAGCTTGAATGAATTAAGTGAAAAATAATGAAGCCCTAGGCCTCTATTTATAGAAGATTTCTAGCTTAGCACCTGCCGTGTGAAAAGGCAAGTGGCTTGACGACTGGTTTGACGCCTGTAATGTGAAACGACAAGTGGTTCGACGCCTGTAATGTGAAATGACAAGTGGTTCGACGTCTGGTAAAGGTAATTACTATTGACGAAGGTAAATACTATTGACGAAGGTAAATACTATTCACAAGGGTAATTACTATTGACGAAGGTAAATACTATTTCACAAGGGTAATTACTATCGACGAAGGTAAATACTATTCACAAGGGTAATTACTATCGACGAAGGTAAATACTATTCACAAGTGGTAATTACTATTGATGAAGAGACTCTTAGATGATGACATATGAGCCCCCCCATAAAATAATCAAACTTACCACAAATCATAACACATATTTAATCTTTCAATAATTATTAATCATTTATAACTTGTCGTCTCAATTATTGATTTAATACTATAACATATTATACAGATGATACTGTGACAATAATTGAATCAATAATATAAGAGATATGATGCAGCAATTACTGTAGCAATAATTGAGCATAACTGAGTGACTTCTCACGTAAGCATCAATAATCAATACCGTGTGCTACTATGCAACCACGCGTATTACTGTACTTTTACCACCGGGTAGTTCAACAGTTTTAACGGTAAAACCTCCGCCGTTATTTTTATAAAAATATTTTTGTCGCTTTTCTCCGACAATAATGTTGTGGGGTCCACCAATGATTGAGCCATCATATGCGAATATTCCTAACAAAAGAATATTCCCCACCAAACGAATATTTTATAACAACTTGCATACTTTGTAAAATTTATAAATATTACCCACAACTATAACATTATATCAAATTTATTCCATAATATTCAAAATAATATTTATAGAAAAATTCATCTTTATTTATAAAAGTTTGGGTCTTACAACCTCCCTTCTTATGAAATTTCTCCCTCGAAATTAGGGTACGACGTACTGGTATGTCAAGAGGTAAGGATACCTTGATTTCATTTCGATTCTAACTCCCAAGTCATTTCCTCAACATCGTGGTTCCTCCATAAAACTTTGACTTGAGGTATAACCTTGAGCGCGTAGAATATGTTCTTTCTTATCCAAAATTTGAACAGAACCTCTTCATACGTCAAATCTTCCGCTATTTCGTCCCCGGTTCTAATTCAATAATATGGTTCGGTCTTTCACATATTTACGTAACATAGATATGTGAAAAACGTTATGAACACGAGACATATTTGGCAGAAAAGCGAGTCTATAGCTACAGCCTCCTACTCGATCGAGGATTAAAATGGACCGATGAATCGAGGATTAAGTTTTCCTCTCCTTCCAAATCTTGTAACTCCTTTCCATGGAGCAACTTTTAACAACACATGATCTCCTATATCGAATTCCACGCCCTTTCGATGAAGATCAAGATAACTCTTTTGTCGATTTTGTGAGGTTTTTATACGTTGTTTCGGATCATTTGAATCTTTTTCGTAGTCATACGTACCAACTCCGGCCCCAACAACGTTGCTTCACCCACCTCATCCCAAAGATACCGAGAACGACACTTTCTTCCATACAATGCTTCAATGGAGCCATGCCAATACTTGCTTGATAATCTGTTGTTGTAGGAAAACTCCACCAATGGTAAGAACTTGTCCCAACTCCTTGAAATCAAGGACACAGTAGTCTTAATAGATCTTCAAGAGTTTGAATAGTCCTCTCCATCGTCCGTCTGGCTCGAGGGATGATATGCCGAAGCTAAATCGTAAGTCTGTGCCCATAGCTTTTTGCAAACTAACCCAAAATCGTGAAGTGAATCTTGGGTCTCGATCGTAAACTATGGATACCGGATACCATGCGCCTTACAATCTCGCTTTATGTATATAACAGCAAGACGTTCAAGTGTATAAGTTTCTCGACGGGAAGAAATGAGCGGACTTGGTCAATCTATCAACAATGACCCAAATCGCATCAATGCCTTGAGAAACCTTAGGAAGACCCAGAATCTTGAAATCCATGGTAATGTGCTCCCACTTCCATTCTCGGAATTTCAAGTGGTTGCAATGGACCTTTTGGTACTTGATGCTCCGCTTTAACTCGTTGACAAGTTAGACACCTTGAGATAAATAAATATTATCTCTCTTCATATTGCTCCACCAAAATGTATGGCGAATATCATGATACATTTTGGTACTCCTGTGATGGATTGCAAATGGTGTGTTGTGCGCCTCCATCATGATATTATACTTTAAATCGTGGTCGTTAGAACACAAAGTCCGGAGTTGACTCAAGTATTCCTTCTTCATCGATTCTTGCTTCCTAAGATAGCACCTTCTTGCACTTTCTTCCTCATACGCATCGCCTCCGTGTCTATAGCTTGAGCAAATTTTTAACTTTATCAATTAAAGTCGGTTCTACTCAGATACTCGTCATTTGTCATCACACGCGTCCTCGAGTCTTTAATTCTATCTCCATCCTTTGCAAGTCACACAAAATGGGCTTTCATGACAATATCGCACTTGTACTTGCATATGATTTCCTACTCAATCGCCGCCTACCACGCTTGCTTTTCCAGGATGGTATTGGATGGTATGATCATAATCTTTCAATGAGCTCAAGCCAACGTCGTTGTCGCGATGTTGAGTTCCTTTTGAGTGAAGAAATATTTGAGGCTTTTATGATCCGTAAAGATCTCCACTTTCTCCCCATACAAGTAATGCCTCCACATTTTAAGTGAAGACAATACAACCGCTAACTCTAGATCATGAGTAGGATAATTCCTCTCATATTCTTTGAGTTGTCGCGAGGCATAAAGCTATAACTTTTCCATGTTGCATAAGAACACATCCCAACCCTTTTTGCCCAAGCATCATCAGAGATGACAAATCCTCCGAGCCGATGGTATTGTCGTAACAAAATAAATAAGTCTCCTCTTGAGTTCTTGAAAACTCTTCTCACATTCTTCGCTCCAACCGAACTTTGTATCTTTCCGAGTCAGCTGAGTCAATGGAATAGCGATTCGAGAAAATCCTTCCACGAATCTCCGATAATAACCAGCTAAACCGAGAAAGCTACATACTTTGGTCCATCGATTTAGGTTGTTCCCGACTTTGAATAGCTTCAATCTTTCTTGGGTCAATGAGATATTCCATGACTTGATACCACGTGCCCAAGGAATGCTACTTCTTCAAGCCAGAACTCGCATTTCTTCAACTTGGCATAAAGCTTATATTCACGAAGCTTTTGGAGTGTCAGCCTCAAGTGTTGCTCATGATCTTCACGGCTTTTGGAATAAATAAGGATGTCATCAATAAAGACGACCACAAAGTGATCTAAATATTCCTTGAATACTCGGCTCATCATATCCATGAAGGCATCAGGAGCATTAGTCAATCCAAAGGACATGACTAGGAATTCATAATGCCCGTACCGAGTTCTGAAAGCCGTCTTTGGAATGTCAGTGTTCTAATCTTCAATTGGTGATATCCTGAACGAAGATCAATCTTTGAAAAGAATTTGGCTCCTTGCAATCGGGTCAAACAGTCATCAATACGTGGCAATGGATACCTATTTTTGATGGTGACATGATTCAACTCCCGATAATCAATACAAAGTCGCATACTCCCATCTTTCTTCTTCACGAATAGAAACAGAGCACCCCAAGGAGAAGTACTAGGACGAATAAAGCCAATGTCTAACAATTCCTGCAGCTTGGGTCTTTAACTCCCCGAAGTTCAATAGAGCCATTCGATCACGGGGCTTTGGAAATAGGTTTTGTCTGGGTTCAAGGTCGATACAAAATTCAATTTCACGCCTGGGGTAGGCCAGAAGTTCTTCTGGGAATACGTCAGAAATTTATTAACAATAGGAATATCGCTTTAAAACTCGATTTATTTTTATTTAAATCATGATATGAGCTAAGAAAGCTTGACATCCGCTTTTTCAATAAACGAATAGCTTTATGGCTTGAGATGACCGTGATTTATTTTAATGGTTTGGTCGTTTGAATTCGCATAATAGGTTGATTAGGAATATGAAAGCTAACAACCTTACGAAAACAATCAATTTTTGCATGATAAGTAGTTAACCAATCAATCCTTGAATCACGCCAAATGCAAGTATTTTTAATGAAATAAGATCGACAGTAATGTGAGGGTACCGATTTGAACCAAACAAGACTTATAAACAAAGGGATGTAATGAAGGTTTCTCCCAACGGAGTTTCCACAGATAAGTCAAAGTCTAATTTCTCCTGAGTCAAATTTAATCGATGAGCGCAAGTAGGAGAAATAAAAGAATGGGTAGAACCCAGATCAAATAAAGTATAGACTTCATTAGAATTTATGATAAGCTTACCCGTGATGACCTCATTCGGATTCCTTGCTCTTTGGGAGGTCACAACAAATGCTCTCCTTGCACAGACTACCGGCTTTGAATTTTCTCGGGACGGCCTTTGGTGCTTCCATCCTAGCTGAATTTGTCTTCTGATGAACGACAAAAATCGAGCTAAGTGACCTTCTCTTCCACAATTATAACATGCTTTGACTGGCATGACGCAGCTTTGGACCGATGTGTCCTCTCCTCCGCATTTGAAGCATATGGTAGGTGGTCTTTCTCCTTCCTTAACAATGGGTGCCAGGTCGACGCTTTTTCCATCATCATTGAATCTCCTTTTCTTGAAATGTCCATTCTTATTGTTTTGGCCCCGATTACCACCGGTGGTTACCATATCCGCCCGTTGATTCCTCCACGCTTGTTGTCACCGCCGATGACTATTCTCACCGGTATTATAATTTTGCTTACCGCTTCTTTTTAGTTCGTTGACTCATTATCGCGCTCCACTAATCGAGCCCTATTTACAACATCTGAATACAAACACGCTTTATGAGAAATAAGATGTTGACGATTCTCGCTTCAAACCTCTTAAAAACATTCGCGCCCATTCTCTTCATTATCCACCAGTGGACGAAAACCGTGATAACTCCGCAAATTTTGCCTCGTATCATGCGACACTGGCCATATTGTTTTGTTCCAACTTGATAAACTCCACCTCCTTCATGTGGCGAATACTTTCGGAAAGTATTTGTCGTTGAATGACTCTGGAACTTCTCCCAAGATATCTTCAAGATAAATTTGGTTGAGTACGCTTTTACCGATTCCCACCAAGAATCCGCCTCTCACGCTAATACATAAAGCGCGAAGGGAACCTTTGCTCCTCGGAGCATCCCAAGACATCAAATATCTTGGTAACTGCTTTATCCATGCTTCCGCCGTAAGTGGTTTTGCTTCCCTTAAACTCCGGTGGTCCCAGCTCCTTAAATTGTTTAGCGGTGACCGCCGAGAGAGTTTTCCGTGTTTCCACCTACGTTTTGGACGGTGAGTCGCTTCTCGCTCATTGCTGTATAAATTGTATAAAGCCTCTCGAACATTTGATCATTTGTCATTTGGTCGGTGTTGTTGTTGTTTGCATGAGGATTGTCGCCTTCACGATGCACATTATCCTCGATTATTGATATGTGGTGAATCAACGATCGCTTTGCGCTCCATTGCTATTCTCAACATTCTCGATGTCATTTTCGTGATATCGCCATAAAACAAAAGGTTAATTGACATGTAACAAATTATCCTTATCTTCCCGACCAACCAATAAAATAGCACATAAACTTAGGTAGGTCATACTAGCGAAGGTATTCCCCGCCTCTCCTCCTAGTACTATTCTCACATTTTAGCCAGGATCACATCCTAAGCTCGATATCAACCGTGACGCCCCCCAAAATTAGGTATACATCACCCATCTTGAGTCGCCACTTACATGGTACGTAATTTAAATACAACTTATTAACATAACTGCCGTAGGTATGCAATACGACATAAACTCGTGAGTTTAAATACAAATATCGTCTACTAGATATTATACAAACTCAAACAAAAAGTCCTCATTACGATTATTATCACACTATTTTACGTAATAGTGAGGACTACTAATGCTATCTTCGTGACCATTACTCGCTTTCCCCACTCGTCCCAAATATATATTATCATTTCAAAGAGAACAAAGGAAAGAAAGGGTGAGCTCAACTAGCCCAAAGAAGAAATATTATGACTAAGATAATGCGAATAAATTATCAATAGTCTTCAATAATGTTAAACCGATAAAATACAATAGACAACCAAATTTAATCTGCAGCTGAATATGCAATCCATTGAAAGAGTCAAGTAGAAAATAAAGTCTACTATCTTTTAGGTTTTAAAAGGTTTTTCATCATCAAGTATAGCCGAGACTCGCTTTAATAAATATTCCACATCATCGAATCACCCCTCGCACTACTACCAAGGATATTCTTTAGTATCACGACCACAATTATTCATGCACTACGGGCCAAGAATATTTGTGTATTCATTAATGGTCATGATCATGCCAACAATCGTCCATCAATGCACTACTGACCAATCGAGGATTTTTATCACATCATTTGTAACATTACGGTCATGATTACACCGAATAGTCTCTCGGTCATAATCATACCAAGTCCATCTATGCACTACAGCCACGATGACTTTCAAAAAAATATAAACATGAGGATGATGACAATGATATAAGAATTCAATAAAACAAGTTCAAGAATTATTTTATCCGGGAAATTATTAACGCTCAAATTGTCAACATGATCTTCGTTTTGTAGAGTAAAATTCAAGAATGATCGTAAGAATATTTCCATGAAAAGATATCGGATGAAACGTAAATATCAAGGATATTCTACTAATTTCATGGAGTATAGAAGTCAAAGTTTTAACTAACCGGGTATAATAAAGAATGGAATAACAAAAGAAATCACCATGCATGCGATAGACCGCATGCACGAAGTTATTCCAATGTAATAATAAATAACTAACGGAACCGGTCGGTGAAAATTCACACCGATGTGATGTTCCAATGTAATAATAAAGATGGAACCAGATCCGGTGTAAAACACACGATAGGATATTCCAACGTATATAATAAAGATTTTAACCAGTCCTGTAAAACACACGCATGTGATGTTCCAATGTAATAATAAAGATGAACCAGTCCTGTAAAACACATGCATGATGTTCCAACAGAATAATAATAAAGATTTTAACCAGTCCTGTGTAAAACACACGCATGGATGTTCCAATGTATAATAGAATAATGTCACCAAGTATAGGGTAAACCACTTATACAAAGTTATTCCAATGTAATAATAAGCAATGGAATAACAACAGCTTCTCTTCATGAATAAGAAAAAGAATAACACCCTTACTTTTGGTAGGAGATTGAATACTTTGCGGCGATGTAAGAACAAAATACTCTTCTTCTTTCTCTTATTCTTTCTATACTTTCTCTCTATAGCTTGAATGAATTCGTGAAAATAATGAAGCCCTAGGCCTCTATTTATAGAAGATTTCTAGCTTAGCACCGCTTAGTGTGAAAAGGCAAGTGGCTCAATTTAATCGTTTCGACGCTCAGTAATGTGAAACGACAAGTGGTTCGACGCTTTGTAATGTGAAATGACAAGTGGTTCGACGTCTGGGTAAAGGTAATTACTATCGATGGTTGTAAATACTATCGACGAAGGTAAATACTATTCACAAGGGTAATTACTATCGACGGCGGTAAATACTATTCACAAGGGTAATTACTATTGGATGAAGGTAAATACTATTCACAAGGGTAATTACTATTGACGAAGGTAAATACTATTCACAAGGGTAATTACTATCAATGAAGAGACTCTTAGATGATGACATATACGAGCCCCCCATAAAATAATCAAACTTACCACAAATCATAACACATATTTAATCTTTCAATAATTATTAATCATTTATAACTCATCGCCTCAATTATTGATTTAATACTATAACATATTATACGATGATACTTTGACAATAATTGAATCAATAATATAAGAGATATGATGCAAAGAATTATCAGAGCAATAATTGAGCATAACTGGAGTGACTTCTCACGTAAGCATCAATAATCAATACTTAGTGTGCTACTATCAACCAATGCCAGACATCGTATTTCTTTTACCACCGGGTAGTTCAATGCTTTTAACGGTAAAAACTCCGCCGTTATTTTTATAAAAATATTTTTGTCGCTTTCTCAATCCGACAATAATGTTGTGGGGTCCACCAATGATTGAGCCATTATGCACGAATATTCCTAACAAAAAGAATATTCCCACCCAAACGAATATTTTATAACAACTTGCATACTTTGTAAAATTTATAAATATTACCCACAACTATAACATTATATCAAATTTATTCCATAATATTCAAAATAATATTTATAGAAAAATTCATCTTTATTTATAAAAGTCGGGGTCTTACGACATCTTGCTTTGTAGAGTAAAATTCAAGAATGCTCGTAAGAATATTTTCATGAAAAGATATCGGATGAAGTGCAAATATCAAGGATATTCCACTAATTTCATGGAGTATAGAAGTCAAAACTTTAACCAACCGAGTATAATAGAATATATGAAACCGCAAATGGATTTACGCATACGTGCGGTAATCCACGACATGCATCATTTCCACAATTTAATAAGGAATGAATACAAAGGATCATTCACCATGCATGTGGTAATCCACATGTATGCATTATTCCAAATGTAATAATAAAGAATGGAATAATGAAGGATTCACCATGCGTGCGATAGGCATCGCAAAAACAAAGTTATTCCCAATGTAATAATAAAGAATTGAACCAGTCATGCGTAAGAACATGCATGTGATATTCCGGCGTAATAATAAAGAACGGAACCCGTGTCGAGCAAAATTAAGCACCGCAAGCGGATATTCTAACGTAATAATAAAGAATGAAATAACAATGTAAATCACCACGCATTCGATAGATCGCATGCATGAAAGTTATTCCAATGTAATAATAATTAATGGAACTAGGTCAGGCGTAATACGCACCGACAGGATATTCCAACAGAATAATAATGAATGGAATAACAGAAGAATTTCACCATGTATGCGGTACTTCGCATATACAGGTTATTCCAACATAATAATAAAGAATGGAATAATAGAAGAATTTCACTAAGTATAGGGTAGCCCGCGTATACAAGTTATTCCAACAGAATAATAAAGAATGGAATAACAGAAGTTCTCTTTATGAATACGAAAGAAATAATATCCCTTACCTTAGAAGAACTGGATATTGGAAAAGTGAGGTAACATAATACTTTTCTTCTTTCTCTCTATAGTTTCTCTCTCTAGAGTTTCAGTGAATTCGTAAGAAATAATGAAGGAATGAGCTTCTATTTATAGGAGAATGGACTGAATAGTAACTAATTCATGAACGGTCCAGATTGATTTACTTTTTAACGAACGGTCCATATTGATTTACTATGCAGTATAAATAAAATATTCTAATAAAATAAAATATTTTAAATAAAATATAATATATTCTATTTATAATCTAATGAAACGAATAACTTTATAAAAGTATTTTGTTTTAAATAAAAAGATTTTACTATGCAAAATACTATGCAGGCACTATGCAAACACTATGTGTGACGCCCCCAAAATAGGTCCATTCCATCCAACCCATTCTGAGTCGCCAAATATATGGTACAGAAATAACTACAACTTTATTAATACATTTGTCGTGCAAAATACGACAATATATATCTTGTGAGTTTAAAACAATTATTGTTTTCTGTATAATATACATACCCAAATAAATCCTCATCACAATTATTTATACATTATTTTACAAAAATGGTGAGGACTACTAAACAACTCTCTCTATAACCATCATTCCATACCCCGACTCATACTCGCTACATTCTCGCCTCCTGATAAGAAAAATGGAACAAAAAGGAAAAGGGTGAGCTCAACTAGCCTAGTAAAGAATATTATGACTAAGATAATATACAACAAATTATCGTTAGTCTCCAACAGGGAAAAATCTAATAGAATACAATAGACAACCAGCTTTTAAATCAATCTTCGCAATGAAATAATAATTCATTAGAAGAGTTAAGTAGAGAATGCAAACTACTATCTTCTATATATGAATTTAAAAGTTCATCGTCGATATTTTATCCCCGTAACATCAATCAATATATATCTGAATCAAATATTCATCTTTGCACTACTGTGCCAAAGATATTCATCGATTAGGTCATGTTCATCTAAACACTGCTCATCTTTGCACTACGGGCCAAAGATATTAATCGGTCATTATGTTCATCTCAACACTGCTCATCTTTGCACTACGGGTCAAAGATATTCATCAATAAATCATTCATCTTTTGCACTACAAAGCCAAAGATATTCAAGAATATCATCATTTAGGACCGAGGATGATGAAAAATATTTTAAAGAAAACGAATCCAAAGTGAACAAAAGAACAATATTAAGGATTCGTATTTTAAACAATCCAAGTTCAAAAATACTTCATAAGTAATCAGAGTGGAGTAAAATTCAAGAATGATCAAAACATGGATACAATCAAAGATAGTATCCATAGTAGATATTTTGGACAAAAAGAAGAAATTTCATTTTTCTATGAATAAAGTCCGTATTCGTGAATAATTATCAGATACGTGAATAGTGGCGTGATATCGTTAATAGTAACTCCGACACCAAAAGATAGAAATTTCACAAAAAACATCATCACGCTTCGTGAATAGTACTCGTGAATAGTAACTGTAAGACCCCAACTTATTATTAATAAAATTTAATTTTCTCTATTTATTATTTTGAAATAGTAAGGGTTGATTTGATTAATGTGGATAGTTAGGGGTAAAATACGCAAATATTTCAAAATAAGCAAGTGGTTATAAAATATTCATTGTTGTTTTAGAATATTAAATGCGGGTAGCGACATGTGTGGGGCCCCATAACGGAAAGTTATTGGATGAAGAAAACGACAAATATAAGTTGTTTATAAATAATGGCGTGGTTATTCTTACTATCATTAATCATCGTTGGAATACCCGGTGGTTAAAACACACTAATCTGCCGTTGTTGAAAGAAGAGCACCAGTATTGCACCAATTATTGATTCTTACGTGAAAAGGCACTACTCAATAATTGTTACGAATTAATCTTATTCGATTTTATTTTATTTTATTGATTAATTATCATTGCGTTGATATTTTATATTCTTTGTTGTTTCAATAATTGTCATTACACAGTATTTTTTTATTATCGAAGCAATAATTCATATTATCTGAATAATATTATTAGATAACATTATTGGCAATGTCTAGAAAGTTCTGTCTAAGGAGAGGTTTGGTCACCTAATTGCGCGCCATGAAGAAGAAATTTTATTGTAAAGCCCCCTCTTCCTTGAACCTGCTGGTTGTCAATATTGTGATTCTGTAATATTATTTGTGAATAATTAATTATTGATTCATATGATGAGGAAAATATTGATTTTATGTGGATATAGATGGAGAAAAATTTTAAAATGACAATTGTTGAAAATTAATATTTTATCTTTTTCTGATAAAATAATTCATTTAAATATATTGTTTTAATAATATATTAACGGTGATATTTTTACAACGAATGCGGGATATATGAGTATACGAGGAGGAAGAGTATTTTTGTTGCAATAAATATTTAAAACATGTTAAACATGTCGGTGGACCCCATTTCTTGACCGAAATTTGATTATAAATGTAAAATCGCTTGCTTTGTGGATTTCTATCAATTTTTGTTTGGAATTTGGAAAACTTTTTTCTCAAAGTTGTAGAGAATTGAATTTCCTATAAAACTTGCGAGATTCGAATTTTCTGATAGAAGGGCTATTTATTATGAATTATTGAAGTTCAAGTTCAAATAATTGATTTTGGAAGTTTAAAATATTTTAAATAATAAAAACGTTTTTTGTTTGTTTTGTGGGCTACAACATGTGCATAATGAGCTGAGATCAGATCTAGGAAGGTTAGGCGTAGAAATCTTAATATATATATTAATATTTTATTAAATTTTCTGCTTTTGGTGTTCTAAAGATTTTCCTATAAATAGGGTGCTTGGTTAGAATTGAAAATCACACCGTAAATCAAGTTTTCTCTCTCTATATTATCGAGCGTATTCTTGTGAGTATTTTGAGTATACTTTGAGTATTGTTAGACAAAGGTAAGTTCCTTTCAAAGACTATACCCTAGTATTCCAAATTAGAAGTACTAATCTTTCGAGGTAAGGGATGTTATTTTCTTCTCAAATGATATTATTTCTTCAATATCATTATGCTAAAATATTGGTTGGAACTTTTATCAAATTTGGAACTTTTTCATGCTCTGGGTTACTATTCATGAGTTACTATTCACGAGTTACTATTCACGAGTTACTATTCACGAGTACTTATTCACGTAAGCGTGAAGATGTTTTTTGTGGAATTTCTATCTTTTGGTGTTGAGTTACTATTCACGATATCAAGCACTATTCACGATATCTATGACTATTCATCGAAAAATAAAATTTCTTCTTTTGTCCAAAATATCTATTCGGATACTAGCTTTGATTGTATCCATGTTTTGATCATTCTTGAATTTTACACCACTATGATTATTTTTTTGAGGTATTTTTGAACATGGATAAAACAAAGTACGAATCCTTAATCCTTAATCCTTGTCATTTTGTTTCAATCGGATTCGCTTTCTTTAAAAATATTTTTCATCATCCTCGATCTTAAATGATGATATTATTGAATATCTTTGGCCTCAGTAGTGCAAAGATGAATGATTTTTTTGAAGAATATCTTTGGTAGTAGTGCAAAAGATGAACAGTGTTTAGATGAACACGACCAATCGATGAATATCTTTGGCCAGAGTGCAAAGATGAATATTTGATTCCGATGTATATTGATTGATGTTACAGGGGATAAAAGATAGACGATGAACTTTTAAATTCATACATAGAAGATAGTAGTTTGCATTCTCTACTTAATTCTTCTAATGAATTATTATTTCATCACTGAATATTGGTTTAAAAACTTGTTGTCTATTGTATTCTATTAGTTTTTTTTCCCTGTTGAAGACTAATGATAATTTGTTGTATATTATCTTAGTCATAATATTCTTTCTTCGAGCTAGTTGAGCTCACCCTTTTCCTTGTTGTTCCATTTTTCTTCTCGTGAGGCGAGAATGTAGGGAGTACTAATGGGTATGGAATGAAGGTTCTAGAGAGAGTTGTTTAGTAGTCCTCACCATTTTTATAAAATAATGTATCAATAATTATGATGGGGATTTATTTGCGTGTGGATATTATCTAGATGGAAATATCTCAGTATTTAAACTCACAGCTTTATATGTTGTAATAATAAAGTTGTAGTTATTTCGCATACATGTATTTGGCGACTCGTAATGGGTTGGATGGAATGGACCTATTTTGGGGCGTCCACAAATGGTATCGAGCTATAAGTAAAGAGCCCCGAGCCTCTCATTTGGTGACTTCGTTGATGGGGATGCACCGGCCGGACTCTCCGTGGGGGCCGCTTGAATGCTGGGTGGCAAACCGATAGGTATCAATGTGAGGTCTTGACACAAGTTGGTGTCCAGAGTTACGGTTGGTATCGAGCTTAGGGATATGATCTCCGCGAGATCGGGAATAGAACTAGGAGGGAGAGATGAGTAAATCATTCGCTAGTGTGTCCTACCTAAGCTTATTTGTTAGTTGGTCCGTATATAGGGATATTATGTGATATATTGATTTCCTTAATTAACCCTTGTTTTATGACAGTATTTGAGAATGTCGAATGAGAATATTAACAATGGAAATGAGGCCGTGGAGACGCTCAGTACTCACCAACGAGGAGAACGTCAACAGTCGGCAATGTTCCTCCCGTGAACAACACCATTGAAAGCGATGATGATGAACGAGGGGATGTTTAGAAGTTTTTTGCGGTTCATGCAAAATCGAGACGAGGAGACTCGTGTTCAAAATACTGAGGAGGAAATGATAGCAATTCACACGGGTTGTCACAAACAAGCAGCTTCAAAGAGTTGGGACCACCGAATTTAAGGAAAACCGGATCCGATCATGGCGGAAACATGGGTCAAGCAAATTACCAAGATATTCAATGTCTTGGGATGCACTGAGGAACAGAAGGTTCCATTCGCCACCTTTATGTTCCGTGGCGAAGCGACCACTCATCGGTGGGAGTCTATGAAGCGTACCCATCCAGTACTTTTCGGCGATGTCTTGGGAGACGTTTGAAGCTATTTAATGACAAATACTTTCCGAAAGTGTTCGTCGTATGAAGGAAGTGGAGTTCATCGATTGGAACAAAACAACATGATTTGGTGTCTCAAGACGAGGCAAAGTTTGCGAGTTATCCGGTTTGCACCTCATTTGGTGGAGAATGAGGAACGATGACGCGGATGTTTCGAGAGGTTTGAAACCCTAAGATACGACAATATCTCATTTCTCATAAATTTTCTCTCTATTCGGATGTTGTTAATGTGGCTCAATTGTTAGAAAGCGAGATAACGAGTATATTCAACCAAGGGACCATAACCGAGGATCGTACTGTAGATAGCGGTCAACGAATAATGATAACCAAATGGAGAAAGAAAAGACGGACAAAAATGGTAACCACTCTGGTGATAATCATGGCCATGAAAATAGAAGAAGTGAGTTAGGAGGAGATTTTAAAAGAGGAGATTTAACAATGACCATGTGAAGACGACAAAGTCTTGCGTGAAGAATCGGGCTCTAAGGAGGAGAACGACCACCCGGCCATATGTTACAAATGCGGAAAGAGGACATATCGATCAAACCGCCTACAACAGCTTTAAGGTATGCTATAATTGTGGAAAGGAAGGACATATCGCTCGAGATTGTACAATGAATAAACCTAGTTCAATGGGGACGGTGACTCAAAAGATCGTCCCGAAAAGTCAAAGTCAACGATTCCGGAAGAAGCGTTTGTTGTGGATCGGTCATAATGCGAGGAACCCAAACGAGGTGATCACGGGTAAGCTATTTATAAATTCTTGCGAAGTTTATACCTTACTTGATACCGGTGCATACCCATTCATTTATCTCTCCTACTTGTGCTCAACGCTTAAACTTGACTCGGGAGAAATTAGACTTTGACCTATCTGTGGAAACTCCGTTAGGAGAAACTTTCATCACATCCACTCGCTTATAAATCTTGTTTGATTCAAGTTGGCACCATCACCTTACCTGTTGACCTTATCTCTTTAAAGATACTTGCTTTTGATGTGATTTTAGGGATTGATTGGTTAACTACTCATCATGCCAAAATTGATTGTTTTCGTAAGGTTGTTAGTTTTCATATTCCTAACCAACCTGTTGTGCGAATTCAAGCAACTAAACCATTAAAATCAATCAACGCTATATCTAATCATAAAGCTATTCGCTTATTGAAAAACGGATTTCAAGCTTTCTTAGCCCATGTTATGGATTTGAATAAAGACACGTCAAATTTGAATAATATTCTGCTTTTTATTGACTTTCCCGACGTATTTCAAGAACTTCCTTGCCTACCCCCGTAACGTGAAGTTGAATTCTTTATTGATCTTGAACCCGCACAAAGCCCATTTCTAAAACCCCATATCGAATGGCTCCTATTGAACTTCAGAGTTAAAGGTCCAACTACGAGAATTGTTGGACATCGGTTTCATCTGTCTTAAGTACATCTCCTCGGGGTGCTCCTGCTTTATTTGTAAAGAAGAAAGACGGGAGTATGCGACTTTGTATTGACTATCGGAATTGAACCATGTCACCATCAAGAATAGGTATCCTCTACCTCGTATTGATGACTTGTTTGACCAATTCTGCAGGGGCACAATTCTTTTCAAAATTGATCTTCGCTTACGGATATCATCAATTTGAAGATTAGAACCGAGGATATTCCAAAGACGCCTTTTCGAACTCGGTATGGGCATTATGAATTCTTAGTCATGTCTTTCGGACTAACTAATGCTCCTGCGGCTTTCATGGATATGATGAACCGAGTATTCAAGAATATTTGGATCAATTCGTTGTTGTCTTTATTGATGACATCCTTATATATTCCAAAAGCCGTGAAGATCATGAGCACCATTTGAAGTTTGGTACTCCAAAGGCTTCGTGAAAACCAACTATATGCCAAATTGAAGAAATGCGAGTTCGCTTGAGGAAGTAGCATTCCTTGGGCACATGGTGTCGAAACATGGAATATCTGCTGATCCGCCAAGATTGAAGCAATACAAAGTTGGGAGCAACCAAGTCGGTGGATCAAGTCACGTAGCTTTTTGGGCTTAATTGGTTATTATCGGAGATTCGTGGAAGGGTTTTCTCGAATCGCTACTCCATTAACTCAAATAACTCGGAAGGATACAAAATTCGTTTGGAGCGAAGAATGCGAGAAGAGTTTCCAAGAGCTTAAGAGGAGACTTATTTCGCAAGACTGTCTAACAATACCATCCGGTTTGGATGGATTTGTTATCTACTGATGATGCTTGAGTGCTAAGGGTTAGGATGTGTTCTCATGCAACGTGGGAAAGTCATAGCCTATGCCTCGCGACAACTTAAAGAGTATGAGAGGAATTATCCTACTCATGATCTAGAGTTAGCGGCGATAAGCGTTTCGCTTAAAGATATGGAGGCACTATCTATATGGGGAGAAAGTAGAGATATATTCGCACCATAAAAGCCTTAAATATTTTTTCACTCAAAAAGAACTCAACACGCGGCGGCGACGTTGGCTCGAGCTATTGAAAGACTACGACCACACTATTCAATACCATCCTCGAAAAGCGAACGTGGTAGGCGACGCGTTGAGTAGAAGATCATATGCGGAAACGAAAAGCGATGATGTCAAGTATACGACAGAGCCAACTTTAATAGAAAAAGTTAAGGTTGCTCGCCACCGAATCTTGAAGGTGATGCGTATGAAGAAGAAAAAGTACAAGAATTAGCTATTCCTAAGCGAGAATTGATGAAGAAGGAATACTTGAGTCCACTCTGAACTTTGTGTTCCTAACGACTCGATTTGAAGTACAAGATTATAATGGAGGCACACAATACACCATTTGCAATCCATCCTGGAAGTACTAAAATGTATCGTGATCTTCGACATACATTTTGGTGGAACAATATGAAGAGAGAGATTACAAAGTTTATCTCGATGTGTTTAACTTGTCAACGTGTAAAGGCGAGCATCTAGTACCTAAGGGTCCGTTGCAACCACTTGAGATTCCGAAATGGAAGTGGAACATATTACCATGGATTTCGTTACTGGGTCTTCCTACGGTTTCTCAAGGCATCAATGCTATTTGGGTTATTGTTGATAGATTAACCAAGTCTCGCTCATTTCTTGCCGATACGGAGACTTATTCCCTTGAACGTCTTGCTAGTATGCGTAAATGAGATTGTGAGGTTGCATGGCATGCCTGTATCCATAGTTTTGGATCGTGACCCAAGATTCACTTCAAGATTTTGGGTTAGCTTGCAAAAAGCTATGGGCACGGATTTGCGATTTAGTTCTTAAGCATACCATCCCCAAACAGATGCATAATCGAGAGGACTATTCAAACTCTTGAAGATTTATTAAGACTCGTGTCCTGACTTCAAGGCGGTTGGGATAAGTATTTACCATCAGTGGAATTCTCCTACAACAACAGTTATCGTGCAAGTATAGGTGTGGCTCCATTCAAGCATTATATGGACGAAAATGTCGTTCTCCAATATGTTGGGATGAGGTGGGTGAAGCAACATTGTTGGGACCCGAGTTAAGACGTATGACTACCGAAAAGATTCAAATGATTCGACAACGTATACAAACGGCATAAGATCGACAAAAGAGTTATGCGGATCTTCATCGAAAGGACGTGGAATTTAGTGTAGGGATCATGTATTGTTGCGAGTTGCTCCATGGAAGGGAGTTACAAGATTTGGGAAGAGAGGAAAGCTCAATCCACGATTTATTGGTCCATTTCAAATTCTTGATCGAGTAGGAAATGTAGCTTTATAGACTTGCGTTACCTCCTCCGAGTATGTCTCGTGTTCATAATGTGTTTCACATATCTCAGCATTTCAGAAATATGTGAAAGACCCGAACCACGTTATAGAGTTAGAATCGGACGAAATAGCCAAGACTTAACGTATGAGGAGATACCGTTAAGATCTTGGATAGGAAGGAGCATGTCCTACGCCAAGAAAGGTCATACCACAAGTTAAAGTTACGTGGAGGAATCATGCTATAGAGGAAATGACACAGGAATTGGAAACGGAAATGAAAGCGAGGTATCCTCACCTTTTGAAACACCAGTACGTCGTCGTCAATTTCGAGGACAAAATTTCATAAGGAGGGAGGTTGTAAGACCCCAACTTATTATTAATGAAATTTAATTTTCTATTTATTATTTTGAAATAGTAAGGGTTGATTTGATTAATGTGGATAGTTAGGGGTAAAATACGCAAATATTTCAAAATAAGCAAGTGGTTATAAAATATTCATTGTTGTTTGAGAATATTAAATATTAACCGCCAGAGCGTCGATAATGTGGGCCCCATAACTAAAGTGATTGGATGAAGAAAACGACAAATATAAGTTGTTTATAAATAATGGCGTAGTTATTACTGCTTATCATTGTTGGAATACCCGGTTTAAAACACACTAATACGCGTTGTTGAACAAGAAGCACACCAGTATTGCACCAATTATTGATTCTTACGTGAAGGCACTACTCAATAATTGTTACAGATAATTAATTTATTCAAAGATTTTATTTTATTGATTCAATAATTGTTGCGTTGATATTTTATATTCATTGTTGTTTCAATAATTGTCATTACACATATTTTTTTATTATCGAAGCAATAATTCATATTATCCTGAATAATATTATTAGATAACATTATTGGCAATGTCTAGAAAGTTCTGCCTAAGGAGAGGTTTGGTCACCTAATTGCACGCCAAGAAGAAGAAATTCTTATTGTAAAGCCCCTTTTCCTGAACCGCACGGTTGTTAATATTGTGATTCTGTAATATTATTTGTGAATAATTAATTATTGAATCATATGATGAGGAAAATATTGATTTTATGTGGATATAGATGGAGAAAAATTTAAAATGACAATTGTTGAAAATTAATATTTTATCTTTTTTCTCGATAAAATAATTCATTTAAATATATTATTTTAATAATATATTAACGGTGATATTTTTACAACGAATGTGGGATATATGAGTATACGAGGAGGAAGAGTATTTTTGTTGCAATAAATATTTAAAACATGTTAAACATGTCGGTGGACCCCATTTCTTGACTGAAATTTGATTATAGCCTGTAAAATCGTCTGTTTGTGGATTTCGGTCAATTTCTGTTTGGAATTTGGAAAAACTTTCTTCTGCAAAGTTGTAGAGAATTGAATTTCCTATAAAAATTCGTGAGATTCGAATTTTCTGATAAAAGGGCTATTTATTATGAATTATTGAAGTTCAAGTCTCAAAATAATTGATTTTTGGAAGTTTAAAATATTTTAAATAATAAAAACGTTTTTGTTTGTTTTGTGGGCTACAACATGTGCATAATGAGCTGAGATCAGATCTAGGAAGGTTGGCTTAGAAATCTTAATATATATATTAATATTTTATTAAATTTTCTCGCTTTATTGTGTTCTAAGCATTTTCCTATAAATAGGTGTGCTTAGTTAAATTGAAAATCACACCGTAAACAAAGTTTTCTCTCTCTATATTATCGAAGCGTATTCTTGTGAGTATTTTGAGTATACTTTGAGTATTGTTAGGCAGTTGCAAGTTCCTTCAAAGATATACTCTAGATTCCAAATTAGTAAGTCTTAATCTTCTTCGAGGTAAGGGATGTTATTTTCTTCTCAAATGATATTATTTCTTCAATATCATTATCTTTGAAATATTGGTTGGAACTTTTATCAAATTTGGAACTTTTTCATATCGGGTTACTATTCATGAGTTACTATTCACGAGTTCTTACTATTCATGAGTTACTATTCACGATTCTTATTCACGAAGTACTATTCATGAAGCGCGTGAAGATGTTTTTTGTGGAATTTCTATCTTTTGGTGTTGGAGTTACTATTCACGATATAATTATTCACTATTCACGATATCGTCACTATTCACCGATAAAAATAAAATTTCTTCTTTTTGTCCAAAATATCTATTCGGATACTAGCTTTGATTGTATCCATGTTTTGATCATTCTTGAATTTTACACCACTATGATTATTTTTGAGGTATTTTGAACATGGATAAAACAAAGTACGAATCCTTAATCCTTAATCCTTGTCATTTTGTTTCACCGGATTCGCTTTTTTAAAATATTTTCATCATCCTCGGTCTTAAATGATGATATTATTGAATATCTTTGGCCTGTAGTGCAAAAGATGAATGATTTTTGAAGAATATCTTTGGTAGTAGTGCAAAGATGAGCAGTGTTTAGATGAACACGACCAATGATGAATATCTTTGGCACAGAGTGCAAAGATGAATATTTGATTCCGTATGTATATTGATTGATGTTACGGGGATAAAAGATGAGCGATGAACTTTTAAATTCATACATAGAAGATAGTTGTTTACATTCTCTACTTAACTCTTCTAATGAATTATTATTTCATTATGCGAATATTGGTTTAAAAACTTGTTGTCTATTGTATTCTATTAGTTTTTTTTCCCCTGTTGAAGACTAATGATAATTTGTTGTATATTATCTTAGTCATAATATTCTTTTTATTGAGCTAGTTGAGCTCACCCTTTTCATTGTTGTTCCATTTTTCTTCTCGGGGAGGCGAGAATGTAAATGTAGTACTAGTCGGGGTATGGAATGAAGGTTCTAGAGAGAGTTGTTTAGTAGTCCTCACCATTTTTATAAAATAATGTATCAATAATTATGATGGGGATTTATTTGCGTGTGGATATTGTCTAGATGGAAATATCTGTATTTAAACTCACAGTTTATATGTTGTAATAATAAAGTTGTAGTTATTTCTGTACCATGTATTTGGCGACTCAGAATGGGTTGGATGGAATGAACCTATTTTGGGGGCGTCACAGTAACTCGTGAATAGTAACTCATGAATAGTAACTCGTGAATAGTAACCCCGACATGAAAAATTTCCAAATTTGATAAAAATTTCCAACCAATATTTCGACATAATGATATTGAAGAAATAATATCATTTTTGAATAAAATAACATCCCTTACCTCGAACGACAGTACTTCTAGTTGAAACACCTGATATAAAGCTATGACTTGAACTTGCACCAGATAGCAATACTCAAAGTATACTCAAAATACTCACAAGAATACGCTCGATAATATAGAGAGAAAAACTTCATTTTACGGTGTGATTTTCAATTCTAACCTAAGACCCTATTTATAGGAAAATGATTAGAACACCAAAAGTAGAAAATTTAATATAATAATAATATATATATTAATTTGTTCACGCCCACTTAGAATCATCTGAATTCAAAGAACTTAGCATGTGTTAAAGATGCCCACCAAACACAAAAATCGTTTTTCTTATTTAAATTATTTTAAACTTCCAAAAATCAATTATTTCGGAGCTTTGGAACTTCAATAATTCATAATAAATAGCCCTTTTATCTGAAAATTTGAATCTCGCGAATTTTTATAGGAAATTCAATTCTCTACAACTTTGCAGAAGAAAGTTTTTCCAAATTCCAAACAGAAATTGACCGAAATCCATAAACGGACGATTTTACAAGCTATAGTCAAATTTAAGTCAAGAAATGGGGTCCACCGACACACAAAACATGTGTTAATCATTTAATGCCACAAAAATACTCTTCCTCCTCATATACTCACATATCGCACATTCATTATAAAAATATCACCGTTAATATATTATTAAAATAATATATTTAAATGAATTATTTTATCAGAAAAAGATAAAATATTAATTTTCAACAATTGTCATTTTAAAAATTTTCTCCATCTATATCCACATAAAATCAATATTTTCCTCATCATATAAATCAATAATTAATTATTCTCAAATAATATTACAGAATCACAAGATCGGGCAACCAGCCGCTCCTGTCCAGAGGGGGCTTTCCAATAAGGATCTCTCCTTCATCGCGCGCAGCAATTAGTGTGACCAAACCTCTCCTGTATGTAACTTTCTAGACATTGCCAATAATGTTATCCAATAATATTATTCAGATAATATGAATTATTGTCTCGATAATGGAAAATACTATGTAATGACAATTTATCAAAACAACAAGAATATAAAATATCAATGGAGCAATTATTGAATCAATAAAATAAAATATCTTGAATAGTAATTATCGTAATAATTATTGAGTAAAGGCCTTCACGTAAGAATCAATAATTGGTGCAATACCGCAAGCTATCGTTTAACAACGCGTATTAGTGTGTTTTAACCACCGGGTATTCCAACAAAGATAATTGTAATTCACGCCAAGTTATTTATAAACAACTTATATTTGTCGCTTTCTTCATCCAATCGCTTTTCTTTATGGGGCCCACAAAAGATCGCAGGCCGTCAGTCTTTAATATTCCCCACGAGCATTTAATATTCCACGACCAAACGAATATTCCCCGAACAATAATGAATATTTTATAACCACTTGCTTATTCAAATATTTGCATATTTTACCCATAACTATCCACATTAATCAAATCAACCCTTACTATTTCAAAATAATAAATAGAGGAAAATAAATTTCATTTATTAATAATTTGGGGTCTTACAACCTCCCTTCTTATGAAATTTCGTCCTCGAAATTAACGTGACGCATACACAGTTTCAAAAGATGAGAATACCTCGCTTTCATTTTCGCTTTCCAACTCCTAGGTCATTTCCTCAATAAAGCATGGTTTCTCCACAAAACTTTAACTTGTGGTATAACCTCCAGATATAGAACATGCTCTTTCCTATCCAAGATCTTGACAGTACCTCCCTCGTGACGTTAAGTCTTCTATTATCTCGTCTCGGTTCTAACTCAATGACGTGGTTCGGGTCAGTCCACATATTTACGTAACATCGATACGTGAAAAACGCATGAACACGCCATACTACTTGGCGGTAAAACGAGTCTATAGGCCACGCTTCCTATTCGATCGAGAATTTCAAATGGATTAATAAATCGAAGGTTTGTGCTTTCCTCACCTCACCGATTCTCGCTTTTGAAATAACAACTTTGCACCTCCTTCTTCAAATTCATCACTCGGTGTGTAGCTTGAATAACTTTAACTTTATCGATTAAAGTCGATTATACTCAGATATCATCACGTGGGTACCTAGAGTTTTCATCTCCATCTCTATTATTTGTAAATTATACTGAAATGAGTCTTTGACAATATTGTACTCAGATTTCAGATATACGATCTTCTACTCAACACGCCGCCTACCACGCTTCGCTTTTCCAGATGGCATGGTCGTAACATGTACAAAAATGGGTCTCCTCTTGAGTTCTTCAAGCTCTTCCTACATTCTTTGCTCCATTCGAATTTTGTATCTCTACGAGTCACCGTTAATGGAATAGCGATTCGAGAATATCCTTCAACGAATCTCCGATAATAACCAACTAAGCCTGAAAGCTATGTATTTCGATTACCGACTTTAGGTTGTTCTCAATCGTGACTCATATCCCAACCTTGATAAGACGTTACAATGACACCTATCGCTTTACTATCGCATCGAATATGGTGTCCCCACGGAGAGTCTCGCTTCGGTGCATTCCACAAAGGAAGTCACCAGATAAAGGCTCAGTACCAAATTTATAGTTGAATTTTAACTCAAAGTTCAATAGAGCCATTCGATATGAGATTTTAGAAATGAGTTTTGTACCGGGTTCAAAGTCGATACAAAATTTAATATCGAAGCTTTGGGAGTAAGCCAAGAAATTCTTCAGAAATACGACGTGAAAAATTAATAACAACAGAATATTATTCAAATCGACGTGTCTTTATTCAAATCCATAACATGGACTAAGAAAACTTGACATCCGAATAAACGAATGACTTCATGGCTTGATATGAAAATGTTTGACTACAATGGTTTGATTGCTTGAATTCAATAACAAAGTTGCTTAGGAATATGAAAACTAACAACCTTACGAAAAGTAATCAATTTCGGCATGATGAGTAGTTAACCTTAAAATCACATCAAAAGCAAATATCTCTATAGAAATAAGGTTAACGTAAATGTGATAGTGCTAACCCAATCAAGCAAGATTTCTAAACAACGGATGTAATAAAAGTTTCTCCTAACTGAGTCTCCATAAATAGGTCAAAGTCTAATTTCTCCATAGTCAAGTTCAAACGCTGAGCGCAAAGCAAGAGAGATAAAAAGAATGGGTAGAACCCAGATTCTAGTAAGGTATAAACTTCGCAAGAATTTATAATTAACTAACCTGTATAACTTCGTCGGGTTCCTCGCATTTTGACCCCACAACAAACGCCTTCCAGAACCATTGACTTTGACTTTTCTCGGGACATCCTTTTGAGTCACCATTCCTCGCTGGACTGGGGTTCGATATCGCATAATCTCGAGCGATATGTCATTCTTTTCCATAATTATAGCATACCTTAAACTGTTGTAGGGCGCTTTGGTATGATATGTCCTCTTTCCCGCATTTGTAACATACGTCCACCGGTCTTTCTCATCCCTTCGAACCAGCTTCTATCAAGCGCCGACGCCTTCACATGGTCGTTGTTGAATCTCCTTTTTTAAATCTCCTCCCGACTCGCTTTCTTCTATTTTCACGGCCACGATTACCACCGTAGTGGTTACCGCCTTTGTCTCGTATTCTTCTTTCTCCGCCGGTTATCGTTATTCGATGATCGCTATCTTCTGATCCTCGTTATATGTCCCTCGGTTGAACGTATCAAGTTATCTCGCCTCTAACAACCGAGCCCCATTGACAACATCCGGATAGAGAGAAAATTTATGAGAAATGAGATATCGGCGTATGCCGGGTTTCAAACCTCTCGTAAACATCCGCGTCATATCGCTCCTCATTCTCCACCAAATGAGGTGCAAACTCGATAACTCCGCTGAACTTCGCTTGTGACCGGGACACCGCCATGTTATTCTCGCCCATCCTAATAAACTCTACTTCCTTCATATGATTTAATACTTTCGTGGAAGTACTTGTCATTGAACTATTTCAAACGCTCTCCACGACATGCCGAGTGCAAATGGATGGGTACGCTTCACGATTCCCCACCAAGAATCTGCCTCGTTACGGAACATAAAAGTAGCGAATGGAACTTTCGTTCTCCGCATCCCAAGACATCGAATATCTTGGTAATTTGTTTGACCCACGCCTCCGCCTTTAATCGGATCCGCTTTCCCCAGCACTCGTGCTCCCAACTCTTTGAACCGCTTGGTCGTGACCACCCGTGAATTGCTATCATTTCCTCCTCAGATTTTGAACACGAGTCTCCTCGTCTGATTTTGCATGAAACCGCAAAAAGCTTCTAAACATCCCCTCGCTCATCATTTGCTCAAGGGTGTTGTTCACATGAGGTACATTGCACAATTTGCATACGCTCTCCTCGTTGGTAAGACAAGCATCTCCACGATCTCATTTACTCCATCGTTAATATTCTCACTCAACATTCTTAAATACCGCATCATAAAACAAGGGTTAATTAAGGAAATCAATATATCACATAATATCCCTATATACTTACCAACTAACAAATAAGCTTAGGTAGGACACACTAGCGAATGATTTACTCGCCTCTCCCTCCTAGTTCTATTCCCCGATCTCCGCCAGAGATCATATCCCTAAGCTCGATACTAACCGTGACGCCCCAAAATAGGTCCATTCCATCCAACCCATTCTCGAGTCACCAAATACATGGTACGTAAATAACTACAACTTTATTAATACATTTGTCGTGCAAAAATACGACAACATATATATATGTTGAGTTTAAATACAATTATTGTCTTCTAGAAATATACATACCCAAATAAATCCTCATCACAATTATTTATACATTATTTTACAAAAATGGTGAGGACTACTAAACAACTCTCTCTATAACCATCATTCCATACCCCAACTCATACTCGCTACATTCTCGCCTCCCGAGAAGAAAAATGGAACAAAAAGGAAAAGGGTGAGCTCAACTAGCCTAAAGAAAGAATATTATGACTAAGATAATATACAACAAATTATCGTTAGTCTCCAACAGGAAAAATCTAATAGAATACAATAGACAACCAGCTTTTAAATCAATCTTCGCAATGAAATAATAATTCATTAGAAGAGTTAAGTAGAGAATGCAAACTACTATCTTCTATATATGAATTTAAAAGTTCATCGTCGATATTTTATCCTCAGTAACATCAATCAATATATATCTCGAATCAAATATTCATCTTTGCACTACAGCCAAAGATATTCATCACTTAGTCATGTTCATCTAAACACTGCTCATCTTTGCACTACGCCCAAAGATATTAATCACCAAGTCATGTTCATCTCAACACTGCTCATCTTCAGCACTACGGCCAAAGATATTCATCAATAAATCATTCATCTTTGCACTACAAAGCCAAAGATATTCAAGAATATCATCATTTAGACCGAGATGATGATGAAAAATATTTTAAAGAAAACGAATCCAAAGAAACAAAAGAACAATATTAAGGATTCAGTATTTTTAACAATCCAAGTTCAAAAATACTTCATAAGTAATCGAGTGGAGTAAAATTCAAGAATGATCAAAACATGGATACAATCAAAGCTAGTATCCATAATAGATATTTTGGACAAAAAGAAGAAATTTTATTTTTCTATGAATAGTGCCAGATTCGTGAATATAAGTCGTCAGATACGTGAATAGTGCCGTAGATAACGCTAATAGTAACTCCGACACCAAAAGATAGAAATTTCACAAAAAACATCATCACGCTTCGTGAATAGAACTCGTGAATAAGAATCGTGAATAATAACTCATGAATAATAGTAACTCATGAATAAGAATCGTGAATAAGTAACCCCGACATGAAAAATTTCCAAATTTGATAAAATTTCCAACCAATATTTCTAAGATAATGATATCAAGAAATAATATCATTTTCGAATAAAATAACATCCTTACCTCGAAAGACAAGATTTCTAGTTGAAACACCTGATATAAAGCTATGACTTGAACTTGCACCAGATAGCAATACTCAAAGTATACTCAAAATACTCACAAGAATACGCCGATAATATAGAGAGAGAAAACTTCAGCTTCGTGTGTGATTTTCAATTCTAACCTAAGACCCTATTTATAGAAAATGCTTAGAACACCAAAAGAAAATTTAATATAATAATAATATATATATTAATTTGTCTACGCCCACTTAGAATCATCTGAATTCAGCAACTTAGCATGTGTTAAAGATGCCCACCAAACACAAAAAAAACTTTTCTTATTTAAATTATTTTAAACTTCCAAAATCAATTATTTTGAGCTTTGGAACTTCAATAATTCAAATAAATAGCCCTTTTATCTGAAAAATTTGAATCTCATGCACAATTTTTATAGGAAATTCAATTCTCTACAACTTTGCGTAAGAAAGTTTTTCCAAATTCCAAATGTAAAATTGACCAAATCCATAAACCAAGCGATTTTACAAGCTATAATCAAATTTAAGTCAAGAAATGGGGTCCACCGACACACAAAAACATGTGTTAATCATTTAATGCCACAAAATACTCTTCCTCCTCATATACTCACATATCGCACATTCATTATAAAAATATCACCGCTATATATATTATTAAAATAATATATTTAAATGAATTATTTTATCGTAAAAAGATAAAATATTAATTTTCAACAATTGTCATTTTAAAATTTTCTCCATCTATATCCACATAAAATCAATATTTTCCTCATCATATAAATCAATAATTAATTATTCACAAATAATATTACGTAATCACAAGATCGGGCAACCAAATTGCTCCTGTGAAAGAGGGGGCTTTTCAATAAGGATCTTCTCCTTATCGGTGCAAGCAATTAGGTGACCAAACCTCTCCTTAGACAGAACTTTCTAGACATTGCCAATAATGTTATCCAATAATATTATTCAGATAATATGAATTATTTCTCCGATAATGGAAAATACTATGTAATGACAATTTATTAAAACAACAGTAATATAAAATATCAATGCAGCAATTATTGAATCAATAAAATAAAATACCGAATAAGAATTATCGTAATAATTATCGAGTAGTGCCTTCACGTAAGAATCAATAATTGGTGCAATACCGCGCTACTCGCTCAACAACGCCAGATTAGTGTGTTTTAACCAATTTGTATTCCAACAAGATAATCTGTGAATAACTACGCCGCTATTTATAAACAACTTATATTTGTCGCTTTCTTCATCCAATCGCTTTCCGTTATGGGGCCAAAAAAGATCATACCGTCAGCATTTAATATTCCCCGACAAGATTTAATATTCCACGACCAAACGAATATTCCCCACAATAATGAATATTTTATAACCACTTGCTTATTCAAATATTTATGATTTTACCCATAACTATCCACATTAATCAAATCAACCCTTACTATTTCAAAATAATAAATAGAGGAAAATAAATTTCATTTATTAATAATTTGGGGTCTTACACTATGCATAATAAAATATAATATATTCTAATTATTGTCTAATAAAACAAATAACTTTATAAAATTATTATGTTTTATATAAAAAGCTTTTCTGTTTTATTACATTAATAATACTAATAAAATAAATTTATATATATATATATATACCTCAATATATTTAACAACATATATATTACTCAATATACCTCAATATACTTCATAAAAAGACACCTCAATATATTTAACAACATTTATCATCATTATTATAATTCACAATATTAATCGACTAGGTCGCCCTGTGAAAGAGGGGGCTTTCCAATAAGGATTTCTCCCTATCAGGCAAGCAATCGGTGACCAAAACCTCTCTTGGCGTAACTTCTAGACATCGTTAATATTGTAAATAATAATATTAATAACTTTCATCATCTCAATTATGGATTTAATAATATAAAAATATTGACAATAGTTGAATCAAATAATGTGAGATACTATATCGAGAATTATCAGTAGTAATAATTGAACAAAAAACCGAAATGACTTCTCACGTAAGCATCAATAATCAATAATGTGTGCTACTATGTAACCACGCGTATTATTGTACTTTTACAACCGAGTAGTTCAACAGTTTTAACGGTAAAACTTCCGCCATTATTTTTATAAAAATAATTTTGTCGCTTTTCTTAATCCGATAATAATTCCGTTAGGGGGTCCACTAATGATTGTCTTGCCGCATTTAATATTCCTGTTAAAATGATTATTCCCCGACCAATTTAATATTATATAACAACTTGCATACTTTGTAAAATTTATAAATATTACTCACAACTATAACATTATATCAAATTCATTCGATAATATCCAAAAAAATATTTCGAGAAATTTAAAACTTTATTCATAAAATCTGGGGTCTCACAATCTCCCCTCCTTATGAAATTTCGCCCTCGAAATTTACGTACGTACCTGGTATGCCGAATAGATGAGGATACCTTGACTTCATTTCAGATTCTAACTCTTGAGGTATAACCTTTGAGTGTTGAATACGATCCTTCTTATTCAATATTTTAACACGTATTTCCTCATACATTAAATCTTCCGCTATCTCGTTCAGTTCTAAATCAATAATGTGGTTCGGGTCATCCACATATTTACGTAACATCGATACGTGAAAAACGTTATGAACACGCGACATACTTGGAGGTAAAACGAGTCTATAGGCCATAGTTCCTACTCGATCGAGGATTTCAAATGGGCCAATAAAATTGAGGGTTGAGATTTCCTCTCTTCATCGATTCTTGCTTCTAGAATAACGCCCTCTTGAACCTTCTTCTTCACATTCATCAGCTCTGAGTATGTAGCTTGAGCGGCTTTAACATTATCGACTAAAGTTGATTCTAATAGTATATTTGTTATCTTCACGTGGGTTCGTATATTCACACTCGTAAATGTATACGATCTTCTACTCAACACGTCAGCTACCACGTTCGCTTTTCCACGATGGTATTGAATGGTCGTAACCTTCAACGGCTCGAGCCATCGTCTTTGGCGCATTATAGATTCGTTTTGGTTGAAGAAATATTTAAGGGTTTTAGAAATGAGTTTTGTACTGGGGTCAATACAAAATTTGATTTTACGCTCTAGGGGTAGGCTAAGAAGTCTTCAAGATTACGTCAGGAAATTTATTAACAATAGAAATATCGTTTAAAAACTGTGACTCTCATCCAAGACTTGGATAACACGTCACATTGATATCTATCAACTTGCCACCGTTATTCACGACGTTCCCTATGGATATTCTAGCTTCGGTGTATTCCAAGACTTAGAAGTCACCAGCGAAGGGCTCGGGGCTCTTTACTTATGGCTTGATATGATAATGATTGATTTTAGTGGTTTGGTTGCTTGAATTCGCATGATAGGTTGGTTAAGAATATGAAAGCTAACAACCTTACGAAAAGCTTGATGAGTAGTTAACCAATCGCTTCCTAAAATCACATCAAAGGCAAGTATTTTCAAAGAGATAAGATCAACAGGTAACGTGAAAGTGTCGATTTGAATCAAACAAGATTTATAAATAGTGGAGGTAACGAAGATTTCTACTAACGGAGTTTCAACAGATAAGTCAAAGTCTAATTTCTCAGGAGTCAAATTTAAACGTCTCACGCAAGCAAGAGAGATAAAAGATTGGGTAGTACCGGTATCTAATAAGGTATAGACTTCGCAAGAATTTATGATTAACTTACCCGTAATAACCTTGTTCGGGTTCCTCAATAAATGCTCTCACTTAAACTACCGGCTTTGTCTTATCTGGGACGGCCTTAGATGCCTCCATCCCAGCTGGACTTGACTTTGGTGCATGACAAAATCGGGCAAGGTGACCTTCTCTTCCATAATTGAAGAATGCTTTGGATGGCATCGCGCAGTTTGCACTGATGTGTCCCTCCCCTCCACATTTGAAGCATATGATAGGTGGTCGTTCTCCTTCCTTAACAACGGGTGATGATGCTGACGTATTTCCATTATTGTTGAATCTCCTCTTCTTGAAATGTCCATTCTTATTGTTTTAGTCATGATTCTCACCGAAGTGGTTACCATTTCTGGCATGTTGTTTCCTTCCACGTTTATTGTCACCGCTTTGATGACTGCTATCACTGGTATTATCATTTTGCCGGCTGCTCTTTTTTGGTTGGGTTGACTCATTATCGTGCTCCAATAACTGAGCCCTATTAACTGTTAGGTTTGTAATATTCATGAACGCAATCAAATTGCATAAAAAGTGCGGAAGCGTGTAAAAATCAGAGTTTTAAAATTTTACAAACCATATACCCGGATCACCCTTTATGCACAGTTATTAATTAAACGAAAAGATATGAAGAACAAGAATCATACCCTTGAAGATTCGAGCTTCCTCAGGTACAAGTTCACCTCCAATCCTTTCTGCGTTCAACTTGAATCCACCGAGTTTGGTTCCTTCCTTTGAACAACGTTAGCCACCCAAATGTTTGGCCTCTAGAGGTGATCCACCAAGGAATAATAAAGATTCAAGAAAATGGGTCGTTGGCTAAACTCTAGTTTTTCTATCTCTATAGAAAAGAACGTACTCTCCCAACTATTGGAATTACGTATGTTGTAAAAGTCAACAACCACTCACCCATAATAAGACTCCTCTTATTTATAGATGTGGGCAACCCACCTTAACAATTAAGGAATTGGGATTTATTTAATTAATTAAATCCTTTTAATTAATTAAGCTCCCTAATCTTATTAGGGATAATTAATTAAACTCCTTTAACTAATTTTCCTTCCTAATCCAATTAGGAATAAATGAGAGTACTTATATTAAATTAATTCCTAAACTCTTTTAGAAATTAAAATAATAATAATTGTAATAATATTAATAAGTCTCCTCTTATTAATTTATATTTAATATTTCTAAAATATTAAATAATAAATATTAAGCTATTCAATTTATTCTATCACCATAGATTAAATTAAATATACATAACATATTATTACGATTATGCCATTAACTTCTTAAATAATTATTCTTCCACTAGCCCCTTCAATAATAAATACCTTTATCTTAGAAGGCAATGTGTTTCGCAACAAACACCTTTTGCTAAGTAGGATTATAGAACATATACCCTAAACTTACTTTAGGATGTCCCACAAATTGTACTTGTCAAATCTTGTCCCAAGCTTATCCTTTGAAACCTTTTCACATAAGTTGACAACCCCTTATCTTAACATACTTAAGATTAGAATCCTCCCCCATCCATAACTTTTATGGAGTCTTGGGCCGATTTTGAGGTTACCTTTTCCAGAGATATACGTACCATTTCTAGGACATGACCCTAGAAGAATCTTTGGAATGTCGGTAAAATCATTATGGACCGCACTCATGTCCAACAAGGTACGATTTTTTCCTTTCAGATACATCAATCAATTATTACGTATCATGAGGTGTCCATTATGAGAAAAACCATTTGAGATGATCTAGAAACTTATTGCACAAGTATTTATTCCTTGATCTAATCAAAGAGTCTTAATACTTTGCAAATTTGTTTTACTTCTGAATTCTTTGAACCTTTCAAATAATTCACACTTGTATTTCAACAAATACATACATTCAACTCTTTGAATGATCATCTCCTTTTCTTATACTAATTTGTTCAATATGCAAAATTATTTTCATGTAAGTCAATTATACAAAATTTATTAAGTAATATTCCAGTTCTATACAAAACATTATTATTATAAATAGAACAACAATTGTTCTTAATTATAATACCAAAGATTTCATTGTCCAACAATAAAATGGAAATAATATTTTTAACAAGAACTGGAATACAATAACAACTTATTGACTTAATAGATTTTCCCGTAGGCATTGCTAAACTTTAAGTTTCTATGGCTAATGCAGCAACCTTTGCTTCATTTTCCATACATAGGATTACTTATATTTGTTTAGCTTTCTACTTCTTCTTGGTCCCTTCATAAATCTATATTTATGATAACCAAAGTCGGTATCCAATACCCAAGTAGAACCTAGACTTAAATAAAAATTTATTTCAATCATGAACAAAAATCAGATTGTAAATCAAAACTTCACTAAGCTTCTTTTTGGTTAGCCTCTCGCAAGATGCTTCTCGCAGCTTCTTTTCAAAGGTCGTGCTTATTGCGGTGGAAGCAAACTCCTTTCTTATCCGTGTCGCTTTTGCTCTTATTATCCTTTGTTTATGCCTTTCTATTTGCCTTCTTTGAATCGTTCTTCTTTTCAGAAGGTCCTTTGGTCCCTACCAGTAAGACATAGTCTTTCTTGGTTGGAAAGTGACTCTCATCATTTTTCAACATGTTAAGCAAATCAACGAAGCTGATATCTAGCTTGTTTATATGAAAAATTCACAACAATTGTGAAAGGAGTCCGGGAGTGAGTGCAAGATCAAATCTTGGCTCAACTCTCCATCCATGACAAAACCAGTTGTCCTAATTTGATCAATCAAATTGATTATGTTAAGAATTTTTTTTTTCTGTACTATAGTGCCATTGGCCATTCTAGATCGGAAGAGCTCCTTAGATATCTCGATATCTATCATCCCTATTTTCCTCACCATCAACTACTTGATGTGCGGGAATATAGTAGAGCATCCATAGTTTCATCGTGACGTCAAGCTCGTTACTCATGGATGCGAGCATGGTGCATTGAGCCAACTGTGCATCATCTTGCCACTTTCTAAAAGTAGCAATCTCTTCCTCAGAGGCATTATCTGCATCCATTGCAGGGATAGGCATATTAAGGATATAAGATAGCTTTTTAGCCGTGAGAACTATTCTTAATTTCCTTAACCAATCCGTTTAATTCGGTCTGGTTAATTTAGCATCTAATATACTTCGCAGTGATAGTAATTTTAGACATTGTAAAATTTTGTAAATGAATTTGTAATTAACAACATTTTAACATACATTCTTTTATTAATTACCAAAATAATTTAGGTCTTGTTTTAAATTGGTATCTCCCACTATTTTCTTCAAACTATATTACCTCACTTATATAGTTAAGCAAAATCTAATTAAAGATTTTCTAGTGAGAATAAGGATCCCATTTCAAATGTATATAGCCTTGTGGTGACACAACAAACTATATATAAATAAATAGGTAGACAACTTTTGTCAATTACATCAACTATGCAACTCCTTTTCTTTTGCCTCTTAGATTATTTTGATCAAGTGGCACATCCGAATCAAAATTATCCAAGTTAAGTCCGACCTAGCACTCCATATATTCAAAAAAGAAAAATATCATCCTTGTGGTGACATAACAAAACAATATTGTTCAATTTTCTTTATAAGCATCAAATGTGATAAATTAACATCTTAAATACTTAATATTTGCCTTGTGGTGACACAACAAACTCATATTAAATATTTAATACTCTATTAATTTTATCATGCTAGAAGGCGACGTTCGATATTCCAAATATCTTTGAACGCTTAGGAATTAATATAAAAATCGAGGGTTTGTTATTAATTTATCTCATCTTGTTTAATATACATGCATATATATATATAAATACGCGTCGTATTAATGAACATGCTAAACATGTTTGCATAATATATAATATATATAGTATAAACATGCACATATAGAATACTATATTCTACTCTTGATTGATTATGGACTTTTATTCTAGTTTGGTTCACTAGAGCCACCAAGTGAACCAAAAGGTCAAACCCTAGGGTGCAAGAAATAATATTTAAATATAACAATTACATTTAAACCCTGCTCCATTACAAATCTGGGTCTTCACGCCAGCCTCGCTGCTCCTTTGATATCTAATTTTCTAAAATTAATTCTAACTATTCCTATTACACAACTATTTAAAATAAATAGAAACCTTGATCGTTAAATGAGGGAAGTACATAGGAGGAGATAGAATTTACATTCTAAAAAATTAGAGAAGACGAGGTACGCAGACCCCATTTATTAAAACCCATACATTCATGCATCTAACTAAAATAAAATCCAATCGCATTGGTCAATAGTCCATAATCAATCCCATTTATTATCATACACATCATCATATGCATCAATAAATTACATTCATCTCATGAATAATAAACATTTAATATATATATTGATATCATTTAATGGGCAACTTTAGTTAGTATAAAATCTATTTTTGAATAAAAATAAACTCCTTTATTTTAATCCAAATTTAAATCAAAATAAAACTATTTTATTTTAATTTATCTAATTTTGAATAAAATAAACTATTTTATTTTAATCAAAATCTTTAATCAAAATAAACTCCTTTATTTTAATTAATTATGGAATCTAATTCAAGTAAAAAAAAAAAACTCCTTTATTTAAAGGAAACGTGATTTTCCTATTCACAAATAAACTCCTTTATTTTTGAATAATATGAAATCTTGTTTCATATATAAATAAAATCTTTTATTTAAGGAAACATGGATTCACTTTCCTATTCACAAATAAACTCCTTTATTTTTGAATAATATGAAATCTTATTTCATATCTAAATAAACTCCTTTATTTAAGGAAATTAGGATTCTTTTCTTATTCACAAATAAACTCTTTTTATTTTGAATAATACGAAATCTTATTTCATATCTAAATAAACTCCTTTATTTAAGAAAAATAAAATCCAATTTCAACTCCAATTAGTTATCATGGAATCCAATTCCAACTCTAATTAGTTAGCATGAAATTTAATTTTAAAATTAAAATAAAATCTTTTTTTAAGATTAAAATAAACATTTTATTTTAAAATTAAAATAAACTTTTATTTTAATTATAAAATTATTAAAATATATATTACATATACATAATATATGTTACATAATATATATATATATATATATATATATATATATATATATATATATATTATATATTATATATATAAGTATTACATTTAATAAAAAAACGTGGTAACTTAAAGACCTTTTTTTTTTTTATGATTACTTATATATATATATATATATATATATATATATATATATATATATATATATATATAAGTATTACATTGAATCCATCCTCCACGTTAATATCCTGTAACTTCCATTTCTTGAAGCAACAAGCAAGCCAAAGCCGTGACTCCTTTATTTTACTCGCATGAATCGCAACCTTATTCTCATGATTTAAACGCAAATAAGAAAAAGAAAAGAAATATTTAATGAATGATTTTTTTTATTAAATTTTATACAATAAAATTATGCCCAATTAAATTGTTCTAAACACATATCAATATACATATCAAATCAAACAATTAATAATTAGCATAAATGTTTGGCTCTGATGCCACTGTTAGGTTTGTAATATTCATGAACGCAATCAAATTGCATAAAAAGTGCGGAAGCGTGTAAAAATCAGAGTTTTAAAATTTTACAAACCATATACCCGGATCACCCTTTATGCACAATTATTAATTAAACGAAAAGATATGAAGAACAAGAATCATACCCTTGAAGATTCGAGCTTCCTCGTGTCAAGTTCACCTCCAATCCTTTTCGCGTTCAACTTGAATCCACCGGGTTTGGTTCCTTCCTTTGATCAACGTTAGCCACCCAAATGTTTGACCTCTAGAGGTGATCCACCAAGGAATAATAAAGATTCAAGAAAATGGGTGGTTGGATAAACTCTAGTTTTTCTATCTCTATAGAAAAGAACGTACTCTCCCAACTATTGGAATTACGTATGTTGTAAAAGTCAACAACCACTCACCCATAATAAGACTCCTCTTATTTATAGATGTGAGCAACCCACCTTAACAATTAAGGAATTGGGATTTATTTAATTAATTAAATTCTTTTAATTAATTAAGCTCCCTAATCTTATTAGGGATAATTAATTAAACTCCTTTAACTAATTTTCCTTTCCAATCCAATTAGGAATAAATGAGAGTACTTATATTAAATTAATTCCTAAACTCTTTTAGAAATTAAAATAATAATAATTGTAATAATATTAATAAGACTCTCTTATTAATTTATATTTAATATTTCTAAAATATTAAATAATAAATATTAAGCTATTCAATTTATTCTATCACCATAGATTAAATTAAATATACATAACATATTATTACGATTATGCCATTAACTTCTTAAATAATTATTCTTCCTTTTATGGTGTGACCCTTTAGGTTCTCCATATTAAACCGGTTGTGAATAAATCAATTAGAACAATTTTAATCTTATTTAAATAAATAAATTAAACAATTAATTTATTTAAATAAATAATATTTATTCTCTGAATAGGGATAAGCCTCCACTAGCGATCAACGACTTTTCGGATAATATAGATTTCAACATTAATCATAAAAGAACCTTTGAGTAAATAGTTACTGAATGCAATTCAATCCTTCCACCATACATGTCCCAATTAAATATAAGACATGGAATTCTTTGTCACAAGTCTTATTTTATTTAATTATATGTATTTCGATCCTTAAATGCACAACTCCAAATAATGCAAATTAGAAACTCCTTTCTAATTTCATTACGCCTTAACCAAGGACTCTTGGGTTGTCATTTATCGAATCACATAGGACATTTCTCTTCATTTAATAGAAGTGGTAGATTCTTTATTGATCATACATTATCTCCATGTATAACTTATTATACCCAAGCATACCATTTGATATACCCTAAGGGTCTTAAGGAATAAGTCAAAGTATAACTCATCATACACAAGATACTATGATGATCTCAAGTCCAAGGATCACTTGTCTTACTATCACTACAGAAATTTCTATTGACAGCAAGAAAACTCCATTAGGTATTCCTTAGCGAGCCACGCTCAAAGAACTTATTCTCTAATAAGCACCTACATACTTACTTTAGTGTCTCCACACAAAATGATCATGAGATCAATCATCCTCATCCAATGAAGCAAGCAACGTATGTACCAATCTATCCGGATTCACTAATCCCCAATTTAGTAATTCAATGATTGGGAACTATTTTAGTTTTAAGCTTTCTAAGAATTTAGATCTCATTAGAATGATCATCATCATTATTCTAAAAGCATTGCTTAAAACTATGGGTTTATCACATATTATAAAACAGCATCATGTAGATAATTAAAAGCCTTTAATAAATTAATACTTTTTATTAATAAATGAATAAGATTGTTACAAAGTATATGCTATATCATCAAACATGATTGGCTTGTGTGCATAATACTTTCATTAACAACATCTGAATATAAACACAGTTTATGAGAGATAAGATATTAACGTATCTCGGGTTTTAAACCTCTTAGAAACATTCGCGTCATTCTCTCCTCATTATCAACCAAATGGGACGCAAACCGGGATAACTCCGCAAACTTAGCTTCGTACTGCGATACGATTATGTTGTTTTGTTCTAGTTTAAGGAACTCTACCTCTTTCATGTGACGAATACTTTCAGGAAAGTACTTGCCGTTGAACAGTTCTTGGAACTTCTCCCAAGACATCTTCAGTGCGGCAGGTTGAGTACACTTTACAGATTCCCACCAGTTTAACTGCAGCGAAATAAGCAATCCATTAAAAGAGTCAAGTAGAGAATAAAATCTACTATCTTTTATGATTTTAAAGGTTTTTTCATCACTTTTATCGCTGAGACTCAGCTTAATAAATAATCCACATCATCCCTGCAATACGGCCAAGGATATTCATTAGTATCACAACCACAAATTATCCATGCACTACGGGCCAAGGATATTCGTGTATTCATCAATGGTCATGATCATGCCAACAACTGTCCATCAATGCACTTTGGGCCAATGAGGACTTTTACCACATCATTTGTAACATTACGGTCATGATTATACCGAATAATCCCTGGTCATAATCATACCAAGTCCATCTATGCACTACAAAGCCACATATATGACTTTCAACATAAAATAAACATGAGGATGATGACAATGATATAAGAATTCAATAAAATAAGTTCAAGAATTAATTTATCCAGAACTAATAACGTCCAAATTGTCAACATGATACTTCTTTGTAGAGTAAAATTCAAGAATGCTCGTAAGAATATTTCCATTAAAAATATTTGGATGAAGCTTGAAATATCAAGGATATTCCACTAATTTCATGGAGTATAAAGTCAAAACTTTAACCAACCGAGTATAATAGAATATATGAAACCGCAAATGGATTTTTGCCCGCCATGCAGAATCCACGATATGATCATTTCCACAATTTAATAAGGAATGAATACAAAGGATCATTCACCATGCATGTGGTAATCCACATGACGAGTTATTCCAACGTAATAATAAAGAATGGAATAACGTATGATTCACCATGCGCGATATAGATCGCATGCATGTGTTATTCCCAATGTAATAATAAAGAATTGAACTCAGTCATGCGTAACGCATACGTATGTGATATTCCGACGTAATAAAGAATCGAACCAGTCGCAAAATTAAAGACCGCGTGATATTCTAACGTAATAATAAAGAATGAAATAACAACGTAAATCACCATGCATTCGATAGATCGCATGCATGTGTTATTCCAACAGAATAATAATTAATGGAACCAGGCCAGGCGTAATACGCACCGGCTGTGATATTCCAATGTAATAATAATGAATGGAATAACAGAAGAATTTCACCATGTATGCGATTTGATATACAAAAGTTATTCCAACATAATAATAAAGAATGGAATAACAGAAGAATTTCACTAAGTATAGGGTAGCCCGTGTATACAAGTTATTCCAACAGAATAATAAAGAATGGAATAACAGAAGTTCTCTTAATGAATACGAAAGAAATAATACCCCTTACCTTAGAAGAACTGGATATTGGAAAAGTGAGGTAACATAATACTTTTCTTCTTTCTCGCTATAGTTTCTCTCTCTAGAGTTTCAGTGAATTCGTAAGAAATATTGAAGGAATGAGCTTCTATTTATAGGAGAATGGACTGAATAGTAACTAATTCATGAACGGTCCGTATTGATTTACTTTTTAAATCTGACGGTCCATATTGATTTACTATGCAAAGATAAATAAAATATTCTAATAAAACAAAATCTTTTAAATAAAATATAATATATTCTATTTATAATCTAATGAAACGAATAACTTTATAAAAGTATTCTATTTTAAATAAAAAGATTTTACTATGCAAAATACTATGCAGGCACTATGTAAACACTATGCATAATAAAATATAATATATTTTAATTATTGTCTAATAAAACAAATAACTTTATAAAATTATTATGTTTTATATAAAAAGCTTTTCTGTTTTATTACATTAATAATACTAATAAAATAAATTTATATATATATATATACCTCAATATATTTAACAACATATATATTACTCAATATACCTCAATATACTTCATAAAAAGATACCTCAATATATTTAACAACATTTATCATCATTATTATAATTCACAATATTAATCGACTAGGTCGTTCCCAGGAAAGAGGGGGCTTTCCAATAAGGATTTCTCCCTATCATGCCAAGCAATCGGTGACCAAACCTCTCCTCGCGTAACTTCTAGACATCGTTAATATTGTAAATAATAATATTAATAACTTTGTCATCTCAATTATGGATTTAATAATATATAAAATATTGACAATAGTTGAATCAAATAATGTGAGATACTATGCAGCAATTACTGTAGCAATAATTGAACAAAACTGAGAGACTTCTCACGTAAGCATCAATAATCAATACTGTGTGCTACTATGTAACCACGCCAGACATCGTACTTTTTTTACAACCGAGTAGTTCAACAGTTTTAACGGTAAAACTTCCGCCATTATTTTTATAAAAATAATTTTTTCGTTTTCTTAATCTGATAATAATTCCGTTGTGGGGTCCACCAATGATTGTGCCGTCGTACGAATATTCCCTGTTAAAATGATTATTCCCCGACCAATTTAATATTATATAACAACTTGCATACTTTGTAAAATTTATAAATATTACCCACAACTATAACATTATATCAAATTCATTCGATAATATTCAAAAAAATATTTCGAGAAATTTAAAACTTTATTCATAAAATCTGGGGTCTCACAATCTCCCCTCCTTATGAAATTTCGCCCTCGAAATTTACGTACGTACCTGGTATGCCGAATAGATGAGGATACCTTGACTTCATTTCAGATTCTAACTCTTGAGGTATAACCTTTGAGTGTTGAATACGATCCTTCTTATTCAATATTTTAACACGTATTTCCTCATACATTAAATCTTCCGCTATCTCGTTCAGTTCTAAATCAATAATGTGGTTCGGGTCATCCACATATTTACGTAACATCAATACGTGAAAAATGTTATGAACACGCGACATACTTGGAGGTAAAACGAGTCTATAGGCCATAGTTCCTACTCGATCGAGGATTTCAAATGGGCCAATAAAATTGAGGGTTGAGATTTCCTCTCTTCATCGATTCTTGCTTCTAGAATAACTCCTTCTTGAACCTTCTTCTTCACATTCATCAGCTCTGAGTATGTAGCTTGAGCGGCTTTAACATTATCGACTAAAGTTGATTCTAATCGTATATTTGTTATCTTCACGTGGGTTCGTATATTCACACTCGTAAACGCATACGATCTTCTACTCAACACGTCAGCTACCACGTTCACTTTTCCACGATGGTATTGAATGGTCGTAACCTTCAACGGCTCGAGCCATCGTCTTTGGCGCATTATACATTCGTTTTGGTTGAAGAAATATTGAAGGGTTTTAGAAATGGGTTTTGTACTGGGGTCAATACAAAATTTGATTTTACGCTCTAGGGGTAGGCTAAGAAGTCTTCAAGATTACGTCAGAAAATTTATTAACAATAAAAATATCGTTTAAAAAAACTGTGACTCTCATCCAATACTTGGATAACACGTCACATTGATATCTATCAACTTGCCACCGTTATTTACGACGTTCCCTACGGATATTCTAGCTTTGGTGTATTCCAAGACTTAGAAGTCACCAGCGAAGGGCTCGGGGCTCTTTACTTATGGCTTGATATGATAATGATTGATTTTAGTGGTTTGGTTGCTTGAATTCGCATGATAGGTTGGTTAAGAATATGAAAGCTAACAACCTTACGAAAAGCTTGATGAGTAGTTAACCAATCGCTTCCTAAAATCACATCAAAGGCAAGTATTTTCAAAGTGATAAGATCGACAGGTAACGTGAAAGTGTCGATTTGAATCAAACAAGATTTATAAACAGTGGAGGTAACGAAGGTTTCTACTAACGGAGTTTCAACAGATAAGTCAAAGTCTAATTTCTCAGGAGTCAAATTTAAACATCTCACACAAGCAAGAGAGATAAAAGAATGGGTAGTACCGGTATCTAATAAGGTATAGACTTCTCAAGAATTTATGATTAACTTACCCGTAATAACCTTGTTCGGGTTCCTCAATAAATGCTCTCACTTAAACTACCGGCTTTGTCTTATCTGGGACGGCCTTAGATGCCTCCATCCCAGCTGGACTTGACTTTGGTGTATGACAAAATTGGGCAAGGTGACCTTCTCTTCCATAATTGTAGCATGCTTTGGATGGCATCGCGCAGTTTGCACTGATGTGTCCCTCCCCTCCACATTTGAAGCATATGATAGGTGGTCGTTCTCCTTCATTAACAACGGGTGATGATGCTGACGTCTTTCCATTATTGTTGAATCTCCTCTTCTTGAAATGTCTATTCTTATTATTTTAGCCATGATTCTCACCGAAGTGGTTACCATTTCTGGCATGTTGTTTCCTTCCACGTTTATTGTCACCGCTTTGATGACTGCTATCATTGGTATTATCATTTTGCCGGCTGCTCTTTTTTGGTTGGGTTGACTCATTATCGTGCTCCAATAACTGAGCCCTATTAACAACATCTGAATACAAACACGCTTTATGAGAGATAAGATATCGACGTATCTCGTGTTTCAAACCTCTTAGAAACATTCGCCATTCTCTCCTCATTATCAACCAAATGGGACGAAACCGACAACTCCGTAAACTTAGCTTCGTCTTCGCGACACTCATCATGTTGTTTTGTTCTAGTTTAAGAACTCTACCTCTTTCATGTGACGAATACTTTGGAAAGTACTTGCCGTTGAACGCTTCTTGAACTTCTCCCAAGACATCTTCAAATGGAGTTGAGTACACTTTTACTGATTCCCACCAGCTTTAATCAATGCAATAAATAAGCAATCCATTAAAAGAGTCAAGTAGAAATAAAATCTACTATCTTTTATGATTTTAAAGGTTTTTTCATCACTTTTATCACGAGACTCGACTTAATAAATAATCCACATCATCCCCGCACTACGACCAAGGATATTCATTAAGATCACAACCACAAATTATCCATGCATTCACGGCCAATGATATTCGTGTATTCATCAATGGTTATGATCATGCCAACAACCGTCCCATCAATACATTACGGGCCCACGAGGACTTTTACCACATCATTTGTAACATTTACTACTCGTGATTATACCGAATAATCCTCGTCATAATCATACCAAGTCCATCTATGCACAATAGGCCACAGATGACTTTCAACATAATATAAGCATGAGGATGATGACAATGATATAAGAATTCAATAAAACAAGTTCAAGAATTAATTTATCCGTAATTTAATAACGCCCAAATTGTCAACACGACATCGCTTATAGAGTAAAATTCAAGAATGCTCGTAAGAATATTTCCATGAAAAGATATCGGATGAAGCGCAAAATATCAAGGATATTCCACTAATTTTATGGAGTATAGAAGTCAAAACTTTAACCAACCGAGTATAATAGAATATATGAAACTATGAAATGGATTTTTGCCCGCCATGTGGTAATCCACGATACGCTGAGATTTCCACAATTTAATAAGGAATGAATACAAAGGATCATTCACCATGCATGTGGTAATCCACATAGGCAAAAGTTATTCCAATGTAATAATAAAGAATGGAATAATGTATGATTCACCATGCATGCGATAGATCGCATGCATGTGTTATTCCCAATGTAATAATAAAGAATTGAACTGTGTCATGCGTAAACGCACGCATGTGATATTCCTATGTAATAATAAAGAACGAAACCGATCGTGCAAAATTAAGACCGGCTGTGATATATTCTAATAGAATAATAAAGAATGAAATAACAACAAAAATCACAATGCATTCGATAGATCGCATAGACAGGTTATTCCAACAGAATAATAATTAATGGAACTAGTCAAAGTATGTACGACCGACGTGATATTCCAATGTAATAATAATGAATGGAATAACAAAAGAATTTCACCATGTATGCGGATTCAGATATACAAAAGTTATTCCAACATAATAATAAAGAATGGAATAACAGAAGAATTTCACTAAGTATAGGGTAGCCCGCGTATACAAGTTATTCCAACAGAATAATAAAGAATGGAATAACAAAAGTTCTCTTCATGAATACGAAAGAAATAATACCCCTTACCTTAGAATAACTGGATATTGGAAAAGTGAGGTAGTAGAATACTTTTCTTCTTTCTCTCTATAGTTTCTCTCTCTAGAGTTTCAGTGAATTCGTAAGAAATAATGAAGGAATGAGCTTCTATTTATAGGAGAATTGTGACGCCCCCAAAATAGGTATACATCACCTATTCTGAGTCGCCAAATACATGGTACAGAATACAAAAATAATCTTAATTATACAACATAAGCTGTGAGTTTTAATACAAACATTGTCTTCTAGACAGTATTTAAACTCAAAATAAGTCCTCAATACATTTATTATGACACTATTTAATAGAATAGTGAGGACTACTAATACTATCATCCTGACCGCCACCCGCTCCCCGACTAGTCCCTCGCCACGCTCTCATTTCACAAGAGAACAATGAAAGTAAAAGGGTGAGCTCAACTAGCCCAAGAAGAAATATTATGACTAAGATAATGCGTAATAAATTATCGTTAGCCTTCAACAAAAAGTTAAATTGATACAATATAACAAACATCAAGTTTAACTACAAATGAACAAGCAATCCATTAAAAGAGTCAAGTAGAAATAAAATCTACTATCTTTTATTATTTAAAAGGTTTTTTCATCACTTTTATCACGAGACTCAAATTAATAAATAATCCACATCATCCTCGCATCTACGGCCAAGGATATTCATTAAGATCACAATCACAATTATCCATGCACTACGTGCAAGGATATTCGTGTATTCATCAATGGTCATGATCATGCCAACAACCGGTCCATCAATGCACTTTGGGCCAATGAGGACTTTTACCACATCATTTGTAACATTACTAATAATGATTATACCGATACACGGTCATAATCATACCAAGTCCATCTATGCACTACAAAGCCACATATGACTTTCAACATAAAATAAACATGAGGATGATGACAATGATATAAGAATTCAATAAAATAAGTTCAAGAATTAATTTATCCAGAACTAATAACGTCCCAAATTGTCAACATGATACTTCTTTGTAGAGTAAAATTCAAGAATGCTCGTAAGAATATTTCCATGAAAGATATCGATGAAGCGCAAATATCAAGGATATTCCACTAATTTCATGGAGTATAGAAGTCAAAACTTTAACCAACTGAGTATAATAAAGAATGAAATAACAAAAGAAATCACTAGGCATGCGATAGACCGCACAAATAGGTTATTCCAATAGAATAATAAATAACGGAATCAGGTCAGGAGAAATTCGCACGGACAGGATATTCCAACAAAATAATAAAGAATGGAATAACAACAGAAATCACCATGCATGCGATAGACCACACAAACAAGTTATTCCAACAGAATAATAATTAATGGAACTGTGTCAAAGCGTAATACGACCGACAGATATTCCAATGTAATAATAAATAAAGGAACCAAAGTCATGCATAAACGCATTGCATGTGATGTTCCAAATGTAATAATAAAGAATTGAATAACAAAAGAATTTCACCAAGTATAGGGTAGCCACAGCGATACAAAAGTTATTCCAATAGAATAATAAAGAATGGAATAATGTGTTCTCTTCATGAATACGAAAGAAATAATACCCTCTTACCGTAAAAGAAGAGTATTCTGACTGGTAGGGGATATTCTTGAAGAAAACTTGCACTTCTCTCAAAGCTTCTTAAAACATTAAAGAAATACGCTCAAGATTATAGAAGAGAAATCTCTGAATTTTTGGTGTGATTTCAATTCTAACTAAGCATCCTATTTATAGGAGAATGAAATGGGTACTGTTAAAAAGTTTCACGGACGAACAATCGAAAGATTTTCACGGGTTGAATTCTGTAACTTTACATACGCCCGTTTTTTTCAAATTAAGAATATAATATTCAAGTAAAACAAAACTTATATATATATATATATATATATATATATATATATATATATATATATTCGCTTGCGCCATACACTAGATCGAGGAAATGAGAATCTCACCAATTTAGTTTTCATATAACATCGATTAAGTCCGTGAGCAACTTTCACCAAAAAAATATGTAAGATAGCCATTATATCATTTATATATATATATATATATAAATGATATAAATGATATCATTTACAAGTATATATTTATATATATACTTACTGAATGATTTATATATATATATATATATATATATATATATATATATATATATTATAATCACACTTGCACACACCCACACACAAGACACACATATAATATATATATACTTTATAACTTCCTACCGATTATTTTAAAAATGAATAAGCGGAGGTCCGAATAATAAACCAACTTACAACAAATACATCATAAAACTCCTCAATATTTTTAACAAAATTTTTTATCATTATAATTCACAATATTAATCGACTAGGTCGTTCCCAGGAAAGAGGGGGCTTTCCAATAAGGATTTCTCCCTATTGCCGCAATTAGGTGACCAAACCTCTCCTGGCGTAACTTCTGCACATCGTTAATATTGCAAATAATAATATTAATAACTTTGTCGTCCTCAATTATTGATTTAATAATATATAAAATATCGACAATAATTGAATCAAATAACGTGAGATACTATGCAACAATTACTATAGCAATAATTGAACAAAACCGAGTGACTTCTCATGTAAGCATCAATAATCAATACCGTAAGCAACCAACCACGCCAGATTGCATTTTTTTAACACCGTGTGTTTCAACAGCTTAACTGTGAAACTTCCGCCATTATTTTCATAAAATATTTTTGTCATTTTCTCAATTTGACAATAATTCAACTTGTAGGGTCTACTAATGATTGTGCTAATTGCATTTAATATTCCCTCGTTAAAATGAATATTCCTCACCAATCGAATATTATATAACAACTTGCGTACTTTGAAAAATTTATAAATATTACCCACAACTATAACATTATATCAAATTAATTTCATAATATTTAAAAATAATATTTATAGAAAAATCATCTTTATTAAAAAAAAAATGGGGTCTTACAACCTCCCCTTCTTATAAAATTTCGCCCTCGAAATTAGGGTACATACCTGGTATGTCGAAGAGGTAAGGATGCCTTTATTTCATTTCAGATTCTAACTCCCAGGTCATTTCCTCAACATCGTGGTTTCTCCACAAAACTCTGACTTGAGGTATAACCTTAGAGCATAAAATATGTTCCTTTTTATCCAAGATTTTAACATGAACCTCTTCATACGTTAAATCTTCTGCTATTTCTTCCGGTTCTAACTCAATAATGTGGTTCGGGTCTTCCACATATTTACGAAACATGAATATATGAAAAACGTAATGAACACGAGACATACTTGGCGGTAAAGCGAGTCTATACGCCTACGCTTCTACTCGATCGAGGATTAAAAATGGGCCAATGAATCGATGATTGAGCTTTCCTCTCTTTCCAAATCTCGTAACTCCTTTCCATGGAGCAACACGTAATAACACATGATCTCCAATATTGAATTCCACGTCTTTTCGATGAAGATCAGCATAACTCTTTTTTCAATCTTGTGAGGTTTTTATACGTTGCCGGATAGTTTGTATCTTTTCCGTAGTCATACGTACTAATTCTGGTCCCAACAACGTTGCTTCACCCACCTCATCCCAGCATACTGAAGTCAAGGACACAGAGTCTTAATAAATCTTCAAGAGTTTGAATAGTCCACTCTGATTATCCGTCCGTCTGAGGATGATATGCCGAACTAAATCTTAAATCCGTGCCCATAGCTTTTTGCAAACTTACCCAAAATCGTAAAGTGAGTCTTGGGTCTCGATCAAAAACTATGGATACTGGCATACCATACAATCTTATAATCTCGTTTATGTACATACGAGCAAGACTTTCAAGTGTATAAGTTTCTCGTATAGGTAGGAAATGAGCAGACTTGGTCAATCTATCAACAATGAGCCAAATTGCATCTATGCCTTGAGAAACCTTAGGAAGACCAGTAACGAAATCCATGGTAATGTGCTCCCACTTCCATTCTGGAATTTCAAGTGGTTGCAATGGACCTTTTGGTACTTGATGCTCCGTCTTGACTCGTTGACAATTTAGACACCTTGAGATATATAGCGCTATCTCTCTCTTCATATTACTCCACCAAAATGTATGACGAAGATCACGATACATTTTGGTACTCCCTGGAAGGATTACAAACGGTGTGTTGTGCACCTCCATCATGATTTTATACTTTAACTCAGGATCGTTAGGAACACAAATTCTGGAGTTGACTCGAAGTATTCCTTCTTCATCAATTCTTGCTTCCAAAGATAACACATTCTCAGCACTTTCTTCCTTATACGCATCGCCTCCCGTTTCAGAGCTTGAGCAATTTAACTTTATCAATTAAAGTCTGTTCTACTCTCGTATATTTTCCATCATCACATGGGTCCCTGGAGTCTTTAACTTTATCTCCATCTTTTGCAAGTCACACAAAATGGGTCTTTGCGTTGACAATATCGCACTCGTACTTGCATATGATCTTCTACTCAATCGCGCCGCCTACCACGTCGCTTTTCCATGATGGTATTGGATGGTATGATCATAATCTTTCAACAGCCTCAAGCCAATGTCGTTGTCTCATGTTGAGTTCCTTTTGAGTGAAGAAATATTTGAGGCTTTTATGATTCGTAAAGATCTCCACTTTCTCCCCATACAAGTAATGCCTCCAAATTTTAAGTGCGAAGATAACAACCGCCAACTCTAGATCATGAGTAGGATAATTCTTCTCATATTCTTTGAGTCACGCCGAGGCATAAAGCTATGACTTTCCCATGTTGCATAAGAACACATCTTAACCCTTTTGCTCAAGCATCACTATAGATGACAAATCCTCCGAGCAGGATGGTATTGCCGTAACATGTGATGAAATGAGTCTCTCTTAAGTTCTTGAAAACTCTTCTCACATTCCTCCCTCTAACCAAATTTTGTATCTTTTCGAGTCAGCTGAGTTAGTGTAGTAGCGATTCGAGAAAATCCTTCCACGAATCTCCGATAATAACCAGCTAAACCGAGAAAGCTACGTACTTCGGTCACTGATTTAGGTTGTTCCTAGCTTTGAATTGCTTCAATCTTTGCCGGGTCAATAGATATTCCATGACTTGATACTACGTGCCCAAGGAATGCTACTTCCTCAAGCCAAAACTCGCATTTCTTCAATTTGGCATAAAGCTTGTTTTCACGAAGCTTTTAGAGTATGAGCGTCAAGTGTTGCTCATGATCTTCACGGCTTTTGAAATATATGAGGATGTCATCAATAAAGAAGACCACAAAGTGATCCAAATATTCCTTGAATACTCGGTTCATCATATTCATGAAGGCAGCAGGAGCATTAGTCAATCCAAAAGACATGACTAGGAATTCATAATGCCCGACCGAGAGTTCAAAGCCGCCTTTGAATGTCATCTGCTTCTATATTCAATTGGTGATATTCGGAACAAAGATTAATCTTTGAAAAGAATTTGGCGCCTTGCAACTGGTCAAACAGGTCATCAATACGTGGCAATGGGTACCTATTTTTGATGGTGTGACATGATTCAACTGTAATACCCCAACTTTTATGAGTAAAGATGATTTTTCTATAATTATCATTTTTGAATATTATGGAATGAATTTGTTATAATGTTATAGTTGTGGGTAGTATTTATAAATTCTGTAAAGTATGCAAGTTGTTATATTATATTCGATTGGTCGGGGAATATTCATTTTAGCAGGGAATATTCGTACAACGTCGCAATCATTGGTGGACCCCACAACAAAATTATTGTCGGATTGAGAAAACGACAAAAATATTTTTATGAAAATAATGGCGGAAGTTTTACCGTTAATAATCTTGTTGAACTACTCTAGGTAGTAAAAGTACAAAGAATACGCTGTGGTCGCATAAGAAGAGCACCAGATTGATTATTGATGCTTACGTGAGAAGTCACTCAGTTTACTCAATTATTGCTAAAGTAATTGTTGCATCATATCTCTCATATTATTGATTTCATTATTGTCACAGTATCATTTGCATTATATGATATATTATTAAATCAATAATCGAGATGACAAAGTTATTCATATTATTAAATCAAATACTTACAATGTCTGTAAGTTCTCGCCAAGGAGAGGTTTGGTCACCTAATCATGCGCCATAATAATAGGAGAAATCCTTATCGAAAGCCCCTCTTCCCGGGATCGACTCGGGTTGTTAAATATTGTGAGTTATGATATTAATAATGAATAAGTTCGTGTTGATTAAAGATGAATTTGATAGTTCCATTATGTTGGGATTATTGGTGTTAGTTGAAATCGACATCTATTCCGATGATAATTGATGTCTGGGGTTATATTGATAAATCGGGTAATTTATCAGATAAATGAGCAATTAATTGCTACTAATTCACATGCTTATATAACTATTTATTCACATGTGTGTACTATTGAGTCACATTCACTTACTATTAGGGGAGTTGGTGCAAGATTGATAATACTTGCATGACTAAGTTAAAAAGGAGGTATAGATGGAGGTATTATAATCGTATTTCATTATTTTCACATGATTATAACTATTGATTCACATGATTGAACTATTGATTCACATTATTTACTATTAGGGAGGTGGTGCAAGTTTGATAATACTTGTAGGACTAAATTAAAATGAAAGAAAAGTTAGAGGTATTGTCTCGTAATTTTTCAAGCCCCAAAACGCAATTATAGAAACTATATTTTTCTATAAATAAGCTCATTCTTCCTTCATTTCTCACCAATTCACCAAAGCTATAGAGCATTTATTATAGAAAGAAATTATAGAGAGAAAGAAAAGAGAAGTCTCGCTACATTTATATTCCAAAGATCCAAATTTTATTCTAAGGTAAGGGTATTATTTCTTTTGTATTCATGAAGAGAACTTCTTTATTCCATTCTTTATTATTCATTGAATATCCTGTCGGTGCTTTTACGCCGGACTGTTCCGCCTTTTATTATTTTGTTGAATATATCAGATGTATGCGCTTTCGTCGGACATGGTTCCGCCTTTTATTATTCTGTTGGAACATCCATCGAATTAATTTCGCTTTGACACGTTCCGTTATTTATTATTCTCGTTGGAATAACACTTTTATCAAGTATCGCATGCATGGTGATTTCTCTTGTTATTCCATTCTTTATTATACTCATTGGTTAAAGTTTTGACTTCTATACTCCATGAAATTAGTGGAATATCCTTGATATTTGCGCTTCATCCAGTATCTTTTCATAAAAATATTCTTCTGAGCATTCTTGAATTTTACTCTACAAAGAAGTATCATATTGACAATTTGGCTTTATTAGTTCCTGAATAAATTAATTCTTGAACTTGTTTGATTGAATTCTTATATCATTGTCCTCATCCTCATGTTTATATTTTTTGAAAGTCATCTCGTGGCACAGAGTGCATGGATGTACTTGATATGATTACGACTGTGATTATTCTTGTAATCATGATCGTAATGTTACAAATGATGTGGTAAAAGTCCTCATCGTCCCGTAGTGCATTAATGGACGCTTGTTGGTATGATCATGATCATTGATGAATACACGAATATCCTCGGCCCGTAGTGCATGGATAATTTGTGGTCGTGACCCTAATGAATATCCTCGTCAGAGTGTGCATGGATGATGTGGATTATTTATTTCGAGTCTCGGCGATAAAAGTGATGAAAACCTTTTTAAATCATAAAGATAGTAGATTTTATTCTCTACTTGACTTTTTAATGGATTGCTTGTTTCACTACAGAAAACTTGATGTCTAATGTATTTTATGAGTTTAACATTGTTGAAGGCTAATGATAATTTATTACGCATTATCTTAGTCATAATATTTCTTCTTGGGCTAGTTGAGCTAACCCTTTCTTTCACCGTTCTCTTCAGAAAATGAGAACGAGTGGACTAGTCGGGGAATGGACCCAAGACGCCTCAAAATTAAAATTAGTATACGCCACCCATCTTGGGTCGCCACTTACATGGTACATAAATTCAAATACAACTTAATAATATAACTCCGTCAGTGTAACATACGACACAATACATAAACCGAGAGTTCTAATACAAATATTGTCTACTAGATATTATACAAACTCAAAAGGAGTCCTCATTACAACTATTATCACACTATTTCACGTAATAAAGAGGACTACTAATGCTATCCTCCTCGACCATTACTCTTTTCCCCGACTCATCCCAAATTATATTCTCATTTCCTCAAGAGAATAAAGAAAGAAAGGGTGAGCTCAACTAGCCCAAGAAGAAATATTATGACTAAGATAATGCGTAATAAATTATCATTAGTCTTCAACAATGTTAAACCGATAAAATACAATAGACAACCAGTTTAATCTGCAGCTGAATAAGCAATCCATTAAAAGAGTCAAGAGAGAATAAAGTCTACTATCTTTTAGGTTTTAAAAGGTTTTCATCAATTTTATCACCGAGACTCAAATTTTAATAAATAAACCACCACATCTAATCATCCCCGCACTACTACTACCAAGGATTTTCATCAAATTATCAATGGTCACGACTATACCGAATCACCCCCGTCATAATCATACCAAAAACTATCCATCAACGCATTACAAAGCCACCGAGGACTTTTGTCACATCATTTATATCAAGCCATGATTATACCGAATGATCCTCGGTCATAATCATACTAAGTTCATCTACGCACGTAAGCCAAAGATAACATAATATAACATGAGGATGATGACAATGACATAATAATTCAATAAAACAAGTTCAAGAATTATTTAATCCAGAATTATTAACGCCCAAATTGTCAACATGATAATCGCTTTTGTAGAGTAAAATTCAAGAATGATCGTAAGAATATTTCCATGAAAAGATATCGATGAAACGCAAATATCAAGGATATTCTACTAATTTCATGGAGTATAAAGTCAAAGTTTTAACCAACCGGGTATAATAAAGAATGGAATAACAAAAGAAATCACCATGCATGCGGATTGTGATGTATAAAAAGTTATTCCAATGTAATAATAATAATGGAACCAAAGTCAAAATTCACAATCGGCAGTGATGATCCAATGTAATAATAAATGTCAATAATAAACAATGGAACTGTGTCCTGTAAAACACACGATAGATATTCCAAATGTAATAATAAATGCGAATAATAAACAATGGAACCAGTGTCCTGTAAAAAACACATGTGATGTGATATTCCAATGTAATAATAAAGAATGAAATAATAAAGAATGATCACACCAAGTATAGGGGATTCACAGATACAAAGTTATTCCAATGTAATAAATAAGAATGGAATAACATAAGGATTTCACCAAGTATAGGTACGCCACAGATATACAAAGTTATGTATAGGGTATACCACTTTTACAAAAGTTATTCCAATGTAATAATAATAATTGGAATAATGTAAGTTCTCTTCATGAATAAGAAAGAATAACACCCATTACTGTACAAACAAATAATACCCCTTACCGTAAAAAGAACCGGATATCAAAGTAAAGTGAAGTACCGTATCACTCTTCTTCTTTCTCTATAATTTTCTCTATAGCTTCTCTCTATAATTTCTCTCTGTAGTTTCAAAGAATTCGTAAGAAAATAATGAAGGAATGAGCTTCTATTTATAGGAAAATAGAATGCATAAGAATTAATCCATGAACTATCCCGTATTGATTTACTTTAATCTGACGGTCCATATTTAAAGCAAAATCTTTTAAATAAAATATAATATATTCTATTTATATAAAACATTTTATTACTAACAAACACTATGCAAAACACTATGCAAAACACTACGCAACACTATGCATAATAAAATATAATATATTCTATTTATGTAATAACTTTAATAAAGTATTCTATTTTATATAAAAAGATGTTTCGCTTTTATTACGTTAATAATACTAATAAAACAAAACGTCATTATCGCTATAATAATTCATATTATTAATCGAAAATAATGGAATCAAACCGAGTGACTTCTCACATAAGCATCAATAATCAATACCGCGCTACTACGCAACCACACGACATCGCATTTTTACTACCGAAAGTAGTTCAACAAAGATCAACTGTGAAACTTCCGCCGTTATTTCAATAAAATATTTTTGTCGCTTTCTCAATCCGACAATAATTTCGCTAGGGTCCACCAATGATTGAGCCATTGTATTTAATATTCCCCGCTAAACCTAATATTCCCCACCAATCGAATATAATATAACCACTGTGATACTTTGCAAAATTTATAAATACTACCCACAACTATAATATTATCTCAAATTCACACCATAATATTAAAAAATTATTTCGACAAAATTTAAATCTTTATTGATAAAATCAAAATCTCTCCTTATCTCATCAAACTGGTACATAAAGAGATGTGACGCCTCAAAAATAAGTATATCACCCATTCCGAGTTGTCAATACATGGTACGTAAAACAACTACAACTTTATTATTACAACAAGAAATCACCCAGTTTAAATACAAATATTATCTTCTGTATAAACTATTTATACTCAAATAAATCCTCATCACATTTATCGATCGACATTATTTTACAAAATGGTGAGGACTACTAAACAATCCTTTCTAAAACCTTCATTCCATACCCCGACTGCATCGCTATATTCTCGCCTCCCGAGAAGAATGGAACAAAAGGAAAAGGGTGAGCTCAACTAGCTCAAGAAGAATATTATGACTAAGATAATATACAACAAATTATCGTTAGTCTTCAACAGGAAAAATTTAATAGAATACAATAGACAACAAGTTTCAGATCAATATTCGCAATGAAATAATAATTCATGTAAGAGTTACGTAGAGAATGAAATCTACTATAATCTATGAATTTAATAAATTCATCATCAATATTTTATCCCCGTAACATCAATCAATATTCATCTCAAATCAAATATTCATCTTTGCACTACAGTGCCAAAGATATTCATCAATCTATCATGTTCATCTCAACACACTGCTCATCTTTGCACTACAAAGCCAAAGATATTCATCACCGGTCATGTTCATTTAAACACTGCTCATCTTTGCACTACAAAAGCCAAAGATATTCTTCAGAATCATTCATCTTTGCACTACAAAGCCAAAGATATTCAATAATATCATCATTTAAGACCGAGGATGATGAAAAATATTTTTAAAGAACGAATCCAAAGAAACAAAATGACAAGGATTAAGGATTAATGATTCGTATTTTGTTTTATCCATGTCCAACAATACCTCAAAAATAATCATAGGGTGTAAAATTCAAGAATGATCAAAACACGGATACAATCAAAGCTAGTATCCGTAATAGATATTTTGGACAAAAAGAAGAAATTTTATTTTTTTTATGAATAAAGTGTCAGATACGTGAATAAGGTCAGATACGTGAATAAATACCGATACGTGAATAAGAATCTCGACACCAAAAGATAGAAATTCCACAAAAAAAACATTTTCACGCTTCATTTAATAAGACTCGTGAATAAGAATCTCGTGAATAAGAACTCATGAATAAGAACTCGTGAATAAGAACTCATGAATAATAACCCCCCTATATGAAAAAGTTCCAAATTTGATAAAACTTCAGATCAATATTTCAAAGATAATGATATCAAGAAATAATATCATTACGAAAAAAAATAATATCCCTTACCTCAAAGAATCAAGATTTCTAAGGAAAGGCTCAAGTGATGTCGAATGAAACTTGTAGATCAAACAAAGAACTCTCAAAGTATCTAAATACTCACAAAATACGCCAATAATATAGAGAGAGAGAGAGAAAACTTTGTTTCGTGTGATTTTCAATTCTAACTTAATTTCTCTATTTATAGAAAATGTTAGCCCGTCAAGGCATTTCGACCAAGCCACCGATGGCTTTTACTACCGCTACTATTGCCACCCACCACATTTGAAATAAAATTCAGCACATTTCTTCACCAACCACAAGTGGGGCCCACTCAATTCTAGAATTTTCCACCAAAATCAATTATAACCCTAATTTCCTAATCGACACCTCTTAAAATTCATAACAAATCATTCGTGATTTTTAATCTGCTCAAAATTTGTGGACATATACTCAACTTATGTATGTATAACATACCCAAAATTACTATTAATCCAACTATTTGGATTAAAAATTATAACCCCCGCAATATATCTCAAAACCCCCGATTTAATTTTTAATACCTCCAACTGATAAAATACCGATAAAACACCTCAACAATAATTTCTTCATTTATAACCACATAAATAAATCCATCATTTATATCCACATAAAATAAATATTTCTTTATCATATGAATCAATAATTAATTATTCACAAATAATATTACGTAATCACAATTATGACAACCAAAGCCGCTCCTCAGAAAGAGGGGCTTTCCGATAAGGATTTCTCCTCATCGCCGCGCAATTAGTGACCAAACCTCTCCTCGATGTAACTTTCTAGACATCGCCAATAATGCTATCTAATAATATTATTCAAATAATATGAATTATTGATCCGATAATGGAGATAATGTGCAAAGACAATTATCGAACAACAATAATATAAAAATATCAACGCAAAGAATTATCAATCAATAAAATAAAATATCGAATAAGAATTCACCGTGAAAAATTATTATCGAGTAAAGGCTTTCACGTAAGGATCAATAATTCAACAATATCGCAATACCGCAAAGCCATCACGCAACCACGCCAGACATCAGATTTTAACCACCGGTATTCCAACAAATTTAATTCTGTAATAACTACGCCGTTATTTTTAACCAACTTATATTTGTCGCTTTCTTTCATCCAATCGCTTCACATGGGCTCCACACACGGTCAAGGCTACGTCGCATTTAATATTCCCCGACAAAGCATTTAATATTCCACGACCAAACGAATATTCCCCGACAAAATGAATATTTTATAACCACTTGCTTATTTTGAAATATTTATGATTTTAACCCTTAACTATCCACATTAATCAAATCAACCCTTACTATTTCAAAATAATAAATAAAGGAAATTCCTTTTATTTAAAAAAATTCTTGGTCTTACAACCTCCCTCCTTATGAAATTTCGCCCTCGAAATCGACGACGTACTCGGTGTTTCAAAAAGGTGAGGATACCTCGCTTTCATTTCCGCTTCCAATTCCCGTGTCATTTCTCTATAAAGATGATTCCTCCACAAAACTTTAACTTGTGGTATGACCTTTTCATAGTAGGGATATGCTCCTTCCTATCCAAGATCTTGACAGTACCTCCTCATACGCTAAGTCTTCTCTTCTATATCTCGTCCTGCTCTAACTCAATAACGTGGTTCGGGTCTTTCACATATTTACGGCACGAGCATGTGAAACACATTATGAACACGAGACATACTTTGAGGTAACGCAAGTCTATAGCTACATTTCCTACTCTCACCAAGAATTTGAAATGGACCAATAAATCGTGGATCGAGCTTTCTCTCTTCCCAAATCTTGTAACTCCTTCCACGGAGCAACTCGCAACAATACACGATCCCCTACATTAAATTCCACGCCCTTTCGATGAAGATCCGCATAACTCTTTTGTCGATCTTGAGCCGCTTGTATACGCTGTCAATCATTCGATCTTTTCTAGTAGTCATACGCATTTCAACTCCTGTCCCAACAATGTTGCTTCACCCACCTCATCCCAACATATCGAGAACGACATTTTCGGCCATATAATGCTTCAATGGAGCCACACCTATACTTGCTCGATAACTGTTGTTGTAGGAGAATTCCACCAATGGTAAATACTTATCCCAACCGCCTTGAAGTCTAGGACACGTAGTCTTAATAAATCTTCAAGAGTTTGAATAGTCCTCTCTCGATCATCTCGTCTGCTTGGGGATGGTATGCCAACTAAATCGCAAACTGCGCTCCATAGCTTTTTGCAAGCTAACCCAAAATCTTGAAGTGAATCTTGGGTCACGATCCAAACTATGGATACAGTATGCCATGCAACCTCACAATCTCATTTACGCATATACTAGCAAGAAGACGCTCAAGAATAAGTCTCCGACGGCAAAGAAATGAGCGCACTTGGTTAATCTATCAACAATAACCCAAATAAAGATTGATGCCTTGAGAAACCGTAGAAGACCCGTAACGAATCCATGGTAATGTGTTCCCACTTCCATTCCTAATCTCAAGTGGTTGCAACGGACCTTAGGTACTAGATGCTCCGCCTTTACACGCTGGGTAAGTTAAACACATCGAGATAAACTTTGCAATCTCTCTCTTCATATTATTCCACCAAAATGTATGTCAAGATCACGATACATTTTAGTACTTCCAGATGGATTGCAAATGGTGTATCAGGTGCCCCATCATAATCTTGACTTCAAATCGTAGTCGTTAGAACACAAAGTCTAGAGTGGACTCAAGTATTCCTTCTTCATCAATTCTCGCCCTCCTAATAGCTCCTTCTTGTACTTTCTTCTTCATACGATCGCCTCCGGCCTGCGGCTTTGAGCAACCTTAACTTTTTCTATTAAAGTCGGCTCTACGCGATACTTGACATCATCGCACTCGCCCCGCATACGATCTTCTACTCAATGCGCCACCACCACGCTCGCTTTTACCAGTGATGGTATCAATAATAGGTGGTCGTAGTCTTCAATAGCTCGAGCCAACGTCACCGCCGCATGTCGAGTTCTTTTTGAGTGAAGAAATATTTAAGGCTTTTATGATCCAATATATCTCCACTTTCTCCCATATAGATAAGGCTCCATATCTTTAATAAGGAAAACGATCGGCCGCTAACTCTAGATCACGAGTAGGATAATTCCTCTCATACTCTTTTAAGTTGTCATGAGGCATAAAGCTATGACTTTCCCACGCTGCATGAGAACACATCCTAACCCTTTGCCCAAGATCATCAGAGATAACAAATCCATCCGAACCAGATGGTATTGTTAAACAAAATAAAAATAAGTCTCCTCTTAAGCTCTTGAAACTTTTTCTCGATTCTTCATTCCAAACGAATTTTCAGATCCTTCCGAAAGTTAGCCGAAGTTAATGGAGTAGCGATTCGAGAAAACCCTTCCACGAATCTCCGATAATAACCAAATAAGCCCAAAAAGCTACGACATTTCAACACCGACTTCGGCTGTTCCTAACTTCAGATTGCTTCAATCTTCACGGATCAACAGATACTCCATGTTTTGACACTTACATGCCCAAGAAATGCTACTTCCTCGCCGTAACTCGCATTTCTTCAATTTGGCATATAGTTGGTTTTCACGGGTTTTTCGAGTACCAAATTTCAAATGGTGCTCATGATCTTCACGACTTTTGAATATATAAGGATGTCATCAATAAAGACAACAACGAATCGATCCAAATATTCCTCAATACTTGGCTCATCATATCCATGAAAGTCATAGGAGCATTAGTTAGTCCGAAAGACACGACTAAGAATTCATAATGCCCATACCGAAGTTCAAGGCAAGGCGCCTTTGAATATCCTCGCCTAATCTTCACCGATGATATCCGTAATCGAAGATCGATTTTTGAAAAGAATCAGGCCCTCAGAATCGGGTCAAACAAGTCATCAATACGAGGTAGAGGATACCTATTCTCGATGGTGACATGGTTCAATTCCCGATAGTCAATACAAAGTCGCATACTCCCGCCTTTCTTTTTTACAAATAAAACAGAGCACCCCAAGGAGATGTACTAGATTTAATGAAACCGATGTCCAACAATTCCTCGTAGTTGACCTTTAACTCCTCAAGTTCAATAGAGCCATTCGATATGGGTTTTAGAAATGGGCTTTGTACCAGTTCAAGATCAATAAAGAATTCAACTTCACGCTCGGGGTAGACCGAAGTTCTTCGAAATACGCCGTGAAAGTCAATAACAACAGAATATTATTCAAATTTGACGTGTCTTTATTCAAATCCATAACATGGGCTAAGAAAGCTCGACATCCGCTTTTCAATAAACGAATAGCTTTTATGATTAGATATGATACAATGATTGATTTTAATGGTTTAGTTGTTTGAATTGCATAAATGTGTCAAGTTAGAATATGAAAACTAACAACCTTACGAAAACAATCAATTTTGGTATGATGAGTAGTTAACCAATCAATCCCTAAAATCACATCAAAAGCAAGTATCTTTAAAGAGATAAGGTCAACAGTAAGGTGATGGTGCCAACTTGAATCAAACAAGATTTATAAACAAAGGATGTGATGAAAGTTTCTCCTAACTGAGTTTCCACAGATAGTCAAAGTCTAATTTCTCCTGAGTCAAGTTTAAACGCTGAGCACACGCAGAGAGATAAATGAATGGGTAAAGACCCAGATCAAGTAAGGTATAAACTTCGCAAGAATTTATAAATAGCTTACCCGTGATCACCTCGCTTGGTTCCTCGTGATTATGACTCACCACAACAAACGCCCCTAATCGCTGACTTTCGACTTTTCTCGGGATAGCTTTTTCGAGTCACCGTCCCTCACTAACTAGGTTTCGCCATCAGCATAATCTCGAAATGATATGTCCTTCCTTTCCACAACTATAGCATACCTTGAATCGCTGTGGCGCTTTGACCGATATGTCCTCTTTTCCGTGATTTGAAGATACGACCGGTGGTCGCTTCTCTCCCTTAGAACCAGCTTGTCACGCAAGCGCGCTGCCTTCACATAGTCGTTATTAAATCTCCTTTTTAAAATCTCCTCCCGACTCGCTTCTTCTGCTTTTCACGACTATGATTACCACCGTAGTGGTTACCATTTCGTCCGCTCTGCTTTTTCTCCGCAGTTATCATTATTCTGCTGATCGCTATCTCCGTACGATCCTCGTTATGGTCCTCACCGACCGCATTTCGCTATCTCGCCTAATAATTGAGCCCTCGCTTATAACATCCGAATAAAGAGAAAGTTTATGAGAAATGAGATATCGACGACGCCGTTTCAAACCTCTAAGAAACATCCGCGCATATATGCTCTCCATTCTCCACCAAATGAGGTGCAAACTCGATAACTCGCAAACTTTGCCTCGCATCGAGACACCGCCACGTTGTTTTGCTCTAATGATGAACTCCACTTCCTTCATACGACGTTAACACTTTCGTGAAAGTATTTGTCATTAAATAGTCTCAAACGCCTCCCAAGACATGCCGAAAGCATACCCGATGGGTACGCTTCACGTACTCTCCACCAAGAGTCCGCCGCCGCCACTTAACATAAAGGTGGCGAATGGAACCTTCGTTCTCCGCGCATCCCAAGACATCGAATATCTTGTAATTTGTTTGACCCATGTTTCCGCCATGATCGGATCTCGCTTTCCCTTAAATTCGTGGTCCCAACTTTTCGAATCGCTTGGCCGTGATAACCCGTGAATCGCTATCATTTCCTCCTCAGATTTTGAACACGAAGTCTCCTCGTCTCGATTTTGCATGAACTGCAAAAAACTTCTAAACATCCCCTCGCTCATCATCTCGCTTCAATGGTGTTGTTTCACAGAGGAACATTGCCACTGTCAGACGCTCTCCTCGCTGGTAAAGACAGCATCTCCACTGGCCTCATTTACTCCATCATAATATTCTCACGACATTCTCAAATACCGCCATAAAACAAGTGGTTAATTAAGGAAATCAATATATCACATAATATCCCTATATACCCGACTAACTAACAAATAAGCTTAGTAGACACACTAACAAAGGATTTTACTCGCCTCTCCCTCCTAGTTCTATTCCCCATCTCCGCCAGAGATCATATCCCTAAGCTCGATACCAACCGCGACGCCCCAAAATAGTATACATCACCCATTCTCGAGTTGTCAATACATGGTACGTAAACAACTACAACTTTATTATTACAACAAGAAAATCTGTGAGTTTAAATACAAATATTATCTTCTGCATAATATTTATACTCAAATAAATCCTCATCACATTTATCGATACATTATTTTACAAAAATGGTGAGGACTACTAAACAATCCTTTCTAAAACCTTCATTCCATACCCCACTGCATCGCTATATTCTCGCCTCCCGAGAAGAATGGAACAAAAGGAAAAGGGTGAGCTCAACTAGCTCAAGAAGAATATTATGACTAAGATAATATACAACAAATTATCGTTAGTCTTCAACAGGAAAAATTTAATAGAATACAATAGACAACAAGTTTCAAATCAATATTCGCAATGAAATAATAATTCATGTAAGAGTTACGTAGAGAATGAAATCTACTATAATCTATGAATTTAATTTAAAAGTTCATCATCAATATTTTATCCTCAGAACATCAATCAATATTCATCTCAAATCAAATATTCATCTTTGCACTACAGCCAAAGATATTCATCACCGGGTCATGTTCATCTCAACACTGCTCATCTTTGCACTACAGCCAAAGATATTCATCACTGGGTCATGTTCATTTAAACACTGCTCATCTTTGCACTACAAAAGCCAGATATTCTTCTTCGAATCATTCATCTTTGCACTACAGCCAAAGATATTCAATAATATCATCATTTAAGACCGAGGATGATGAAAAATATTTTAAAAGAACGAATCCAAAGGAAACAAAATGACAAGGATTAAGGATTAATGATTCGTACTTTGTTTTATCCATGTCCAACAATACCTCAAAAATAATCATAAAGGTGTAAAATTCAAGAATGATCAAAACATGGATACAATCAAAGCTAGTATCCGTAATAGATATTTTGGACAAAAAAAGAAGAAATTTTATTTTTCTATGAATAATAAAGGTCAGATACGTGAATAAAGGTCAGATACGTGAATAAATAGTCGATACGTGAATAAGAATCTGACACACCAAAAGATAGAAATTCCACAAAAAAACATTTTCACGCTTCACTTAATAAGACTCGTGAATAAGAACTCGTGAATAAGAACTCATGAATAAGAACTCGTGAATAAGAACTCATGAATAGTAACCCCGATATGAAAAAGTTCCAAATTTGATAAAAACTTCAGATCAATATTTCAAAGATAATGATATCAAGAAATAATATCATTACGAAAAAAAATAATATCCCTTACCTCAAAGAATCAAGATTTCTAAGGAAAGGCTCAAATTGATGTCGAATGAAACTTGTACCAAATAAAGAACTCTCAAAGTATCTAAATACTCACAAAATACGCCAATAATATAGAGAGAGAAAGAGAGAAAACTTTGTTTCGTGTGATTTTCAATTCTAACTTAAATTTCTCTATTTATAGAAAACGTTAGCCTACCAAGGCATTTCGACCACCACCGATGGCTTTTACCTCGCTACTATTGCCACCCACCACATTTGAAATAAAATTCAGCACATTTCTTCACCAACCACAAGTGGGGCCCACTCAATTCTAGAATTTTCCACCAAAATCAATTATAACCCTAATTTCCTAATCGACACCTCTTAAAATTCATAACAAATCATTCGTGCATTTTTAATCTGCTCAAAATTTGTGGACATATACTCAACTTATGTATGTATAACATACCCAAAATTACTATTATCCAACTATTTGATTAAAAATTATAACCCCCCAATATATCTCAAAACCCCGATTTAATTTTTAATACCTCCAACTGATAAAATACCGATAAAACACCTCAACAATAATTTCTTCATTTATAACCACATAAATAAATCCATCATTTATATCCACATAAAATAAATATTTCTTTATCATATGAATCAATAATTAATTATTCACAAATAATATTACGTAATCACAATTACGACAACCAGCCGCTCCTGTGAGCAGGGGCTTTCGATAAGGATTTCTCCTCATCGCGCCGCAATTAGGTGACCAAACCTCTCGATGTAACTTTCTAGACATCGCCAATAATGCTATCTAATAATATTATTCAAATAATATGAATTATTGATCCGATAATGGAGATAATGCAAAGGACAATTATCGAACAACAATAATATAAAATATCAACGCAAAGAATTATCAATCAATAAAATAAAATATCGAATAAAGAATTCACCGTGAAAATTATCGAGTAAAGGCTTTCACGTAAGGATCAATAATTCAACAATATCTGCGGTAATACCGCAAGGCCATCATGCAAACACCACGCCAGACATCAGATTTTAACCACCGGGTATTCCAACAAATTTTAATCTGTGAATAACTACGCCAAGTTATTTTTAACCAACTTATATTTGTCGCTTTTCATCCAATCGCTCACATGGGCCCACACATGGTCGCTACTGTCATTTAATTCCCCGACAAAGATTTTTCCACGAATATATCCCCGACAAAAAATGAATATTTTATAACCACTTGCTTATTTTTGAAATATTTATTATTTAATATTCCAATCAAATCACCACTATTTCAAACTAATATTCCCCTTACACAAAAATGAATATTTTATAACCACTTAGCTTATTTTGAAATATTTTATGATTTAACCCTTAACTATCCACATTAATCAAATCAACCCTTTATGAAAGCTTTTTCAAAATAATAAATAAAGGAAATTCCTTTTATTTAAAAAAAGGTTTGCTTTGACGACATCGCACAGTTTGACCGATGTGTCCCTCCCTTCGATTTGAAGCATACGATAGGTGGTCGTTCTCCATCCTTAACAACAAAAGTCTTTGGTCGACGCTCTTTCCATCATTGTTGTATCTCCTCTTCTTAAAATGTCCATTCTTATTATTTTGGCCCTGATTACCACCGAAGTGGTTACCATTTCTGGCCTGTTGATTCCCTCCACGTTTGTTGTTATCGCTTCGATGAATGCTCTCATTGGTATTATCATTTTGCCGGCTGCTTTCTTTTGGTTGGGTTGACTCAGTATCGCGTTCCAATAACTGAGCCATAATAACAACATCTGAATACAAACACAGTTTATGAGAGATAAGATATTGACGTATCTCGGGTTTCAAACCTCTTAGAAATATTTGCGTCATTCTCTCCTCATTATCAACCAAATGGGACGCAAACTGGGACAACTCGATAAACTTGGCTTCGTACTGCGACACGATCATGTTGTTTTGCTCCAGCTTGATGAACTCTACCTCTTTCATGTGGTGAATACTATCGGGAAAGTACTTGTCGTTGAACAATTCTTGGAACTTCTCCCAAGTCATCTTCATTGCGGCAGGTTGAGTACGTTTTACAGATTTCCACCAGTAATCTGCCTCTGCACGCAATATGAAGGTGGCAAAGGGAACCTTTTGCTCCTCGGAGCATCCCAAGACATCAAATATCTTGCAGATCTGCTTTATCTATGTCTCCGCCTTAAGTGGTTTTGGCTCTCCAAAAAACTCTGGTGGTCTCAGTTCCTTGAACTTCTTAGCGGTGACCGTCCGAAAGTTTCCATTGTTTCCACCTGCATTTTGGACAGGAGCTGCTCTCGCCTGATGTTGCATGAATTGCATAAAGCCTCTGAACATTCCATCGTTCATCATCTGGTCAGTGTTTTTGTTTGCCTGAGGATTGTCGCAACAATAACGTGAGATAATTGAATCAAATAATTGAATCAAATAACGTGAGATACTATGCAACAATTACTGTAGCAATAATTGAACAAAATTGAGTGACTTTTCACGTAAGCATCAATAATCAATACCGTGTGCTACTATGTAACCACGCCAGACATCGCATTTTAACACCGGTGTTTCAATAGTTAACGTAAAACTTCCGCCGTTATTTTTATTAAAAGATATTTTATCGCTTTCTCAATCCGACAATAATTTCAAGTATGGGTCCACCAATGATTGTGTCTTTGCATTTAATATTCCCTTTAAAACGAATATTTCCACCAATCGAATATAATATAACAACTTGCATGTACTTTGCAAAATGTATAAATATTACCCACAACTATAACATTATTTCAAATTCACACCTTAATATTTAAAAAAGATATTTATAGAAAATTCATCTTTATTCTTAAAAGTCAGGGTCTTACAACCTCCACTTCTTAAGAAATTTCACCGAAATTAAGGTACGCACTGTATGTCAAGAGGTAAGGATACCTTGATTTTATTTTAGATTCTAACTCCTGTGTTTTATCAATAAAGATTTAAATTTTGTCAAATAATTTTTAATATTATGGTGTGAATTTAAGATAATATTATAGTCAGGGTAGATTTATAAATTTTGCAAAGTATGCAAGTGGTTATATTATATTCGATTGGCTCTGGGAATATTCTTGCTTAAAGGTGGAATATTCGCATAACTACTACCAATCATCAGGACCCCACAATGTAATTATTGCTTGATCGAGAAAACGACAAAAATATTTTATCAAATAACTACGAAGTTTTACCGTGGATACCGCTGAACTACTCCTAGAAGTAAAAGTACAAAGAATACGCAGTGGTCGCATAAGAAAGACACCTGTATTGATTATCGATGCTTATGTGAGAAGTCACTCACTTGATTCCATTATCATTTATTAATAATATGAATTATTATAATGATAATGACGCTTTTGTTTTATTCAGATTATTAACGTAATAAAATGTAAACATCTTTTTATATAAAATAGTAATACTTTATTAAAGTTATTCTATAAATAGTAATATATTATATTTTATTACGATAAGGTCAGATAAGTGTTTTGATATAAGTTTTTTGCATAAGATTGCATATAAAGGTTTGCATAGAAAATGTTTTTATATAAATAGAATATATTATATTTTATTTAAAAGATTTTTCTTTAAATACGGACCGCCGATTAAAGTAAATCAATCTGACCGCTCATGGATTAGTTACTACGCATTCCATTTTCCTATAAATAAGCTCATTCCTTCATTATTTTCTTACTAATTCATTCATCAAACTCTGAGAGAGAAATTATAGAGAGAAGCTTATAGAGAGAAAATTATAGAAAGAAGAAGAGTATTCTCGCTACTTCACTACTTCTATATTCAGCCTTTTTTACTTGTAGTAGGGGTGTTATTCTTTTTTCTTCAAGAGAACTTCATTATTCCATTCATTATTATTCTCGCTGAATAACTCGTAAAAGTGGCATACCCTATACATAACCTCGTATACGCCAGATACCCTATACTGGTGAAATCCTTATGTTATTCCATCGCTTATTATTCTCGCTGAATAACTCAGATACGCTGCTAATTCCCTATACTTGGTGACATTCTTCTATTATTCTCTTGAACATCCTCGTCTCGTGTTTTTACACCGACCGGTTCCGTTCCGCTTTTTATTATTCTCGCTGAACATCCTCGTCTCAGGTTTTTTACACCGACCGGGTTCCGCCTTTTTATCATTCTCGCTTGAATATCCTATCTCGCAGTGTTTTACACCGGATCCGTTCCATCTTTATTATTCTGTTGAACATCCCGCTTGCGTGAATTTCACCGACCGTTCCGTTATTATTATTCTCGCTGAATAACCTCGCCTATGCGGCACCGCATTTACGGTGATTTCTTTTGTTATTCCATTCTTTATTATACCCAAATAAGTTAAAACTTTGACTTCTATACTCCATGAAATTAGTAGAATATCCTCGATATTCATGCTTTCATCCAAAGATCTTTCATGGAAATATTCTTCCGATCATTCTTGAATTTTACTCTACAAAACAAAGATTATGTCGACAATTTGACGTTAATAATTCATGGATTAAATAATTCTTGAACTTGTTTTATCAATTATTATGTCATTGTCATCATCCTCATGTTATATTATGTTATCTTCGCTTACGCATAGATGAACTTAGTATGATTATGACCAGTGATCATTCTAGATAATCACGACTTGATATAAATGATGTGACAAAAGTCCTCAAAGCCGCCCTCAGAATGCAAATTGATGGATAGTTTTTGGTATGATTATGACCAGGGTGATTCTAAGATAGTCACGACCATCGATAATTTGATGAAAATCCTCGACCGCGGTACAGTGGATGATTAGATGTGGTGGTTTATTTATTGTCGAGTCTCAAATGATAAAAATTGATGAAAACCTTTAAAACCTAAAAGATAGTAGACTTTATTCTCTACTCGACTTTTTTTAATGGATCGCTTATTCCACCGCAGCTAAACCGGTTGTCTATCAGATTTTATCGCTTAACATCGTCAAGGCTAATGATAATTTATTCTCGCATTATCTTAGTCATAATATTTCTTCGGGCTAGTTGAGCTCACCTTTCTTTTCACCGTTTTCTTCGTGAAATGAGAACATAGCCGGGACGAGCCTGGGAACGGGAGTAATGGTCCGTGAGGATAAGATTAGTAGTCCCTCACTATTCTCGTGAAATAAAGGTGATAATAGTTGTAATGAGGACTCCTTTCGAGTTTGTATAATATCTAGTAGACAATATTTGTATTCAAACTCACGCTTATGTCGTATTGATGCATATACCTACGCTTATATTAGTAAGTCAGATTTGAATTTATGTACCATGTAAGTGGCGACCCAAGATGGGTGACGATACCTAATTTTGGGGGCGCCACAACAGGTATCGTAGCTAGGGATACGATCCTCGCTAAGATGTGAGAATAGAACTAGAGGGGAGAGACGGGAATTTCTTCGCTAGATGACCTACCTAAGTTTATTTGGTATTTGATTGGCTCACCGAGTATAGTGATAATATGTCGTATGTCAATTAACCCTTATTTTGTGGCAAGGTTTTGAAAATGGCATCCGAAAATGTTGAGAATAAGAATGGAGCACAGAGACCGCTGATTCTCCATGCATCAATAATCGATAATGTACAACAGATGGCGATAATCCTCCCGTAAAACAACAACACCGATCAATCGACTAACGACGACGCTTAAGAGGTTTTTAGAATTCATGCAACATCAAAGCGAAAGTTTACTCTCGCCCAAAACGTAGGTGGAAACACTTGAAAACTCTCAAGGGTCACCGCTAAACAATTCAAGGAGTCGGGACCACCGAGTTTAAGGGAGAGCCAAAACCACTTCGCTAAGCAGCATGGATAAAGCAGATTACCAAGATATTTGATGTCTTGATGCTCCGAGAGCAAAAGGTTCCTTTTGCCGCCTTTTATGTCATATGAGAGGCAGACATCGGTGGGAATCGGTAAAACGACTCAACCTCGCCAGATCAAGATATCTTCGGGAGAAGTTCCAGAGTCGTTTCAACGACAAATACTTTCCCGAAAGTATTCGCCATACGAAGGAGGTGTGAGTTTATCAAGTCGAACAAAACAATACGACCGTGTCGCAATACGAGGCAAAATTTGCATGAGTTATCACGATTTCATATCCCACTTGGTGGATAATGAAGAGAGAATGGCGCGAATGTTTTTAAGAGGTTCGAAGCCGTAGATACGCCAACATCTTATTTCTCATAAACCGTGTTTTTATTCGATGTTGTAAATAGGGCTCGCTTAGTGGAGCGCGATAACGAGTCAACGCAACTAAAAGAAAGTAGCCGCAAAAAATTATAATACCAAATGAGAGTAGTCATCAAGCTTGACAACAACAAGCGTGAGGGAATCAACAAAGCCAGATATGGTAACCACTTCTGGGGTAATCGTACAAAAACAATAAGAATGGACATTTCAAGAAAAGGAGATTCAACAATGATGGAAAGACGCCAAGACCAAAGACTGTTGTTAAGGAAGGAGAAGGACCATCTATTATATGCTTCAAATGCGAGGAGAGGGACACATCATCCGAATCAATACCACGCCATCCAAAGCATGTTATAATTGTGGAAGAGAAGGTCACTTAGCTCGATTTTGTCGCCATCAAGACAAATTCAACTAGGATGGAGGCACCAAAGGTCATTCCTGCATAAACCAAAGCCTAGAGTTTAAGAGAGAGCGCTTTTTTTCGACGAGGAACCCGAATAAGATTATCACGTAAGTAATCATAAGCTCATGCAAGTCTATACCGTGTTAGATACCGCCTCTACCCACTCTTTTTTCACCTAGTTGCGCTCAACGCTTAAATTTGACTCCTAAGAAGTTAGACTTTGACTTATCGGTCAAACTTCGTAAGAGGAGCCTTCATTACATGCTTACTATTTTTAAATTTTTTTTTTGTTTGATTCAAATAAACACTTTCACGCTACTTCGTCGATCTTATCTTTTTTGAAAATACTTGCCTTTGAGGTAATTTTTGAAAACAATTGATTAACTACTCATCATTCTTTTCGTAAGGTTGTTAGCTTTTATATTCATAACCAACCTCATTATACTAATTCAAAGTAACCAAACCCTAAAGTTAATCATCGTTATATCAAGCCATAAGTAAAGAGCCCGATCCTTTCGTTGTTGACTTCCTCAGTGTGGAATGCACCGGCCCGATTTTCAGAGGGCTTACATCGCGGAATGAAGATGGCAAGTTTATAGGTATCATTGTGAGGTGCTATCTAGGTTAAGGGATAAAGTCACAATTGGTATCAATGTGACGATTATCCAAGTCTTGACGAGAGTAATAGCTTTGAATGATATTTCTATCATTAATAAATTTCTTGACGATTCTTGAAGACTTCCTAGCCTACCCTAGAGCGTGAAATCGAATTTTGTATCGACCCCAAAGATAAAAACCCATTTCTTAAACCCTCAAATATTTCTTCAACTAAAATGAATAAATACGTGGTTTATGATGAAAGTCATAATAAAAGCATTGGACTAATGAAAATCATGGGTATATGAAGTATTAGTAAGTTTTATGATGAGTTATGTTGGTTAGTATGTGAAAACATGAAAGTTTCTTAGAAATCACAAAGAGTTGAAAATCGATTTTGGTGAAAACGAATATGAAATTCAATTGACCATATCTCTTATTATATTTTGAATTTTTGAATGTGGTCAAGTCCTAGAGTTAGATCTATGAGTTACCTAACTAATCCAAGTGGAATTACTGGAAAAGGTGTTGTAGATTTTTGTGTGGACTGATTTTAGCAAAGGAGGCCAAAGCTGTAAATTTCAAAAATGCTACTGCCCAGAAACTTTAAGGGACTGTTTCGGCCACTTAAATTATGAGAAAAATTCTGGCCTTTTGGGACATGAAGGTATATGGTATAAAGTACCTCCTGTCCAAAAATGAGCTCATTCTGACTTAAAATGAGCAAGTTATGACTATTTCAATATTTAGGTTTTTCCGATTTAAAACGCTATAACCGAGTTCTATAACTCCGATGACCATGAAATTTAAACTAGAAGCTCACGCTAACATGTGTAAGGTCCTGCCAAGATTTGGGAATTTTTGGAGTTAAACTTGAGGTAGCTAATTTCTTAAGGAATTAATTAGAAATTGATTTTTGAAAAATAGTAAATGAATTTTAAAAATTCCGAGAAAAATATATTTTCATTATGGGACTATATTATGCTAAATCCCAGAAAAAGAAATATTTTGGGACTGATTTGGTATTTTTCATGAAAATAGTTTAGTTACTTAACATATGAGTTAAATATGTTATGTGAAGTAACAAAGTTGAAAATAGGATTTTATGGCTAGAGAATCCTATATAGTAGTATGCATATTTTTTTGATGAGGGATTTGATAATTGGTGATGATATTTTATGAGTATGGCATTTTGAATGATTAAATGCATTATATGGTAAAGCGAAACAATTAAGATAAATTGTTTATAAATTTAAGAAGTGATTAAAATATTGTTATAATATTAATGATATTAGATTATGAGATTATTAAGATTGATAACATGGGGATATTCTTGAATCCTCGGATAAATTATATTATAAATGTTTAATATTTATCCTTTATCTCATTCGATCGATTCTTTATATCATTATCCTCACGCTTATATTACGTCGAAAGTCATCTCGTATTCAGAAGTGATATAGATGGACTTGGTATGATTATGACCAGTGATTGTTCTAGATATAATCATAACCGTAATTGAAAACACAATTATCTTCGTCCGTAGTATAATTTGTGGTCGTATACTAATGAATACACAATTATATAGTAATGGAATTTGTGGTCGTGATACTAATGAATACACAATTATCTTCGTCGTAGTGTATGGATAATTTGTGGTCGTGATACTAATGAATACACAATTATCTTCGGTCAGAGTAGTATGGATAATTTGTGGTCGTGATACTAATGAATACACAATTATCTTCGTCGTAGTATGGATAATTTGTGTCGTGGTCGGATAATACAATGAATACACAATTATCTTCGTCGGATACGTGATACTAATGAATACACAATTATCTTCGTCGTAGTATGGATAATTTGTGGTCGTGATACTAATGAATACACAATTATCTTCGCCGTAGTGCATGGATAATTTGTGGTCGTGATACTAATGAATACACAATTATCTTCGGCCGTAGTGGATATGGATAATTTGTGGTCGTGATACTAATGAATACACGAATACATTATCTTCGCCGAAGTGCATGGATAATTTGTGGTCGTCGTGATACTAATGAATACACAATTATCTTCGTCAGTAGTGTATGGATAATTTGTGGTCGTGATACTAATGAATACACAATTATCTTCGTCAGTGTGTATGGATAATTTGTGGTCGTGATACTAATGAATACACAATTATCTTCGTCGTAGTGCTATGGATAATTTGTGGTCGTGATACTAATGAATACACAATTATCTTTCGTCGTCAGTAAGCATGGATAATTCGTGGTCGTGATACTAATGAATATCCTCGCCCGTAGTGGGATGATTCGATGATATGGATTAATTATATCGAAATGAGTCTCAAAGAATGAAATATTAATTCATGGATGTGGTAAAAGTCATCTTCGTCAGAAGTGCATCGATAGACTTTGGTATGATTACGACCACGGATTATTCTTGATAATCACGACCAGATTGAAAACACGAATATCCTCGCCAAAAAAGTAATGGATAATTCGTGGTCGTGATACTATTAAGTCGAGTCTCAAAGATTATTGGTTTTACAATATATATCTTTAGCCCAGAGTGTTAAGATGAATTGTTAATGAATATCTTCGCCGATTTCAAAGATGAATTTAATATTTTCAACGATAAAGGTATTCAAGGTATCCTCATCTCTTTATCATATCAGTATCGCACTCTAATTTCGAGGGCTAAATTCCATAAGGAGGGGAGATCAGTGAGACCCCGTATTTTATCAATAAAGATTTAAATTTTGTCAAAATAATTTTTAATATTATGGTGTGAATTTGAGATAATATTATAGTCAGGGTAGATTTATAAATTTTGCAAAGTATGCAAGTGGTTATATTATATTCGATCGGCCTGGGAATATTCTTGCTTAGCAGGAATATTCGCATAACTACCAATCATCAGGACCCCATTAATGTAATTATCATTTGATCGAGAAAACGACAAAAAATATTTTATCAAAATAACTACATGAAGTTTTACCGTGGTTACCGCTGAACTACTCTAGAGTAAAAGTACAAAGAATACGTGGGTCATATAAGAAACATTACCTGTATCGATTATCGATGCTTACGTGAGAAGTCACTCACTTTGATTCCATTATCATTTATTAATAATATGAATTATTATAATGATAAATGACGCTTTTGTTTTATTCAGATTATTAACGTAATAAAATGTAAACATCTTTTATATAAAATGTAATACTTTATTAAAGTTATTCTATAAATGTAATATATTATATTTTATTACGATAGTGTTGCAGATAAAGTGTTTTTGCATAAGTGTTTTGCATAAGATTGCATAAAGTTTTTTGCATAAAAAATGTTTTTATATAAATAGAATATATTATATTTTATTTAAAAGATTTTTCTTTAAATACGGACCGCCGATTAAAGTAAATCAATCTGACCGCTCATGGATTAGTTACTACGCATTCCATTTTCCTATAAATAAGCTCATTCCTTCATTATTTTCTTACTTAATTCATCAAACTCTAGAGAGAGAAATTATAGAGAGAAGCTTAGAGAGAAAAATTATAGAGAAAGAAGAAGATATTCGCTACTTCACTACTTCTATATTCATTTTTTTACTAGTAGTGGGTGTTATTCTTTCTTCTTCAAGAGAACTTCATTATTCCATTCATTATTATTCTCGCTGAATAACTCGTAAAAGTGGCATACCCTATACATAACCTCGATACGCCATATACCCTATACTGGTGAAATCTTATGTTATTCCATCGCTTATTATTCTGCTGAATAACCTCAGATACGCCGGCTTAATTCTATACTTGGTGACATTCTTCTATTATTCTCGCTGAACATCCTCGTCTCAGGTTTTACACCGACCGGTTCCGCTTTTTTATTATTCTTCGCTGAACATCCTCGTTCACAGGTTTTACACCCGACCGGTTCCGCCTTTTTTATCATTCTCGCTGAATATCCTATCTCGCGTGTTTTACAATCGGATCCGGTTCCATCTTTATTATTCTCATTGAACATCCCGCTTGCGTGAATTTCACCGACCGTTCCGTTATTATTATTCTCGCTGAATAACCTGCCTATGCGCGGCACCGCATGCACGGTGATTTCTTTTGTTATTCCATTCTTTATTATACCCAAATGGTTAAAACTTTGACTTCTATACTCCATGAAATTAGTAGAATATCCTCGATATTCAAGCTTCATCCAAAGATCTTTTCATGGAAATATTCTTCCGATCATTCTTGAATTTTACTCTACAAAACAAAGATTATGTCGACAATTTGACGTTAATAATTCATGGATTAAATAATTCTTGAACTTGTTTTATCAATTATTATGTCATCATTATCATCCTCATGTTATATTATGTTATCTTCGCTTACGCAAGATAGATGAACTTAGTATGATTATGACCAGGATCATTCTAGATAATCACGACTTGATATAAATGATGTGACAAAAGTCCTCAAAGGGTCTGTAATGCAAATGATGGATAGTTTTTGGTATGATTATGACCAGTGGGTGATTCTAAGATAGTCACGACCATCGATAATTTGATGAAAATCCTCGACCGGGGTACAGGATGATTAGATGTGGTGGTTTATTTATTGTCGAGTCTCAAATGATAAAAATTGATGAAAACCTTTAAAACCTAAAAGATAGTAGATTTTATTCTCTACTCGACTTTTTTAATGGATCGCTTATTCCGCCGCAGCTAAAACCGGTTGTTTATCAGTATTTTATCGCTTAACATCGTCAAGGCTAATGATAATTTATTCTCGCATTATCTTAGTCATAATATTTCATCGGGCTAGTTGAGCTCACCTTTCTTTCACCGTTTCTTCAGTGAAATGAGAACATAGCCGGGACGAAGCCTGGGAACGGAGTAATGGTCCGTAGGATAAGATTAGTAGTCCCTCACTATTCGTGAAATAAAGGTGATAATAATAATAGTTGAATGAGGACTCTTTTCGAGTTTGTATATATCTAGTAGACAATATTTGTATTCAAACTCACGCTTTATGTCGATTGATTGCATACCTACGCTTATATTAAGAAGTCAGATTTGAATTTATGTACCATGTAAGTGGCACCCAAGATGGGTGACGATACCTATTCTTTGAGTTGCCGAGAGGCATAGGCTATGACTTTCCCATGTTGCATTAGAACACATCTTAACCCTTTTCCCGAAGCATCACTATAGATGACAAATCCCTCCGAGCTAGATGGTATTGTCAAAACATGTGATGAAATGAGTCTCCTCTTAAGTTCTTGAAAACTCTTCTAACATTCCTCCCTCTAACCAAATTTTGTATCTTTTCGAGTCAGCTGAGTTAGTGGAGTAGCGATTCGAGAAAATCCTTCCACGAATATCAGATAATAACCAGCTAAACCGAGAAAGCTACGTACTTCGGTCACTGATTTAGGTTGTTCCCAGCTTTGAATTGCTTCAATCTTTGCCGGGTCAACAGATATTCCATGACTTGATACTACGTGCCCAAGGAATGCTACTTCCTTAAGCCAAAACTCGCATTTCTTCAGCTTAGCATAAAGCTTGTTTTCACGAAGCTTTTGGAGTATCAGCCTCAAGTGTTGCTCATGATCTTCACGGCTTTTGGAATATATGAGGATATCATCAATAAAGACGACCACAAAGTGATCCAAATATTCCTTGAATACTTGGGCTCATCATATCCATGAAGGCAGCAGGAGCATTAGTCAATCCAAAAGACATGACTAGGAATTCATAATGCCCGTACCGAGTTCTGAAAGCCGTCTTTGGAATGTCATCAATCTTTGAAAAGAATTTGGATCCTTGTAACTGGTCAAACAGGTCATCAATACGTGGCAATGTGTACCTATTTTTGATGGTGACGTGATTCAACTCCCGATAATCAATACAAAGTCGTATACTCCCATCTTTCTTCTTCACGAATAAAACAGAACACCCCTAAGGGGAAGTACTAGGATGAATAAAGCCAATGTCTAACAATTCTTGCAGTTTGGGTCTTTAACTCCGGAAGTTCAATAGAGCCATTCGATATGGGGCTTTGGAAATAGGTTTTGTACCAGGGTTCAAGTCGATACAAAATTCAATTTTCACGCCTAAGGGTAGGCTAGGAAGTTCTTCGTGAATACGCCGTGAAATTTATTAACAATAGAAATATCATTCAAAACTGATGTATTTTTGCTTAGATCCGTGACATGAGCTAAGAAAGCTTGACATCCATTTTTCAATAAACGAATAGCTTTATGGCTTGAGATGACAGTGATTGATTTTAATGCTTTGGTTGCTTGAATTCACATAATAGGTTGGTTAGGAATATGAAAGCTAACAACCTTATGAAAACAATCAATTTTTGCATGATGAGTAGTTAACCAATCAATCCCTAGAATCACATTAAATGCAAGTATTTTCAAAGAAATGAGATCGACAGGTAATGTGCGGGTGCCTATTTGAACTAAACAAGACTTACAAACAGTGGATGTAATAAAAGTTTCTCCCAACGGAGTTTTAACAGATAAGTCAAAGTCTAATTTCTCAGGAGTCAAATTTAAACGTTGAGCGCAAGTAGGAGAAATAAAAGAATGGGTCGAACTGGTATCAAATAAGGTATAGACTTCGCTAGAGTTTATGATGATCTTACCCGTGATGACCTCGTTCGGGTTCCTTACTTTCTGGGAGGTCACGACAAACGCTCTCCCTTGTACTACCGGCTTTGACTTTTTACGGGACTGCCTTTTTTGTCTCCATCCTAGTTTGAACTTGTCTTCTGCGTGAACGATAAAATCGGCTAGGTGACCTTCTCTTCCACAATTATAACATGCTTTGATTGACATCGCAGCTTTGGACCGATGTGTCCCTCCCTTCAGATTTGAAGCATATGATAGGAGTCGTTCTCCTTCCCTAACAACGGTCTTTGGTGTTGACGTCTTTCCATCATTGTTGAATTTCCTCTTCTTGAAATGTCCATTCTTATTGTTTTGGTCCTGATTACCACCGAAGTGGTTACCATTTCTGGTCTGTTGATTCCCTCTATGCTTGTTGTCACCGCTTCGATGACTGCTCTCACTGGTATTATCATTTTGCCGGCTGCTCTCTTTTGGTTGGGTTGACTCATTATCGCGTTACAATAACTAAGCCCTATTAACAACATCTAAATACAAACACAGTTTATAAGAGATAAGATATTGACGTATCTCGGGTTTCAAACCTCTTAGAAACATTCGCGTCATTCTCTCCTTATTATCAACCAAATAGGACGCAAATCGGGACAACTCGGCAAACTTGGCTTCGTACTGCGACACGGTCATGTTGTCTTGCTCCAGCTTGATGAACTCTACCTCTTTCATGTGATGAATACTTTAGGGAAAATACTTGTCGTTGAACAATTCTTGGAACTTCTCCTAAGTCATCTTCAGTGCGGCAGGTTGAGTACGCTTTACAAATTCCCACCAGTAATCTACCTCTGCTCGCAACATGAAGGTGGCAAAGGGAACCTTTTGCTCCTCGGAGCATCCCAAGACATCAAATATCTTGCAGATCTGTTTTATCCACGCTCTCGCCTTTAAGTGGTTTTGCTCTCTAAAACTCCGGTGGTCCCAGCTTCCTTGAATCGCTTAATGTGACTGACCGTCCGAGAGTTGCCAGTGTTTCCACCTGCATTTTGGACAGGAGCCGCTCTCGCCTGATGTTGCATGAATTGCATAAAGCCTCTGAACATTCCATCGTTCATCATCAGGTCAGTGTGGTTGTTTGTCTGAGGATTGTCGCCTTCCTGACGCACATTATCCTGATTATTGATCTGTGGAGACTCAACGGTCTCCTGTGCTCCATTGATGTTCTCAACATTCTCGGATGTCATTTTCAAATACTGCCACAAAACAAGGGTTAATTAACATATCACATATTATCCCTATACTCTGACCGACCAATTAAATACCAAATAAACTTAGGTAGGTCATACTTGCAAAAGAATTCCCCGTCTCTCCCCTCCTAGTTCTTATCTCACATCTCAGCCAGGGATCATATCCCTAAGCTTTGATACCAATTGTGACGCCCCCAAAATAGGTATACATCACCTATTCTGAGTCGCCAAATACATGGTACAGAATACAAATACAATCTTAAATATACAACATGAGATGTGAGTTTTAATACAAATATTATCTTCTAGACAGTATTTACACTCAAAATAATTCCTCAATACATTTATTATTACACTATATCATAGAATAGTGAGGACTACTAATGCTATCATCTGAACCGTCACTCCGTTCCCCGACTAGTCTCTGCTACGTTCTCATTTCCTGAAGAGAACAATGAAAGCAAAAGGGTGAGCTCAACTAGCCCAGTAAGAAATATTATGACTAAGATAATGCAAAATAAATTATCGTTAGCCTTCAATAGTGTTAAACTGATACAATATAACAAACATCAAGTTTAACAGCAACGGAACAAACAATCCATTAAAAGAGTCAAGTAGAGAATAAAATCTACTATCTTCTATGATTTAAAAGGTTTTTCATCACTTTTATCATTGACTCGACAATAAATAATCCACATCATCCCTGCACTACGGCCAATGATATTCATTAGTATCACAACCACAAATTATCCATGAACTACGGGCCAAGGATATTCATGTATTCATCAATGGTCATGATCATGGAAACAACTGTCCATTAATGCACTACGGGCTAATGAGGACTTTTACCACATCATTTGTAACATTACGGTCATGATTATACCGAATAATCCCTAGTCATAATCATACCAAGTCCATCTATGCACTACAGGCTACAGATGACTTTCAACATAATATAAACATGAAAATGTTGAAAATGATATAAGAATTCAATAAAACAAGTTCAAGAATTAATTTATCCAGGAACCAATAACTTCCAAATTGTCAACATGATATTGTTTTGTGGAGTAAAATTCAAAAATGCTCAGAAGAATATTTCCATGAAAAGATACTGGATGAAGCGCAAATATCAAGGATATTCCACTAATTTCATAAAGTATAGAAGTCAAAACTTTAACCAACTGAGTATAATAAAGAATTGAATAACAAAAGAAATCACCAGGCATGCGATAGACCGCACAGACAGGTTATTCCAACAAAATAATAAATAACGGAACTAGGTCAAAGTAAATTACATGACCGATGTGATATTCCAACAGAATAATAAAGAATGGAATAACAACAGAAATCACCATGCATGCGATAGACCGCACGGACAGGTTATTCCAACAGAATACTAATTAATGGAACCAGGTCCGACATAATACGCATTGATAGGATATTCCAATGTAATAATAAATAATCGGAACTCAGTCATGCAGTAACGCATTTGCATGTGGATGTTCTAACGAATAATAAAGAATGGAATAATAGAAGAATTTCACCATGTATGCGGTACTTCGCATAGACAGGTTATTCCAACATAATGATAAAGAATGGAATAATAGAAGAATTTCACCAAGTATAGGGTAGCCCACATATATAGGTTATTCCAATAGAATAATAAAGAATGGAATAATAGAAGTTCTCTTCATGAATACGAAAGAAATAATACCCCTTATCTTAGAAAGAAGAGTATTCCGACTGGTAGGGCGAGGATATTCTTGAAGAAAACTTATACTATTTTCTACGCTCAAAGTTTCTTAAAACTCTAAAAAAATACGCTCAAGATTATAGAAGAAGATTTCTCTGAATTTCTGGTGTGTTTTCAATTCTAACTAAGCATCCTATTTATAGGAGAATGGAAGGAGTACTGTGAAGAAAAAAAATCACGGATTCAAAATGTAAATCACAGAATTCATTTGCCGATTTAATTTCTTAATAAAACAAAACCAAAAAAATATAATATATAAATATATTTATATAACACATGCATGAAAAGGAAAACTTCAACCACCCGTGAATCATCTTTGAAAAAAAACTCTCCCAAGACAACTTTCATCATTCCACTAACACCACCCGTGACCACATGTCACACATATATATATATATATATATAAAACCACATTCCCCCCACCCGTAACCTAATATAAATATATATATATATATATATATATATATATATATAAACCCTGCACCTTTATATATATATATAAATCTGAGATAACTTTTTACCGAATATTTTGAAAATGAGTAAATGGGGGGTCCATAAAATAAGCAAAATTTCATAAAAAAATACCTCAATATTTTTAACAACATTTATCATCATTACTATAATTCACAATATTAATCTACCAGGTCGTTCCCAGGAAAGAGGGGGCTTTCCAATAAGGACTTCTCCCTATTGGCTCACAATTAGGTGACCAAACCTCTCCTTGGCAGAACTTCTAGACATCGTTAATATTGCAAATAATAATATTAATAACTCTGTCATCTCAATTATTGATTTAATAATATATAAAATATCGACAATAATTGAATCAAATAACGTGAGATACTATGCAACAATTCAGAGCAATAATTGAACAAAACCGAGTGACTTCTCACGTAAGCATCAATAATCAATACCGTAGGTTACTACTATGCAACCACGGGTATTATCATATTTTTTTAAAACCGGTGTTTCAACAGCTTAACGGTAAAACTTCCATTGTTATTTTTATAAAAGATATTTTATCATTTTTTCAATCCGACAATAATTCCGTTGTAGGGGTCCACTAATGATTATAGCCGTCGTCATTTAATATTCCCCGTTAAAACGAATATTCCTTGACCAATAAAATATAATATAACAACTTGCAAGTCAGCTGTAAAATTTATAAATATTACCCACAACTATAACATTATTTCAAATTCACACCTTAATATTTAAAAATGATATTTATAGAAAATTCACCTTTATTCATAAAAGTTGGGGTCTTACATGATACTTCTTTGTAGAGCAAAATTCAAGAATGCTCAGAAGAATATTTTCATGAAAAGATACTGGATGAAGCGCAAATATCACGGATATTCCACTAATTTCGTGGAGTATAGAAGTCAAAACTTTAACTAACTGAGTATAATAAAGAATGGAATAACAAAAGAAATCACCGGTGTACGCGATAGATCGCATGCACGAGTTATTCCAATGTATCAATAATTAATGGAACCAGTCGGGGCGTAATACGCACCGGCACGATATTCCAACAAAATAATAAATAATCGGAACCAGGTCATGCGTAAACACATGTATGTGATGTTCCAACATAATAATAAAGAATGGAATAACGAAAGAATTTCACCAAGTATAGGTAACCTCACGTATACGAGTTATTCCAATGTAATAATAAAGAATGGAATAATAGAAGTTCTCTTCATGAATACGAAAGAAATAATACCCTTCACCGTAAAAAGAAGAGTATTCCGACCGGTAGAGCGAGGATATTCTTGAAGAAAACTCACCTTCGCCAAAAGCTTCTTAAAACTCTAAAGAAATACGCTCAAGATTATAGAAGAGAAATCTCTGAATTTCTGGTGTGATTTCAATTCTAACTAAGCATCCTATTTATAGGAGAATGAAATGGGTACTGTTAAAAAGTTTCACGGACGAACAATCAAAAAATTTTCACGGGTTGAATTCTGTAACTTTACATACGCCCGTTTTTTTCAAAAGAATATAATATTCAAGTAAAACAAAACTTATATAATATATATATATATATATATATATATATATATTTGCCTGCCATATACGGCATTGAGGAAATGAGAATCTCACCAATTTAGTTTTCATATAACATCAGATTAAGTCCATGAGCAACTTTCACAAAAAAAACAAGTAAGATAGCCATTATATCATATATATATATATATATATATAAAGCATTCAGTAGGTATATATACAAATATATATATATAGATATTATATAATCACACTTGCACACACCCACATGGCACACACATATAATATATATATATACTTTATAACTTCTTACCGATTATTTTAAAAAATGAATAAGCGGGGGTCCGAATAATAAACCAACTTACAACAAATACATCATAAAACTCCTCAATATTTTTAACAACATTTATCATCATTATAATTTACAATATTAATCGACCAGGTCGTTCCCAGGAAAGAGAGGGATTTCTAATAAGGATTTCTCCCTATTGGCGCGTAATTAGGTGACCAAACCTCTCCTTGACAGAACTTCTAGACATCGTTAATATTGCAAATAATAATATTAATAACTTTGTTATCTTAATTATTGATTTAATAATATATAAAATATCGACAATAATTGAATCAAATAACGTGAGATACAATGCAACATTTACTGTAGCAATAATTGAACAAAATCGAGTGACTTCTCACGTAAGCATCAATAATCAATACCGTGTGATACTATGCAACCACGCCAGATTCTCGCATTTCTTTAACACCGGTGTTTCAATAGCTTAACGGTAAAATATTTTTTTAAAATATTTTTGTCATTTTCTCAATCCGACAATAATTCCGTTGTGGGGTCCACCAATGATTGTGCCGTCGTACAAATATTCCCTGTTAAAACGAATATTCCTCGACCAATCGAATATTATATAACAACTTGCGTACTTTGGAAAATTTATAAATATTACCCACAACTATAACATTATATCAAATTCATTTCATAATATTTAAAAATGATATTTATAGAAAAATCATCTTTATTAAAAAAAAATTGGGGTCTTACAAGAATGGACTGAATAGTAACTAATTCATTAACGGTCCAGATTGATTTACTTTTGAACGGGCGATCCATATTGATTTACTATGCAGTATAAATAAAATATTCTAATAAAACAAAATCCTTTAAATAAAATATAATATATTCTATTTATAATCTAATAAAACAAATAACTTTATAAAAGTATTCTGCATTTTATATAAAAATATTTTACTATGCAAAACACTACGCGTAGTACTTATGCAAACACTACGCATAATAAAATATAATATATTCTAATTATTGTCTAATAAAACAAATAACTTTATAAAAGTATTCTGCTTTATATAAAAAGCTTTTCTGTTTTATTACATTAATAATACTAATAAAACAAGATTTATATATATATATATAAACTTCTGCGACTTCATAAAAAGACACCTCAATATATTTAACAACATTTATCATCATTATTATAATTCACAATATTAATCGACCATGTCATTCCCAGGAAAGAGGGGGTTTTCCAATAAGGATTTCTCCTTATTGACGCGCAATTAGGTGACTAAACCTCTCATTGGCAGAACTTCTAGACATCGTTAATATTGCAAATAATAATATTAATACCTTTGTCGTCTCAATTATGGATTTAATAATATATAAAATATTGACAATAATTGAATCAAATAACGTGAGATACTACGCAAAGAAATCATGTGAGTAATAACCGAACAAAACCGAGTGACTTTTCACATAAGCATCAATAATCAATACCGGTGTACTACTATGCAACCACGCCAGATTACTTACATTTTTTACTACCGAGTAGTTCAACAGCTTTAACGGTAGAAACTTCCGCCGTTATTTTCATAAAATATTTTTGTCGCTTTCTCAATCCGACAATAATTCCGCTAGGGGTCCACCAATGATTGTGCCGCCGTATTTAATATTCCCCGTTAAAATGATTATTCCCCACCAATCGAATATTATATAACAACTCGCATACTTTGCAAAATTTATAAATATTACCCACAACTATAACATTATATCAAATTCATTCCATAATATTCAAAAAAATATTTCGAGAAATTTAAATCTTTATTCATAAAATCTGGGGTCTCACAAGTACTCTTAGGCCAAAAATATTGCTAAATACTCTCTCCGTCTCAAGATAAAAATCTTTATTACTATTTTAGACAATCCCAAGTTAAATGTCTACTTGCTTTAAATGATTTATTTTTTACAATAATTTACCTATAATACCCTTATTATTAATCGTTATATTTATATTCTCTATGCATATTTATGGAACATCACTAGTAATGTGCAATAAATTATGCAATTAAATGAGAATTTAAATATGAATAATTTTGTCATTTTATCATCTTTCTTAATATGCACAAAAAATCAACTAGGACTTTTATCTTGAAATGAAGGGATTATAATTTTACTTTAAAAATATCATTTTTACTTCTTACTATCTCAATATCACCGACCATTTATTTTGAAGGTTATTAATATCAATCACCTTTATTTTAACAATAATAAATCACTAATTAGAAACACCTAGAATCAGGAGTGCTTCCAAAGTTTTTGGCAAGTTGATCATCCATTTCGTAGTTTACCGAGCTCGGTCTACCAGTATGCGACGCCTGGGCCCAAAGTTTGAGGAGGCCCAATTTTTTAAAAATTATGTATATACAAAGGTAAACCGAATATATATTTTAAGGGGGCAAAATACATCAATAAAAAAAATTTATTATTGACGCTTGAAGAGCTTCTTTCGGTTGTACGAGTGAGAGCAGACAACTGTATCCTGCGAGTCTGCATAGTTTGAAAACGTCTCAAAATTTGTTCGTTTTCAATTGTTGAAAAAATATCATTCTCAATATAAACTACTAGACTGTAATTCATCCACTCGTCTCCCATTTTGTTACGCAAGTCAGTCTTGACAATTTTCATTGCAGAGAATACTCTTTCAACAGTGGTAGTTGCAACTGGTAAAACGAAAGTCAACTCGATCAATCAATATACCAATATAAAAGTCATATGTCTTCTTGTTTCAATCAGCTTCTTAGCAAGACTTCCCAAACCCAAAATTTTGATCCCAAAAAATTGACTATCGCATCGCATGTCATAAATATAATTTTCAAGTTGATCCCCAAGTATCATACGATCAGTCAATGAGAAGTCTTCTGGATAAAGCTCGGCAAGACGGAGTAATTTATTTTTGTCAAATTGAGAGAACGAATCCCTTGGATCAAGGCATGATATGCATAAAAGTAACTTTGTGCTTGCTTCTGAAAAATGATTGTTCATCTCTTGAACAATTGAATCAACAACCTACATTTTAATAATGAAAAATAAAAAAAAAGATAAATTTTTAGATATGAATAATGAAAAAAGAGTTATAGAGATTATACCTGACAAAAAATCTCAACACGATAATGATGAAAATTAGTAATAATTTGTCCATTGCGCCTGCTACGATCGCGGGGTCTCATGTTATCTTCCATATTAATTATTGGGATCGCGTTCTTCTCACAAAATATATTGACTTCCTTCAAAAAATTCTCCTATTCTGCCTCCCTAAAATCTTGTAGTCGAGCTTTAATTTCATTACCCCAATCAATCTCACAACATGCACAATGTTTTGATCTTTTTGTTGCAAGGCAAGTGACAAATCATTTGTGATTCCCAATATATATTTCATCAAATGCATCACAAATACAAATTCATAATTCTCCATCTTATCAATCAAACTTATGGCTATACCGCTATTATCATCAGAAGCACCATCATCATGCACATTTTTAAGCACTTGTAATACGGAAGTCCACATAGACATAAGGCGGATTATTGTTATGCAATGTGACCCCCAACTAATATCTCCTGGCCATCTTAAACTGATTTCTTGATTTTTTTCTTTACCACTAACTATCTCTCCCTTTTCCAAACACTCCACGATCCTATCATGTTCAAGCTGTCTAAGAGCCTTCAATCCATTGAACTCGCCTCGAATATTTGAAGCCCCATCATATCCTTGACCTCTCAACCTCGATAATGACAATTTATGCTTTGCAAATAATTCATCAATTGCATTCTTCAAAGAAATAGATGACGTGTCAGGTACATGTACCACACCAAGAAACCTTTCAATCACATCTCCATGGTTGTTTACATATCTCAAAACAGCTCCCATTTGCTCCTTTATTGAAACATCTCGAGACTCATCAACCATAATAGAAAATATTTTATCCCCAATATCATTGATGATGACAAGTGTAGTTTCCACGGTACAAGCACTTGTTAGTTCTTTTTGAATTTTTGAAGAAGTCATTTGATTGTTTCTACGAGCATTCTCATTAACTACCTTGCCTACCTCTTCATTTCGTAAGTTGTACCACTCAAAAAAATCAAGAAAATTTCCCTTATTTGATGAAGTCGATGACTCATCATGTCCACGAAAAGACAAACCTTGCTTCAAAAGAAGGCGTCTGACATCCAAAGCCGCTGTTAAACGTGTGCAATAAGCAACCTCCATCTCTTGCCCTTGTGCTAGTAGTATATGTAACACACTCTGCCTTTGATTTTTAAAACCTTGAAGTTGTATTCTAGCATCATTATGAGAACTATTCGAAGCACCCATATGTTCTTGAAATCTTTCAATTGCCTTTTTCCAGTTGCTTAAACCTTTTTTTGGTAAAAGCATCTACTCTGTTTGAATTTCCAAATAGATAGCAGCAAAAGCAAAAGGCCGCATCCTTGGAAATGTTATACTCCAACCATTCAAAATTTTTAAACCAAGCGGACCGAAAGCTTCTCTTCACATTAGAATATTTTTTGTGGGATAATTATAGGCAATTGGTTGACATGGACCTCTAGTCAAATACTCTCTTCGAACTTAATCTCTAATCACAATAGCAAAGTCTTCAATTGATTTACGTAACCCCGGATCACTAACAATATCATTCGGATTAAACTCCACACGTGAATTATTAAAATCACCACTTGCTTCGGAACTTGGTATTTTATTATTAGAAGAATCAACAGTTCTTTGTCGCTTAATCAAGTATTTATCCATAATCTAGTATAAATAAAAACATCAATTTCTAATCAATAATTTCATCATTCATCAATTATTTAAGAAAACAGAAATTAAACAAATTCTAGCTAATCTACTTGGATTTTAATGGGTGAAATCAATACTTTAAGCAAGGCTTTCTTAATTTAAGGTATTAAACCATCTTAATTTTTTATAATTAAAAATAAAATCAATTATTCCTAAATTAATGTAAAATTAATTAAAAATAAAATAAAATTTTATTCTTTTCTTATATCCCTAAATTTATTTGTCATCATCAAAATTACATAAAAAGTGGAAACCTAATTAATGAGAAAACATTAATAGTATGCATATTTAGTCTAAATTAAAATTAATAGTAGTATAGTACCAAATTTAAAAGACATTTAGGCTAAATTAAAATTAAAAATTAATTAAATTACTTACCAAAGAGAAAAGCAAAGTAGCAGAGATGTTAAAGAAGTGGTAAAGTGGTACAGCATGGCAAGTGGAAGCAGTCTTGTGGCCAGCATCGAGGCAGGCGGTCGGGAGCTGGAGCTTGGAGGCGAGGCAAAGAGATGAAGAGAGGCGAGGCAAAGTTATTGTGTATTTGTGTTAAGAAATAAGGAGGCGGAAGAGTCCCAAATTTAATAATAAAAAAAATTAAAAATTTTAAATGAAACGATGTCGTTTTAGCTTTGAAAAAAAAAGAAGAATCAAGAAGAAGAATCGTTCGGGCTGCTTTCATTCATGGCCGATCACCATGTTCACGCCTCACGTCCGTGTCGTCCCCGCCTCTATTTAGCCCACACAGCTCACTTCTTGCCAAGCCACCCTACCTGGGGTGGCCCTTTACCCGGCCCGCCTCCCGCCTACGTTAGTTCCGCCACTGTATATATGTATAAAAAAATAAAAAAATAATTATAAAATATAATATAAAACAAATCAATAAATATGGAGAATCAAAATAGACTCTTAGCCACAAAAAGAAGGAAAACCCCTTCGACCCTCTCAGTTCATAACGCAACACAAGTAATTTTTTTTCGATGATTTTCCTTTTCTCCAACAAAGTTGGAAAATAAATCATCCACTAGATAGACCAGTGCCTTTCTTTAAAGGTAATTTTTTTTAAGATACATATAGAATCTAGATGTATATAAATTTTGTAAATTGTAATATATATTTTTGTTAACTTTTTTTTATTTATTATTTAATTCAACAGAAAACTTAGCTGAGATTCTTGTTCTTCGTTTTTAATACAATATTTATAATTCGGGATACTCTTTTTTCTTCGTTTGGGGTTTTGTCCCATTAGATTTTTCCCAAACAAATTTTTTAACGAGGCTCCAAAGTGTTCTTACTTGTCTTTTGTAAATTCTTATAATTTTAATAAAATTAATTAGTTGATAATTTATTTATTTTTTTATTTAATTTATATAAAGAGACACATTTGAAATTTTTTGCCCTAGGCCTTACAAAACTCAGTACCGACTCTCAATTCCACTTGCATGTCGACTCTCTCTCTCTCTAGATCTCTCCCCCTCACTCTCTCTCTATATGTATGTATATATGCAATTTGACCGTATATATGTAACATTTCATAACAATCATAAACCCCATCTTTCTTTTTAAAGAAAAAAGAGATCCAGACTGAAAAAAATGCCTTCATCTCTTCATCTCCAAAGAATCTACAATACCACCAATTTCAGCTACCAAAAACAATCCCACACTACCCGAATAATTACTCCTCTGTCCCTATCCCTACCGGAAGATATCGTACACCACCACACGCACATGGTCAGCCCAAATCAGTGCTGCTCCGCCGTGGTCCAGACCATCTCCTCCCCCGTCGACACCGTATGGTCCGTGGTCCGCCGCTTCGAAAACCCGCAATCCTACAAGCACTTCCTCAAGCGCTGCCACGTCATTTTCGGAGACGGAAACGTCGGCACACTCCGGGAAGTCCACGTGGTGTCCGGCTTGCCTGCGGCGTCTAGCACCGAGCGGCTCGATATTCTTGACGATAAGCGCCACATAATGAGCTTTATTAGTGTGGTTGGTGGCGACCACCGGCTGAATAATTACGGGTCTGTAACCACCCTACACCGTACACCGGCGGGGAACGGGACGGTGGTTGTTGAAACATATGTTGTGGATGTACCGCCGGGTAATACGAAGGATGAGACGTGTGGGTTTGCGGATACAATTATAAGGTGCAATTTGAATTCTTTGGCTAGGATTGCAGAGAATTTGGCCAAAAATAATAACACAAAATCATCATGATTTTTTATTTTTTTGATGATGATGATGAAATTTGATCTCTAATTACTGATTTTATGATGTGGGTTGGATTATTTCTAGTAGATGCATGATTGATACCCACCAGTGAAAATGTATAGCTTTAATTTTAGGTTAAGAAAGAATTATAGGAATTTGCAATTGTTGAAGATGATACATTAGACATATGCCATGGTATTTTGTACTCCATAATGTTGTGAATTCTCCCAAGTTTCTATTTCTAGCCTGTTTTAGTTTTTTCACTTGCAATCTGTATTTTCTATTTTATGATTTTTGTAAATTCTCCTAAATTATATAAAACATTAAATAATTAAAAAAAAAATAAAATTATCGACATATATTAAAGGACAAAGGGAGTATATCGATTTATTTCGATCAGTATTAACTTATCAATAAATGACACGTACAATATATCATTTATAAATTTCATTGTGAATTTTAAAGAAATAAACTATGGATCATAAGCTTCGTTCACTTACGCTCTGTTTCTGAGTTTTAAAATGGACAAAAAAGAAAAGAAATGGACAGAAAAGTTAAGTTTTCTTTCTAATTCTTATGTTTATGAGTTTTTTAATAAACGGAAAAGAAAAGAAATGGATAAAAACTCAACCATTTTTCCTCGCTAAAGTTTTCATTCCAAAATTGAGTCTGATTTGGACGGAAAAAAATTAGAATAAGTAATATTTTATAATTTCCATATTATCCTCAACTTTTAATATAATAAATTTTAAATTACAACCCACGTATCCTCAATTTTAAATTTTTTATTCTTTTCATTAAAAAGCTCGTAACAACAATATGAAAAACTTCAAGTTTTCTATTCTTTTCTTTTACGCTTCTAATTTAAATTTTCTATTCTTTTCTTTTCTCTGCTCAAAACTCGTAAATGCAGTGTTAATTAGTAATCCGGATCGGTTTATAAAAAGTGTTTGATTTATTAATTTTTTAAATACTAAGAAAGTATTTTTATTTTATATGTACCCTGGCCTCAAACAATAAGATGTTAATTTAATGTAGAGACGTTATATCAAAAGTATGATAGCATATTTAAGGATATTTTGTTATTTTATATTAATATCAATAAAAATAGAACTCTTTTGTAAATTTTTGTTAATTGTAAATGTAATTATTTTTGTGGAAAGAGGGAGTATATATTAATGTACATATAAAGTAAAAAAAAAAACACTACAATAATGTGCATAAATTAAATAAAATACGACGATACAGACTTACTTGCAGGTACTACCTCTACAAGGTATAGAAAAGGGCAAAAAGTAAAACGCTGCATTTTCATTTTCTTCTAAAAGTGCATGCATGCATTTGTAATTAAAAAGATTCATCCTTCATGGATCAAAATATTTTATTAATTCTACAGACAATAATTAATATCATAAATCCCATATGTACTAATTAATTCAGATTCGAAGTTTCCGGTGTGCCTCTTAATTAATTAATTAGACTGGTTCAAGAATATATTAAGGATTACTGCTTTTATATACTGTATATAGTTTTTGTAATGTTATTTCATTCAACAACTTGATCATGACCAGTTTGCAGATATCAGGACGTTTTCATTTATTTTATACATAGTATAATAATGTTTTCATTTATTTATACATAGTAAATATATATTAATTAAGATTGATATGATACTCTTTTCTTATTTCATTCCAATATATTATTTAGAAAGTTTAATTAACAAACTTACAAAATTAATGTTATTAGTATCTAATAGTATTTTTTTGAAGCTATATCTACTAATATCTAATTTTGTTACATATGTTTTAATATTCATATTTCTTGTCTGTTTAAAGCTTTGAATATCAAGGAATTCCCCGTACATGCATGGAGAGTTCAAATTTTAAGATTAAAAAGGTAGTGGTTGTGATGGAGGAATTTATCAACACCTATTCTCAACTTGACATTGATAACTCAACTTGTTATATATATATATATATATATGGAAAAAAGAAATATGTATTAGACACGAACAGTCAAAACTGCAATTAATAATAGAACATAAGAATTAACTTATGTTTAAGACACACACTCCTTTTAATATATATAGAAAAAATGTATGTACACAATTGTGTTGGCGATGGTTTTTTTTGTAGTAGCGATTTCTTCACATGCCATACCATTATAAGAGTTTTCTACGACGATGAATTGAACCGTCGCCATAAATTTCAAAAAAAAACCGTCGTCATCAATCTCTGTATAATATACAACCAGTATGTTGGAAAATATAGCAGATTAACAAGACGAATAATATAATAAGTTGGAACAACTTAGTGGAAAAGCAAAGGCGTAAGCGTAGCTCATCGTCTCTAAAAAGTGATTTCACTTCAATTGATAATTATCACAAGATACATATAAAATTTGGCCATGGTACCTCAAGATTCAATTCATGAAGTCTCCGATCGTGTGTACTCACGGAAGGAGGTTTTGGACTTGTCTATGTGGATTGCCTAATTAACAGAGTATATGAGCTGATTATATCGATAAGAACAGAATACAAAGAGATAGTATGAAGAAGAAGAAGACTCTTTCTCCATCAACGTAAAACAGGTATTAAGGAGAACATTGGGGAGTTATATAGATAAATAAGGTAACGGCTTCTTGGGAGTTACAGAAATAAATAAGGTAACAGCTAGGGTATTAAAGGAAATAAAAGTTAGGAATTTTGGAGCATAACCAACAATCCCCCACATGATCCAAATTTATCAAAGAAAGAAAAAATTAAAAAGAAGTAAGAAGGGGCAATAAATTTTAGATACATAACGTCGATACCTTGTGGGTTTGAATCGACACTTAGTGGAACAAGCTCATGATTGTAGATTATAGGTGAACTACATTCTTGAACCCATTATTTATGATACAAACAATTAAACTTGCACATATATCTAAAAATCTTGAATCCACACAAGTCCGCGATTGGGCGCGTTCTAGGCCATGCGTCATATCCCAGATTTTCATAAAGGCTCTAAAGAGTTTGCTAAAGACTCTCATAGGAAGCGGCCTATACTTCCACCTTTATATAGGTCAACACATCAAGTGTATACTGACATACATCACCCTTTAGGGCTATGAGTTTCATTAAGAATCTAAATGATTCATCCTATCACAATTTGTCAGTAAGCACCACATGCACACAAGAAGGGATATAAATAATTGTAGTGTTATAATTAAGTAATTACGTGACTTGTTGTTACCCATTGAACCCAATTCATGGGATCTCCAATCACATGGGTTGGGTTTTCATCACGTATTACTTACTCAAGATGTTGGCAATAGTCCCATCCCTCTGGATGCTTCTTGGACACTCTTTTTAATTAATCCCTTTGTAAGTGGATCCGCTAGGCTCTTTTCAGACCTTACAAATTTCATGGAAATAACACTGTTTACTGATCAGTCCTCATTCAATATTATGTCTCAAGCGAATTTTCCATTATACACATGGTTCATTCCTCGTCCAATAGCAGCTTGAGAATCACAATGCAGAGATATATAAGGAATTATTATGTCTGCCAATAAATTTCTCACCACTGCTTCAGACTGTCAATTCTAATGCAATAAATTCAGATTTCATAGTAGATTTAACAGTACAAGTTTAATTAGCAGATCTCCAAGAAACAACTCATCCACTTAAAGTAAACACATATCCACTATTGGAGCTTGTTTCATCATTAGCAGATACCCAATTAGCATCACAATATCCTTCAAAAATATTAGGATTATCAGAAAAATGTACACTTATATTAACTATTCCTTTTAAATACCTCATTAGATGTGACAATGCATTCCAATGAACTTGTGAAGGATTATGCGTATATCTGCTAAGTCTACTAATGACATATTCAATATCAGGCCGAGTACAATTCATTAAGTACATTACACTATCAATGATTATGGCATCTTCAGTTTGTGCAATATCAATCCCCTTTATTTTTCTTTAAATGCACACACTAGAGTCACAAGGTGTTCCTAATGGCTCTTTATTAAAGAAATTAAATTTCTTAAGAATTTCACATAATAAAAACAAACCATGTGTATTTTTTTATTAATTCTCATGTCAAGAATCAAGTTTGTTTTTTCATGTCAAATTTAGAAAATAAAAAATATTTTAATAGTTTTCACAACTGTTTCATCAGTACCAAATATCAGCAAATTGTCCACATATAATCACATCACAATTTTTGTCAGACCCCAGATTTTATCAATAAAAATTTAAATTTTGTCGAAATAATTTTTTAATATTATGGTGTGAATTTGAGATAATATTATAGTTGTGGGTAGTATTTATAAATTTTGCAAAGTATGCAAGTGGTTATATTATATTTGATTGGTCGGGGTAATATTCGGTTTAGCGGGGAATATTCGTATAACTACTCAATCATTGGTGGACCCTATACGTAATTATTATCGGATTGAAAAAACGACAAAAATATTTTATTGAAATAACTACGGAAGTTTTACTGTAGTTCTTGTTGAACTACTTTCGGTAGTAAAGTAATGCGATGTCGTGTGGGTTGCATAGTAAGCACACCAGATTGATTATCGATGCTTATGTGAGAAGTCACTCGGTTTGATTCCATTATTGTCGATTAATAATATGAATTATTATAATGATAATGACGTTTTGTTTTATTCAGTATTATTAACGTAATAAAATGAAACATCTTTTATATAAAATAGAATATTTTATTAAAGTTATTCTATAAATAGAATATATTATATTTTATTATGCATAGTGTTGCATATAGTGTTTTCGTAGTGTTTTGCATAGTATTGCATAAAGTTTGCATAGTAAAATGTTTTTATATAAATAGAATATATTATATTTTATTTAAAAGATTTTTCTTTAAATATGGACCGCCGATTAAAGTAAATCAATCTGACCGCTCATGGATTAGTTACTATGCATTCCATTTTCCTATAAATAAGCTCATTCCTTCATTATTTTCTTACTTAATTCATTGAAACTCTAGAGAGAAAATTATAGAGAGAAGTTATAGAGAGAAAGTTATAGAAAGAAGAAGAGTATTCTGCTACTTCACTACTTCTATATTCAGTTCTTTTTACTGTAGTGAGGGGTGTTATTCTTTCTTCTTGAAGAGAACTTCAGTTATTCCATTCACTATTATTCTGCTGGAATAACTCGTAAAAGTGGCATACCCTATACATAACTCCGTATATGCGGCATACCCTATACTTGGTGAAATCCTTATGTTATTCCATTGCTTATTATTCTCATTGAATAACTCGATATCTGGCTTATTTACCTATACTTGGTGACATTCTTCTATTATTCTCGTTAGAACATCCTCATGCATGTGTTTTACACCGACCGGTTCCGCCTTTTTTATTATTATTCATTGGAACATCACGTCGTCGTGTTTTTTACCGGACTCCGTTTCCGCTTTTATCATTCCGCTGGAATATCCTATTCGCGTGTTTTTACACCTGATCCGTTCCATCTTTATTATTCTGTTGGAACATCCATCGCTTGTGAATTTCACGACCGTTTCGTTATTATTATTACTGTGGAATAACCTGCCTATCAAGGCACCGCATGCATGGTGATTTCTTTTGTTATTCCATTCTTTATTATACCCAAATTGTTAAAACTTTGACTTCTATACTCCATGAAATTAGTAGAATATCCTTGATATTTGCGTTTCATCCAAAGATCTTTCATGGAAATATTCTTGATCATTCTTGAATTTAACTCTACGAAAACAAAGATTATCGTTGAGAATTTGGACGTTAATAATTCATGGATTAAATAATTCTTGAACTTGTTTTATTGAATTATTATGTCATTGTCATCATCCTCATGTTATATTATGTTATCTTTGGCTTACGTGCGTAGATGAACTTAGTATGATTATGACTGAGGATCATTCGGTATAATCATGACTTGATATAAATGATGTGACAAAAGTCCTCGATGGCTTTGTAATGCAATGATGGATAGTTTTGGTATGATTATGACCGGGGGGTGATTCGGATAGTCATGACCATTGATAATTTGATGAAAATCCTTGACCGTGGGTACGTGGATGATTAGATGTGGTGGTTTATTTATTGTCGAGTCTCGGTGATAAAAATTGATGAAAACCTTTTAAAACCTAAAAGATAGTAGACTTTATTCTCTACTTGACTCTTTTAATGGATTGCTTATTCCACCGCAGCTTAAACCGGTTGTCTATTGTATTTTATCGCTTTAACATCTTTGTTGAAGGCTAATGATAATTTATTCGCATTATCTTAGTCATAATATTTCTTCTTGGGCTAGTTGAGCTCACCTTTTCTTTCACCGTTTTCTCTTGAGAAATGAGAACATAGTCCGGGACGAGTCGGGGAACGTAAGTAATGGTCCGTGAGGATAGCATTAGTAGTCCTCACTATTCGCGTGAAATAAAGTGTGATAATAGTTGTAATGAGGACTCCTTTTGAGTTTGTATAATATCTAGTAGACAATATTTGTATTCAAACTCACGCTTTATGTCGTATTGTACACGGCAGCTTATACTAAGTAAGTTGTATTTGAATTTATGTACCATGTAAGTGGCGACCCAAGATGGGTGACGATACCTAATTTTGGGGCGTCACGGTTGGTATCAAAGCTTGAGGATATGATCCCCGGCTAAGATGTGAGAATAGAACTAGGAGGGAGAGAGGGGAATTCCTTTCGCTAGTATGACCTACCTAAGTTTATTTGGTATTTGATTGGTCGGTCGAGTATAGTGATAATATGTTGCATGTCAATTAACCCTTATTTTGTGGCGGTGTTTGAAAATGGCATCCCGAGAATGTTGAGAATAGCAATGGAGCACGAGAGACCGCTGATTCTCCACAGATCAATAATCAGGACAATGTGCAACAGGATGGCGATAATCCTCTTGTAAACAACAACACTGATCAATTGATGAATGACGGTACGTTTAAAAGGTTTTTAGAATTCATGCAACATCAGGCGAGAGCGACTCCTGTCCAAAACGTAGGTGGAAACACGGAAAACTCTCGGGCGGTCACCGCTAAACAATTCAAGGAGTTGGGACCACCGGAGTTTAAGGGAGAGCCAAAACCACTTCTGGCGGAAGCATGGATTAAGCAGATTACCAAGATATTTGATGTCTTGGGATGCTCCGAGGAGCAAAAGGTTCCTTTTGCCGCCTTTATGTTGCTGCGAGAGCGGATTCTTTGGTGGGAATCGGTAAAACGTACTCAACTTCAGATGTCTCAAGATATCTTGGGAGAAGTTCCAGGAGTTGTTCAACGACAAATACTTTCCTGAAAGTATTCGCCACATGAAGGAGGTGGAGTTTATCAAGTTGGAACAAAACAATATGACCGTGTCGCAATACGAGGCAAAATTTGCGGAGTTATCACGATTCGTCCCCACTTGTGGATAATGAAGAGAGAATGGCGCGCGAATGTTTTTAAGAGGTTTGAAGCCGAGATACGCCAACATCTTATTTCTCATAAACCGTGTTTTTATTCGGATGTTGTAAATAGGGCTCGCTTAGTGGAGCGCGATAACGAGTCAACGCAACTAAAAGAGAGCGGTGACAAAATTATAATACCAAATGAGAGTAGTCATCGAGCGGTGACAACAAGCGTGGAGAAATCAACAGGCCGGATATGGTAACCACTTGGTGGTAATCGGGGCCAAAATAATAAGAATGGACATTTCAAGAAAAGGAGATTCAACAATGATGGAAAGACGTCGTCACCAAACACTTTTGTTAAGGAAGGAGAAGGACCACCTATCATATGCTTCAAATGCGGAGGAGAGGGACACATCATCCGGAATCTGCGCCATGCCATCCAAAGCATGTTATAATTGTGGAAGAGAAGGCCACTTAGCTCGATTTTGTCGCCATCAAGAAGGCGAATTCAACTAGGATGGAGGCACCAAAGGTCATCCCGGATAAACCAGAGCCAGGTGGTTTAAGAGAGAGCGTTTTTTCTCGTGACGAGAACCCGAATAAAATTATCACGGGTAAGTTAATCGTAAGCTCTTGCGAAGTCTATATACCGTGTTAGATACCGTTCTACCCACTCTTTTATTTCACCTAGTTGCATTCAACGTTTGAATTTGACTCAAGAAGTTAAACTTTGACTTATTGGTTGAAACTTCGTTAGTAGAGAGCCTTCGTTACTGCTTACTATTTTTTAAATCTTGTTTAATTCAAATAAACATTTTCACGTTACATCGATCTTATCTTTTTAAAAATATTTGCCTTTGATGTGATTTTGAGTCAATTGGTTAGCTACTCATCATGCTTTTCGTAAGGTTGTTAGCTTTTATATTTATAACAACCTCATATACGAATTCAAAGTAACCAAATCCTAAAGTTAATCATTGTCATATCAAGCCATAAGTAAAGAGCCCCAACCTTTCGTTGTTAACTTCCTTGTGTGGAATGCACGAAGCCCCGGGCTTTCAGAGGCGACATACATCGTGAATGAAGATGGCAAGTTTATAGGTATCATTGTGAGGTACTATCTAGGTTAAGGGATAGAAGTCATAGTTGGTATCAATGTGACGTACTATCCAAGTCTTAGATGAGAGTCACGCTTTTGAATGATATTTCTATTATTAATAAATTTCCTAGCGTGATTTATGAAGACTTCTTAACCTACTTAGAGCGTGAAATCGAATTTTGTATTGACCCCAAAGACAAAACCCATTTCTTAAACCCTCAAATATTTCTTCAACTAAAATGAACAGCTTTCGTGGTTTATGATGAAAGTCATAATAAAAGCATAGGACTAATGAAAATCATGGGTATATGAGGTATTAGTAAGTTTTATGATGAGTTATGTTGGTTATTATGTGAAAACATGAAAGTTTCATAGAAATCACAAAGAGTTGAAAATCAGATTTTGGTGAAAAATGTAACATGAAATTCAATTGACCATATCTCCTATTATATTTTGAATTTTTGAATGTGGTCAAGTCCTAGAGTTAGATCTATGAGTTATCTAACTAATCCAAGTGGAATTACTGGAAAAGGTGTTGTATATTTTTGTGTGGACTGATTTTAGCAAAGGAGGTAAAAGCTGTAAATTTCGAAAATGCTACTGTCCAGAAACTTTAAGGGACTGTTTCGGCCACTTAAATTATGAGAAAAATTCTGGCCTTTTGGGACATGAAGGTATATGGTATAAAGTACCTCCTGTCCAAAAATGAGCTCATTCTGACTTAAAATAAGCAAGTTATGACTATTTCAATATTTAGGTTTTTCCGATTTAAAAACGCTTATAACCAGAGTTCTATAACTCCGATGACCATGAAATTTAAACTGGAAGCTCACGTTAACATGTGTAAGGTCCTGCCAAGATTTGGGAATTTTTGGAGTTAAACTTGAGGTAGCTAATTTCTTAAGGAATTAAGTGGAAATTGATTTTTAAAAAATAGTAAATGAATTTTAAAAATTCCGAGAAAAATATATTTTCATTATGGGACTATATTATGCTAAATCCTAGAAAAGAAATATTTTTGGGACTGATTTGGTATTTTTCATGAAAATAGTTTAGTTACTTAACATATACGAGTTAAATATGTTATGTGAAGTAACAAAGTTGAAAATAGGATTTTATGGCTAGAGAATCCTATATAGAGTATATGCATATTTTTGATGAGGGATTTGATAATTGGTGATGATATCTTATGAGTATGGCATTTTTGAATGATTAAATGCATTATATGGTAAAGCGTAAACAATTGAGATAAATTGTTTATAAATTTAAAAAGTGATTAAAATATTGTTATAATATTAATGATATTAGATTATGAGATTATTAAGTGATTGATAACATGGGGATATTCTTGAATCCTGGATAAATTATATTATAAATGTTTAATATTTATCCTTTATCTCATTCGATTGATTCTTTATATCATTATCCTCACGCTTATATTATGTTGAAAGTCATCTCGTGGCTTTTGTAAGGTATAGATAGACTTGGTATGATTATGACCACGGATTATTCGGTATAATCATGATAGTAATTGAAAACACGAATATCCTTGGCGAGCGGTGCATGGATAATTCGTGGTCGTGATACTATTAAGTCGCGTCTAAGCATTATTGGTTTCTACAGGTTGTATATCTTTGGCCTGTGAGTGCAAAGATGAATTGTTAATGAATATCTTTGGCGGATTGCGAAGATGAATTTAATATTTTTAACGATAAAGGTATTCAAGGTACCTCACCTCTTTAACATACCAGTATCGTACCCTACTTTAATTTCGAGGGAAATTCCATAAGGAGGGAGATTATCGGACCCATTTTATCAATAAAATTTAAATTTTGTCGAAATAATTTTTAATATTATGGTGTGAATTTGAGATAATATTATAGTTGTGGGTAGTATTTATAAATTTTGCAAAGTATGCAGTGGTTATATTATATTTGATTGGTCGGGTAATATTCTTGTTTAGCGAGGAATATTCGTGACAACTACTCAATCATTGGTGGACCCTACAATGTAATTATTGTCGGATTGAGAAAACGACAAAAATATTTTATTGAAATAACGGCGGAAGTTTTACCGTGGTTACCTTGTTGAACTACTTTCGGTAGTAAAAGTACGATGTCACGTGTGGTTGCATAAGTAAGCATACGGTATTGATTATTGATGCTTATGTGAGAAGTCACCTCGGTTTGATTCCATTATTGTCGATTAATAATATGAATTATTATAGCGATAATGACGTTTTGTTTTATTCAGTATTATTAACGTAATAAAATGAAACATCTTTTATATAAAATAGAATATTTTATTAAAGTTATTCTATAAATAGAATATATTATATTTTATTATGCATAGTGTTGCATAGTATTTTGCATAGTGTTTTGCATAGTATTGCATAGTGTTTGCATAGTAAAATGTTTTATATAAATAGAATATATTATATTTTATTTAAAAGATTTTTCTTTAAATATGGACCGCCGATTAAAGTAAATCAATCTGGACCCGTTCATGGATTAGTTACTTATGCATTCCATTTTCCTATAAATAGAAGCTCATTCCTTCATTATTTTCTTACGAATTCATTGAAACTCTGAGAGAGAAATTATAGAGAGAAGCTATAGAGAAAAGTTATAGAAAGAAGAAGAGTATTCTGCTACTTCACTACTTACTATATTCAGGTTCTTTTACTGGTAAGGGGTGTTATTCTTTCTTCTTGAAGAGAACTTCATTATTCCATTCACTATTATTCATTGGAATAACTCGTAAAAGTGGCATACCCTATACATAACTTCAGATATGCCAGGCATACCCTATACTTGGTGAAATCCTTATGTTATTCCATTGCTTATTATTACATTGGAATAACTTTGTGATACGCCATTTACCTATATACTTGGTGACATTCTTCTATTATTCTGCTGGAACATCCATGCATGTGTTTTACACCGACCGGACTCCGCCTTTTTATTATTATTCTGTGGAACATCCTGCATGCATGTGTTTTACACCTGACTGGTTCCGCTCTTTATCATTCTTTGGAATATCCTATCATGTGTTTTACACCGGATCCGGTTCCATCTTTATTATTCTGTTGGAACATCCTGCCGGTGTGAATTTCACCGACTGTTCCGTTATTATTATTCTGTTGGAATAACTCATCCATGCTGGCACCGCATGCATGGTGATTTCTTTTGTTATTCCATTCTTTATTATACCCAATTGGTTAAAACTTTGACTTCTATACTCCATGAAATTAGTAGAATATCCTTGATATTTGCGTTTCATCCAAAGATATCTTTTCATGGAAATATTCTTCCCATCATTCTTGAATTTAACTCTACTGAAAACAAGATCGTGTTGAGAATTTGGGCGTTAATAATTCATGGATTAAATAATTCTTGAACTTGTTTTATTGAATTATTATGTCATTGTCATCATCCTCATGTTATATTATGTTATCTTTGGCTTACGTGCATAGATGAACTTAGTATGATTATGACCGAGGATCATTCGGTATAATCATGACTTGATATAAATGATGTGACAAAAGTCCTCGATGGCTGTAATGCATTGATGGATAGTTTTGGTATGATTATGACCGGGGGTGATTCTTGTATATAGTCATGACCATTGATAATTTGATGAAAATCCTTGGCCAGTGGTACGAGGATGATTAGATGTGGTGGTTTATTTATTAAAATGAGTCTCAAATATAAAATTGATGAAAACCTTTTAAAACCTAAAAGATAGTAGACTTTATTCTCTACTTGACTCTTTTTAATGGATTGCTTATTCACTGCAGCTTAAACCGGTTGTCTATTGTATTTTATCGGTTTAACATCGTTGAAGGCTAATGATAATTTATTCTCGCATTATCTTAGTCATAATATTTCTTCTTTGGGCTAGTTGAGCTCACCCTTTCTTTCACCGTTCTCTTCGTGAAATGAGAACATAGCCGGGACGAAGTCGGGGAGCAGTAATGGTCCGGAGGATAGCATTAGTAGTCCTCACTATTCTGTGAAATAGTGTGATAATAGTTGTAATGAGGACTCCTTTTGAGTTTGTATAATATCTAGTAGACAATATTTGTATTCAAACTCACGCTTATGTCGATTGTATACGGCACGCTTATACTTAGTAAGTTGTATTTGAATTTATGTACCATGTAAGTGGCGACCCAAGATGGGTGACGTATACCTAATTTTGGGGGCGTCACAATTTTCATGCTTTGTATCTCATGCATATATCACATTTCTCATGCTTCACAGTTTATGTATAATTCATATTTTATACATGCTTCATCTTTCTCATATTGTACATTTATACATGCTTGACATCTGATACATGTTCCATAATGCTCATACTTAGCATTTCTCAAATTATATAGTTCACATAGAACAATTAATCTAATTTATCAACAGACTATTAACAGTTATTATCACATTGTTGCATGGAGTGCACATTAAAACAATTCACAAGAATTTCACAATGCTGAACATTAGCACATAACAATAAGTACTGAAAAACTTGCTTTAAAATTATCAATAGATCGGTCAACTTTTAACTTTTTTTTAGGCAAAATAACTAGCTCTCATGTATGATTACTCATATTGGATAACATCTTTTCAAAAGATTGCATCAAAAGATTTCATTGCTTCTTCATAAGTTTTAGGGTCATCGTCAGTTATCAAAAGTCTAAATGCAACACTGTTTGAAACATATCCAATAAATATACAAACCATTGTTTTATGTCCAATTTTATTCCTTTTTAAATTCTGGTATAGCTACTTTAGCTTGACACCCCCACATTTTAAGATACCCCAAGTTAGAAGCATGTTCCTTCCATAATTGACATGGTAAAGAGTCTATCCTTTTATGTGGAACTCCATTAAAATTGAAAAGCAAGCTTCTCCCCACATATTAAAAGGTAAGTTAAAGCTAATTAACATGACATTCATCATATCTTTAATTATTCTATTTTCCTTTCTAACTAATTTTCAACCTTAGTTTTATTTAATAAACATTTCTTCCGCTACATCTTTTAAAGGCAATGAGATAGATTTGAGTATATCTAGAATTATCATCATTGTTCACCATCTTTGCCACATGAACCAAATTAACATAAAATAATAAAACATAAAAACAGAAGAAAGACTTCGTCAGGCTTAGGAAACACAATCCATATAAATGCCCAATTATTTACCATTAATCTTTCAGCTCATAAGACGTGAATTTAGGTAATAATTCAATTAAATTACTAAAACCTAAATTACCTGTAAGACCCCAGCTTTTATAAATAAAGATGAATTTTCTATAAATATTATTTTTGAATATTATGAAATAATTTGATATAATGTTATAGTTGTGGGTAATATTTATAAATTTTGCAAAGTATGCAAGTGGTTATATTATATTCGATTGGTCGGGGAATATTCGGTTTAGCAGGAATATTCGTATAACTACTCAATCATTGGTGGACCCTACAATGTAATTATTGTTTGATTGAAAAACGACAAAAATATTTTATTGAAATAACTACGGAAGTTTTACTGTTGATATTGTTGAACTACTCTCAGTAGTAAAAGTACAAGAATACGTGTGGTTGCATAAGAAGACACCAGTATTGATTATCGATGCTTATGTGAGAAGTCACCAATTTGATTCCATTATTATCGATTAATAATATGAATTATTATAATGATAATGACGCTTTTGTTTTATTCAGTATTATTAACGTAATAAAATGTAAAACATCTTTTATATAAAAATGTAATACTTTATTAAAGTTATTTTATAAATAAAATATATTATATTTTATTATGCATAGTGTTGCATAGTGTTTTTGCATAGTGTTTGCATAGTAAAATGTTTTTATATAAATAGAATATATTATATTTTATTTAAAAGATTTTGCTTTAAATATGGACCGTCAGATTAAAGTAAATCAATGCGACCGCTTCATGGATTAATTACTATGCATTCTATTTTCCTATAAATAAAAGCTCATTCCTTCATTATTTTCTTACGAATTCAATTTGAAACTCTGTAGAGAGAGAAACTATAGAGAGAAAGAAGAAAAGTATTCTGCTGCTTCACTTTGCCAATATTCAGTTCTTCTAAGGTAGGGAATATTATTTGTTGTACCCTTAAGGGGTGTTATTCTTTCTTATTCATGAAGAGAACTTCAGTTATTCCATTCATTATTATTCATTGGAATAACTCGTAAAAGTGGCATACCCCTATACATAACCTCAGATACGCCGATACCCTATACTTGGTGAAATCCTTATGTTATTCCATTGCTTATTATTCTGCTGAATAACTCAGATATCTGTGATTTACCCTATACTTGGTGACATTCTTCTATTATTCTCATTGGAACATCCTCTGCTCATGTGTTTTACACCCTTCCGGTTCCGCCTTTATTATTCTGTTGGAACATCCCGCATCATGTGTTTTACAATCAACCCGTTCATCGCTTTTTATCATTCTGTTAGAATATCATATCATGTGTTTTACACCGGATCCGGTTCCATCTTTATTATTCTCATTGGAACATCCCGCTTGGTGAATTTTACCCGACCGGTTCCGTTATTATTATTCTCGTTGGAATAACTCGTCTATGCAATCCGCATGCATGGTGATTTCTTTTGTTATTCCATTCTTTATTATACCCAAATGGTTAAAACTTTGACTTCTATACTCCATGAAATTAGTAGAATATCCTCGATATTTGCGTTTCATCCAAAGATCTTTTCATGGAAATATTCTTCCGATCATTCTTGAATTTTACTCTACAAAACAAAGATCATGTTGACAATTTGGACGTTAATAATTCCCGGATAAAATAATTCTTGAACTTGTTTTATCAATTCTTATATCATTGTCATCATCCTCATGTTTTTTTTTTTTAAAGTCATCTGTGGCCTCGTAGAGCATGGATGGACTTGGTATGATTATGACCGAGGATTATTCGGTTGTAATCATGACCGTAATGTTACAAATGATGTGGTAAAAATCCTCGATTGGCGTAGTGCATTGATGGACGCTTGTTGGCATGATCATGACCATTAATGAATACACAACTATTCTCGCCCGTGAGTGCAGAATAATTGTGGTCGTGATACTAAAGAATATCCTCGGCCGTAGTGCGTGGGGTGATTCGATGATGTGGATTATTTATTAAAGTCGAGTCTCAAATATAACAAAGGATGAAAAACCTTTTAAATCATAAAAGATAGTAGATTTTATTTTCTACTCGACTCTTTTAATGGATCATTGTTCACCGCAGCTTAAACTTGATGTTTATTATATTTTATCGCTTTAACAATGTTGAAGGCTATTGATAATTTATTCTCGCATTATCTTAGTCATAATATTTCTTCTTGGGCTAGTTGAGCTCACCCTTTCTTTCACCGTTCTTTTCGTGAAATGAGAACATAGCCGGGACGAGTCGGGAAACTGAGTAATGGTCCGTAGGATAGCATTAGTAGTCCTCACTATTCTCGTGAAATAGTGTGATAATAATTGTAATGAGGACTCCTTTTGAGTTTGTATAATATCTAGTAGACATTATTTGTATTCAAACTCACGCTTTATGTCGTATTGCATACACGCTACGCTTATATTAGTAAGTTGTATTTAAATTGCATACCATGATATCCGACTACCCAAGATGGGTGATGTATACCTAATTTTGGGGCGTCACAATTGGTATCGAGCTTAGGATATGATCCTGGCTAAGATGTGAGAATAGTACTAGGAGGAGAGAGACGGGAATACCTTCGCTAGTATGACCTACCTAAGTTTATGTGCTATTTTATTGGTCGGTCGTAATGTAAAGATAATTGTTATACGTCAATTAATCTTTTGTTTTGTGGCGATCTCTGAAAATGACATCCGAGAATGTTGAGAATAGCAATGGAGCACAAAGCGATCGTTGATTCACCACATATCAATAATCGTGATAATGTGCATCGTGAAGGCGATAATCCTCACGCAAACAATAACACTTGACCAAATGATGAATGATCAAATGTTCGAGGCTTTATGAATTTATGCAACAAAGAAAGTAGAGAGCGACTCTCGCCCAAAACGTAGGTGAAAACACGGAAAACTCTCCCAAGCGGTCACCGCTAAACAATTCAAGGAGCCTGGGACCACCGGAGTTTAAGGAGAGCTAAAACCACTTCGCGGAAGCATGGATAAAGCAGATTACCAAGATATTTGATGTCTTGGGATGCTCCGAGGAGCAAAAGGTTCCTTTCACGCTTTTATGTTGCGCTGGAGAGGCGACATCGGTGGGAATCGGTAGAAACGACTCAACTTCTTTGATCAAGATATTTTGGGAGAAGTTCCAGAGTCGCTCAACGACAATTACTTTCCCGAAAGTATTCGCCATACGAAGGAGGTGGAGTTTATCAAGTTGGAACAAAACAATATGACCGTGTCGCAATACGAGGCAAAATTTATGAGTTATCACGGTTTACGTCCCCACTTGGTGGATAATGAAGAGAGAAATGGCGCGAATGTTTTTAAGAGGTTTTAAGTCGAGATACATCAACATCTTATTTCTCATAAACCGTGTTTTATTCGGATGTTGTAAATAGGGCTCGCTTAGTGGAGCGCGATAACGAGTCAACGCAACTAAAAGAGAGCAAATTAGAGCAAAGTTATAATACCAAATGAGAGTAGTCATCGAGCGGTGACAACAAGCGTGGAGGAATCAATGGGCCGGATATGGTAACCACTTCTATGTGGTAATCGTACAAAAACAATAAGAATGGACATTTCAAGAAACGGAGATTCAACAATGATGGAAAGACGCCAAAGACCAAAGACCCGTTGTTAAGGAAGGAGAAAGACCACCTATCATATGCTTCAAATGCGGAGAAGAGGGACACATCGGTCCGAATCGCACCATGCCGTCCAAGCATGTTATAATTGTGGAAGAGAATGTCACTTAGCTCGATTTTGTCGCCATCAAGACAAATTCAACTAGGATGGAGGCACCAAAGGTCATTCCCAGAAAATTCAAACCCAGAGTGCAAGGGAGAGCGTTTGTTGTGACCTCCCAGAGAGCAAGGAACCCGAATGAGGTCATCACGGGTAAGCTTATCATAAACTCTAATGAAGTCTACACTTTATTTGATACCTGGTTTCTACCCATTCTTTTATTTCTCCTACTTGTGCTCATCGATTAAATTTGACTCGAGAAATTAGACTTTAACTTATCTCGTGGAAACTCCGCTGGGAGAAACCTTCATTACATCCACTCGCTTATAAGTCTTATTTGGTTCAAATCGGTACCTCACATTACACCGTCGATCTTATTTCATTAAAATACTTGCATTTGACGTGATTCTAGGGATTGATTGGTTAACTACTTATCATGCAAAAATTGATTGTTTTCGTAAGGTTGTTAGCTTTTATATTCCTAATCAACCTATTATGCGAATTCAAACGACCAAACCATTAAAATTAATCACGGTCCATCTCAAGCCATAAAGCTATTCGCTTATTGAAAAATGGATGTCAAGCTTTCTTAGCTCATGTCACGATTTAAACAAAAATACGCCGCTTTTGAGCGATATTTCTATTGTTAATAAATTTCCGACGATTCCCAAGAACTTCCCGGCCTACCCCAGAGCGTGAAATTGAATTTTGTATCGACCTTGAACTCTGTATAAAACTTATTTCCAAAGCCCCATATCGAATGGCTCTATTGAACTTCGTGAGTTAAAGACCCAACTACAGGAATTGTTAGACATCGGCTTTATTCGTCCCAGTACTTCTCCTCGGGGTGCTCCTGCTCTATTCGTGAAGAAGAAAGATGGGAGTATGCGACTTTGTATTGATTATCGGGAGTCAAATCATGTCACCATCAAAAATAGGTATCCATTGCCACGTATTGATGACCTGTTTGACCACTACCGAAGGAGCCAAATTCTTTTCAAAGATCGATCTTCGTTCCGATATCACTAATTGAAGATTAGAACCGGCCGACATTCCAAAGACGGCTTTTCGAACTCCCTATGACGGGCATTATGAATTCCTAGTCATGTCCTTTGATTGACTAATGCTCCTCGCCGCCTTCATGGATATGATGAACCGAGTATTCAAGGAATATTTAGATCACTTTGTGGTCGCTTTATTGATGACATCCTTATTTATTCCAAAAGCCGTGAAGATCATGAAGCAACACTGAGGTCGACACTCCAAAAGCTTCGTGAATATAAGCTTTATGCCAAGTTAAAGAAATGCGAATTCGGCTTGAAGAAGTAGCATTCCTTGGGCACGCGGGTATCAAGTCATAGAATATCTGTTGACCCAAAGAAAGATCAAGCTATTCAAAGCCGGGAACAACCTAAATCGATGACCAAGACGTAGCTTTCTCGGTTTAGTTGGTTATTATCGGAGATTCGTGGAAGGATTTTCTCGATCGCTACTCCATCGACTCACCGACTCGAAAAGATACAAAGTTCGGTTGGAGCGAAGAATGTGAGAAGAGTTTTCAAGAACTCAAGAGAGACTTATTTCAAAGACTGCTCGACAATACCATCCGCTCGGAGGATTTGTCATCTGATGATGCTTGAGCAAAGGGTTGGGATGTGTTCTTATGCAACATGGAAAAGTTATAGCCTATGCCTCGCGACAACTCAAAGAATATGAGAGGAATTATCCTACTTATGATCCGAGTCGGTACAATATCTTTCGCACTTAAAATTTGGAGGCATTACTTGTATGGGGAGAAAGTGGAGATCTTTACGGATCATAAAAGCCTCAAATATTTCTTCACTCAAAAGGAACTCAACATGCGACAACGACGTTGGCTTGAATCATTGAAAGATTATGATCATACCATCCAATACCATCCTCGGAAAAGCGAGCGTGGTAGTGACGCATTGAGTAGAAGATCGTATGCAAGCACGAAGTGCGTTATTGTCAACACAAAGGCCCATTTTGTGTGACTTGCAAAGGATGGAGATAGAGTTAAAGACTCTGTGGACGCATGTGATGATAGCGAATATACGAAGTAGAACCGCTTTTAATCGATAAAGTTAAAGTCGCCAAGATACGCACCTAGAGCTGATGCGTATGAGGAAGAAAGTGCAAGAGGGTGCTATCTTAAGCAAGAATCGATGAAGAAGGAATACTTGAGTCAACTCCGGACTTTGTGTTCCTAACGACCTCGATTTAAAGTATAATATCATGATGGAGGCGCACAACACACCATTTGCAATCCATCTCGGGAGTACCAAAATGTATCATGATATTCGCCATACATTTTGGTGGAGCAATATGAAGAGAGAGAGATAGTCTTTGCTTATCTCAAGGTGTCTAACTTGTCAACGAGTTAAAGCGGAGCATCAAGTACCAAAAGGTCCATTGCAACCACTTGAAATTCCGTAATGGAAGTGGGAGCACATTACCATGGATTTCAAGTTCTGGGTCTTCCTAAGGTTTCTCAAGGCATTGATGCGATTTGGGTCATTGTTGATAGATTGACCAAGTCTGCTCATTTCTTACCGATCGAGAAACTTATACACTTGAACGCCTTGCTCGTATGTACATAAAACGAGATTGTAAGATCGCATGGTATCGCCCAAGATCCATAGTTTCGATCGAGACCCAAGATTCACTTCACGATTTTGGGTTAGTTTGCAAAAAAGCTATGGGCACAGACTTACGATTTAGCTTCAAGATATCATCCTCAAACGGACGGACAATGGAGAGGACTATTCAAACTCTTGAAGATCTATTAAGACTCGTGTCCTTGATTTCAAGGGAGTTGGGACAAGTTATTACCATTGGTGGAGTTTTCCTACAACAACAGCTTATCAAGCAAGTATTGGCATGGCTCCATTCAAGCGTTGTATGGAAGAAAGTGTCGCTCTCCAAGATAATCTTTGAGATGAGGTGGGTGAAGCAACGTTGTTGGGACCGGAGTTGGTACGTATGACTACTGAAAAGATTCAAACGATCCGACAACGTATAAAAACCTCACAAAATCGACAAAAGAGTTATGCTGATCTTCATCGAAAGGACGTGGAATTTGATATAGGAGATCATGTGTTGTTAAGAGTTGCTCCATGGAAAGGAGTTACAAGATTTGGAAAGAGAGGAAAACTTAATCCTCGATTCATCGGTCCATTTTTAATCCTCGATCGAGTAGGAATCGTGGCCAATAGACTTCGCTTTACTGCCAAAATATGTCTCGTGTTCATAACGCTTTTTCACATATCCATGTTACGTAAATATGTGAAAGACCCGAACCATATTATTGAGTTAGAACCGGACGAAATAGCGGAAGATTTGACGTATGAAGAGGTTCCTGCTCAAATTTTGATAAGAAGGAACATATTCTACGCTCCAAGGTTATACCTCAAGTCAAAGTTTTGTGGAGGAACTACGATGTTGAGGAGATGACTTGGGAGTTAGAATCAAAATGAAATCAAGGTATCCTTACCTCTTCGACATACCAGTATCGCACCCTAATTTCGAGGGTGAAATTTCATAAGAAGGGAGGTTGTAAGACCCGCCTTTTTATAAATAAAGATGAATTTTCTATAAATATTATTTTTGAATATTATGAAATAATTTGATATAATGTTATAGTTGTGGGTAATATTTATAAATTTTGCAAAGTATGCAAGTGGTTATATTATATTCGATTGGTGGGGAATATTCTTGTTTAGCGAGGAATATTCGTATAACTACTCAATCATTGGTGGACCCTCAAGAATGTAATTATTGTTTGATTGAGAAAACGACAAAAATATTTTATTAAAATAACGGCGGGAAGTTTTACCGTTGATATTGTTGAACTACTTTCAGTAGTAAAAGTACAAGCGATACGCGTGTGGTTGCAAGAGTACACTGCGGTATTGATTATCGATGCTTATGTGAGAAGTCACTCAATTTGATTCCATTATTGTCATTTAATAATATGAATTATTATAGCGATAATGACGTTTTGTTTTATTCGTATTATTAACGTAATAAAATGAAACATCTTTTATATAAAATGTAATACTTTATTAAAGTTATTTTATAAATAAAATATATTATATTTTATTATGCATAGTGTTGCATAGTGTTTTGCATAGTGTTTTGCATAGTATTGCATAGTGTTTGCATAGTAAAATGTTTTTATATAAATAGAATATATTATATTTTATTTAAAAGATTTTGCTTTAAATATGGACCGTCGATTAAAGTAAATCAATATGGACCGCTCATGGATTAATTACTATGCATTCTATTTTCCTATAAATAGAAGCTCATTCCTTCATTATTTTCTTACAAATTCAATTGAAACTCTGTAGAGAGAAACTATATAGAGAGAAAGAAAAAAGTATTCTGCTACTTCACTTTGCCAATATTCAGTTCTTCTAAGGTAGGAATATTATTTGTTGTACCTGTAAGGGTGTTATTCTTTCTTATTCATGAAGAGAACTTCATTATTCCATTCATTATTATTCTGTTTAGAATAACTTTTGTAAAAGTGGCATACCCTATACATAACTCAGTATATGCATACCCTATACTTGGTGAAATCCTTATGTTATTCCATTGCTTATTATTACATTGGAATAACTCGTATATCTGCCGGTTTACCCTATACTTGGTGACATTCTTTTATTATTCATTGGAACATCCTGTCATGTGTTTTACACCGACTGGTTCCGCTTTTATTATTCTGTTGGAACATCCTGCATGCATGTGTTTTACACCGACTGGTTCCGCTCTTTATCATTCTGTTAGAATATCCTATCTCGTGTGTTTTACACCGGATCCGGTTCCATCTTTATTATTACATTGAACATCCTCGCTTGCGTGTGAATTTCACCGACTTCGGTTCCGTTATTATTATTCATTGGAATAACTGCTCATGCTCAAGTACCGCATGCATGGTGATTTCTTTTGTTATTCCATTCTTTATTATACCCAAATTGGTTAAAACTTTGACTTCTATACTCCATGAAATTAGTAGAATATCCTTGATATTTGCGTTTCATCCAAATCTTTTCATGGAAATATTCTTCCGATCATTCTTGAATTTTACTCTACAAAACAAGATCATGTTGACAATTTGGGCGTTAATAATTCTGGATAAAATAATTCTTGAACTTATTTTATTGAATTCTTATATCATTGTCATCATCCTCATGTTTATATTTTTTTTAAAGTCATCTGTGGCTCGTAGTAGAGCATGGATGGACTTGGTATGATTATGACTGAGGATTATTCTTGTAATTATGACCGTAATGTTACAAATGATGTGGTAAAAATCCTCGATTAGTAGTAGTGCATTGATGGACGATTGTTGGCATGATCATGACCATTAATGAATACACAACTATTCTTGGCCGTAGTGCGTGAATAATTGTGGTCGTGATACTAAAGAATATCCTCGGCCGTAGTGCGGGGGTGATTCGATGATGTGGATTATTTATTAAAGTGAGTCTCAAATATAAATTGATGATGAAAAACCTTTTAAATCATAAAAGATAGTAGATTTTATTTTCTACTTGACTCTTTTAATGGATTGCATTGTTCTGCTGCAGCTTAAACTTGATGTTTATTATATTTTATCGCTTTAACAATGTTAAAGGCTATTGATAATTTATTCGCATTATCTTAGTCATAATATTTCTTATCGGGCTAGTTGAGCTCACCCTTTCTTTCACTTGTTCTCTTGAAATGAGAACATAGTTTGGGACGAGCCTGGGAAACGGAGTAATGGTCCGGAGGATAGCATTAGTAGTCCTCACTATTCGTGAAATAGTGTGATAATAATTGTAATGAGGACTCCTTTTGAGTTTGTATAATATCTAGTAGACATTATTTGTATTCAAACTCACAGTTTATGTCGTATTGTACACGACAGTTATATTAGTAAGTTGTATTTAAATTCTGTACCATGTATCTGACTACCCAAGATGGGTGATGTATACCTAATTTTGGGTGCGTCACATCACCTCACTGGGAACAAGGGTACATTTGTTATTACAACATGGTAATTTAATTCTAAGCACCAACAATTAATATTTCAAAAATATTAACAAAGTAATTAAATGACAGACAATATTACTCAATTAATATTCCAAGTATGTTATAAACACATTAAAATATTTCCATAAAATTTACAACAGTATCTTATCATCACCAAAGATTACTGTAATTTTCTGGAATTTTTCCTGAAGATCATGCAAATTATCACAATTAATTAACTATTGCATAATTAAATTAGAGATTAACTAAAATTATCCAAATATATTAATTTTCCAAAACAGCAACACACCAATTAAATTGGAGAAGGGTGGCCATGTAACGCCATTTCAATAGCAACCAGCAACACCAATTAGATTCACAATTATCAATCTAACATTGCTTTAGGAAGAAGGTGGCTGCACTCACCCCAACTGTGACACCCTCAAATCTGGGTTACCCGACTCCCAAATTTGGTGTTCACGATCTACAATATAATACCATCTAACTACCCATTTTAATAAAAATAGGAATATATAACTCATTAACATAGATTGTTAATACATAAGTCCCAGGTCTACTAACCTTAACATTACAGACATACCCCTTTAGATATACAAAAAGGGTTTACAATATAATACAACATAATAATAATATTGTTCATTATAACTAATTCATAACTATTCCTTTTCCTTTGTTCTTCTTCGCAACACCTTCTGCAACTTTGTCCCTAGCTGAAAAGTTTTATTTATAGCAAGGGTGAGCAACAAGTTTGCCCCGCAAGTTAAGACGTACAATAAGGATATAGAAATCAATATCAATCCTTCTCACATTCTACGCAACAATAATTCGATAATGAAAGAGTACAACGCTTTCAAGGTTTTCTACGATATTCAAATGAATAATCAAGAATTAATTCTACTGAAATAGCAAAGTGGAATGTTTTCTAGATTTATCTTGAAATGATCCATTGGATTTTGAACTTCTCTTCTCGAGTAACTATCAAAGTTAAACTTTGATATACCCAGTGTATCGAGATAACCATAAAGGTTAAATCATACCCTCTGCAAGTATATAAAGTGATCGACTTTAGTATACCCTATATTATATGCATAATACTTAATCGGCATGAAAGGTCGAATACTACTCGATCGATAAAACATTCCTTTATATAAAAGGTTGTTCTTCTCAGTCTTAGAATCAAGATTTTGATTTTATAACGAAATACTGTGATTTCAAATTCTATTTACTTCTCGATCTAGCCAAAATAATTGGCATCGATCTGTCAATAACAATTGAATTCTCTTCTCGAACCTATCAAGTTCTAACAAATGTTCGTCTAACTAGAATAATTGGCTAAGACATTTCTCAACATAATTCAACAATAAACAGGAATTATATGTACTGTCAATTCTAGCTTCTACGGATATGTATATCCAACAACAGTTATTCTATGAATGTATATATTCGGAATTAGTAATTCAATTTGAATTATTAAGCATGCACTAACTGCGAATAATCAACAATAAATCCCTAGACGTGGTCTAATTAGCAATAATTAACCACCAATAATAATTAAAAATATTAACTCAAGGTTGAGTTAGGGAACTTGCCTCTTCCGCTTATTACAGCTACACAATAAACTTATCTACGTTCGTAAGACCTATAACCAATAATATCGGTCTCACAATTAGCACAATAATTTATAACACATAACACTGTAATTCACAGTCAAACTTCTCCTAGGCACATTACCACATAGCCACATCAGTGTTTATAACCTAGATAAACACTTATCAAGTCTAACTATTTCGGTCTGGTTGGACTTCGGTCCATTCTCGGTGATCTGGTCACCCTATCCGACAACACATCTATTGTCAATTAAACTTGGTCTCTAAGCTTCAATATTATTTTAGATAAGTCAAATATTGTGAGACCCCGAATTTTATGAAATAAAAGTATTTAATTTTTCTATTTTGGTAAATAGTTAAATTGATAAAAGTTTAAAGTTAAGGGTGACATTTGAAATTTTTTAAAGTAAGTGATGATGAAGTTTTGTTTTATTAGTATTATTAATATAATAAAATGAAATGCTTTTTATATAAAATGTAATACTTTTATAAAGTTATTCATTTTATTAGGCTAATAGTAAAATCTTTTATATAAAACATAATACTTTTAAAAGTTATCATTTTATTAGACAATAATTAGAATATATTATATTTTATTATGTATAGTGTTTGCATAAGTGCTCGCATAGTGTTTGCATAATAAAATCTTTTTATATAAAAATGTAATACTTTTATAAAGTTATTCGTTTTATTAGATTATAAATAGAACATATTATATTTTATTATAAACCAATCTGAACCGTCCGTTTAAAAGTAAATCAATCTGGACCATTCATGGATTGGTTACTATTTAGTCCATTCTCCAATAAATAGAAGCTCACTCCTTCATTATTTCTTACGAATTCACTGAAACTCTAGAGAGAGAAACTATAGAGAGAGTTCTTCTTCTGTAATCTCGAGCGTATTTCTTTAGAGTTTAAGAAAAGCTTTGAGCGTGAAGATAAGGTAAAGTTTTCTTCAAGTATATTCCCGCCTCTACCGTTCGGAATACTCTTCTTTCAAAGGTAAGGGATATTATTTGTTGTACCTGTAAGGGATATTATTTTTTGTACTAGTAAGGGGTATTATTATTTTTTTCATATTCATGAAGAGAACTTCTGTTATTCCATTCTTTATTATTCTGTTGGAATAACCTATATACGCGGTCTACCCTATACTTGGTGAAATTCTTATGTTATTCTATTATTTATTATTCTGTTGGAATAACCTATCTATGCGAAGTACCGCATGCATAGTGATTTCTGTTGTTATTCCATTCTTTATTATTCTGTTGGAATATCCTGCCGGTCAGACATTCCTTTGACCGGTTCCGTTATTTATTATTCTCGCATTGAATAACTTTGTTTATCTGCAGCACCGCATGCATGGTGATTTCTGTTGTTATTCCATTCTTTATTATTCTGCTGGAATATCTTGTCGGTGCATATTACGCCTGACCTGGTTCCGTTATTTATTGTTCTGTTGGAATAACCTGTCTATGCGAAGTACCGCATGCATAGTGATTTCTTTTGTTATTCCATTCTTAATTATACTCAGTTGGTTAAAGTTTTGACTTCTATACTCCATGAAATTAGTGTAATATCCTTGATATTTGCGCTTCATCCAGTATCTTTCATGGAAATATTCTTTTGAGCATTCTTAAATTTTACTCTACAAAGAAGTATCATGTTGACAATTTGGACGTTATTAGTTCCTGGATAATTTAATTCTTGAACTTGTTTTATTGAATTCTTATATCATTGTCATCATCCTCATGTTTATATTATATTGAAAGTCATCTGTGGCCTGTATTGTATAGATGGACTTGGTATGATTATGACCAGGGATTATTCGGTATAATCATGACCGTAATGTTACAAACGATGTGGAAAAAGTCCTCATTGGTCGTAGTGCATTGATGGACAGTTTTTGGTATGATTATGGCTATGGATTCTCTTCGGCCAAGGGAGCAAAGATGAATTATTTTATGGCATGATCAGGACCGTTGATGAAAACATGATTATCTTTGGCCCGTAGTGCATGGATAATTCATGGTCGTGATACTAAAAGAATATCCTTGGCCTATAGTGCAGGGATGAATTGATGATGTGGATTAATTATTGAGCTGAGTCTCAGAAATGAAATATTAATTCATGGATGTGATAATAATGAATATTCTTGGTCATAGTGCATGGATAATTCATGGATGTGATATTAACGAATATCCTTGACCGTAGTGCAGGGGTGATTCGATGATGTGGATTATTTTTTAAGCTGAGTCTCAGCGATAAAATATTGATAATAAACTTTTAAATTCATAGAAGATAGTAGATATCATGCTCTGCTTGACGCTTCTAAAATACAGTTGTATGTCTTTGGCCTGTAGTGCAAAGATGAATTTTTAATGAATATCTTTGGCCGTAGTACAAAGATGAATTTATTAGTATGATTATGAGCAGGAACTGTGATTTGGTATAACCATGATTTTTGATGTTTCAGGTGAAGATAGGTGATAAAAATTATCTTCGTCCTAGGTGCGTAAAGGAATTCGGAATCACAATTATAATTATGAGTTATTCATATGATTGTGGACAGGAATTGTTGATTGATGTTACAGGGATAAAATATTATTGGTGGACTTTTAACATGAAGAAGATAATAGACCTGATGGTCTATTCGACTCTTTAATGGATTGCTTTCGTTCACCGCAACTATGGTTGAAAAGTTTTATCATCTACCATATGTTCTAAATCTCTGATTTATTATTGACGAAAGCTATTGATAATTTAATTATCTTTAGTTATGATATTCTTTATTGGGTTAGTTGTGCTCACCCTTTTGCTTCACAATTCCTTTCAGGTAATAAGAGTGTAGCTGGGTCGAGCGGGGATAACAGGGGAATAACGGTGGTCTATAGCTGTTGAGGTTCTCCCTAAATAGTATGGAAATAATTTTATTGAGAACTTTAGATAAATGTGTCGTATTGTATACGTCATTTGATATTTAATTTTGGTGAACCGAATAGGGTGAGGCGAACCCAACTTTGGAAGGGTGTTTTGTCACTATCATACAAGATGTCTAATGACATACAATCTCGTGTTATCATAAGATAGGGTTGTGCACATCCACTTGCTGAGTATATCTACGAGCACTACCTATATGATCTTGGAGTTTATTTGAAATATAATTTTCACTTGGAGACAGTGGAGATAGTTGTATGTCAAGAGAAGACTCACCATTGGAAGGAACATGATAGTAATCTTTTTCGTTTTTCTTTGGGGTCTATTGGGTCAACCAAGGATAATTCTCTGGACATATGATATCTATCATAACTTAGATTCATGGACTCCTATGTACGAAGGTTTCCTTGAGCACTTTCCAAAGATTTTAATTTCTAAAACAGTTTTTGATTGTACCTTTATGTAACGTACCATTGTATGGTTGTGGTCGAGGCACCATGAGAGTTACATACATTTGTATTAAAACTCATTATACATGTCGTCGTATTTTTTGGTTGACAGTTGTATAAATGAAGTTGTAAATGATTTTTATAGTGTATTTTCTGGCAACTCAAGATGAGTGATGTATACCTGTTTTGGGGGCGTCACAAATATCATTTATAATATTTTTCGGAAGCTTTTAATAATTTACAAGCAATTATTATAATTTATAATAATTTTTCAAACATGGGAATCATTTTTAAATGATAATTATCAAATAATCTTATCATTATTAATATTTAATAATATAAAAATATTAATAACATACTTGTCAAAATATTAAAGTTATTTTTAATAACTTAAAATATTTTAAATCATCAATATTCTACTTAAATAATATTTAAAGTAATTAAAATCATCACCATTAATAATCAAATATTAATGAAATTATCATCAAAATATTAAAAGTCATTAATTATAACTTAAAATATTTTTAAATCATTTTCTCATTTTTAAATGATTTTTAAATCAATAAAATTATTTTTAATTCATTTATTTAATATAATAATTAAATAAATCTAATATCATTAATATCAAATTATTAATGAAAATTCTCTAAAAATATTAAAAATTATATTTTATAATTCAAAATATTCTCTAACACATTATTCTTATTTAAAATGATTTTTAATAATATTAAATCATTTTCTCTAATTTATTTAATATACTAATTAAATAAATTAAATATCATTAATATTCAAATAATTATAAATATTAATGAAAATATCTCAAATAGTCAAAAATTATTTTTCATAATTTAAAATAATTTTTAAAACCATTTTTGGTAATTTTTATAATTTATTTTTTATTTTTAATTAATTTCCGGAAAAATCAGAAAATAAATAAATAGGAACCATCGCTAAAGCCTTTAGCGACACAAATCTGTCATATTAGGTGTTCTTGGCTCAAGAACACTGACAAAGTCAGTGTTCAAGGTGCATGGTTTGACCGACCTTAAATCCTAGTTTAAAATTGTTTCTTGGCAAACTTGAAGTGTGATCATGTAGCCAAAGTGTAATACTACAATAATCAGTCATCATTTAAGTCAACACCACATAACATAACGATTTGGGCTCTCAAATAAGCTGTCAGACCACATCTGGGCTTCACCAGAAACCTAGAAACTCAACCGGTCACTTTCAAGATCAAATTGAAAAGCGTTCTGGTAATTATTTTAGTTGTTTCTTGGTTCAAAACTGTAGTATACATGACAAAGAATAATAACATAACAAGATCTGAGTCCAAAAACAACAGATTCACTAGATCTGCTTCGGTCAAAACGTGTCAGAATTATTGCTCAAAGAATTTCTGGAAATTCCCAGAAACGTGATTCGTGCTTAACTGGCCTACTTTGACCTTATGTTACTTCGATTCTGCTTATTATTTTCACGATATAAAACTGTGGATCCATAGTCCACATGACCAGCTACAAGTATGTTACAAAAATAACATCATAACAACCTAAAACTTTCCAGATCCGGCCTTGTAAAAAGTTGTCAGACACGGTGTAAACAATTCTGGGTTGCCCAGATTTTTGTTCGGTCAACGTCAGTCAACTGTGGTTGACCATAGATAAAATGAAATCTAACCAATCAATAACTGTGATACCACTTGCAGATGAAAGACAACCTAACAAGCTACCAATAACAACATTAAAACAACAAATATCACCAACATAGACAGATCTAGGGCGACTGACATATCTTGTCAGACCACAAAAATTTCTCAAGAACAGTTTATGAAAAACTCAACTTTTACCCACTTTGATGCTATGGATCCATCATGGATCAACATAGATCAACTAAAAACACCATATAACACAAATATAAACACATAAACATAAAATGTTTCTTAGCATACAAGATCTAGGTTGAGTTTGGGTTTTACCTTCTCTTGTCCAATCTTTGACCCTTGCTCTCCAAATCTGATCTAGGTGTTCTAAGAGGTTAAAGAGTGACTGAATCACTTAACAAATTCGTAGCTTTGGATGAGAGAAAGAGAGAGAGTTGGGTAGTGTTAGATAGCCAATAAGCTTGATATGTGAACTTTCTCTCTCCTAGATCTCTTATATCAAAGATGTAATGAATCCAAGTGTGCAAGTTGGCAAGATATGGATAAGATTTGATATAGAATTTAAGCACATGGGATAATCTCAAGTGATGACTCACTAGATCTTGCAAATCTTCTAACTAAATATCTAAGTAAAGGGGTATTTTGGACTTTGTACATGAAATTTTAATGGCATACAAGGGATTTACCAAACCCTTAGGGTTTAGCCCTAAGGCTCTAACCCTAAAGTTTTATAACTTTAGCTTCTAGGATTTTCTAAATTAGGATCTTTAAAATAGAAAATTAAGATTTTTAAAAATATAATTAGTGTTCCCTAATTATTAAAGGTCACATTAAAGTATACTAATCACTTTAGAGCTTACTAATTAGGATTAGGGTTTTCTAATTAGGGTTTAGGATTCCCGAATTAAAAATTAGGGCTTCCCGGCTTTCGATTAGGGTTCCTAACTACGTGTTAGGGTTTCAAATCTTGAGATTAGAGTTTCCAATCCCTTATTAGGGTTTACCAATATTGTACCCTACCCGACCAATCATTGATCAACATTCTATACAGTACAAACACGTACTCATCAGTATAACTATTTCAATTATATTTTCAATCGAATCCTTATCCCACTTAGGGTTAGGGTTCTATTCTCCGTTAAGCACAACTCTACTCTAATTTCTCGATAATACACAAATTGACTACTTCTCGATATCTCGTATCACGTATACACAATGACAATATTAATAAATAATGTCGATATATATATATATATATATATATATATATATAAATTTATTCAGTAAAATTTGGATTATTCAAATCTCAATTATCACAACTTTGCTTATGCCTCATTACATGATCTTCCCCAAACCCATGTTCAATAAATTTTGGATTATTAGATGCCAAAGATACTATAACGCATCGACTCTTTTTTTTTGTTTTGCCAGTTTGGTATGTATGGTAGTTTGGTGTAATTAAGTTGACACTTGAGAAAAATAAATATTTAAAATTATAATTTTAAGAAAATAACTAATATAACCCCCTTTATAAATGTAAAAAGTACTTACCCACTTACAACAATAATGTAATTGCCTCACTCAATTATAAAATGTCCGTGTCCATGGAAGTGTTAAGAAAGCACGTGCGTGAATAACGGAGTTCGCTCATATATTCATCAATCATAAGGCTAGTGTTAAGAAAAGATATGTGCATGAAAGATGAGATCGGTCATATATTTTACACTTGTTTCATTAATTATAAATTTATAATATTAAGTATAAGAATAATCTTTCACAACTAAAAAGCTAAGAAACGCATACCTTCCTAACTTATGCTCAAGAAAAACAAACATACGTCATTACAAAAACAAGCCCATCGCTTAATCAACCCATGAAAATATGTTATCTCATAATGTTCAAACTACACGTGGCAATTGTTAATTTTCGTGCATAGTGTTCATGCGACCAATGTTGTATAGTTGAAACAAATATTGAGATGATATTCATGGTAGGTTTTCTAAATCAAATTATCAATGATTCAAGACCGCATATACAAATTAACCTTTCTATACCGGTTATGGTTTCAAAGAATCATAGATATGTACATCGGTGATCCATAATCATCAAATACTTCCATTTTAAAGGTCCGATTTTAAGTTCTTTCTAGTGGGCAAGTGGAGACAATGTTAAAACTTAGTACATGGATCAGAGCAAAGAAGTATTGGACTTTCCTTCTTTTGCTGTAAGTATATGAACATAGAAGTTAAAGAAATTACATCCCTGTGAAGTATGATGTACTCGTGGGATTTTTTTTTCCCTTCTGCAGGTGAATATTAAATCTTGGTTTGTTTTGCATTATAAATTTAATGAAAATATAAATCATTCGTGACTTACCTACCTTCACTAGAATGTTGTCAAGGTCTGCAAAAACACTCTTTGCCAAATTAACAAAAACAACCGCCTCAAATTGGAAAACCAAAAACCACAAAATAAGAAGGCAGAACAAAAACAGAAGCATACCATATAATACAGTGAATCAAAAACTCTATGACACGAAACTAATTCTAAAATCTGCAACTTCTAAAGTACCCAATGACAGAATATATTTATTTTGTCTCTCTGTCCCACTTGTTAATAGATTAAAATCACTTTTTAGATTGTTGAAAAATATAGCAATTAACAAGACGAATAATATAATAAATTGGAACAACTTAATTTTTGAAAACCGAAAGCGTAGCGTAGCTCTTCGTCTCTAAAAAGTGATTACGCCTCACCGATAATTATCACAAGACATATGGGCCGCCATTTTCGCCTCCAGATTCAATCTAAGAAAGTCTCCGATCGTGTATATATTCATGGAAGGAGACTTTGAACTTGTCTTTCATGTGGATTCTTGCGATTAACAAGAATATGAAATTTACTATATCGATAAGAACAAAATACAAAGAGATAGTATGAAGAAGAAGACTCTTTCTCCATCAACGTAAAACAGGTATTAAGGAGAACATTGAGGAGTTATATAAATAAATAAGGCAACGGCTTCTTGGGAGTTACAGAAATAAATAAGATAACGGCTAAGGTATTAAAGGAAATAAAAGTTATTTTAGAGTATAACCAACACTGTATATATACATATAGTTTATATATATATATATAGAGAGAGAGAGAGAGAGAGAGAGGAGTATCTTTTCTCCTTAATTTTCTCCCTCTGTTTTTTTTCTCTTGGTTATATATGTGGTGTTCTGGAAGGGACGATGCAAGTTAATATTGCAAGTGGGCAAGAGGGCTTATGATTATATTAATTGACCTTCTCCCCAAAAATGCTTTCCATGCCATTCATTTCCTTGTGCATGTCGGGAGGGAAATAACTGATTAGACATCATAACTTCAAATCTTCTGACTAATTATCCGCTAATGGTATCTCAATAGTACTACTATTCGTTTATTGGAGTATTCCATTTAAGTTTGCATAACTTTATTTCTTTGGGGATTTTAATTTGTTGGATTAATTACAAGAAGCAAGTATATGGTACGGATCGGAGTATTAATAATTACTTTAAGCTTAGTTTATTTGACCTTATTTTTCTCATTTTCTTGCCTGTTAGGAGTAGAATTAGGACAGTCAATAGAATTTATTATTAGTAAATGACTTGATAAAAAGTATTAAGAATATACATATATATATATATATATATATATATATATATATATATATCGAAAAGGATATCAAGAGTAGAATTCTTAAATAATAGAATCGCCTTAAATAATAGAATTTTATCAAAACGACGTAGTTTTGATAAGATGCAGTTATGATATTTTTTGTAAATACGCTATGGCGTGGTATTTACAAAAATATCATCAGCATGCCTTATCAAAACTACGCTCGTTTGATAAAGCTTCTATTATTTAAGATAGCCTCTACTTTAAGAAATTCTACTTCTTGATCCCGTACATATATATATATATATATATACATATATATATATATATGTATATATAATTTAGTCATCCCATGGTAAACTCGATCGTTCAAAACCACTCATTCAATTTCTCTTTAATTTTCTTTTGTTTTTATCTTTTGGTCGGAGTTTAATAGTATATGGTTGGATTTTGAATGTGATTGGGAGAAATAGATGGTTCGACTGTACATAGTTTAATTAAGGAGCTAGCGGAGAGAAACAATTACTTTACTTTTAATTAATTAATTATATATATGATATATATATTGTTCTTTTTATAGAGAGAGTGAAGGATTTACATAAAAAGAGAGTTCAATTAATTATTACGACTTACTACTACATATCAACAAAAGAAATCCATACCCTTTAATTTGCATAAATTAATATACATGAAATGAAATTTTGAAAGTGGTCCAGGTTATATATATATGACTCATAATTTATTTCTTAATTTGAAAGGTGGATATATATCACAATATTTTCATATATATGAGCATCATATATATATTCATTTTAAAATATGGCATTAATTGCTCATATTAATAAAATGGGAGGCCAAGCCAGGCCAGGTGATGAATTGGAGTAATATATATATATATATATATATATATATATATATATATATATATATATATAATTAAGGATAAAAAAGCTTGGTGAATAAAAGCTGATTCCAAGTATCTTGAAGGCCAGGCAAACACCAATGCAAGCAATCGGCATAACTGACCGGATTGGCTAGCTGTTCCGGTGTGGGTGGTATCCAGTGCTTCTTGTAGATGGATGTGTGGGCGTCCTTTCGGTAATTTGAGAGTTGTGTGATGTTGAGGAATGTAACGGGAACGTCGTCGTAGTTTGATTTGATTTCTTCTCCAATTATTTGCATGATGCTTTTACTGGTATCGGATCCCCAGTAGTTAGCATCTTCTATTATTGTAGTCTCATTGTAACAGTTGCCATTGGGATTACCTCCCCAATCTATGCTCCTGATCAAATATATACATATACTTACAAAACTTAACTTGAAAAGGCCAATTAATTAATTAAAAACAATCCATGCATGCAGTACTCGATCTTTAATTAATTAGTTAACCAACTCAATAGATACAAGTGATTTTGGTTAACTATATAGTTTTCAACTTAAATTGTCAGTCTAGTCTTTTCTAATGTCGTTGAAATATAAATAAATATATATATATATATATATATATATATACTGACTTGTTATGGGGAGGTGATATGCCAATGAAGAAGACTCTTGTTTCCTTAGGATCCATGTTCTTCTTGATCCATCCCAACATACTTTTCAATCCCATACGATATGCATCCTCTGATGATACCTCCACAATTTCTTTCTTTTCATCATTGAAAGATAAAGCTTGCCTGCATAAAATACAAACATGATAGATACTAATTTCTTCTACGTACTATATATTATAGTATTTTCCTACTCCATTTCAAAATTATATATATATATATATATATATATATATATATATAACAACTTGTTTTAAGAAAATTTTTACTTTTCCAAATATATCTCCAACGTACATTTGCAAGAAATTAATGTATGGCATGATAATATATATTCGATTTTGAAATAAAAATATATCTCTAATTATTTTTTTAACAGACTTGACGGAATTACGGAGCGAGTATTAATTAAAGAGTGGGGTTGGACAGTACAAGATTTTGAACTTCTTGGTGGTCACCCACCAAACATAGGTATTGAACACCAAAATATCAGCTCCTTTCCAGTTTTGACCATGCTTATTAATTGAACCTTTCCGTACCATTCGATCACTCTCTGATACCCTATGTATCCCAGGATCATCCGAATTTGATTCAAGAAGAAATGGTGTCCAGTAGAACTGAATCGTTGCATTGTAAGGCTAACAAATTAAACAATCAATCAATCCTTCCCAAAATTAGTCTCTTTTAGTGTATTTTTAAAAGAGAAAGAACGATTTTTAGAGGAACAAATTAAAACGAAAAATGGAACTCTTTGGCACGTAAAATTAAGTAGTCAGTCAGTCACCTTGGCAGTGAAAACATGTTGTAATCCAAAAGTTTCCATGGAAGACAAACCCTTTGGGATTATTGAATGGAGAAGACAGACCATGGAAACAAACTGCCCACGAATTAAAGAATCGCCGACAAACATCATTCTCTTCCCTCGAAGTGTCTCGAGCATTAGTGTAGCATTGAAACTGTACAATTTGGAAAATAATTATGCATGCATGCATGCTAGCTAGCGCTCTAATAGTACGTAGTACTAGTAGATGTTAATTTAATTATATATAATTACCTCATTAATTTAGAATTCATCATTAATTAAAATAATTGCATTCATCCTATCAACAAATGTTGCCCGTAGTTAAGTACAGTACGTAAACGAGTCAAAGACGATTCGGAACTCGATTTGGGTTCGACTTTAAAAATACGAAGCTGGCTCAGATTCGTTAATAATATGATCCAAATTTGAAGCGTTAAAATAGTTGAATAAAATATGAATAGAATTTGAAACGAGGTTATCTTTCACTGTTTAAGATTCAAACTACTCGAACTTTTGATTGTGATTCGATACATATTCGGTTAATACATATTCGATTAGATGTTCGATACATTCTCTTTTAATATATACAAATTTAAATCAAATTAGGATAATTAATTATTATTTTGTTGTGTTTTAATTTTATTATGATTTTATTTTTGTAAAGTGTAATAATAAATATACTTTCTTATTTTTAAGTAAAATAACAAATTCAATTTATAATTATATTTATTATAAAATTAGTTATTATGTGGAGACTGAATTGAAACTTGAATTTGAAGCTCACACGAGTAGTTTGAATAAATATTCGAATTCGAGTGGATCGAATTCGAAAGACTAAATATTCGAGTCGAATCGAATCTGAGTAGAATTTTTCAAATATAATTGAATTAATTCGAATTTAATTTATAATTATCATTTCGAAATGAATTGAGTAGCTCTCTGTTCGCTTCGATTCAACTTGTTTACACCCTTATCCGTAGTCCTGTATTTTACAACTCATCACAAGTTTTTCAGGTTGGGTGTAGTATTTAAATAAATACACTCAAAAATAAAATAAATTATAAGGAACATGAAGTAATTCTATTTCACTTTTACTATAACAAAGAATTCAAAAGATACAACTGTACGTACACATTAATAAAATGACACGGTCATTAGTTGTATACTGTCTTCGTCCCTTAATATATGTCATTTTAGATAATTTTATTTTTTTCCTAATTATTTGTAGGAGAATTAACTACAATCTTTTCAAAATTATCCCTCATGAGAAAATATTGTTCTCCAAAATATTTTTTTCCTAATTACTATGAGATAAATATGATAATTATGAGAATTTAAGGGTATTATAGACAATTGTCATTATATTTAATGTTATACAATTATTTCTTTAATTCTTGTGCACAACTTTAAAACGACATATATTAAAGGACGGAGGGAGTAATATCTTAGACATTTATACATGTTTTAAATTGAGTAAAATGTAAATATGAAATCTTGGTACATGGTATGGAGATCGGAGTGCCTCAAAAAGAGCATATATATATATATAGAATCATTAATTAATTGCACCGTATGAATTAATGAAATTTTATAAACCAAACACATGAACAATGTGTCATATGCTGAACAAGAAACTCACTAATTAATTAATGAAATTTTATTTACTCTTATAATTAATCATGTCTGTTTAAATATCATTAAGTTCCTTAAAACAATTTATATAATCATTATAACAATTATCTTTTTCTCTATATATTGAGCCTAGTTTATAAATTACTCATTAGAAGGGGGGTGTTTGAAATTTTAGAAAGAAGATATATTAACAATCATAATTAAATTTCTTAATTATATTACTCCCTTCATCATCATGCAGTGAATGCTATTTTTTTCGTCCCAAAAGTAACTCAGATGATAGTAAATTAAATTAATACTAGTAGTATAAAAAACACATTTGACAGTGCAAGACAATAGTGGTACAAGAATTAAATAAAAGTTCCATAACCTATAGAATTATTATCATTTCCAAATATATAAATACCTAACCTTGGAAAAATGCATCCATGTGGTTGCCATCTCCAATACAAGTAATCCATGTCCGGCCAGCCATTCTTCTGGCAAGTAAGCTGTGGCTTTATATATGGACAATCCGATTCTTTGTAGAGTGGCAGACTGGAATTGTCACGAACCCATTTCCCACTAAAAAGGTCGCACCCATATTTGGTCACACCAATGGCAAAAGGCAAACTTTTACCATTATTCCCTTAAATATTCAAAGGCCATTTATCATGTCAGATCAATAATATGCTGCTATAGTAATAATTGTCATAAAACAGATGTGTAAGTGTCGTTAAATACATATATATTTATGCTGAAAGTCGTTAAAAAATTTATTAAAAAAAAGGAAGAAAAACTAGTGAATTTTTAACAATAGTACTCGAGTTACTCACCAATTTCTGAGATGGGGATTTGTTGGTCACTAGGATTGCAACTATTAGGGCCGAGTTGGCTGAAGTAGCAACTGAAATCTTCGCCATAGATAAAGGTGGTAATGAAGATGATGAAAGCTAATATGGTGAAGAGGAAAGGAATTTTTAGGAATAATATGGAGGAGGGAGAGGAGAGAGGTGGTTCCATTTGTAAAACCCTTGTCTTTATTGAGGTTAATTTATATACGAATAAATTGGAGGATGTTGGAGAATAAAAATGTTTGTCACTGTGGGAGGGAGGGAGGGAGGGAGGAGAGGGAGGGGAAAAAATATGCTAAATAATTAGGTATTATATGTATGTGGAATGCAGTTAATATATAAACCTCAAAGGAAAAATTATTATTGTCGTTTGGGGAAGCGGTTAGTTTTTATTTCTTTTATGCCGGTTAATGTTGATCTCTTTTGTAATTTTTAGTATTAATCCAAGTCTCTTTGGATTATTAATTTTTTCAGAAATAAATTTATTTTTCCGAACAAAAAAAATACATTTTTTTAAGTTTTTACATGAGTTGATTATTTAACACATACATCCTACACATATAATCACAAATCTCCCAAACTTTTTTTTCTCTCTCTGTCTCTCTCTCCCTCTCTCACTACAAGAAAAAGGTCTATTAGCGGCCTTTATCATCGTACTTTTCGATTAAGTCAGAGATAACTATCAATGATCAAGATGTAATCGTTGATAGTCGTCATCAGATAAAATCTGTCATTTGGGATGCACATCAGCGACCACTATTAGCGAACGACACATCTGCGATCGATATAACAAATTCAGTCGCTAAGCTGAGTCAGCATGGTCCAGGGCCAAAGCTAACGTGGTCCACGTGTAGGCCGATCATATCGACTCTGCGACGCGGTCGCTGATACCCTCAAATGTTTAGCCGTCGCTAATAACTATCAAATGACCGCATGACGCGACGATATATGAAAAAATGAAAACCAGATTTTTGCTGTTTTGCAAAATTCCCAAAAACTTGTACCTGTTTTGTACCTGCTTTATCCCAACACACATATACAACAAGATAAACAGCATACACAACAATATAAACATCCATCGTCCACCAACACATACACCAAACTAGTATATAAACCTTTAAAAACCAATATGATTTGAATAAATATAATAAGATTTCAAAACTTGTTTAAGTAACATACAAACATCCAAAGAATGAATATACAAGTACAAGCTTATACTATAACTACAAAACTGATCTAAAGCAGGTACGTCAAGCATCATCGCCTCCTTGATCACCATGTAATTAACAAAATAATAAAACAAGTTACAAATATAGTAACTATGTTGATCTTTGGTATATATTACGATAATACATACAACAAATTGATTTTATACTCGTCGCCACCCCCATGTTGTCCTGCTTTCTTGCCATCTTCGCTTGTGCCTAACTCCTCGAGATTTAAAGCCCGAGGATGCCTTGGTATCTTGGTAAGATCTCAATCTCAACATATAGCTCTCCACACGGTCGGTAGGAGTATGAATAATTTGGATGACTCGATGGTCATGAAGACCGGGTAGAAGAGCATCTGAGCCCTCAAGGATGGGCGCTGCCGTTGTCCATGGCCTTTAATGTAGTTCTTCTTCTGTGGAGCATTCTCCCACAACTCTTGATCAATAATAGGCGGATGTGGAGTGCCTTCGAGGATAGCGCTCATTCAATAAACGTTTATAAGTATCCTGTCATCATGTTAACAATTAAATAGTTAAAAATAAATTTTGTAAGCATTTATAAACAAGATCAAGTTGTTAAAACTTATTACCGCTTATCTGGATAGCATCAAAGTGCATCATCACGGTGTACGTACACATCCGTACCAATGGATAGGTGACCTTGAGATCTGAGACTCTATACAAAAAAATAGCACAATATTACTAAGTAAAATGTGATATATTTTCTCTGATTCATGATTGTAAACATATTAAAACTTGTAATTACGTGCCACAGCGTTGATATCTTTGCAATCGTGAAATCTACCGCACCTTTATATGTTCCTTTAGCCTTCTCGCCATCAGGTACACCCGAGGATCTGTTGGTGGCGGCAGTCTTTCGTCTTTTCACCCAAATTCTCATTTCTCTCCATTGGGCACACATCTCAGCCCAATTTATGGACTGGGTGCACCACCAGGGGCTATGTTCGTGCATGTAATCCTCTCCCTGACCTGGATGGTCGATCTCGGCATTGTGAAGAGCTTTTTGTCGTTCTTTGTTCAAATTATCCTTGGTGCGAACGGCGCACTTCTGCCAGAATAATGTCTGAATCACTGAAGCCTGCGTGTCCTCCCATCTATACCTTTTCTGCAAATAAAACAACAATAATAACATTACTAAACAATTATCCTTAGAATATTAAATTATATGTCATAATTAAAAAAAAACATACTTGAAATTCAAATTTCAAACAAAGATCCTTGTGGGCGATAGGTGTGCTTCATGCGTAATCACAGTGTAGGCCAATTCAGAAATACAAATTGTGATATGCACTTGACGATCTTATTATATGAAAAATCACTATAATATACAACAATTTACATCAACGATAAGTAGATATATTAAAGCAATTTACATCTAAGCAATTCACTATAAAATTCTTATATATAAATGATGCGGGATGTACGTGTTATTCGGAGGAGGGCAAATCTGAATAAGAATTCGATCATCCGGATTAGTAGGGGTCTTGGGCACATGATTAGGCCCCCTACCCAAGCCGCGCTTTTTCTGCGCTGCTTCAAAAGCCATCTGTATATTACAAATTTCATGATGTTATTATGAGTTATATTTGATTACATGTATATATGAATATATAAAATGACAATAAACATGACAGTAATATAAATATGTATATATATATATATATATATGAATATAAAATGACAATAAACAAAAATTGCATTTAAATAGTTTAGTACATAAACAATGATATAAAAAATATGTAATGATAAACATACATTTCATTTGTTTAACTGTCAATGTCTGATTCAGAATCATCTTGTATACATGTTGCAGATTCATAACCATTATCTGCTTGATTCAAAGTCGATTCGATCAATAACTCTTCCTCCTCAGTATCAATGTCATCTGACACAAGTATTGACTCAGGATCTAATTTATGTGGTTCATCTCTACCATCTAACTGGATTACTTCATTATCGTCCTCCATATTAATTATAGTTTGACTATGAAGCATCTGCTCTTGGTAAATCTCCCCATCAACTACTTCTACAAGACTACGTGCGGGAGTATGAATTACAACTTGTCAATCAGAAGGCGATTATCCTTTTCCTAACGGGACTAGAAGTGTAGTATACTTGTCTTTGTTTGAGTTGATAAAACAAATGGTTCGTTGAGTACGCAGATCTATGGAGGTCAATATCGGCGATTCCATGTCCGCCATGACGTATCCCTTTTACGAATCAAACCAACGACACTTGAACAAGTGAATATGACCCCCGTACGTGCCCTTGTACGACAACTCTACGATTTCTTCCAACTCCCCATAAAAGGCACGACCAAGCTCATTGTAATAATCTCCTTGGACACACACTCCAGAGTTCGTTGTTCTTTTACCGCACCCATATGCCTTTGTATGAAATTCACAACCATTTATTTTGTAACCATTCTGGTGACTTGGTCCTCGTCTGGTCCCATAGCTAGGACTTGTACATTAGCCAGAATCATTGATCCCTCAGTCAAAGCCTACAAAAACTCCATCTTATTAAATGAAGTCATAGTTAATATGGAGTATATATATATATACTACGTCTTAAGAAATTGAACTTACTTTGTCCTTTAGCCAAAGTGCAAATTTTTTTATCACAATTGATTTGAATATCTTTATCGCTTATCTTGGGATGCTTCACTTTTAACTCGTCATCGTACAATCTATACCATGTTATAAACATTAACATATTGGAATAAATTTTCAACTTAAAAGATAAATTATCAAGTTTACATGTGTACCTCACAAATTAAATCGATCTCCTCACAATTGAGAAGAATGTAAGTATGTGCGATGTAATTCTTACTCGAGAGAGGAATATCGCTTCCCTTTTCCATAAGCGGCGACCGATAGACCAAATCTGAGAGCCACCATTTAGTTCAACATTTCCCCATCATCATGTCTCGATACTCAATTAGCCTTTGTCAAGACTTCGTCCGGAAAATAGTCTGAGACAAACGTAGATATCTCATCAAAACTGTATGCCTCACATATCGACCCCTCAACATAAGCTCTATTATTCACCTTCCTCTTAAGGTTTCCCATCACTCTCTCGAAAGGGTACATCCATCTATATTGAACTGGACCCCCAACACGAGCTTTATAGGGAAGATGGATTTGCAAATGCTCCATGGAGTCAAAAAAACCAGGTGGGAATAGTTTTTCCAGTTTACACGTGATCTCTATGATGTTCTTCTCAAGTACAGACATATCCTTCTCATTTAATGATTTTGAACATAAGTCTTTGAAGAAATGACTAAGATCCGTCAAAGCATCCCATAGCAGATCCCGAAATGCTATAGGTATGAGTCTCTCCATGAATACATGACATTCATGACTCTTCATCCCTTGCAATTTGTCACCCGTAACACACCTTGCAATGTTTGACGCATATCCATCTGGTACTTTCATAGACTTAACCCATGTGCACACATTTTCAACTTGCTTTTTGGACAATGTGTACCTTGCATGCGGTTTGACAATCTTACCATTAGGAGATTCATAAAGTTCTAATCCGGAATGACTTTACAAATATCTTTCATGTCCAAACGTGCCTTATCATTATCTTTTGTCTTCCCCATAACATTCATCACGGTGTTAAACACATTGTCAAACATATTCTTCTCAATATGCATCACATCTAGATTATGACGAATCAAATTTGTAGACCAATAAGGCAGTTCCCAAAAGATGCTTCTCCGAACCCAGTTATGAGATTCGCCAAACCCATTTATTATGTTTGTGGCATCAATCTTACCAAATGGGATAACCGGCAATCTCATCACACGATCTCGCATCTCCGTTCCCGACAATCGCAGTGCAGGCATATCATTGTCAACAACCAAGCTTGGCGTGGCCTCGCGGCCCCAAGCCCAGCCCATCAGCTCCAACATCCCCTTAATAGGCTCTAGTGGATCACCAATAGGCTCGTTTATAGTATAAAATGTTACAATACCCCCCAATAAAAAATTTCGCGAGTCTCCCTATAATATGGACTAGCCACATGCACGAAGGCATGTATATAAGGTCATTTCTAGGCACCCAAGACACAAACCAAGAGTCCACATAGACGATCTTGCATAAGTATAAGTAATGTGAAGAAAAGACTAACTATTACCCATAGACGATCTTGCATAAATATAGTTCTCATATAGGCATAGATTTGACTATAATTTCATAAACAGTCCACATGTAGGCAAAAGAAACCTTTAGGCATTCAAACAACTTTAAAATCATGATAATAAAAGGTACTTTAGGCATGATTAAGTACTAAATTATACTAACAGTTCATACAAGGTACTTTAGGCATGATTAAGTACTAAATTATACTAACAGTCCCCAATCCTTCCATTATAAATTATACTAAATATATGATGGCTATACAAATTGACTAAAAATAAAAGAAGAACTAGAGAAAACAAACTTACTGGCGTAGAGTCTCAGTGATAAATTGTTGTGTCGAGGATACACTTTTTTGAAAGCCCCCTTTCCTAAAACCTCTTTATACAGCAAATTACATCACATAAATCAGTTGAGGAAAAAGTTATAATCTGATGAACTCAACTCAAAAGCAATGAACACATAATGATAATATCAGAAATGATAACAATTGAAAAGTTTCATTGAACAATACCCTGAGATTCCTAATCGCTAAAATATCCCCAATTGAATGTTAAGTTGAGCAAAAACTATAGTCTCTTTTAACATGCTATATTATTTGTTATGGATTTGGGAAAGGGTAAAAATCCACCCATAAATATGCTCGTTATTTAGTATGCATATGCATTCAAATGTTAAATTCAATACTGGATAATCATGTATTCTTAGTTTCTTGTCTGATCATTTGTTTTCATTCATGTATTATTCGCAGGTACCTGTTTGGGTGATTGAGATGCACCTATAATTGCATTTAGATTGTAGCCTTGTAGGGGAGTTAATGGCATATTTTGTGTAGAACTAGGTGCTCCCAATATATTCTAGGTTTTTCTTTTTAGTTTTATGTAATTGTTGTTGTATCCTAATACTAAGAATTATTCAGGTTTGTTTATTTGCTAATTGAAATTGAAAGTCTTCATTTATAATCAAAATTCTAATAGTTAAAGCAAGATTTATGCAGATGTTATGTCAAGTACTTAAACTATCTGATTCCCCGTCATGTTGCAAAATTATTTGGTAATGAGAAGCATGTTCACAGATTATATTTTTTTGTTATTGTGGCAGCATGGTACAATAGATCGATAGACAGGAAAGGCCGAGGGGAAAAGGACAGCCATTTGCAGCTTAGAGCAAAACAAATAACAAATTCAATTAACAAATTAACAACATTCAATTAACAAAAGCTTTTACAACTTAACAAATTCAATTAACAAAAGCTTATACATTCAATTAACAAATTAACAACATTTGCAGCTTAGACCAAAACAATTAACATATTCATTTTTGATCTAGGGTTTATCTAAACCACATTTAATTAACCTTTTAACAACAGATTCAAGGTTTCTAGTGGATTTTAAGTGAGTTACCTTTGTAGAGGCGGTGGCAGGTGGGTGGCAGGTGGAAGGTGGCGGCGGCGGCGGCGCGAACTTCTTCTCCTTCTTCTCTTCTCCCCCTTTCTCCCTCTTCTCTCTATTTCGGACCTCCCTCTTTTCTTTTCCCTTCGTGTTACGTGTCGTTTATCTTCGTAATCGATAACATTTAGTTTGATCGTGATCAGCATGCGATCATTTGAATTTAATGATATGGACTGTGACGCCCCCAAAATAGGTATACATCACCCATCTTGGGTCGTCAGATACAAGGTACAAAATTCAAATACAACTTAATTATACAACAGTCGTGTAAAATACGACAAAACATAAATTGAGAGTTTTAATAAGAATATTGTCATCTAGACAATATCCACACTCAAAGGAGTCCTCAATACATTTATTGTCATACTATTTAACAGAATAGTGAGGACTACTAATACTATCATCTGAACCATCACTCCGTTCCCTTACTAGTCCCGGCTACGTTCTCATTTCCTGAAGAGAACAGTAAAAGAAAGGGGTGAGCTCAACTAGCCCAGTAAGAAATATTAAGACTAAGATAATGCAGAATAAATTATCATTAGTCTTCAACAATGTTAAAAGCGATAAAATACAATAGACATCAAGTTTAATCGCAAATCGAATAAGCAATCCATTAGAAGAGTCAGTAGAAGCGTGATATCTACAATCTTCTATGATTTAAAATGTTTTCATCAATTTTTATTGATGAGACTCGAACAATAAATAAACCACATCAACGAGTCATCCTCGCTTTCGGGCGAGGATATTCATTAAATTATCAATGGTCATGACTATCTTAGAATAATCCTTGTCATAATCATACCAAAAAGCGTAAAATCGATACACTACGAATAATTGAGGACTTTTACCACACATTTATAACATTACAGTCATGATTATACTCGAATAATCCTCGTGTCATAATCATACCAAGTCCATCTATGCACGTAAGCCAAAGATGACTTTCATCACAATATAAGCATGAGGATGATGACAATGACATAATAATTCAATAAAACAAGTTCAAGAATAAATTTTAAAGATTTATAAGTTAATTTATCCTGAACTCAATAATATCCAAATTGTCAACATGATAATGCTTCGTGGAGTAAAATTCAAGAATGCTCAGAAGAATATTTTCATGAAAAGATACTGGATGAAGCGCAAATATCAAGGATATTCCACTAATTTCATGGAGTATAGAAGCCAAAATTTTAACCAAATGAGTATCATAGAATATATGAAAATGCAATGGATTTTCACACCATCGTCTGATAATCCACGTGAGACGCATCATTTCCACAATTTAATAAGAAATGAATACGAAGGGTCATTCACCATGCATGTAGTAATCCACATGTATGGCGAGTTATTCCAATGTAATAATAAAGAATAAAATAACGAAAGAATTCACCATAAATGCGATAGGCGACACGAGACGAGTTATTCCAATGAAATAATAAATAATAGAACCGGATCATGCATAAACGCATGCAGACGAGGATATTCTAACGAATAATAAATAATGGAACCGTCATTAAATGCGTAAACGCATGAATGGGATATTCAATAGAATAATAAAGAATGGAATAACAAAAGACTTCACCGGGCGTGCGATAGGCCAGCACAAATAGGTTATTCAACGAGAATAATAAATAATGGAACGTGTCGTGTATGTCGCGTGAGGCGAGATATTCAACGAGAATATTAAAGAATGGAATAACGAAGAATTTCACCGTATATGCGGTACTTCGCATATATAGGTTATTCCAACAGAATAATAAAGAATGAAATAACAGAAGAATTTCACCATCTATGCGGTACTTCACATATACAGGTTATTCTAACAGAATAATAAAGAATGGAATAACAGAAGTTCTCTTCATGAATACGAAAGAAATAATACCTCTTACCTTATAAAGAAGAGTACTCCGATAGGTAGGGCGGAGATATACTTAAAGAAAACTTGCACTATGCTCAAAGCTTCTTAAAACTCTAAAGAAATATACTCAAGATTATAGAAGAGAATTCTCTGAATTTCTGGTGTGATTTCAATTCTAACTAAGCATCCTATTTATAGGAAAATAGAAAGGATACTATGCAATAAAATATAATATAATATATATATATATATATATATAATTTATTCAAAATCTAATAAAATAATTAACTTTATAAAAGTATTCTGTTTTATATAAAAAGATTTTACTATGCAAACACTATGTAGGTACTTATCTGAAACACTATGCATAATAAAATATATTATATTCTAATTATTGTCTAATAAAACAAATAACTTTATAAAAGTATTACATTTTATATAAAAAACTTTTACGCTTTATTACATTAATAATACTAATAAAACAAAATTTATATATAATATATATATATATATAAAAACTTAGTGACTTCATAAAAAAGACACCTCAATATATTTAACAATATTTATCATCATTATTATAATTCACAATATTAATCGGCCGTGTCGCTTCCTAGGAAAGAGGGGGCTTCCAATAAGAATTTCTCCTATTAGCGCTAGCAATTAGGTGACCAAATCTCTCCTTAGCGAACTTCTAGACATCGTTAATGTGGCGCCCCAAAATAGGTATACATCACCCATTACGAGTTGTCAATACATGAGTACGAAAACAACTACAACTTTATTACTACAACGAGTAAAGCTGTGAGTTTAAATACAAATATTATCTTCTAGACAATATCTATACTCAAATAAATCCTCATCACATTTATTGATACATTATTTTACAAAAATGGTGAGGACTACTAAACAATCCTTTCTAAAACCTTCATTCCATACCCCCAGACTAAATACTTTCGCTATATTTTAGCCTCCACGAGAAGAATGGAACAAAAAGGAAAAGGGTGAGCTCAACTAGCTTTCGATAAAGAATATTATGACTAAGATAATATACAACAAATTATCGTTAGTCTTCAACGAGGAAAATTTTAATAGAATCTGATAGACAACAAATTTTAAATCAATATTACGCGTGGAAGTAATAATTCATTAGAAGAGTTAAGTAGAGAATGCAAACTACTATCTTACATGTATGAATTTAAAAGTTCATCGTCATCTTTTATCCTGTAACATCAATCCATAAACATCTGGAATCAAATATTCATCTTTGCACTACAGGCCAAAGATATTCATCAGTTGGTCATATTCATTTAAACACCTGTTCATCTTTGCACTACTGGGCCAAAGATATATTAATCGATCGGTCATGTTCATCTCAACACTTGTTCATCTTTTGCACTCTGAGCCAAAGATATTCTTGAGAAATCATTCATCTTTTGCCTACTGGGCCAAAGATATTCAATAATATCATCATTTAAGGCGAGGATGATGAAAAATATTTTTAAAGAAACGAATCCGATGAAACAAAATGACAAGGATTAAGGATTAAGGATTAGTACTTTGTTTTATCCATGTTCAAAAATACCTCAAAATAATCATAGTGGTGTAAAATTCAAGAATGATCAAAACATGGATACAATCGAGCTAGTATCCAAAATAGATGTTTTGACGAAAAAGAAGAAATTTTATTTTTCGATGAATAGTCTTAGTATACGTGAATAGTCTTGATATCGTGAATAGTCAAAGTATCGTGAATAGTAACTCAGACACCAAAAGATAGAAATTCCAAAAAAACATTTTCACGCTTCGTGAATAGTACTTTCGTGAATAGTAACTCATGAATAGTAACTCATGAATAGTAACTTCGTGAATAGTAACTCATGAATAGTAACCCCGACATGAAAAAGTTCCAAATTTGATAAAACCTCGGATCAACATTTTCAAAGTAATGATATTGAAGAAATAATATCATTAAAAAAAAATATCCCTTACCTCGAAGAATCGATTACTTGGAAGGAAAGGTTGGAAGTGATCTTTGAATGAAACTTGTCTTGAACGACAACTCTCAAAGTATCTAAATACTCACAAAATACGCTCAATAATATAGAGAGAAAGAAAACTTTGTTTACGGTGTGATTTTCAATTCTAACAGCCCTCTATTTATAGGAAAATGTTAGCCGTAAAGCGAGACTTGACACTTTTACGATGGCTTTACACGCTACTATTGCCACCCACCACATTTGAAATAAAATTCAGCACATTTCTTCACCAACCACAAGTGGGGCCCACTCAATTCTAGAATTTTCCACCAAAATCAATTATAAACCTAATTTAGAATCCGACACCTCTTAAAATTCACAACAAATCATTCGTGCATTTTTAACGGTTCAAAATTTGTGGACATATACTCAACTTATGTATGTATAACATACCCAAAATTACCACAATCCAATGGTCGGATTAAAAATTATAACCCCATGAATATATCTCAAAACCCACGATTTGATTTTTAACACCTCGATCCGATAAAATCTTGATAAAACACCTCAACATTAATTCCTTCATTAATAACCACATAAATAAATCCATCATTTATATTCATATAAAATAAATATTTCCTTATCATATGAATCAATAATTAATTATTCACAAATAATATTACGAAATCACATTTATAATGACCAAATGTTCCCAGGAAAGAGGGGCTTTCCAATAAGGATCTCTCCTTCTTGGCGTATGATTAGGTGACCAAACCTCTCCTTAGATGAACTTTCTAGACATTGCCAATAATGTTATCTAATAATATTATTCAAATAATATGAATTATTGATCGATAATGGGAAATCTTTGTGCGTGTGACAATTATTGAAACAATAATAATATAAAATATCAACGCATGACAATTATTGAATCAATAAAATAAAATATTGAGCGATAACTCATTGTGAAAATTATTGAGTAGTGCCTTCTTACGTAAAGATCAATAATTCAACAATCTTGTAAATCTGGTAATCTTCTTGTGCAACCACAGCGTATTCATCGTATTTTAACCACCGGAATATTCAACGATCTTAATTGGTATAACTACGCCAGTTATTTATAACCACCCAAACTTTGTCGTTTTCCTCATCCAATTGCTTTCCGTTATGGGGCCCACACATTTCTGCGCATGGTTAATACGAATATTCCCCGAGCGATCACGAATATTCCACGACCAAACGAATATTCCCAAACAAAAATGAATATTTTATAACCACTTGCTTATTTTGAAATATTTGCGTATTTAACCCTTAACTATCCACATTAATCAAATCAACCCTTACTATTTCAAAATAATAAATAAAGGAAATTCCTTTTTATTTAAAAAAAATTTGGGTCTTACAACCTCCCTCCTTATGAAATTTAAGTCCTCGAAATTGGCGTGCGTACTGGTGTTTCAAAAAGGTGAGGATACCTCACTTTCATTTCCGTTTCAATTCCCGGTCATTTCCTCTATAGCATGATTCCTCCACAAAACTTTAACTTGTGGTATGACCTTTCTTGGCGTGGGGGACATGCTCCTTCCTATCCAAAATCTTGACGGTACCTCCTCATCGTTAAGTCTTGGCTATCTCGTCCGGTTCTAACTTCATAACGTGGTTCGAGTCTTTCACATATTCTGAAATGCAGATATGTGAAACACATTATGAACACGAGACATACTTTCGGAGGTAATGCTTGCGTCTATAGGCTACATTTCCTACTCGGTCAAAATTTGAAATGGACCATAAATGCGTGGATTGAGCTTTCCTCTCTTCCCAAATCTTGTAACTCCCTTCCATGGAGCAACTTCATGACAATACATGATCCCCTACATTAAATTCCACGTCCTTTCGATGAAGATCCGCATAACTCTTTTTAGTCGATCTTGTGCTTGTTTGTATCGTTGTCGAATCATTTGGATCTTTTCGGTGAGTCATACGTACTAACTTCGGTCCCCAACAATGTTGCTTCACCCCCACCTCATCCCAACATATTGGAAGCGACATTTTCGTCCATATAATGCTTGAATGGAGCCACACCTATACTTGCACGATAAGCTGTTGTTGTAGGAGAATTCCACCAATGGTAAATACTTATCCCAACTACCCTTGAAGTCTAGGACACAGAGTCTTAATAAATCTTCAAGAGTTTGAATAGTCCTCTCGATTGTCCGTCCGGTTTGGGGATGGTATGCGAACTAAATCGCAAATCCGTGCCCATAGCTTTTTGCAAGCTAACCCAAAATCTTGAAGTGAATCTTGGGTCACGATCCGAAACTATGGATATGAGCATGCCATGCAACCTCACAATCTCATTTACGTACATACTAGCAAAGGCGTTCAAGGGAATAAGTCTCCGTATCGGCAAAGAAATGAAGCGGACTTGGTTAATCTATCAACAATAACCCAAATAGCATTGATGCCTTGAGAAACCGTAGTAGGAAGACCCGTAAATGAAATCCATGGTAATGTGTTCCCACTTCCATTCCGGAATCTCAAGTGGTTGCAACGGACCCTTAGGTACTAGATGCTCTGCCTTTACACGTTGACAAGTTAAACACATTGAGATAAACTTTGCAATCTCTCTCTTCATATTGTTCCACCAAAATGTATGTCGAAGATCACGATACATTTAGTACTTCGAGGATGGATTGCAAATGGTGTATTGTGTGCCTCCATCATAATCTTGTACTTTAAATCGAGTCGTTAGGAACCACAAAGGCTAGAGTGGACTCAAGTATTCCTTCTTCATCAATTCTCGCTTAGGAATAGCTCCTTCTTGTACTTTCTTCTTCATACGCATAAGCTCAAGATTCGGTGGCTTGAAGCGACCTTAACTTTTTCTATTAAAGTTGGCTCTGTCGTATACTTGACATCATCGCTTTTCGTTTAGCATATGATCTTCTACTCAACGCGTCGGCTACCACGTTAAACTTTTCGGGATGGTATTGAATAGTGTGGTCGTAGTCTTTCAATAGTTCGAGCCAGCGTCATTGCCGCGTGTTGAGTTCTTTTTTGAGTGAAGAAATATTTAAGGCTTTTATGGTGCGAATATATCTCCACTTTCTCCCCATATAGATAGTGCCTCCATATCTTTAAGCGGCAAACGATCTTTGCTTGCCAACTCTAGATCATGAGTAGGATAATTCCTCTCATACTCTTTAAGTTGTCGCGAGGCATAGGCTATGATTTTCCCACGTTGCATGAGAACACATCCTAACCCTTTGCACGAAGCATCGGCGTAGATAACAAATCCATCCGAACCGGATGGTATTGTTAGAGCAGTCTTAGAAATAAGTCTCCTCTTAAGCTCTTGGAAACTTTTCTCGCATTCTTCGCTTCCAAACGAATTTTGTATCCTTAGAGTTAGGCGAGTTAATGGAGTAGCGATTAGAAAAAACCTTCCACGAATCTCCGATAATAACCAAATAAGCCCAAAAAGCTACGTGCTTGATCACATGACTTGGTTGCTCCCAACTTTGTATTGCTTCAATCTTGGCGGGATCAACAGATACTCCATGTTTTGACACCACATGCCCAAGAAATGCTACTTCCTCGAGCGAACTCGCATTTCTTCAATTTGGCATATAGTTGGTTTTCACGAAGCCTTTGGAGTACCGACTTCAAATGGTGCTCATGATCTTCACTACTTTTGGAATATATAAGGATGTCATCAATAAAGACAACAACGAATGATCCAAATATTCCTTGAATACTCGGTTCATCATATCCATGAAAGCCGCGAGGAGCATTAGTTAGTCCGAAAAGACATGACTAAGAATTCATAATGCCCATCTGGGGAGTTACGAAGGCGGTCTTTGGAATATCCTCGATTCTAATCTTCAATTAATGATATCCGAGCGAAGATCGATTTTGAAAAGAATTGTGCCCTTACATTGGGTCAAACAAGTCATCAATACGAGGTGAGGATATCTATTCTTGATGGTGACATGGTTCGATTCCGATAGTCAATACTGAAAGTCGCATACTCCGTCTTTCTTCTTTACGAATAAAAACAGGAGCACCCCGAGGAGATGTCTTAGGGGCCAGAATGAAACCGATGTCCAACAATTCACATAGTTGGACCTTTAACTCCTCGAAGTTCAATAGGAGCCATTCGATATGGGGTTTTAGAAATGGGATTTGTACGGGTTTCAAAGATCAATAAAGAATTCAACTTCACGTTACGGGGTAGAGCCGGGAAGTTCTTGAGAAATCGTCGGAAAATCGATAACAACGGGAATATTATTCAAATTTGGCGTGTCTTTATTCAAATCCATAACATGGCTAAGAAAACTTGACATCCGTAATAAGCGAATGACTTCATGGCTTGATATGAAAATGTTTGATTACAATGGTTTGATTGCTTGAATTGAATAACGGGTTGCTTAGGAATATGAAAACTAACAACCTTACAAAAGCAATCAATTTGGTATGATGAGTAGTTAACCTTAAAATCACATCAAAAGCAAATATCTCTATAGAAATAAGGTTAACGGGTAATGTGATAGTGCCAACTGAATCAAACAAGATTTCTAAACAACGGATGTAATGAAAGTTTCTCTAACGGATTCTCCATAAATAGGACAAAGTCTAATTTCTCCGTAGTCGAGTTCAAGCGTTGGCCGCAAAGCAAGAGATAAAAGAATGGGTAGAACAGGTATCTAGTAAGGTATAAACTTCGCAAGAATTTATAATTAACTAACCCGTGCTAACCGTTCGGGTTCTCGCATTTTAATGACCGTCACGACAAACGCTCTTCCAAGAACCGTTGACTTTGACTTTTACGGGACATCCTTTTTGAGTCACCATTCACGCTTTGGTGGGTTTCGATATCGTCTGAATCTCGGCGATATGTCCTTCTTTTCCACAATTATAGCATACCTTGGAAGGCTTTGAGCAGTTTGACCTTATATGTCCCTCCTCTCCACATCTCAGCAGCATCTAACCGGCGATCGTTCTCTTCCCCTAGAATTTGTTGATAGTCTTGATGTTCTTGCGAAGCGTCTTCCCGTCATCGTTAAATCTTCTCTTTTAGATTGGACATCTCTTTCCATAATATCAGCGTAGCGTCGCGACTTTTACCCATGCATCACTCATTCTCACTGTTCGATTATTTCTTCTTTCATTTCGATTCGACTTTATCATCTTATACTACGCGAAAGAGTGCTTACATTCAAGCATCACGTGTCGGGTAACCTGAGCTTGAATCGTTGCATCCTTTTGCTCCACATTTTCTGCAATTCTTTAGCTTTGCTTCTTAACTCATGAATACGATTTTGCAATTCTATATTTCGATCATAAAATACCTCTAATAAACTCTCTTGGTACCTCTTCTTCCTCTTCTTCCTCACTCTCATTTTTATTACCTCTGCGATTATCTCGGGTCTGACTATCAATTCTTCACTCACCACATGGATATCTCTAATTCCTTCTTACTTTGACATCACATTATCACGGTTGGCGATTAGAGGTGTCTCCACGATCTCATTCACTCCATTGTTAACGTTCTCGTGACCCATTCTAAAAAACTATCATAAAACAAGGGTTAATTAAATAAATTAACAAATCACATAATACCCTATATAATATGACCAACCAACAAATAAGCTTAGGTAGGACACCTTTAGCGAAGGATTTACTCGTCTCTCCCCTCTAGTTTTATTCCCCGATCTCCGCCAGGAGATCATATCCTAAGCTCGATACCAACCGCGACGCCCCCAAAATAGGTATACATCACCCATTCCGAGTTGTCGATACATGATGCGAAACAACTACAACTTTATTTACTACAACAAGAAAAGCGTGAGTTTAAATACAAATATTATCTTCAGACAATATCTATACTCAAATAAATCCTCATCACATTTATTGATACATTATTTTACAAAATGGTGAGGACTACTAAACAATCCTTTCTAAAACCTTCATTCCATACCCCACTGTACTTTCGCTATATTTTAGCCTCCCGAGAAGAATGGAACAAAAAGGAAAAGGGTGAGCTCAACTAGCTCAATAAAGAATATTATGACTAAGATAATATACAACAAATTATCGTTAGTCTTCAACAGACGGAAAAATTTAATAGAATCTGATAGACAACAAATTTTAAATCAATATTAGCAATGAAGTAATAATTCATTAGAAGAGTTAAGTAGAGAATGCAAACTACTATCTTCTATGTATGAATTTAAAAGTTCATCGCTATCTTTTATCCTGTAACATCAATCCATAAACATCTGGAATCAAATATTCATCTTTTTACTACAGCCAAAGATATTCATCACCGGGTCATGTTCATTTAAACACCTATTCATCTTTGCACTACTGAGCCAAAGATATTAATCGATCGATCGTGTTCATCTCAACACTTGTTCATCTTTTTTCTACAGGGCCAAAGATATTCTTGAAAATCATTCATCTTTTGCACTACAGGCCAAAGATATTCAATAATATCATCATTTAAGGCCGAGGATGATGAAAAATATTTTTAAAGAAACGAATCGGTGAAACAAAATGACAAGGATTAAGGATTAAGGATTAGTACTTTGTTTTATCCATGTTCAAAAATACCTCAAAATAATCATAGTGGTGTAAAATTCAAGAATGATCAAAACATGGATACAATCGAAGCTAGTATCCGAATAGATGTTTTTGAACGAAAAGAAGAAATTTTATTTTTCGATGAATAAAGTCAGATATCGTGAATAGTCTTGAGTATCGTGTATCGTGAATAGTAACTCAGACACCAAAAGATAGAAATTCCACAAAAAACATTTTCACGCTTCGTGAATAGTACTACTTCGTGAATAGTAACTCGTGAATAGTAACTTCGTGAATAGTAACTCGTGAATAGTAACCCCGACGTGAAAAGTTCCAAATTTGATAAAAACCTCGATCATCGACATTTCAAAGATAATGATATTGAAGAAATAATATCATTCTGAAAAAAAAATAATATCCCTTACCTCGAAAGAATCGATTTCCGGAAGGAAAGGTCGGAAGTGATCTTTGAATGAAACTTGTCTTGAACAATGACTCTCAAAGTATCTAAATACTCACAAAATACGCTCGATAATATAGAGAGAGAGAAGAAAAACTTTGTTTACGGTGTGATTTTCAATTCTAACTTAGCCCTCTATTTATAGGAAAATGTTAGCCCGTAAAAGCGGACTTGACCAAGCACGATGGCTTTACACTACTATTGCCACCCACCACATTTGAAATAAAATTCAGCACATTTCTTCACCAACCACAAGTGGGGCCCACTCAATTCTAGAATTTTCCACCAAAATCAATTATAAACCTAATTTAGAATCAGACACCTCTTAAAATTCACAACAAATCATTCGTGCATTTTAACGGTTCAAAATTTGTGGACATATACTCAACTTATGTATGTATAACATACCCAAAAATTACCACAATCCAACGGTCGGATTAAAAATTATAACCCCATGATATATCTCAAACCCCGATTTGATTTTTAACACCTCCAATCCGATAAAATCTTGATAAAACACCTCAACATTAATTCCTTCATTAATAACCACATAAATAAATCCATCATTTATATTCATATAAAATAAATATTTCCTTATCATATGAATCGATAATTAATTATTCACAAATAATATTACAGAATCACATTTATAATGACCAGTGTTTCCTCGGGAAGAGGGGCTTTCCAATAAGGATCTCTCCTTCTTGGCCATGATTAGGTGACCAAACCTCTCCTTGATGCAGAACTTTCTAGACATTGCCAATAATGTTATCTAATAATATTATTCAAATAATATGAATTATTGATCCGATAATGGGAAATATTGTGCGATGACAATTATTGAAACAATAATAATATAAAATATCAACGCAACAATTATTGAATCAATAAAATAAAATATTGAGCGATAACTCTTTGTGAAAATTATTGAGTAGTGCCTTCTTACGTAAAGATCGATAATTCAACAATCTTTGTCTGCAATCTGGTGTATTTCTTTGTCGCGACCACGCCGTATTCATGTATTTTAACCACCGGGTATTCCAACGGTCTTAATGCAGTAACAACTACGTAGTTATTTATAACCACCCAAACTTTGTCGTTTTCCTCATCCAATTGCTTTTTCCGTTATGGGGCCCACACATTTGGCTTGTGTTATATGCGAATATTCCCTCGACAAGATGAATATTCCACGACCAAACGAATATTCCCAAACAAAAATGAATATTTTATAACCACTTGCTTATTTTGAAATATTTATATTTAACCCTTAACTATCCACATTAATCAAATCAACCCTTCTATTTCAAAATAATAAATAAAGGAAATTCCTTTTATTTAAAAAAATTTCGGGGTCTTACAGATTAATATTACAAATAATAATATTAATAACTTTGTTATCTCAATTATTGATTTAATAATATATAAAATATCGACAATAATTAAATCAAATAACGTGAGATCTTATCAACAATTCATCGTAGCGATAATTAAACAAAAGCTGAGTGACTTCTCACGTAAGTATCGATAATCAATACCGGTATATTCTTATCAACCACGCATATTATCTTTGTATTTTTAACACCGGTGTTTCAACAGTTAATGGTAAAACTTTCGCCATTATTTTTCTAAAATATATTTTTATCGTTTTCTCGATCCGACATGATAATTCCGTTAATGAGGTCCACCAATGATTGTCTTGGTCATATGAATATTCCTCGTTAAAACGAATATTCTCTCACCAATCGAATATTATATAACAACTTGCATACTTTTCAAAATTTCTAAATATTACCCACAACTATAACATTATATCAAATTTACTCCATAATATTCAAAAATGATACTTATTGAAAATTCATTTTTATTCATAAAAGTTGGGGTCTTACATGGACTTATCAGCGACCGCATGCGGTCACTGATTTTAAGTGGTCGCTAAAAACCTCCGCGCCAACATTTTCTGCCAAATTTTGGGCGAAAAATTTGTTCTAGCGATGATCGATGGCCGCGTCTGATCGTTGATATAACTAAAATGACTAGATTAAATAATGGTCGTAGATGTTTGATTCATTATTATGAATATAAGCAACCTAGGATATCGCTGGTTGATATTATTAATCGTTATTAAGCGCTTTTTTCATAGTCCTCTCTCTCTCTCTCTCTCTATATATATATATATATATATATATATATATATATATATATATATATATACGGGACGGATTAATTAGGAGCACCCTTCTAAACTAGCATTAATATTCTTTAAGTAGCACTCCGTATATAATTCTTCCCGTTTTTAGCTCTAATTTAAAAATCACAGCATTTTCTTTCTCTCTCCAAAACAAAACAAGCTATAAATTTCTCTCTCCAAAACTCAAAATTGATTTTCAGACCAAATCGAGCTCCAAATTTCTCTCTCTCCAAAACCCAAAATCGATCTTCAGACCAAATCGGCATCTATTTCACCTATTTCATTCCAAATCACTATTCACCTATTTCACGATTCGGCATCTAGGTTGAACAAATTGGCACTTGACATCTCCTATTTTAGTACAAATCGACTTCGACTCGGATCAAAACCTTGATTTCGGCTTCGGTTCGGTAAGGGTTTAACTATTTTCCTCCATTAAAATTATATTTCTAAGTTTTTGTTTTGGTCTGTTTTGGTCTGACTTTGATGACACCATCTGTAGCGGTCCAATTTCCATTGTTTCAGAGTAAAATTAGATTCTTACAGATGTAACTATAGAGTTTGATATTTTTCCCATTAATGGATATCGGGGGTGTCCCTGGTTGGTTCATCTTTGCTGGTGAATATACAACCACTTTAGTAATAATTCTATCATTCGTACATTTTTATAATTTTATTGATTGATAGCCAATTGTACAAGATTTACATAATTACCTTTTCAATGTGTTTACATGATAGTTTATTGGTGCAAATTTCTTAGACTATTCCTCTAAATCTTTTGCTTGAAAAACTTTGTCGGTCGTCTAAATTTGTGGTTTCCTTTTGCTTGAAACATTTAGTTAATGAGCTACGTTCAGCATGTTAGGAATTAAACAAATGTTTCTAATAATGTATCAACCTGTATTTTTTGTCAATGAAATGTTTTCCTTCTTGGTTTTGTTTCTTTGCAGAGGCACTCATTGCCACAACCCTTTGCACTGAGTAAACCCGATCCCCAAAGTGCCTATATGGAGTTTGATTATTCGACCTTTTTTATGTTGCTTTTATTCAAATATCTTGGCTCATAGTTATCCCAGATGGCAGCCTTTGACTTGGATAAAAAGGACAAGGTTGCTAAGAATACACAACACTTTACTATGAACAGCTGGCTCACCTAAATGAAAAGACAGTGAGCCTGTAATACCCATGAACACTACAACAAATTGGCTTATCAGCGACCGCATATGGTCGCAGATGAGTATTAGCGACCGACTGTGGTCGCTAATATTAGTCGCAGGTAATCTGGTCGCTAAATGGACATCAACGACCAATAATAGCGACCGAATTATTAGCGATCACCATCAGCGACCAAACTCGTCGCTAATCGACTCACGCCGAGTCGGGTTATCGAGATGACGCGTGGGTACACGTGTCGACAATCTGGTAATTGCGGCCGTCGCGATTAAGCTAGTTTCCATGTTGCTATCAGCGACCGCTTATAGTAGTAACGACCGCATGCGGTCGCTAATGTTATTTTTTTTATAAAATATTTTTCCAGTTTTGTTGATTTTCCAAAAATAACCTTCTTTGTACCTGCTTTCTATCCCAACACACAGCAACATATAAGGCTGTAAACGAGCTAACACAGTTCGAGCTCGATTCAGGCTCGACTCAAAAAAATACGAGCGAGACTCGGATTCGTTAATAATATGATCCAAATCTGAGCATTAAAAATAGTTCGAATAAAAATATGAGTAGAATCTGAGCAAGGTTATACTCAACTCGTTTAAGATTCAAACAACTCGAATTCTTGATTGTGATTCGATACATACTCAGTTAATACATATTCGATTAGATGTTCGATACATTCTCTTATAATATATACAAATTTAAATCAAATAAGGATAATTAGTTATTATTTTGTTTTGTTTTTAATTTTAATTGTGATTTTATATTTGTAAAGTGTAATAATAAATATATTTTCTCATTTTTAAGTAAAATAACAAATTTAATTAATAATTATATTTATTATAAAACTAGTTATTATGTGGAGACTCGAATTCGAGCTTGAATTTGAAGCTCGCGAGTAGTTTGAATAAATATTCGAGTCGAGTCGGATTGAATTCGAGTAATAAATATTTGAGTCGACTCGAATCTGAGTAGGATTTTTCAAATATAATTGATTCGTTTCTAATTCGAGTCTGAAATTATCATTTCGAGTCGAATTTTAGTAGCTCTCTCATCTTTCTCCGGTTAGAAATTCGTTTACACCCTTAGCAGTATATATAAGCATCCATATAAACATCCATCCATGATTTATATATATCCCAACACATCTACAATAATATATATAAACATCCATCCATATAATAGAATCGTAAACCAACACAACACAATACAATCATAAACATCCATATAATAATATAAATATTGAGATTAATAATTGTGGAATATTTATTTAAGTATAAATACATATCTTTGTGTCATGAGATGTAATAATTCATTTTTTTAATTGAATTAAATAATTGATGATTGAGAATTATGGTGGAAATAAAGATGAGCTTAATTTAAGCTTATGGAATGTGCCTAGTGTGGCAAAGTGATCGATGAGATAAGAAATTCCTTAAGTAAATTAATAAGAAAATTATTAGATGGACTAATTATCATTACGATTAATTAATTGTTATGTGAAATCTTATGTGATATGCCTAGTATGGTCTAATGAGAGACTAAGTAATTCATTAATTGAATTAATGAAGGAATTAATTAATAATGAGAGGATTTAATTAATTATGTGATTATCATGTAGTTACTTGTGTTATGTGATATTTAAAATAATTTATTTATAAGGTTATTTCATGTATAAAATATAATATGGATGTTAAGAATAATATTATTATATGTGAATAATTATTGTATGAGACCATATAATAAGGTAAGTTGAATGCTGTAATTTACTAAGTTGTAATTAAGCCTTGTGTGCCTCAATAATATTGGACTGACTAAAAGTAATTAAATGAAACTTTTTATTTAATGAGTGATGAAAGATTAATGAGGTGTTAACACTCAACTAAATTGTATTTAAATATTATTGAAATTAACCCAATATACATGGATTATATGATTATGTGTATATACACCCCTAACTTATCACAAGGTAATTTTATTAAGTCATTATAGAAACATTGTGGGTCAAATAGGAACTCATTTTTGAAGTACCGATATTTATGTTGTCAAGTTAGTGAATAACAAAGACTTGTCCCAAATTAATAGTCTCATTCTAAGTCATCAGCCATATATTAGGCCAATGGCCTATCCTCCCTATTTTTGCTTAAACTCTGAAAACCAAAAAGGCTAGAGGAGGACGATGATGGCTAGAAGGATGGAGAGGGATGGAGTTGGTGATTGCTTTCCACCAAACTCTCCTTATCCATTATCTTTTTCTTTCTACCTTTGGTTTGATTCACTGAACAAGAACCAGAAATTGGTCCATAATTTCTCTATAAATAGAGGTCTCCTTCTTCATTCAGTAAACTTTGCAATCACTGAGTTTCTGATAAGTTGCATATAGAGAGGGAAATGCATTTTAAGTGAGCAATTTGAACATGGGAAGATAAATTCAATTCACAACCTCAAGAGGTAACATTACTGTCAAAACATATGTTATTAATTTTGAGTTTTGTTAAATTCTTAGAATTTCTTGAATTTCTCTGTTAATTGGTATGAAATGGCATGTCATTGTGTTAGAAGAGTTTATACGCGTGTTATGGATTATGTAATGAGTCTGAGTATGCTGAATCAATGATATTCTTGATTGGGATTCTGAATTGCTACAAACCAGAGCCAAGTTTGGAGTTGTTCTGAAGTGGCGCGGCCGCGCGGTTGGTCAGCCCCAAAAGATAGTTTTTATTGCTTCTAAAATTCTGAGCATGTTAGTTTACTGAGTTAGGTGTGATACTAAGTCTAACTTATGAGCTAAGACCCCTATTGCTCAACATAAGTTGTTTTAACTTGTTTATAGTGATTTTGAAAACAAATCGTAAGGTTTTGAAAAATAAATCATGATGAACGTGGCATATTTTAAATTTTGATCTTTCTAGTCTATACTTATAACTTAGTTATGTGAACATGTGGATATGAAGTGGGATACAGAGTTGATTTACATATTAACTTGATTTAGCATGAGTTTTAAAAAAGGAAACTTGTGGATTTTTTAAAATGATGATCATAATATTCTTCAAGTTCTGACTTTTAAACACTTGAACATAGCTTGAATATGTGTATAAATAAGCATATGATGTTGTTTTAAGTTGTCTTGCATAAAGGAGGTTGCATAGTGGAGTCATGTAGGTTTGAGAACTAATTTTGTAAAGCATGATGTGAATAACATTTTGACTGTATGTACAAACATAAAAGCATCTTTTATGACTAAGCACGGTTGATATGTGCATTCAACTAGTTAAGTGTAATATAGACTAGTTAAGCATGTTTCAAAGAAGGTTTCTGAATAACGGACTATACTAGTTATGCGTAAGTAAACTAAATACATGCAAGCATGCATAGTAAAAATGGGTTAGTATCAATATATGATATATTAAGCAATAGGATCACTCTTTTGCATGATGAATTCTCTTAACCTCATTAAATAGAAACTTTCGGAATAAAACTATGAGATTTGAAAATAATCTTGAAATGAGCTTAAGGAACATAAAATTAAGTCCAGAACCTTTTAAAATTACATGTGTATCATGATCTGTTTATGCTAAATACTAAACTGTAGCCATATTATTAAAAGTTTAAATCAGTGCGATCGGGGCAATGCGACCAAGACTACTCCTCAGTCAAAATGTAAGCGATCATATTCTTACATACCGAAGAGGTCTGAAATTTTTTTTCTTATTCAGAACCTTGAAGCATGTTTATCTAAATGTTTTAAGATACAATGCATAATGAAAGTGATGTTTTAAGTACTTAAGTGTGTAGTGGCTACATTGAACCAATGCATATCATTTTCTAGAGGATTGTTAGACAAAGTTTTCAAAGCAATGTTGATATGATAATCATATGATCTAAAGTGGAACTTAAATTATATGCTCAATGGTTAAGCATGAGTAAGAGGTTGATTTGTTTATATTAAGCATATATGACTAATGTGTATACATAAATAGGATAATATAGTTCGTTGGAGTTCTAGTAAGCTATAAGTTGGTAATCGATGCAAAAGGCAAGCTTTTGACGCCCCCAAAACAGGTATACATCACCCATCTTGGGTCGCCAGATACATGGTACATAAATTCAAATACAACTTAATTATACAACAGTCGTGTAAAATACGACATAACATAGCTGAGAGTTTAAACAGAAATATTGTCTTCTAGGCAATATCCACTCTCAAATAGAGTCCTCATTACATTTATTGTCACACTATTTTATAGAATAGTGAGGACTACTAATACACCATCTCGGATCATCACTCCGTTCCCCGACTAGTCTCGACTACATTCTCATTTTCTGAAGAGAACAATGAAAGAAAGGGTGAGCTCAACTAGCCCAGTAAGAAATATTATGACTAAAATAATGCGAGAATAAATTATCCTTGGCCTTCAACAAAGATAACAACCGATAGAATACAATGACAACAAGTTTTAGATCAACAATCGCAGCGAAATAAGCAATCCATTAGAAGAGTCAGTAGAGCATAAAATTTACTATCTTCTATGATTTAAAAAGTTTTTCATCAACTTTATCGGCGAGACTCGACAACAAATAAAATCGAATCATCATTTGCACTTCACTACCAAGGATATTCATGTAATCATCAATGGTCATGATTATACCGAATAATCCCCAATTCATAATCATACCAACAATTTGTCCATCAATGAACTTCAAAGCCAATGAGGGACTTTTACCACATCATTCGTCACATTACTTACGGTCATGATTATACCGAATAATCCTCAGTCATAATCATACCAAGTCCATCTATGCACGTAAGCCAAAGATGACTTTAATCACAATATAAACATGAGGATGATGACAATGACATAATAATTCAATAAAACAAGTTCGAGGATAAATTTTAAAGATTTATAATTTAATTTATCCAAGAATCAATAACGTCCAAATTGTCAACATGATCTTTGCTTTGTAGAGTAAAATTCAAGAATAATATTCATGTACCAAAAATAATTTGGATGAGAAAAGAAATATATTTTTCTTAGATGAATAGTACCCGTGAATAATAATACTTGGAATAGTACCCACAAACACGAAAAGTGTCCCGAATACCCGAAGTGAATGATACTAGAATGAATAGTAATCGAGTGAATAGTAACTTAGTAAATAGTAACTCGTGAATAGTATCTCAACTACCGAAAAGTGCCCCAAATACCCGAAGAGTGAATAATACTAGAGTGAATAGTAATCGGGTGAATAAGAACCCATGAATAAGTAACTCGTAAAAGAAAAATACCAAAGAAAATGATATTCCATGGCAATTAGTACAAAAGAAATGATATCTCATACGTATAATAGAATATATGAAACTACAAATGGATTTTCACCGCCATGCGGTAATCCACGTGAATGGATCATTTCCACAATTTAATAAGGAATGAATACGAAGGATCATTCACCATGCATGTGGTAATCCACATAGGCGAGTTATTCTAACATAATAATAAAGAATGGAATAACGTAAGAATTCACCATGTATGCGATATAGCGCATGCAGACGAGTTATTCCCAATGAGAATAATAAAGAATAGAACCAGGTCAAATGCGTAATCCACACGCATGGGATATTCTAACGTAATAATAAAGAATGGAACCAAAGTCACGTGTAATCTCACACGATGTGATATTCCAACGTAATAATAAAGAATGAAATAACAATGAAATTCACGAGGCGTGCGATAGAATCCATGCAGACGGTTATTCCAATGTAATAATAAAGAATGGAATAATAGAAAAATTTCACCACGTATGCGGTACTTCACATATGACAGTTATTCCAACATAATAATAAAGAATGGAATAACAACCCCTTATGAGTATTGAAAGAAAATAACTCTCTTTCGTGAATACGAAAGAATAATACCCCTTAACTTAGAAGAAAATTGGATCTTTGGAATAGTGAGGTGGCGAGACTTCTCTTCTTCTTTCTCTCTCTATATTTTCTCTCTATAATAATTGCTTTATAGCTTTAGTGAATTGGTGAAAAATAATGAAGGAATGAGCTTCTATTTATAGGAAAATATAGTTTCGATAATTGCACATTTTGGGGCTCGAAATATTACAGTATAATACCTTCCTTTTTTCCTTCATTTTTAATTTAGTCCTGCAAGTATTATTAAACTTGCACCATCTCCCCTAATAGTAAATCATGTGAATCAATAGTAAATCATGTGAAAATACGAATTATAGTATAGTACCTTCATCTATACCTTCATTTTTAATTTAGTCATGCAAGTATTATCAATCTTGCACCAACTCTCCTAATAGTATACACATGTGAACAGATAGTTATAATCATGTGAATCAATATCAATTAATTGCTCATTTATCCGGTTAATTACCCGATTGGTCAATATAACCTCCAGACATCAATTATTATCGAAATAAATGTCGATTTTCACTAACACTAATAATTCCAACCAACGGAAATATCAATTTTGTGGCGCCCCAAAATTAGGTATACATCACCCATCTTGGGTAGTCGATACATAGTACGTAATTTAAATACAACTTACTAATATAACTGTCGTAGGTATGCAATACGACGTAAACCGTGAGTTTGAATACAAATATTATCTACTAGATATTATACAAACTCAAAAGGAGTCCTCATTACAATTATTATCACACTTTATTTCACGTAATAGTGAGGACTACTAATGCTATCATCCGGACCATTACTCCGCTCCCACGACTAGATTTCAAATATGTTCTCATTTCACGAAGAAAACGAAGAAAAGAAAAGGGTGAGCTCAACTAGCCCAATAAGAAATATTATGACTAAGATAATGCGAGAATAAATTATCATTAGCCTTGAACATGTTAAACCGATAAAATATAATAAACATCAAGTTTAATCTGCGGTGAACAAATAATCCATTAAAAGAGTCGAGTAGAAAATAAAATCTACTATCTTTTATGATTTAAAAGGTTTTTCATCATTTATTATAAATTTGAGACTCGACTTTAATAAATAATCCACATCATCGAATCACCCCCAAGCACTACTGGCCAAGGATATTCTTTAGTATCACGACCACAATTATTCATGCACTACGGGCGAGAATAGTTGTGTATTCATTAATGGTCATGATCATTCCAACAATCGTCCATCAATGCACTACTACTAATTGAGGATTTTTACCACATCATTTGTAACATTACGATACCAGCGACGATTACACGAATAGTCTCAGTCGTAATCATACCAAGTCCATCTACGCACTCTGAGCCATGTATGACTTTAAAAAAAATATATAAACATGAGGATGATGACAATGATATAAGAATTCAATAAAACAAGTTCAAGAATTATTTTATCCGAGAATTTTTAACGTCCAAATTGTCGGCGTGATCTTTGTTTTGTAGAGTAAAATTCAAGAATGATCGGAAGAATATTTTCATGAAAAGATCTTTGGATGAAACGCAAATATCGAGGATATTCTACTAATTTCATGAAGTATAGAAGTCAAAGTTTTAACCAACCTGGGTATAATAAAGAATGGAATAACAAAAGAAATCACCACGCATGCGGTGCTTGGCGTAGGCAGTTATTCCAATGTATAATAATAATAACGGAACCGGTCGGTGAAATTCACACCGGCTGCGGGATGTTCCAACGAGAATAATAAAGATGGAACCGGATCCGGTGTAAAACACACGAGATAGGATATTCTAACAAAATGATAAAGATTTTAACCGGTCCTGTAAAACACACGAGCGAGATATTCCAATGAAATAATAAAGACGGAACCAGGTCCTGTGTAAAACACATGATGTGATGTTCAGCAATGAATAATAATAAAAGACGGAACCGGTCCCTTGTAAAACACATGTAAACGATGTTCCAAATAATAATAAAGAATGTCACCAAGTATAGGGTAAACCACTTATACGAGGTTATTCCAATGAATAATAAGCGATGGAATAACAACAGTTTCTTTCATGAATAAGAAAGAATAACACCCTTACTTTTAGTAGGAGATTGAATCTTTAGCAGATGGTGTAGTAACAAAATACTCTTCTTCTTTCTCTCTTATTCTCTATATACTTTCTCTATATAAACTTGAATGAATTAAGTGAAAATAATGAAGCACTAGGCCTCTATTTATAGAAGATTTCTAGCTTAGAACATGCCATATGAAAAGCAAGTGGCATTGACGACTAGTGATGTGAAAAGAAAAGTGGTTTGGCGCTTTGTAATGTGAAACGACAAGTGGTTCGGCCTTTGGTAAAGGTAATTACTATCGACGAAGGTAATTACTATTCACAAAGGTAATTACTATCGATGAAAGGTAATTACTATTAACGAAGAGACTTTTAGATGACGACATATGGGCCCCCATAAAAATAATCAAACTTACCACAAATGTCTCATAATGCACTCTTTATATACATCAAGGATTGAATAAATATTACCACAAATCATTTTATTTTTAATCAACACATATTTAATCTTTCAACAATTATTAATCATTTATAACTTATCGTCTCAATTATTGATTTAATACTATAACATATTATACGGATGATCTTGTACAATAATTGAATCAATAATATAAGAGATATGATGCGTGAATTATCTTGTAATAATTGAGCATAGGTTGAGTGACTTCTCACGTAAGCATCGATAATCAATATCGTGTCTTACTATACAACTCACGCCAGACATCGTACTTTTACTACTAGGGTAGTTCAATGCTTTTTAACAGTAAACACCTCTGCCGTTATTTTTATAAAAGATAATTTTGTCGTTTTCTAACTACGACAATACTTCCGTTAGGGGGTCCACTTAATGATTGAGTAGTCGTCACGAATATTTCCCGACAAAAGAATATTCCCCACCAAACGAATATTTTATAACAATTTGCTTAATTTGCAAAATTTATAAATATTACCCACAACTATAACATTATATCAAATTTATTCCATAATATTCAAAAATAATATTTATAGAAAATTCATCTTTATTTATAAAAGTTGGGGTCTTACAAATTTCATCTTTAATCAACACGAACTTATTCATCATTAATATTATAATTCACAATATTTAACAACCAGGTCGTTCCCAGGAAAGAGGGGGCTTTCTGATAAAGATTTCTCCTTATTGGCGCGCAATTAGGTGACCAAACCTCTCCTTGACAGAACTTCTAGACATTTTCAATATTGAAAATAATAATATGAATAACTATGTCATCTCAATTATTGATTTAATAATATAACAAATTATCTGAGATGATCTTTGTGACAATAATTGAATCAATAATATGAGAGATATGATCACGTGATTCTTGTAGCAATAATTGAGTATAACCGAGTGACTTCTTACGTAAGCATCAATAATCAATACCGTGTGCTACTATGCAACCACGCGTATTACTATACTTTTACTACCGGGTAGTTCAACAGTTTAACGGTTACACTTTCGCCGTTATTTTTATAAAATGATAATTTTGTCGTTTTTTAATTACGACAATACTTCCGTTGTGGGGTCCACCAATGATTGTGCCGTCGTACGAATATTCCCTGTTAAAACGAATATTTCCCGACCAATCGAATATTATATAACAACTTGCTTACTTTACAAATTTTATAAATATTACCCACAACTATAACATTATATCAAATCCACACCATAATATTCAAAAAAATATTTCGAGAAATTTAAATCTTTATTCATAAAATTTGGGGTCTCACAAAGTTCCTTAATTTACCATCTTATAATGTGCAAGTTTCTTGAACCTTCTTAGATATTATTTCTTTGCAAATTCTCTTAACTTATCATTTTGAAATGAGCAAGGTCCCTAACTTCATTCTTACATTGAATGCAAATATCTAAACCTTATCTCATATTGTGCCAACTATATTCATATTGAGTAAATTTCTATATTCGTATGAATCATTATTCATATTCAAAAATTAATTGTATATCTTGATTCATGTTACGAGCATTGAACTTATTGTTCTAAAATGCATGTATTGTAAAAGTTGTCTAAGCCATTTGACTCGACTAGACTAATATCATGTGTTAGAAAGCTATCCAAACCAATTGTCTTAGTGCAGACCCTTATAAATTTACTGACATGAACAACCCTCATTGAAGGGAAAATTATATATTGTCGGGGAACCGACGTGCGCACAAACATGTTTAAATGTTATGCATAACGTAGGGTATTTTAGGTTGATCACTTATTATACTTGTTTTATTGAATTATCAGTTTAATATTGTTGATTCTAGTAGGAGTTCTCTGTCCATAGTGACTATTCAGTGTTGAAACCTTTGAATTCTTTTAAAATCTTCCGGTTTATAATGACTCACTGTTTAAAATTCAAACGACAGTTTTGAAGCTATTGATATTTCCTTGTTTACAACATTCTTCCTTAACCCTTGAGTTATCTTTGATTATTATACCTTTGAGATTATTAACTTCATAGCATGCATGTTCACCCTTATTATTATATATTTGCTGAGTAAATTTGTGGCTCATTCTTGTTTCCTTTAAACCTTACAGTTAAGGCAAAATGTGATGAACCCTCAGGCAAAGCTATGGATTAACTTTAGTCCTCTATGCTAGAAGTTTGTTATAAAGTTGTAATAAGATTTAATTAAGGTTTATGTATTAAGCTATGTTATGGATTTTATTATGTAATGTCTTAATAACGATTACGAGCCTTTGGGACGAGAATATTTATATTATGTCAATGTAAATTATTCTATTATTCTATTGTGTGAGATTTTAGTATGTTATTAGAGTTAGATCGTGAAGCACCAAATTCATGATATGAGTGTCTGAATTTGGAGGCGTCACAGATTGATATCAAAGCATTAGGTTATAAATCTTAAAGAGCGAGAATCCTTAGACTATAACCTTAGAATAACATGAGTTTTCCTAAAGAGCGAGTAGCGTTGTGAAATATATTTTCATTTCCTAGAATAAATTTATATTTTATTTTGACATTCTAATGGAGTTTGTTGCTTATTATCTTGTGTTTGTGGTTGTAGGATGTCAGACTTGGGACACTTCATCGCCATTTATTACTTTTTTTTATTTACCTCAAGAGTATTAAAAATAGAACATTGACTACTAAAGTTGGGCTCGAATAACTTTTGAAGTTCATAAGGAACAAGGCCCAATTAACCAAGCAGGCTGAATACCAATGACTTTTGCTGCAAAGCCCTCAATTTCAAGACCGACCTAAATAAAAAAGAAATATGAGCTGTCTAGATTGATGAAAGCTTCACCTATTAGTGCGATAATGTTCCAAACAATGCACATAATGCATACCATAAAAAAAAACACTTGAAAATGAGAGTTGAGAACGTCTCTGATCCTTCATTTCATCAGTTAAGGTTTCGAAACTAGAAGTGCATGGGAATGCCAAATGAAAAACAACAAAGAAAAACCCTTTTTCCAACTTCTTTCTGAACAAAAAATTGTATAAACATAATTGATGACCTGGTATATACACAAGAAACATAAGTTCGCAACTGGCAGTGAAAAAACCCACCAATTACAGGGTGGTTAAGGACAGCCAAATTCTCTAAACCTAAACCCTCAAGAGAACCAGCTAAGATATCAAAGTCTCTCTACTAAAAGACCAAATGCTACAAAGGGAAAGGAGTTCTAATTCCATTAGTCATAATCCAAATGCAAATGGCTTGATAATCACCTAAGCAGACAGATGCAACAGTCCACCATCATCGCAATATCCGCTTGCATGAAATGCTACATCATTCTCTTTCTATTCCAATAGCGAATTGAGCTCAGTTCAAAACCCTAAATATGAGTCCAAATCAAGCAATCCAACCTCATTCAACGAAAAATTGCAATCCTCTTGCCTTCCCGGCTTTAGAAAATCAAAATCATGGTCAAGTCCCCCCAGCCCCTTTTCCCAATGGTGCAAACTTCCAAGTGATTTCTCATCCAGATTCTGTAACTGGTGAGACAAATCTGTTGAGTTCCCAGGTTGCATATTGTTTTGCACAGCTTGCCCAAGATGACCAACTTCCCAGCCCCAACCACTCTTCGTCTCTTGATTGGAAAGGGGATTAGAGTCCAAAATTTCCAAAAGTTCTTGTACATCGAACATTTCATCTAGTGGGAAGTCTTGCAAGCAATTCTGCTCCCGGTTGAGTCCAACACCATCATTGATGTCCACGGGCTCTTCTTTCACTACAGTCATCGGGATAACACTATCTTCCTGCATTGTAAGGGGGCCAACACTATCTATTCTTGATTCACCTTCCCCATCATTGTATTTTACCTTGGAAGCATCAAACTTCACCCTGGAATCCTCATTGGCACAGACATCAGAGTGGCTAGACGTCGTAGTTGAATCACAGCCTGACGTAGCAGGGACTGAAGATCCATTCAAAGATTCCTTCCATGAATCATAATCCGGAAGGTTGAGCCGAGCAGAGTGGCCATACATTGCTCTTGCAGCTTCATCATAGGCAAGAGCAGCTTCCATTGCACTTTCAAAGGTTCCTAGCCAGAGCCTATTACCCCTGTTTGGCTCCCTAATCTCAGCAACCCATTTGCCCCAAGTCCTCTGCCTAACACCTCTATACTTGCAGTGTGAGTTCTCAGGTCCTCCTTTACCTTTCATACATCCTTTTTTTGATCCCTTGGCAGGAATTTTACGCGTGGGTTTATCTTTTCCAACCATAGAATCGAGTTTGTTGTTGTAATCCTTCCATTTAGCAAGGGTCTCAGCTACACTTGTGGATCCATCACGTCTGCTCCGTGACTTCCTCTTTCTTGAGTAATCCATGGGCAGGGAAGCCAAATTAGAAGTTGGGTCTTCTAACTCAATGCCTGCAAAGCAATAGTAAATAAGACCTTTTAGCACAATAAGCAAGTCAAAACAGAAACTTGTTCCAATCAACCAACATTACACATACAATATCAACGAATAACAATACTTTTTCTGCCTTCAAAAATGATAATATACACCACAAAGAATTACCAAAGATTATACTCCCTCCGTTTAACAAGAAGAGATTCATTTGCTATACTTATAATTCCACAAAAAGAGTCCACTTTTTACTATCACAGTAGAATAAAATGACACAAAGTACTCGAGTTTACCATCATAATTTTGTTATGATACCACACCACTAAACAAGTTATTAATTTTAAACGTATACATGGAACAAAATTATATCCTTGTTCACAAAGAGAATTTAACTAATTTTGAGCTTCAATAACTTTAATTTTTAGTAATTTCTTAGCCCCAAATCTTTATTTCAGCAACTACTAATACTAATTTAGGATCAGCATACCATCAAATTATAACAGGAAACAAGGTTCCAGATCAAAATCTTACAGCAAAAATTCTTCTTCTTTTAACCCTCTCTAGTAAATCAAATTGCCCAAACAATTTATGTTGTTCTTCAAACACAACATTGGGGGAAACATACTAATCAAAAACGAAAACCTAATCTCGAATCAAATTTAAGAAACTTGAACCAAAAAGATATTCTAATAAAGATAAAACTGAACCAACACATCAATACAAACAAATACCGAAGAAATTAAAATCAACATACCTGTTAATGATTGTTTTGAAAAGATTCTGATACGAAAACTTGGTGTTGTTATTATCCGGCTAGAGAGATCAAGAAGTTGTTCGCGAGTGGTTTTGGGGGAAAAGACTTTAGTTTAGCAGAAAATCTGAAATCTTCTTACGGAAGAGCTGCTAATGGTATTTATAGCCTTCTCTAGATATTTCTCGAATTGTGTATAATTATCTACATTAAAAATATAATATTAATATGTTGGAGATTACGTGGCGCTCAAGCTACCGGAAGTTAGGCACGTGTCTATGAAACTTCCCGAGCCACACAGATTTTGATATTTTATAACCCGCGTCGTTTTCGTGGTCCCAAGTGTTTTTTTCCAATTTTGGTTATTTATTTGCCCCTCCATTTAATGCAATTTTAAAATATTTATAGAATAAGATTTTTATTTTTTTGAATATATGGAAAATATATAAATTAATTATGTAAAAAGGTGTATACCTGCCGTAATGTTTGTAATATGTATAGCACATATTGTAAAACATGTTTTAACTTTTAATTTAGCAGAGTATCTCCCGAACTATAAATGAATGGTGAATCCTCACTCGACTCGACCCGATTTAACTTGAATTGACTCGATTATAGTTCGTTAACGAGTTAAAATTAAATAAAATATTTAGTATGTACATTTAATTTGTTAAACGAGTTGAATTCAAACAATATAGTACATGTTCAACTTAAATCCGACTCATTTAAATCTGACTCGAAATTGACTCAAGCTTGGTTCGTTTAAATTCATCTTGTTTAACATTTATTTAATTGAAATTTTAATTTATATATAATATATAAATAAACATAATTAAAATAAAATTGCCAGTTATGTTTGTGTATGATATTAAGTTTTTAGATGATTTAATTTAATATTATTATTATTATTTACCAAAAAGGTGAAAATAAACATTAATTTTTTTAAAAAAAATTATACGAGTCGTGCTTAAACTCAAGCTTAACTATGCTCGACTCACTTAAATCCAATTCAAACTCAAGTCTGACTCGTATATAAATGAGCTGAATCCGTACACAAAATTTCAAGCTAAAGCCCGACTCGACTAGACTCGTTTAACTTTTAGACAAATTTAAACTCGACAATCAAAGCTCAACTCGACGCGTTTACGATCCTATCCGGAACAGTAACAATACAACTTTGCCGATCATGATAATCATAAGTCTGAAATTCAAAAAGTAATATTTTTCCTTACTCACTTAAAAAATTTCATACTTCATATATATATATATATTCCTTAATTTTAAAATATAATAATAATTATTATATTTTTATAATTAATTTAAGATATATGTAAATTCAATGTTAACATAAATTCTTTTTATTTTTAAGTCTAAAATATTTTGGAATTATTTTTAAAAATCAACAATAATATTATAATTTAGAACGAATACATTGGAAGTTTTGATCGATCTGTCATCTCGATGCTCTCGTTGTAATATCACTATGACATAATGTACATAAGATTTTTAATTATAGTTTCTTATAGTATCTTGTGGTTAACATTTATCGTAAAATTTGACTATACAAATTTATTTTTAATTATAAGATAAGAATATATATTTTTTTTGAATTTTGTATATTACTATTATTTTGCTCGAAAGGAGTCGTCAAAAATAAAATAAAATAAAATTTGAAAATTGATATTTTATATTATTTTTGATATTTATTATATATGACTCCACATATTAGTTAATATTTTGAATTTTTATTAATATTAACTAATATGTAGATCATCATCAAGCTAAAATATATTTAAAAAAAAATAATAATTTTGAGATAAATTATTTTATAAATCGCTGATGCAAGATACTCCACCTCAACATATCAGATGTAATCTAAAATTATATTGAAATAATTTATTGATTATATATGTTAAGTTAGAGTATGCTACATCAATAATTTATAAATATTTATGTGTCTAATATTAATTTTAAAAAAATATGAAAATATAAATTTCCTAGTCTAACGTGTTTGTGTTATGTCCGTGTTTATTGAAAGGTAACCCAAACAACACTTCTTAGCCCTTACCCATGCACGAAGCTCTTCAAATTCAGCCACTAAATTGTTTAATATATTTATTTATTTTTCAATAGTTCTAGGCAGATCGTTTACTACCAACCGGTCTAATGATCGGTCTAATTTTTATTTTTTATTTGTATTTTCTTTTAAAAAATATATAGTATTTATTTTAATTAAAATTTTTATAAAAAACAATAATTTATGTATAATTTAGATACACGCACAAAATAGAATTGTACAGACTATAAAACTTTATTTTTGTATGTGTATCCAAATTACACCTAAATTACTTTTTTCTGTAAAAATTTTAGTTATTATAAATATTATATATTTTTTAGGAGGGGATGCAAAAAAAAAAAAAAAAAATTGGACCGGTCACTAGACCCGTCGATAGAAACGGTCGCCGGAGAAGGACTCTTTACTTTTTGTCATGAACCTCATTAAATTTAACAAAAATGCTAGTGGGATCGTGGATGGCGATCGTGCCAATTTTATTTTATTTTTTTTGTAATAATTCTAAAAAAATTAATGTAATTTATTGGAATTGAAATTTTTATAAAAAACAGTAATTTATGTGTCATTTTGATACATGTAAAAAACAAGGTTGTACAGTCTGTGCAACCCTATTTTTTACACATATCCAAATGACACCTAAATCACTATTTTTTATAAAAATTTCAATTCCAATAAATCACATTAATTTTTTGGGAGTCATAACAAAAAAAATCCCGAATGTCAGTCCCCAGAAGGATTGTAAATTTAATCCTCAATAAATCTTGGACGACCGATTTTTGGGGACCGGTCTTGTTATCGGTAGACACAGCAAGCGAAACAAAGCCCATGGTAAGCCGGCCCGCCTACCAAAATCCGAACTTTGGGTCGTATTTTTTTAGTCCAAAAAAACTCTATTTTTACTGTACGTACGTTGAAACTTAAGCAAAAAAACACAAAAAATAAGCATAAAACGACTTCGACCCACGGCGGCCGGCCATCATTACCAAAAACCCGGCTTTTAAGCTTATTTTTTGACTCCGTCAAAACCCCATTGTTTTGGTTTGGTTTCGCCATACCGTCCGTTTGCCAGGTATATTTATTGGTGTAATTTTTTTATGTTTTTTAATTTACATGTATCAAAATGAGAGTCATAAAAAAAACTTGCACCGGTCGTAAGACCGGTCCACCACCGCCGGTCCCCGTAGAAGATCTGTTTAATCCTCCTCTATACGTAGACTAGTACTGTCACACAAGTACAAGATTATCATACACATCAGTGTGGAAAAAAGTTGTTCCCAATGATGTATGTGGCAGTGCTGCATGTTCGCCACGTGTCGGGCAGTCAAGTCATGCAGGCCGAACTGGAAAGATTTAGTACTACCAGTAATAATAATAATACTAATAGATTGCATTGAATTTAATTCATGAGGAATCATGCTGCCGATCGAGGAAAAAAAATAAATGAAGTAAGCAGTGAGGTAGATAAGTATATATCTCTCTCTTTATGGCCGCACCATATGGTGGGTGCTGAGGTCATGTCATGAGCTAGTCCCTCGTATGATAAATGGCATATGTGGATTACTTTCCGGAAGTGATGGAGAACATAAATACATACACACAAGTTTATATATACATGAGAATCATCCGTCACTTTGTATTTATTATTAATTAAAAATAAACATACACTAATATTTATATATATGGTTTAATATAAAAATTAACTATCGAAATTAATTCACGTGTCATTCGCTACTAATAGTAGCGGATGAAATTGAAAATAATCGTCCGCTATTACTAAAGCTGTAAATAGTAACGTCGTCCGCTACATAATTCGTTGTACGTCCGCTACTAATAATAGCCAATATGAATTAATTTTAGCTGTTGGTTCGAATGATAAAGATAGTGTATGCCCTTTTTTGATACATAATAAATACATAATATAGATCATGACCCATATTTATATATACTAAAAAAATTATCTTTGCACAAATTTTTTTGTATCCAATTTAACTTACAATTCCTATATTCTCTCTCCAAAATTATTTTATAATTTTTCTAGTTGCGCAGACAGTGATACGGGATGAAATCGGACCGAACCGTTACACTAATACTTTAGTGAGACTTGTTAGATTTGAACCCGAGACTGGGAATAACTGGGTGAATGGTGCCCAATTGCCCATGGGGGTAAAGCTAAAATCCTTTGGTTTTGAATATTTTGATAGTCTCATCCTTGCTATAAGCTTGGCTAAAGTGAATGATGTCTTGGCCTCCTGGGCTTCGAAGTGCAGTGACCAGCAAGGTGCTGCCGCTTCTCTGCAGTTAATTTGGGCCGGGCTGGCCGATTCTTGCACTATTTGAAACAGACTTGAACCAATTTTCTTTTCTTTTTTAAACTGTCCCCGCGACAAGAGATATCATAGTAGGGGGACACTATTTTTATGTGTATTTTTTGTGACACTCTCAAATAGACTAACATCACCCATCTTTAGGTCGTCGAATCTAGTCTTGAATATAAATGCAAACTAATTATACAAATTGTCGTGTAAAATACGACAAAACATAAATTGAGAGTTTTAATAAGAATATTGTCATCTAAACAATATCCACACTCAAAGAGTCCTCATTACATTTATTGTCACACTATTTAATGTAATAGTGAGGACTACTAATACTATCATCCGGATCGTCACTCCGCTTCCCGACTAAGTCCCGCCACGCTCTCATTTTCTAAAGAGAACGGTGAAAGAAAGAAAGGGTGAAATTTCAACTAACCCAAGAAGAAATATTATAACTAAGATAATGTAGAATAAATTATCATTAGTCTTCAACAATGTTAAACTGATAAAATATAACAAACATAAAGTTTAACTGCAGCGGAACAAGCAATCCATTAAAAGAGTCAAGTGGAGAATAAAATCTACTATCTTTTATGATTTAAAAAGATTTTTCATCACTTTTATCGCTGAGACTCAGCTTAATAAATAATCCACATCATCCCTGCACTACGGTCAAGTATATTCATTAGTATCACAACCACAAATTATCCATGTAATACAGGCCAAGGATATTCGTGTATTCATCAATGGTCACGATCATACCAACAATTGTCCATCAATGCACTACTGCGGCCAATGAGGACTTTTACCACATCATTTGTAACATTACTACATGATTATACGTAATAATCCTCATCATAATCATACCAAGTCCATCTATGCACAACAAAGCCACAAATGACTTTCAACATAATATAAGCATGAGGATGAAGACAATGATATAAGAATCCAATAAAACAAGTTCAAGAATTAATTTATCCGTAATTCAATAACGTCCAAATTGTCAACACGATATTTGCTTTGTAGAGTAAAATTCAAGAATGCTCGGAAGAATATTTCCATGAAAAGATCTTTGGATGAAGCGCAAATATCGAGGATATTCCACTAATTTCATAGAGTATAAGTAAAAACTTTAACCAAATGAGTATAATAAAGAATGAAATAACAAAAGAAATCACCAGGCATGCGATAGACCGCACATACAGGTTATTCCAATAGAATAATAAATAATGGAACCCGGTCAAAGTAAATACGCAATCGGCAGTGATATTCCAACAGATTAATAAATAATCTGAATCAGTCACGCGTAAAACGCACGCATGTAATGTTCCAACCTAATAATAAAGAATAGAATAATGTAAGAATTTTACCATGTATGTGGTACTTGCGATGATTGTGTTATTCCAACATAATGATAAAGAATGGAATAACATAAGAATTTTACCATATATGCGATACTTCGTATAGACAAGTTATTCTAACATAATAATAAAAAATGGAATAACAGAAGAATTTCACTATGTATGCGGTACTTCGCATAGACAAGTTATTCCAACATAATAATAAAGAATGGAATAACAGAAGAATTTCACCAAGTATAGGGTAGCCCACGTATACAGGTTATTCCAACAGAATAATAAAGAATGGAATAACAGAAGAATTTAACCATGTATGCAATACTTCGCATAAACAGGTTATTACAACATAATAATAAAGAATGAAATAATAGAAGAATTTCACCATGTATGCAGTACTTCGCATAGACAGGTTATTCCAACATAATAATAAGGAATAGAATAACAGAAGAATTTCACCATGTATACAGTACTTCGCATAAACATGTTATTCCAACATAATAATAAGGAATGGAATCACAGAAGAATTTCATCAAGTATAGGGTAGTCCGCGTATACAGGTTATTCCAACAGAATAATAAAGAATGGAATAACAGAAGTTCTCTTCATGAATACCAAAGAAATAATATCCCTTACCTTAGAAGAAACTAGATATCGAAAAAGTGAGTAGCAGAATACTTTTCTTCTTTCTCTCTATAGTTTCTCTCTTTAGAGTTTCAGTGAATTCGTAAGAAATAATGAAGGAATGAACTTCTATTTATAGGAGAATGGACTGAATAGTAACTAATTCATGAACGGTCCAGATTGATTTACTTTTAAACGGACGATCCATATTGATTTACTATGCAGTACTAATAAAATATTCTAATAAAACAAAATCTTTTAAATAAAATATAATATATTCTATTTATAATCTAATAAAATGAATAACTTTATAAAAGTATTCATTTTAAATAAAAAGATTTTACTATACAAAATACTATCGCGGTACTATGCAACACTATCATAATAAAATATAATATATTCTAATTATTGTCTAATAAAATAAATAACTTTATAAAAGTATTCTGCTTTTATATAAAAAGATTTTACTATGCAAAATACTATGCATGCACTATGCATAATAAAATATAATATATTCTAATTATTATTTAATAAAACAAATAACTTTGTAAAAGTATTCTATTTTATATAAAAAGATTTTACTGTTTTATTACATTAATAATACTACTAAAACAATATATATATATATATATAAACTTCCGTGACATCATAAAAAAATACATCAATATATTTAACAATATTTATCATCATTATTATAATTTACAATATTAATCGACCAGGTCGTTCCCAGGAAAGAGGGGACTTTCCAATAAGAATTTCTCCCTATTAGCGCGCAATTAAGTGACCAAACCTCTCCTTGGCAGAACTTCTAGACATCGTTAATATTATAAATAAAAATATTAATAACTCTGTCATCTCAATTATTGATTTAATAATATATTAAATATCGACAATAATTGAATCAAATAACGTGAGATACTATGCAACAATTACTTTAGCAATAATTGAACAAAACTGAGTGACTTCTCACGTAAGCATCAATAATAAATATCGTGTGCTAATATGCAACCACGCGTATTACTGTTGTAAGACCCCAACTTATTATAAATGAAATTAAATTTTCTCTATTTATTATTTTGAAATAGTAAGGGTTGATTTGATTAATGTGCTTAGTTATGGGTAAAATGCGCAAATATTTCAAATAAGCAAGTGGTTATAAAATATTCATTGTTGTCAGGGAATATTCGTTTGGTCGTGAAATATTCGTACGACGGCGCAGCCTTGTGTGGGCCCCATAACGGAAAACGATTAGATGAAGAAAACGACAAGTATAAGTTGTTTATAAATAACGGCGTAGTTGTTACCATTAATATTGTTGGAATACCCGGTGGTTAAAACACACGATGGCAGATACCAGATTGCACCAATTATTGATTCTTACGTGGAAGACATTACTCAATAATTGTTACAGTAGTTACTGTTCAATATTTTATTTTATTGATTCAATAATTGCTACGTTGATATTTCATATTATTGTTGTTTCAATAATTATCACTACACAGTATTTTCATTATCAGATCAATAATTCATATTATTTGAATAATATTATTAGATAATATTATTGGTAATGTCTAGAAAGTTCTGTCTAAGAAGAGGTTTGGTCACTTAATTGCGCGCGCAAGATGGAGAAATCCTTTATTGAAAGCCCCTCTTTCTTGGGGAACCGCCTGGTTGTCGATATTGTGATTACGTAATATTATTTGTGAATAATTAATTATTGATTTATATGATAAGGAAAATATTGTTTTTATGTGGATATAGATGGACAAAATTTTTAATGTGACAATTGTTAAAAATTAATATTTTATCTTTTTCTGATAAAATAATTCATTTAAATATATTATTATATTTTAATAATATAATAATAGTGATATTTTTACAATGAATGTGGGATATATGAGTATATGAGGAAGAAGAGTATTTTTGTTGCATTAAATGATTAACACATGTTTTGTGTGTCGGTGGACCCCATTTCTTGACTGAAATTTGATTATAGCCTGTAAAATCGACCGTTTATGGATTTCGGTCAATTTCTGTTTAGAATTTGGAAAAATTTTCTTCTGCAAAGTTGTAGATAATGGAATTTCCTATGGAAAAACATGAGGTTCGAATTTTTCTGACAAAAGGGCTATTTATTATGAATTATTGAAGTTCCGTAGTTCCGAAATAATTGATTTTTAAAAGTTTTAATTATTTTACATAAGAAAAATGTTTTTTTGTAAGTCTTGTGAGGTGGGATATTTGGTGGCTGATGTTTTGGGGCAAAATAAGTGTGCGTTGGAATTAAAAAAAAATATTAATATTTTATTAAATTTTCTGCTTTGGTGTTCTAAGCATTTTCCTATAAATATGGTGCTTAAGTTAGAATTGAAAATCACACCAGAAATTGAAGTTTTCTCTCTCTTTTTCTCTCTATATTATCGAGCGTATTCTTGTGAGTATTTTGATACTTTGAGTGTTGTTATACGGTGCAAGTTCCTTCAAATTTATATCCAAAGATTTAAGTCGAGCACCGCCTTTTTCGAGGTAAGGGATATTTTTTTTTTTAAAATGATATTATTTCTTCTAATATCATTATGCCGGATTATTGGTAAGATTTTTCTTGTAAAATTCTTGTCTTTTAGTGTCGGGGTTACTATTCACGTATACGGCACTATTCACAGAAAAAAATTAAATTTTCGTTTTTTGTCCAAAATATCTATTATGGATACTAGCTTTGATTGTATCCATGTTTTGATCATTCTTGAATTTTACTTCACTATGATTATTTATGAAGTATTTTTGAATTCGAATTGTTTAAAGTACGAATCCATAATACATGTTTTTTTGATTCACTGGATTCGTTTTCTTTAAAATATTTTTCATCATCCTCAATCCTAAATGATGGTATTACTGAATATCTTTGGCCTGTAGTGCAAAGATGGTTGATTTTCTTATAAATATCTTTGGCCCGTAGTGCAAAGATGTACAGTGTTGAGATGAACATGACCAATCGATGAATATCTTTGGCTGTGGTCAGAAAGATGAATATTTGATTTGTGATGTATATTGATTGATGTTACAGGGATAAAATATTGATGATGGACTTTTAAATTCATAGATAATAGTAGATTTCATTCTCTACGTAACTCTTCTATGAATTATTATTTCCGCTGCGAATATTGATCTGAAACTTGTTGTCTATTATATTCTATCAGATTTTTCCCTGTTGAAGACTAACGATAATTTGTTCTATATTATCTTAGTCATAATATTCTTTACTGGGCTAGTTGAGCTCACCCTTTTCCTTTTTTGTTCCATTTTCTTCTCAGGAGGCGAGAATGTAGCGAGTACTAGTCGGGGTATGGAATGATGATTCTAGAAGTTGTTTTAGTAGTCCTCACCATTTTTATAAAATAATGTACCAATAATTGTAATGAGGACTTAGTTGGGTATGGATATTGTCTAGATGATAATATTTGTATTTAAACTCACAGTTTATATGTTGTATTAATAGGATTGTAGTTGTTTCTGTACCATATATTTTGGAGACTCAGAATGGGTGTTGTATACCTATTTTGGGGGCATCACAGTTGGTATCAGAGCTTAGGGATATGATCTCTGGCGGAGATCGAAGAATAGAACTAGAAGGGGAGAGACGAGTAAAACCTTCGCTAGTGTGTCTTACCTAAGCTTATTTGTTGGTTGGTCAGTATATAGGGATATTATGTGATATGTTAATTTCTTTAATTAACCTTTGTTTTATGGCAGTATTTGAGAATGTCGACTGAGAATGTTAACAGTGGAGCAATTGAGACCGTGGAGACACCTTTACCCACCAACGAGGAGAACGTCTAACAGCCAGCAATGTTCCTCCCCATAAACAACACCACTGATCAGACGATGAACGACGGAATGTTTAGAAGCTTTTTCGAGTTTATGCAAAATCAGACGAGGGAGAATCATGCACAAAATACCGGTGGAAATGATAACAACGCACGGTTTGTCAAGGCCAAGCAGTTCAAAGAGTTGGGACCACCAGAATTCTAGGGAAAGCCAGATCCGATTAAGGCAAAAATATTGGTCAAACAAATTTCCAAAATATTCGATGTCTTGGGATGCACAGAGGAACAGAAGGTTCCATTCGCTAATTTTATGTTCCGTAATGAGGCAGATTACTGGTGGGAGTCTGTGAAGCGTACCCATCCAGCCGCACTCAACATGTCTTGGGAGACGTTTTAGAAACTGTTCAATGACAAGTACTTTCCTGAAAGTATCCGTCATATGAAGGAAGTGGAGTTTATTAGACTAGAACAAAACAACATGACGATGTCCCAATACGAGGCGAAGTTTGCAGAGTTATCCAGGTTTGCACCTCATTTGGTGGAGAATGATGAACGTATGACGCAGATGTTTCTAAGAGGTTTGAAACCCGACATACGTCAATATCTCATGTCTCATAAATTTTATCTCTATTCAGATGTTGTCAACAGGGCTCAATTATTAGAACGAGATAACGAGTACGTTCAACTGAGGGACAACAACCAGGATCATACCGGAGATAGCAGTCAACAGAATAACGATAACCAGCGGAGAAAAAAAAAGACGAACAAAAATGGTAACCACTCTGGTGGTAGTCATGGCCATGAGAATAGAAGAAGCAAGTCGGGAGGAGATTTTAAAAAGAGGAGATTCAACAATGACCATGTGAAGATGTCAGCACCAGCAGCAACTGGTTCTAAGGGAGGAGAACGACCACCGGTCGTATGCTATAAATGCGAGAAAGAGGGACATATCAGTCTAAACTGTCCACAACAGTTCAAGGTATGTTATAATTATGGAAAGGAAGGACATATCGCTCGAGATTGTACGGTAGCGAAACCAAGTCTAGGGGGACGGTGACTCAAAAGGCTATCCCAGAACAGTCAAAGTCAACGGTTCCTAGAAGAGCATTTGTTGTGACTGGTCAAAATGTATGGAACCCAAATGAGGTGATCACGGGTAAGCTAATCATAAATTCTTGCAAAGTTTATACCTTACTTGATACTGGTGCTACCCATTCATTTATCTCTCCTACTTGTGCTCAACGTTTAAACTTGACTCCGGAGAAATTAGACTTTGATTTATCTGTGAAGACTCCATTAGGAGAAACTTTCATCACATCCACTTTTTATAAATCTTGTTTGATTCAAGTTGGCACCATTACATTACCTGCTGACCTTATCTCTTTAAAGATACTTGCTTTTGATGTGATTTTGGGGATTGATTGTGTTAGTTCCTAGTAGGCACAATAAATCTAGAAGGGGGGGTTGAATAGATCCTTTTAAATTTCAAATACTTTTCAGGTTTATTTTGTATTGCTAATAATTTAGCATATGACAAACATAAGAATCTTTTCAAGCACAGCGAAATAAATAAGTAAAAGATCCCCTTCATTGATATAATCATAGTCATACATGAAAGTAGTATGCACACAAGCCAATCATGTTTGATGATAAAGCATATACTTTGTAACAATCTTATTCATTTATTAATAAAAAGTATTAATTTATTAAAGGCTTTTTAATTATCTACATGATGCTGTTTTATAATATGTGATAAACCCATAGTTTTAAGCAATGCTTTTAGAATAATGATGATGATCATTCTAATGAGATCTAAATTCCTATAAAGCTTAAAACTAAAATAGTTCCCAATCGTTGGATTACTAAATTGGGGATTAGTAAATCCGGGATAGATTGGTATATACGTTAACTTGCTCATTGGATGAGGATGATTGATCTCATGATCATTTGTGTGGAGACACTAAAACAAGTATGTAGGTGCTTATTAGAGAATAAGTTCATTGAACGTGGCTCTCTGAGGAATACCTAATGGAGTTTTACTTACTTGTCAATAGGAATTCTGTAGTGATAGTAGTACAAGTGATCCTTGGACTTGAGATCATCATAGTATCTTGTGTATGATGAGTTATACTTTGACTTATTCCTTAAGACCCTTAGGGTATATCAAAGGGTATGCTTGGGTATAATAAGTTGTACATGGAGATAATGTATGATCGATAAAGAATCTACCACTTATTAAAAGAGAGAATGTCCTATGTGATTCGATAAATGACAACCCAGTAGTCCTTGGCGAAAGGTAATGAAATTAGAAAGGAGTTTCTAATTTGCATTATTTGGAGTTGTGCATTTAAGGATCGAAATACATATAATTAAATAAAATAAGACTTGACGAGTAATTCCATGTCTTATATTTAATTGGGACATTGTATGGTGGAAGGATTGAATTGTCTGGTAACTATTTACTCAAAGGTTCTTTAATGATTAATGTTGAAATCTATATTATCCGGAAAGTCGTTGATCGCTAGGAAGGCTTATCCTATTGTAGAATAAATATTATTTATTTAAATAAATTAATTGTTTAATTTATTTATTTAAATAAGATTAGAATTGTTCTAATTGATTTATTCACAACCGGTTTAATATGGAGAACCTAAAGGGTCACACCATAAAAGGAAGAATAATTATTTAAGAAGTTAATGGCATAATCGTAATAATATGTTAAGTATATTTAATTTAATCTATGGTGATAGAAAAATTAAATAGCTTAATATTTATTATTTAATATTTTAGAAATATTAAATATAAATTAATAAGAGGAGTCTTATTAATATTATTACAATTATTATTATTTTAATTTCTAAAAGAGTTTAGGAATTAATTTAATATAAGTACTTTCATTTATTCCTAATAGGATTAGGAGGAAAAATTAATTAAAGGAGTTTAATTAATTATCCCTAATAAGATTAGGGAGCCCATTTAATTAAAAGAGTTTAATTAAAAATACCTTATTTTAATAGGGTTACTTGATATCTTTATAAGAGGAGTCTTATATCAGATATTAAATATACGTTATTCCAAGAGTTGGAGAGTACGCTCTTTTTCTATAGAGATAGAAAAACTAGGGTTTAGCCAACCACCCATCTTCTTGAATCCTTTTTTTTTTCTTCCTTGGTGGATCACCTCTAGAGGCCAAACACTTGGGTGGCTAACGTTGATCAAAGGAAGGAACCAAACCGGTGGATTCAAGTCGAACGAAAAAGGATTGGAGGTGAACTTGTACTGAGGAAGCTCGAATCTTCAAGGGTATGTTTCTTATTCATCTTTTCGTTTAATTAATAATTGTGCATAAAGGGTGATCCGGGTATATGGTTTGTAAAATTTTAAACTCGATTTTTTTATCGTTTCCGCTTATTTTTGCAATTTGATTGCGTTTTGAATATTACAAACCTAAAAAAGGCATCGAGAGCCAAACCTTTATGTAAATTATTAATTGTTTTAATTTAATATCTATATTGATATGTGTTTAGAAAAATTTAATTGGGCATAATTTTATTGTATAAAATTTATTTTTAAAAAAAAAACGTGAATTGTTTTTTCAAAAAGTAAGCCTGCAGCTGTTTGTTTTTTTTTTCGTAATTCGCGAAGTGTTTTTTTTCAAAAGTGTAAGTGATCTTTTTCGGCCATCATTATACTATTGCAAAGTACTTTATTATGTATATTATATATATATAATAAAGCCTCCGTGAATGCTTATATATATGATCACGTGGCCCATGTAATCCGTGACATTTCACGTGATTTCAATTTTTTTTTATTTTAAAAAACGTACGGATATTATATATATATATATATATATATATATATATATTGTTAGGTTTGTAATATTCTTGAACGCAATCAAATTGCATAAAAAGTGCGGAAGCGTGTAAAAATCAGAGTTTAAAAAATTTACAAACCATATACCCGGATCACCCTTTATGCACAATTATTAATTAAACGAAAAGATAAAGAATAAAATCATACCCTTGAAGATCGAGCTTCCTCAGGTACAAGTTCACCTCCAAATCCTTTCGCGTTCAACTTGAATTCACCGGGTTAGGTTCCTTCCTTTGATCAACGTTAGTCACCCATATGTTTGGCCTCTAGAGGTGATCCACCAAAGAAAACTAAGGAATTCAAGAAGATGGTGTATTTGGCTCAAACCCTAGTTTTCTATCTCTATAGAAAAGGGTACTCTCCCAACTATTGGAAATATGTCGTATGTTGAAAAAGTCAACAACCCCTTACACCCATAATAAGACTCCTCTTATTAATAGATGTGGGCAACCCACCTTAACAATTAAGGAATTGGGTTTTATTTAATTAATTAAATTCTTTTAATTAATTAAGCTCCCTAATCTTATTAGGGATAATTAATTAAACTCCTTTAACTAATTTTCCTTCCTAATCCAATTAGGAATAAATGAGAGTACTTATATTAAATTAATTCCTAAACTCTTTTAGAAATTAAAATAATAATAATTGTAATAATATTAATAAGACTCCTCTTATTAATTTATATTTAATATTTCTAAAATATTAAATAATAAATATTAAGCTATTTAATTTATTCTATCACCATAGATTAAATTAAATATACTTAACATATTATTACGATTATGCCATTAACTTCTTAAATAATTATTCTTCCTTTTTATGGTGTGACCCTTTAGGTTCTCCATATTAAACCTAGGTTGTGAATAAATCAATTAGAATAATTCTAATCTTATTTAAATAAATAAATTAAACAATTAATTTATTTAAATAAATAATATTTATTCTACAATAGGGATAAGCCTCCCTAATGATCAACGACTTTCCGATAATATAGATTTCAACATTAATCATTAAAGAACCTTTGAGTAAATAGTTACCGCACAATTCAATCCTTCCACCATACAATGTCCCAATTAAATATAAGACATGGAATTATCACAAGTCTTATTTTATTTAATTATATGTATTTCACTCTTAAATGCACAACTCCAAATAATGCAAATTAGAAACTCCTTTCTAATTTCATTCTCGCCAAGGACTCTATCAATTGTCATTTATCGAATCACATAGACACTTCTCTTCTTTTATTGTAAGTGGTAGATTCTTTATCGATCATACATTATCTCCATGTATAACTTATTATACCCAAGCATACCTTTGATATACCCTAAGGGTCTTAAGGAATAAGTCAAAGTATAACTCATCATACACAAGATACTATGATGATCTCAAGTCCAAGGATCACTTGACTTTACTATCACTATAGAATTCCTATCGACAAAAGCAAATAAAACTCCATTAGGTATTCCTTAGCGAGCCAATGCTCGAAATAACTTATTCTCTAATAAGCACCTACATACTTGCTTTAGTGTCTCCACACAAATGATCACGAGATCAATCATCCTCATCCAACGAAAGCAAGAACGAACGATGTATCAAATCTATCCGATTCACTAATCCCCAATTTAGTAATCCAATGATTGGGAACTATTTTAGTTTTAAGCTTTCTAAGAATTTAGATCTAATTAGAATGATCATCATCATTATTCTAAAAGCATTGCTTAAAACTATGGGTTTATCACATATTATAAAACAAAGATGATGTAGATAATTAAAAGCCTTTAATAAATTAATACTTTTTATTAATAAATGAATAAGATTGTTACAAAGTATATGCTTTATCATCAAACATGATCGGCTTGTGTGCATACTACTTTATATATTTTATAATTAAAATAAAAATTTATTTTAATCTTAAAATAAAATTTATTTCAATTTTAAAATAAAAGGTTTATTTTAATTTTAAAATTAAATTTCATGCTAACTAATTAGAGTTGGAATTGGATTCCATGATAACTGATTGGAGTTGAAATTGGATTCTATTTTTCCTTAAATAAAGGAGTTTATTTTGATATGAAATTAGATTTCATATTATTCAAAATAAAAGGTTTATTTGTGAATAGAAAAAAAGAATCGATCTTTTCCTTAAATAAAGGAGTTTATTTAGATATGAAATAAGATTTCATATTATTCAAAATAAAGGAGTTTATTTGTGAATAGGAAAAGTGAATCCATGTTTCCTTAAATAAAGGAGTTTATTTAGATATGAAATAAGATTCCATATTATTCAAAATAAAGGAGTTTATTTGTGAATAGGAAAAAAGAATTCGTGTTTCCTTTAATAAAAGTTTTTTTATATATGGAATTGGATTCCATAATTAATTAAAATAAAGGAGTTTATTTTGATTAAAAGATTTTGATTAAAATAAAATAGTTTATTTTATTCAAAATTGGATAAATTAAAATAAAATAGTTTTATTTTGATTTAAATTTGGATTAAAATAAAGGAGTTTATTTTGATTCAAAAATAGATTTTATTCTAACTAAATTTGCCCATTAAATGATATCAATATATATATTAAATGTTTATTATTCATAAGATGAATGTTATTTATTGATGCATATGATGATGTGTATGATAATAAATGAGATTGATTATGTGACGCCCCCAAAATTGGTATACGTCACCCATTCTGAGTTGTCAATACATGGTACCGAAACAACTACAACTTTATTATTACAACAGTAAAACTGTGAGTTTGAATACAAATATTATCTTCTAGACAATATCTATACTCAAATAAATCCTCATCATATTTATTGATACATTATTTTACAAAATGGTGAGGACTACTAAACAACTCTCTCTACAACCTTCATTTCATACCCGATCTGCGTACTCGCTATATTCTCGCCTCTTGAGAAGAAAAATGGAACAAAAAGAAAAAAGGGTGAGCTCAACTAGCCCAAGAAAAATATTATGACTAAGATAATATACAACAAATTATCGTTAGTCTTCAACAGGAAAAATCTAATAGAATACAATAGACAACAAATTTTAAATTAATATTACAATGAAATAATAATTCATTAGAAGAGTTAAGTAGAGAATGCAAACTACTATCTTCTATGTATGAATTTAAAAGTTCATCGCTCTATCTTTTATCCTGTAACATCAATCAATATATATCCGAATCAAATATTCATCTTTTGCACTACAGCCAAAGATATTCATCATTGGTCATGTTCATCTAAACACTGCTCATCTTTGCACTACTGCCAAAGATATTCTTCAAAATCATTCATCTTTTGCACTACGGGCCAAAGATATTCCATAATATCATCATTTAAGATCAAGATGATAAAAATATTTTTTTTAAACGAATCCAAAGAAACAAAATGACAAGGATTAAGGATTAAGGATTCAGTACTTTGTTTTATCCACGTCCAAAAATACCTCAAAATAATCACGGTGGTGTAAAATTCATGAATAATCAAAACATGGATACAATCAAAGCTAGTATCCGTATAGAGATATTTTGACGAAAGAAAATTTTTCATTTTCGATGAATAGTGCCGTGATTCGTGAATAGTGTCAGATATCGTGAATAAAGGCCAGATATCGTGAATAAGTAACTCTTCACACCAAAAGTTCCAAATTTGATAAAATTTCAGATCAATATTTCAACATAATGATATTGAAGAAATAATATCATTACGAAAAAAAATAATATCCCTTACCTCGAAAGATCGGTACCTCTAAATTTGAAACAGGATATAAAGCTATGACTTGGACTTGCACCGTATAGCAATACTCAAAGTATACTCAAAATACTCACAAGAATAAACTCGATAATATAGAGAGAGAAAACTTCAGTTTCTGGTGTGATTTTCAATTCTAACCTAAGCACCCTATTTATAGAAAAATGCTTAGAACACCAAAGCGTAAAATTTAATAAAATATTAATATATATATTAAAATTTCTACGCCAACTTTCTTAGATCTGATCTCAGCTCATTATGCACATGTTGTAGCCCACAAAACAAACAAAAAACGTTTTTGTTATTTAAAATATTTTAAACTTCCAAAATTAATTATTTTGAGCTTGAAACTTCAATAATTCACAATAAATAGCCCTTTTGTCGTAAAATTCAAACTCGTGACCTTTTATAGGAAATTCAATTCTCTACAACTTTACGTAAGAAAGTTTTTCCAATTCCAAATGTAAACCTGATCAAATCCACAAATGGCGATTTTACAAGCTATAATCAAATTTCAATCCAATAAATGGGGTCCAATTGATATGTTTAACATGTTTTAAATATTTATTGCAACAAAAATACTCATCCTCCTCAGATACTCATATATCCCACATTCGTTGTAAAAAATATCACCATTATTATATTATTAAAATATAATAATATATTTAAATGAATTATTTTATCGTAAAAGATAAAATTTCAATTTTCAACAATTGTCACAATAAAAATTTTCTCCATCTATATCCACATAAAATCAATATTTTTCTCATCATATGAATCAATAATTAATTATTCACAAATAATATTACGTAATCACAATATTAACAACCAGTGCGCTCCTGTGAAAGAGGGGCTTTCCAATAAGAATTTCTCCTTCTTCGCCATGATTAGGTGACCAAACCTCTCCTTAGGCGAACTTTCTAGACATTGCCAATAATGTTATCTAATAATATTATTCAGATAATATGAATTATTGCTTCGATAATAAAAAATCTTGTAAATGACAATTATTGAAACAATGACAATATAAAATATCAACGCAAAGAATTATTAATAAAATATCAAGCAAGAATTATCAGAACCATTATTGAGTAAGTGCCTTCTTACGTAAGAATCAATAATTGGTGCAATACCATATCTACTTGTGTTTTAAACCACCAAGTATTTTAACAAGATTACTTGTAACAACTACTGTTTGTTATTTTTAAACAACTTATATTTGTCGCTTTCTTCATCCAATCGCTTTACATTATGGGGCCCAAAAGATCGCACTGCTCGTCGTTAAATATTCCCCAACAAAGATTTAATATTCCACGACCAAACGAATATTCCCCGAAAATAATGAATATTTTATAACCACTTGCTTATTTTGAAATATTTGCGTATTTTACCCCTAACTATCCACATTAATCAAATCAACCCTTACTATTTCAAAATAATAAATAGAGAAAATTAAATTTCATTTATTAATAATTTGGGGTTTTACAACCTCCCCTCCTTATGAAATTTCGTCCTCGAAATTGACGTACGATTTTGTGTGTTTCAAAAGGTTAGGATACCTCGCTTTCATTTCCGCTTTCCAATTCCCGTGTCATTTCCTCTATAGCATGATTCCTCCACAAAACTTTAACTTGTGGTATGACCTTTGCGCGTAGGACATGCTCCTTCCTATCCAAGATCTTAACTGGTATCTCCTCATACGTTAAGTCTTCGGCTATTTCGTCCGGTTCTAACTCTATAACGTGGTTCGGGTCTTTCACATATTTACTGAAGTACGAGATGTGAAACACATTATGAACACGAGACATACTCGAGGTAACGCAAGTCTATAGGCTACATTTCCTACTCGGTCAAGAATTTGAAATGGACCAATAAATCGTGGATTGAGCTTTCCTCTCTTCCCAAATCTTGTAACTCCCTTCCATGGAGCAACTCGTAACAATACATGATCCCTACACTAAATTCCACGTCCTTTCGATGAAGATCCGCATAACTCTTTTGTCGATCTTGTGCCGCTTGTATCGTTGTCGAATCATTTGGATCTTTTCGGTGAGTCATACGTACTAACTCTCGGGTCCCAACAATGTTGCTTCACCCACCTCATCCCAACATATTGGAGAAATCGACACTTTCGTCCATATAATGCTTCAAATGGAGCCACACCTATACTTGATTGATAAATCGTTGTTGTAGGAGAATTCCACCAATGGTAAACACTTATCCCAACCGCCTTTGAAGTCTAGGACACGAGTCTTAATAGATCTTCAAGAGTTTGAATAGTCCTCTTTGATTGTCCGTCCGCTTTGAGGATGGTATGCCAACTAAATCGCAAATTGCGTGCCCATAGCTTTTTGCAAGCTAACCCAAAATCTTGAAGTGAATCTTGGGTCACGATCCAAAACTATGGATACGGCATGCCATGCAACCTCACAATCTCATTCACGTATATACTAGCAAGACGTTCAAGGGAATAAGTCTCCGGTAGTCGGCAAGAAATGAGCGAGACTTGGTTAATCTATCAACAATAACCCAAATAGCATTGATGCCTTGAGAAACCGTAGGAAGACCCGTGAACGAAATCCATGGTAATATGTTCCCACTTCCATTTCGAATCTCAAGTGGTTGCAACAGGACCCTTAGGTACTAGATGCTCCGCCTTTACACGTTGGCAAGTTAAACACATCGAGATAAACTTTACAATCTCTCTGTTCATATTGTTCCACCAAAATGTATGTCAAGATCACGATACATTTTAGTACTTCCGGATGGATTGCAAATGGTGTATTGTGTGCCTCCATCATAATCTTATACTTCAAATCGTAGTCGTTAGGAACACAAAGTCTAGAGTGGACTCAAGTATTCCTTCTTCATCAATTCTCGCCCCTAATAGCTCCTTCTTGTACTTTCTTCTTCATACGCGCATCGCCTCCGGGGTGACTTGAGCAACCTTAACTTTTTCTATTAAAGTTGGCTCTACATCGTATACTTGACATCATCGCACTTTTCGTTCAAGATATGATCTTCTACTAATCGCGTCACCTACCACGTTAAACTTTTCCGGATGGTATTGAATAGTGTGGTCGTAGTCTTTCAATAGCTCGAGCCAACGTCATTTGCCGCATGTTGAGTTCTTTTTTTTGAAGAAATATTTAAGGCTTTTATGGTCCGAATATATCTCCACTTTCTCCCCATATAGATAGTGCCTCCATATCTTTAAGCGGCAAACGCATCACTGCTAACTCTAGATCATGAGTAGGATAATTCCTCTCATACTCTTTAAGTTGTCGTGAGGCATAGGCTATGACTTTCCCACGTTGCATGAGAACACATCCTAACCCTTTGCACGAAGCATCATCAGAGATAACAAATCCATCCGAACCGGATGGTATTGTTAGAGCAGTGCGAAATAAGTCTCCTCTTAAGCTCTTGGAAACTCTTCTCGCATTCTTCGCCTCCAAACGAATTTTGTATCTTTTCGAGTCAGCTGAGTTAATGGAGTAGCGATTCGAGAAAATCCTTCCACGAATCTCCGATAATAACCAGCTAAGCCTAAAAAGCTACGTACTTCGGTCACCGACTTTGGTTGCTCCCAACTTTGTATTGCTTCAATCTTCGCCGGGTCCACGGATACTCCATGTTTCGACACCACATGCCCAAGGAATGCTACTTACTCAAGCCAGAACTCGCATTTCTTCAATTTGGCATATAGTTTGTTTTCACGAAGCCTTTGGAGTACCAGCTTCAAATGGTGCTCATAATCTTCACGACTTTTGGAATATATGAGGATGTCATCAATAAAAATAACAACGAACTGATCCAAATATTCCTTGAATACTCGGTTCATCATATCCATGAAAGCCGCATGAGCATTAGTCAGTCCGAAAGATATGACTAAGAATTTATAATGCCCGTCATCGGAGTTCTAAAGCGCGTCTTTTGGAATATCCTCGCCTCTAATCTTCATTGATGATATCCGAATCGAAGATCGATTTTTGAAAAGAATTTTGCCCTTTGCAACCGGGTCAAACAAGTCATCAATACGAGGTAGAGGATACATATTCTTGATGGTGACATGGTTCAATTCCCGATAGTTAATACAAAGTCGCATACTCCCCGCTTTCTTCTTTACGAATAAAACAGAGGAGCACCCCAAGGAGATGTACTAGGACGAATGAAACCGATGTCCAACAATTCCTGTAGTTGGACCTTTAACTCCTGAAGTTCAATAGGAGCCATTCGATATGGGGTTTTAGAAATGGGCTTTGTACCGTTTCAAGATCAATAAAGAATTCAACTTCACATTCGGGGTAGGCCAAGAAGTTCTTCAGAAATACGTCGGAAAGTCAATAACAACGAGAATATTATTCAAATTTGACGTGTCTTTATTCAAATCCATAACATGGGCTAAGAAAGCTTGACATCCGCTTTTTTAATAAACGAATAGCTTTATGATTAGATATGATGTTGATTGATTTTAATGGTTTAGTTGCTTGAATTAAATACAACAGTTTGTTTAGGAATATGAAAGCTAACAACCTTACGAAAATAATCAATTTTGGTATGATGTGTAGTTAACCAATCAATCCCTAAAATCACATCAAAAGCAAGTATCTTTAAAGAGATAAGGTCAATGTAAGGTGATGGTGCCAACTTGAATCAAAAAAGATTTATAAACAATGGATGTGATGAAAGTTTCTCTAACGGAGTTTCCACAGATAGGTCAAAGTCTAATTTCTCCTGAGTCAAGTTTAAACGTTGAGCACAAGCGGAGAGATAAATGAATGAGTAGCACCGGATCAAGTAAGGTATAAACTTCAAGAATTTATAAATAGCTTACCCGTGATCACCTCGTTTGGGTTCCTCGCATTTTGACCAATCCACAACAAACGCTTCTTCCAGAGAACCGATTGACTTTGACTTTTCCGGGACAGATCTTTTGAGTCATCGTCCCATTGAACTAGGTTTCGCTACCATACAATCTCGGCGATATGTCCTTCCTTTCCACAATTATAGCATACCTTGAATCTGTTGTGGGCGCTTTGGTGATATGTCCTTCTTTTTCGTGATTTGTAGCATATAGTGGTGGTCGTTCTCCTCCCTTAGAACCGATTCTTTGCTTAAGACCTTTGTCGTCTTCACATGATCGTTGTTAAATCTCCTCTTTTAAAATCTCCTCCCGACTCGCTTCTTCTATTTTCATGGCCATGATTTCCACCGTAGTGGTTACCATTTTGTCCGTCTCGCTTCTTTCTCCGCCGGTTATCATTATTCTGGCTGATCGCTATCTCTCGATACGATCCTCGTTATGGTCCTCAATTGACTAGTACTCGTTATCTCGCTCTAATAATTGAGCCTGCTTACAACATCTGAATAGAGAAAAATTTATGAGAAAGGAGATACTGACGTATCTGGGGTTTCAAACCTCTAAGAAACATCCGCGTCATACGCTCCTCATTCTCCACCAAATGAGGTGCGAAACACGGATAACTCGCAAACTTTGCCTCGTATTAAGAAGACACCGCCATGTTGTTCGCTCCGATCTAATAAACTCCACTTCCTTCATATAGCCTAACACTTTCGTGAAAGTATTTGTCATTAAATAGTTTTTGAAATGTCTCCCAAGACATCTTTGAGTCTTGGACGGGATGGACGCTTCACGACTCTCCCACCAAGAGGTCCGCCTCGCCACGGAACATAAAGGTGGCGAATGGAACCTTCTGTTCCTCCGTGCATCCCAAGACATTGAATATCTTGGTAATTTGCTTGACCCATGTTTCCGCCATGATCGGATCCGCTTTCCCTTAAATTCGGTGGTCCCAACTCTTTGAACTCGCTTGCATTTGTGACAACCCGTGAATTGCTATCATTTCTCCTCAGATTTTGAACACGAGTCTCCTCGTCGATTTTGCATGAACTGCAAAAAGCTTCTAAACATCCCTCGTTCACCATCTCGCTCGATTGGTGTTGTTCACAGGAGGAACATTGCCCACTTGTTGCACGTTCTCCTCATTGGTGAGTCAAAGCGTCTCCACGGTCTCATTTCCATTGTTAATATTTTCAGTCGACATTCTCAAATATTGTCATAAAACAAGGGTTAATTAAGGAAATCAATATATCACATAATATCCTTATATACTAACCAACTAACAAATAAGCTTAGGTAGGACACACTAGCGAAGGATTTACTCGTCTCTCCCCTCCTAGTTCTATTCCCTGATCTCCGCCAGAGATCATATCCCTAAGCTACGATACCAACCGCGACGCTCCCAAAATAGGTATACATCACCCATTCTCGAGTTGTCAATACATGGTACCGAAACAACTACAACTTTATTATTACAACAAGAAAAGCGTGAGTTTGAATACAAATATTATCTTTTAGACAATATCTATACTCAAATAAATCCTCATCACATTTATTGATACATTATTTTACAAAATGGTGAGGACTACTAAACAACTCTCTCTAGAACCTTCATTCCATACCTCGACTGCATACTCGCTATATTCTCGCCTCCCCGAGAGAAAAAATGAAACAAAAAGGAAAAGGGTGAGCTCAACTAGCCCGAGAAAGAATATTATGACTAAGATAATATACAACAAATTATCATTAGTCTTCAACAGGAAAAATCTAATAGAATACAATAGACAACAAGTTTTTAAATCAATATTCGCAGCGAAATAATAATTCATTAGAAGAGTTAAGTAGAGAATGCAAACTACTATCTTCTATGTATGAATTTAAAAGTTCATCGCTCTATCTTTTATCCTCAGAACATCAATCAATATATATCTGAATTAAATATTCATCTTTGCACTACGTGCCAAAGATATTCATCGATTAGTCATGTTCATCTAAACACTGCTCATCTTTGCACTACTGAGCCAAAGATATTCATCGAAATCATTCATCTTTGCACTACGTGCCAAAGATATTCCATAATATCATCATTTAAGATCGAGGATGATGAAAATATTTTTAAAGAAACGAATCCAATGAAACAAAATGACAAGGATTAAGGATTAAGGATTACGTACTTTGTTTTATCCACGTCCAAAAATACCTCAAAAATAATCACAAGAAGTGTAAAATTCATGAATGATCAAAACATGGATACAATCAAAGCTAGTATCCGAATAGATATTTTGGACGAAAAAGAAAATTTTTCATTTTTCGATGAATAGTCTTGTAGATTCGTGAATAAGTGTCGTATACGTGAATTGTCTTGCCAGATATCGTGAATAAGAACCGACACCAAAAAGTTCCAAATTTGATAAAATTTCAGATCAATATTTTAACATAATGATATTGAAGAAATAATATCATTACGAAAAAAATAATATCCCTTACCTCGAAAGATTAGTACTTCTAGCTGAAACACCGGATATAGGCTATGACTTGGACTTGCACCGTATAGCAATACTCAAAGTATACTCAAAATACTCACAAGAATATGCTCGATAATATAGAGAGAGAAAACTTTAGTTTCTGGTGTGATTTTCAATTCTAACCTAAGCACCCTATTTATAGAAAAATGCTTTAAACACCAAAAGCGAGAAAATTTAATAAAATATTAATATATATATTAAAATTTCTCGCCAACCTTCTTAGATCTGATCTCAGCTCATTATGCACATGTTGTAGCCCACAAAACAAACAAAAATGTTTTTGTTATTTAAAATATTTTAAACTTCCAAAATTAATTATTTGAGCTTGAAACTTCAATAATTCACAATAAATAGCCCTTTTGTCGTAAAAATTGAAAACTCGCGTCCTTTTATAGGAAATTCAATTCTCTACAACTTTACGGAAGAAAGTTTTTTCAATTCCAAATGCAAAATCGATCCAAATCCACAAAACAGCGATTTTACAAAGGCTATAATCAAATTTCGGTCAATAAATGGGGTCCAATTTACATGTTTAACATGTTTTAAACATTTATTGCAACAAAAATACTCATCCTCCTCAGTATACTCATATATCCCCCACATTCGTTGTAAAAATATCACCATTATTATATTATTAAAATATAATAATATATTTAAATAAATTATTTTATCGTAAAAAGATAAAATTTCAATTTTCAACAATTGTCACAATAAAAATTTTCTCCATCTATATCCACATAAAATCAATATTTTTCTCATCATATGAATCAATAATTAATTATTCACAAATAATATTACGAGAATCACAATATTAACAACCAGTGCGGTTCCTGGAAAGAGGGGCTTTCCAATAAGAATTTCTCCTTCTTGGCGCGCATTAGGTGACCAAACCTCTCCTTAGATGAACTTTCTAGACATTGCCAATAATGTTATCTAATAATATTATTCAGATAATATGAATTATTGCTTCGATAATGAAAAATCTTGTGTAATGACAATTATTGAAACAACAAAGAATATAAAATATCAACGCAAAGAATTATTAATAAAATACTTTGAGCAGAATTCATCGTAACCATTATTGAGTAGTGCCTTCTTACGTAAGAATCAATAATTGGTGCAATACCGTGTGTCTTCTTGTGTTTTAACCAACGAGTATTTTAACAAGATTAATCGTAATAACTACTGTTCGTTATTTTTAAACAACTTATATTTGTCGCTTTCTTCATCCAATCGCTTTTTACATTATGGGGCCCACAAAAGATCGCTACATCGCATTTAATATTCCCCGACGATGCATTTAATATTCCACGACCAAACGAATATTCTCCGAAAACAATGAATATTTTATAACCACTTGCTTATTTTGAAATATTTGCGTATTTTACCCCTAACTATCCACATTATTCAAATCAAACCTTACTATTTCAAAATAATAAATAGAGAAAATTAAATTTCATTTATTAATAATTTGGGGTCTTACAGATTATGGACAATTGACCAATGTGATTGGATTTTATTTTAGTTGGATGCGTGAATGTATGGGTTTTATTAAATGGGTCTCATGTACCTCGCCTTCTCTAATTTTTCCTCAATGTAAATTCTATCTCCCTCCTATGTACTTCCCTTGATCACCGATCAAGGTTTCTATTTATTTTAAATAGTTTTGTAATAGGAATATTTAGAATTAATTTTGAAGAATTAGAGATCAAGGGCAAGGAGCGCTTGAAGACCAAGTTTGTAATGGAGCCCGAAATTAAATGTAATAGTTATATTTAAATATTAATTCTTGCACCCCTAGGTTTGACCTTTTGGTTCACTTGGTGGCTCTAGTGAACCAAACTAGAATAAAGTCCATAATCAATCCGGTAGAATATAGTATTCTATATGTGCATGCTTATACTATATATATTATATATTATGCAAACATGCTTCGCATGTTCATTAATATAATGGCGTATTTTATATATATATATATGTGCGCGCGCTAAAACAGATGAGAATAATTAATAACAAACCCCTCAATTTTTTATATTAAGTCCTAAGCGTTCAAAGATATTTGGAATATCGAACGTCAAGCCTTCTCAGCATGATAAAATTAATAGAGTATTAAATATTTAATATGAGTTTGTTGTGTCACCACAAGGCAAGTATTAAGTATTTAAGATGTTAATTTATCACATTTGATGCTTATAAAAAAATTGAACAATATTGTTTTGTTGTGTCACCACAAGGATGATATTTTTCTTTTTGAATATATGGAGTGCTAGTCGGACTTAACTTGGATAATTTTGATTCTGATGTGCCACCACTTGATCAAAATAATCTAAGAGGCAAAAGAAAAGGAGTTGCATAGTTGATGTAATTGACAAAAGTTGTCTACCTATTTATTTATATATAGTTTGTTGTGTCACCACAAGGCTATATACATTTGAAATGGGATCCTTATTCTCACTAGCAAATCTTTAATTAGATTTTGCTTAACTATATATATTGAGGTAATATAGTTTGAAGAAAATAGTGGGAGATACCAATTTAAAACAAGACCTAATTTATTTTGGTAATTAATAAAAGAATGTATGTTAAAATGTTGTTAAATACAAATTCATTTACAAAATTTTACAATGTCTTAATTACTATCATCACTGAAGCATATTAGATGCTAAATTAACCGCATCAATTTAAACGGATTGGTTAAGGAATTTGAGAATAGTTCTCATAGTTGAAAAGCTATCTTATGTCCTTAATACGCTTATCCTCGCAATGGTTGCGAATAATGCCTCTGAGGAAGAGATTGCTATTTTTAGAAAGTGGCAAGATGATGCACGATTGGCTCAATTCATCATGCTCGCATCTACGAAAGTAACAAGCTTTAAGCGTCGGCATGAAACTATGGATGCTTCTACTATATTCCCGCACATCAAGTAGTTGATGGTGAGGAAAGTAGGGGCCGATAGATATCGATATCTAAGGAGCTCTTCCGATCTAAAATGGCCAATGGCACTATAGTATGCAGAAAAAAGTTCTTAACATAATCAATTTGATTGATCAATTAGACAACTGGTTTTGTCATGGATGGAGAGTTGAGCCAAGATTTGACCTTGCACTCACTCCCGGACTCCTTTCACAATTGTTGTGAATTTTTCATATGAACAAGCTAGATATCAGCCTCGCTGATTTGCTTAACATATTGAAAAATGATGAGAGTCACTTTTCAACCAAGAAAGACCATGTCTTACTTGTAGGGGCCAAAGGATCTTCTGAAAAGAAGAACGATTCAAAGAAGGTATATAGAAAGGCATAAACAAAGGATAATAAGAACTAAACTGATATGGATAGCAAAGGAGTTTGCTTCCACTGCAATAAGCCTGGACACTGGAAAGAAACTGCAAGAAGCATCTTGCAGAGGCTAACCAAAGAAGCTTAGTGAAGTTTCGGTTACAAATATTATTTTGTTCATGGTTGAAATAAATTTTTCTTTAAGTCAATGTTCTACTTGGGTATTGGATACCGGCTTTGGTTATCATAAATATAGATTTATGAAGGACCAAGCGTAAGAAAGTTAAACAAAGATAAGTAATCCTATGTGTGGAAAATGAAGCAAAGGTTGCTTGCATTAGCTATAGAAACTTATAGTTTAGCACCGCCACGCAGGCAAATCTATTAAGTCAATAAGTTGTTATTGTATTCCAATTCTTGTTAGAAACATTATTTCTATTTTATTGTTGACAATAAAATTTTTGGTATTATAATTAAGAACAATTGTTGTTCTATTTATAATAATAATGTTTAAATATAAACCGAAAGATTACTTAATGGATTTTGTATACTTGACTTACGTGAAAAATTATTTTGTAAATTGAACAAACTGGTATAAGAAAAGGAGATGATCATTCAAAGAGTTGAATGTATGTATTTGTTGAAATACAAGTGTGAATTATTTGAAAGGTTCAAAGAATTCAGAAGTGAAAAAATTGGCAAAGTATTAAGATTCTTTGATTAGATCAAGGAATAAATACTTGTGCAATAAGTTTCTAGATCATCTCAAATGGTTTTCTCATAATGGACGCCTCTTGATACGCAATAATTGATTGGTGTATCTGAAAGGAAAAATCATACCTTGTTGGACATGGTGCGGTCCATAATGATTTTACCGACATTCCAGTATCCTTCTAGGATCATGTCCTAGAAATGGCTGCATATATACGTAAAGGTAACCTCAAAATCCAGCCCCAAGACTCCATAAAAGTTATGGACAGGGAGGATCCTAATCTTAAGTATGTTAAGTTAAGGGGTTGTCCAACTTATGTGAAAAGGTTTCGAAGGATAAGCTTGGGACAAGATTTGACATGTACAGATTTGTGGGACATCCTAAAGTAAGTTTAGGGTATATGTTCTATAATTCTACTTAGCAAAAGGTGTTTGTTACGAAACACGTTGCCTTCTAAGATAAAGGTGTTTATCATTAAAAGGGGCTAGTGGGAGGATAATAGATCTTGAAAAGTTCAAGAACCACAAAACACTATAAGTCAAATAAGAGGAACCTATAGATGTAATTCCTATTGTACCACAAATCAATCAGAAATCGGAATAGTCAAGAAGATACCTAGGAAGTATGGATTCATCATGGATGATGATGATGAGGTACACATCATAGAAGATGATGATCCAGTTACATACGATGAGGTAAGTGTTGTAGACACTCAGAGAAATGGATTGAAGCAAGTTTCTCAAATATGGAACATTCGTTTTGATGAGGCAATCAAAAGAGTTTGATTTTATCAAAAATAAGAATGAACATAGTGTGTACAAAAGGGTCAGTGGGAGCGTCGTGACATTCCTAGTACTATATGTTGATATACTACGCTAAGGAATGACATACTAATGCTACAATCAGTAAAGATAAAGTTGTCTAAACAATCCTCCATGAATGATTTGGGAAGAGTATCTTAATTGGGGATAAAATCTATATAGATAGATACAACAGGATGCTCGACTTAACCCAAGAACGTATATTCATTTGATGCTAAAGTCGTTTAGCATGGCAAACTCAAGAGATGTCTCATGTCGATGATGAGCTATGGAGTGTATCTCTTAATAGTCCCCACGCACTCTCGAAAAGAGAGGTCGCATGAGTGACAATCATGCATGCAATGAAATGTCTGAGAGACCCGATGTTGATCACCATATTATAGAGAAGTTCACTATGAGTCGGTGAAAATATCTTAAAGTGCTTAACCGACACTAAGGATGTGATCATATTCATGGTGGGTCTAAATTAAAACTAGAGGGCTTAATGGACTCAAGTTTTTCGAGACGCACCAAGACGACAGAAAAAATCACTTTAAGGTAAAGGGTTACCTTGAATAAAGTGCAAAGAATCGAAAGGTTCCAAACAAAGAAAGAGTTCTTTGGTTTAGTGATAAAGACAAGGTATATAGCTATAAATGAAGCTACAAGTTGATTGTTTGGATGATAAGTTCATTACAGAACTAGGAATAGTTCCTAAGTCTCATCTTGGATCTAAACATGTGTTGTGGCACTTTCATTTGATTATTAGAATCATTGAAAGATGGGAAATCACTATAGAGATAGTGGACTCTCATGAACAACATTACATAGCCATTAACTAAAGCTTATCCAACAGCAGGATAATCGTCACTTAGAGAAGAAGAGTATAAGATACAATGGCGATTGGCTTTAGTGCAAGTGGGAGATTGAAAGTAGTATGCACACAAGCCAATCATGTTTGATGATAAAGTATATACTTTGTAACAATCTTATTCATTTATTAATAAAAAATATTAATTTATTAAAGGCTTTTTAATTATCTACATGATGCTGTTTTATAATATGTGATAAACCCATAGTTTTAAGCAATGCTTTTAGAATAATGATGATGATCATTCTAATGAGATCTAAATTCCTATAAAGCTTAAAACTAAAATAGTTCCCAATCGTTGGGGATTAGTAAATCCAGATAGATTGGTACATACGCTGCTTGCTCATTGGATGAGGATGATTGATCTCATGATCATTTGTGTGGAGACACTAAAAAGCAAGTATGTAGGTGCTTATTAGAGAATAAGTTCATCGAACGTTGGCTCGCTAAGGAATACCTAATGGAGTTTTACTTGCTTGCATCGATAATAGGAATTCTGTAGTGATAGTAGTCTGAGTGATCCTTGGACTTGAGATCATCATAGTATCTTGTGTATGATGAGTTATACTTTGACTTATTCCTTAAGACCCTTAGGGTATATCAAAGGGTATGCTTGGGTATAATAAGTTGTACGTGGAGATAATGTATGATCAATAAAGAATCTACCACTTCTATTAAAAGAAGAGAAATTTCCTATGTGATTCGATAAATGACAACCCAAAGAGTCCTTGGCGGCGTAATGAAATTAGAAAGGAGTTTCTAATTTGCATTATTTGAGTTGTGCATTTAAGGATCGAAATACATATAATTAAATAAAATAAGACTTGACAAAGAATTCCATGTCTTATATTTAATTGGGACATTGTATGGTGGAAGGATTGAATTGTACGGTTAACTATTTACTCAAAGGTTCTTTAATGATTAATGTTGAAATCTATATTATCTGAAAAGTCGTTGATCGCTAGGGAGGCTTATCCCTATTGAGAATAAAAATTATTTATTTAAATAAATTAATTATTTAATTTATTTATTTAAATAAGATTAGAATTGTTCTAATTGATTTATTCACAACCGGTTTGATATGGAGAACCTAAAGGGTCACACCATAAAAGGAAGCAGCCTTGGGACTTCAATTCACTAAGAACTCTTCAAGGCCAGCAGCCTTGGAACTCCTCTAGTTCCCTAGGAACTCTTCAAGCCCAGCAGGCTTGGAACTTCATTTAGTCCCTCCCACAAGGACCCTCAGCCCCGACTTCTTGTTGTTGAGTTGTTTGTTTGTTGGAGTTGGTCTTTGAAATGCTAAGATGTCGTTAAGCTCAACATCTTCTCAGATTTAGCATGACTTGGCGTGATCATCCTTGAAGTGCGGTTGAGTGTTGCATGATGCTCGACTTTTTCGATTACTCAACCACTTCGACGCGATCCTTGATGAACGCGCTTGAAGATCATTCTTCTTGATACTTGATGGCTGCACATAATAGGTTTCTAAGATGACTGTACGCTCTTCTGCTAGGTACTTAGAAACTTTCTCATGTTTGACACCATGATGGCGTTGGTGATCTTCCTTCATGATACTTGGTGCCTTCTCACGATGGACTTGTTAAGATGACTGTAAGCTCTTCTCTTTGGTACTTAGAGTCTTCCCATGATGGACATCAAGATGACATTGATGCTCTTATTTCTCTCGGCAGTTCAGAACACTCTTCTTGTAGTAGAACTCTCACTTCTACATTGTAGAACTCTCACTTCTACTTCTTTCTTTGTCTGTCTCTAAGTGTTCCTGGTAGATCGTAGAGTGAGTGTTCGGACCTTCATTGGTTACTCACTATTTTACGTTGGCTAGATCAGACCACCATTTTTCCAAACTCAGCAACTCCAGCAACCATCGATCTTTGAAGCTCTTGCGTATTTATACTCCTTCCCAATCCTTCCGTTGGAAAGTAGCCGTTGAAAGCTATTCAAATATCTTCACAGATCTCGAGTTGACTGAGGTAGACTGCAGATGTGACATGTCATACTTTTCTGACACTATAGTCTACTGTTTCACCTACCCCATCAGATATGTCACTTTCAAATCTTGGGCAGGTCGATAACTTTATTTAACCCTTCTGATTTCTTGATCAGAGGTTGTCCTTGCATCGATGCTCTCAATAAGCTCTTGTACGAATATTACCCTTCAGATTGAACCGTTTCCAATGCTTCAGTCTTCAGCTATTCGAACTCCACGATTCTGATGCATGTCTTTATGGACTAAATCGTAGTGTCATGTTGACTGGTAGAGACAACACTATGATTTTGAAGAGTGTTGATTGTATCTTCTTGACTTGTAGAATCAACACTACGATTTTGAAGAATGTTCATTCGATCTTCAATGTGGAACACTTCTTCCTTCTCTTGTGCAGTGCTTTATTACTTCTGTTTGCTTTGACTGTTCTTAGATACTGATGGCTTGACTTCCTTGCTCTGGCCCCTTCTGAATAACAAGACACTTCAGATTTGTGGCGTGTCTAGCTCGCTTTCTCCTTGTGATCTCCCGTTCACTTATCATCAATGAACTGACCCAATGCTTAATCACTTTAGCCTTGTTATTCAGAGGCTGACTAGTATCTTTGTGTATACTCGATCAATTTCTTCTTTGTTATGGCAAACACTACAATCTTGGTCATCTTCAAGATCGTTGTCTTCTGTCTGCTTGAAAGCTACTGCACTTGCTGACTTTCCTTAGTCAGTTACAGAAGTCTTCTTCTGATCTCCTTGTGGAAGACTTTATCTCGAATGACTTCACTACTCAATCTTGATGCTGATTGGGTTGGTGCTTAGATCTTCTGTTAGCTTGTATGTCATTCATTGAGTGCCCTCTGATTTCCTTGGTGAGATGTATCTTTGTATTACCAATCAGAGGCTTCATTCCTTTGGATATTCTGGGAGTGCTCATTCATTGAGAATCGTATTTGCTCTACGATTCTGCCTTGGCATTAATGAGCACATCTGTTGAGGTCTTAGTTACGCACTCTACGATTGACTTTGGTCAGATATAGACACTCGACTACGAGATCGAGATCTCGACACTCTACGATTTTTGTCGTTGTGCTTTTTGTCTTCATCTGATCTTGCTCGACTACGATCTCTGCCTCTTGTATGATTAGTAGACTCTACGACTCTGAGTGTAGTCTACGATTCTTGACTTGGCTTTGGCAGATGCTCGGTCGACTCGTAGGTAGGCTGTCTCTACGATTCTAAACATGACTTCCTCAGTAGACTCCTGCTCCGAGGAAGCTTTACTCGACACACTACGATCCTTCCTCGTCTCTCTGGCAGTCTACGAACTCCGAGATCTACTATCGTGCGATTACGATTACGCCTCGATAGCTCTCGAGTTTTCCTTGACTCTCCGCGGCATCTCACGATTTACAGTGCGGTGCTTTCGACGATCGAGCAGGCCTATCTATTACATCATAAGATCAACCTAACGAGTTTGATCTTTTTATATTTACATTCCTTGTACATCATTTCTTTTTAAGGACTTTACAAAGCTGTTTTGTTTATGTAGGATCAACCTAACATATTTGATCAATTCATTCTAAGTCCTTGTACATATGTTTCTATAATCTATTAGAGGACTTTACAGCTTTTCTTAATGCAAGCATACTTGCATATTCATTCATATATATATATATATATATATATATCATAATCAAATCATATATAAATAGGAATAACATTCACATGCTTATTCCTGACAGATCGGTTAACTAATCATCATGCCAAAATTGATTATTTTCGTAAGCTTGTTAGTTTTCATATTCCTAACCAACCTGTTGTACGAATTCAAGCAACTAAGCCATTAAAATTAATCATTGTCATATCTAGTCATAAATCTATTCGCTTATTGAAAAACGGATGTCAAGCTTTCTTAGCCCATGTTATGGATTTGAATAAAGACACGTCAAATTTGAATAATATTCCTGTTGTTAGTAAATTTCCTAACGTGTTTCCTAAAGAACTTTCCGGTCTACCCCCAGAACGTGAAGTTGAATTCTTTATTGATCTTGAACCTGGTATAAAGCCCATTTCTAAAACCCCATATCGAATGGCTCCTATTGAACTTCAGGAGTTAAAGGTCCAACTACAGGAGTTGTTGGACATCGGTTTCATTCGGCCCTAGTACATCTCCTTGGGGTGCTCTGCTTTTATTTGTAAAGAAGAAAGACGGGAGTATGCGACTTTGTATTGACTACAAGGAATTGAACCATGTCACCATCAAGAATAGGTATCCACTACCTCGTATTGATGACCTGTTTGACCAATTCTAAGGAGCACAATTCTTTTCAAAGATCAATCTTCGCTCGGATATCATCAATTTGAAGATTAGAACCGAGGATATTCCAAAGATCGCCTTCAAAACTCTCGGATGGGCATTATGAATTCTTAGTCATGTCTTTTGGATTGACTAATGCTCTGTGGCTTTCATGGATATGATGAACCGAGTATTCAAGGATTATTTGGATCAGTTCGTTGTTGTCTTTATTGATGACATCCTCATATATTCCAAAAGCCGTGAAGATCATGAGCACCATTTAAAGCTGGTACTCCAAAGGCTTCGTGAAAACAAGCTATATGCCAAGTTGAAGAAATGCGAGTTTTGGCTTGAGGAAGTAGCATTCCTTGGGCACGTGGTGTCAAAACATGGAGTATCTGTCGACCCTGAAGATTGAAGCAATACAAAGTTGGAGCAACCAAGTCGATGAATCAAGACGTAGCTTTTCGGGCTGGTGGTGGTTAATATCGAGATTCGTGGAAGAGTTTTCTCGAATCGCTACTCCATTAACTCAAATTAACTCGAAAGATACAAAATTAAAGATGGAGCAAGGAATGCGAGAAGAGTTTCCAAGAGCTTAAGAGAAGACTCATTTCGGCACCTGTTCTGACAATACCATCTGGTTCGGATGGATTTTTCATCTACAGCGATGCTTCAGGCAAAGGGTTAGGATGTGTTCTCATGCAACATGGGAAAGTTATAGCCTATGCCTCGCGACAACTTAAAGAATATGGGAGGAATTATCTTACTCATGATCTAGAGTTGGCAGCAGTCGTTTTCGCGCTAAAGATCTGGAGGCACTATCTATATAGGGAGAAAGTGGAGATATATTTAGACCATAAAAGCCTCAAATATTTTTTCACCCAAAAGGAACTCAACATGCGGCAACGACGTTGGCTCGAGCTGTTAAAAGATTATGACCACACTATTCAATACCATCCTGGAAAATCAAATGTGGTAGCTGACGCGTTGAGTAGAAGATCATATGCAGGGACAAGTGCGATGATGTCAAGTATACGCATAAAACCAACTTTAATCGATAAAGTTAAAGTTGCCCAAGCCACCGACCCGGAGCTAATGCGCATGAAGAAGAAAGTACAAGAAGGTTCTATTCCGGAAGCGAGAATCGATGAAGAAGGAATACTTCGAGTCCACTCCAGACTTTGTGTTCCTAACGACTCTGATTTGAAGTACAAGATCATGACGGAAGCACATAATACACCGTTTGTAATCCATCCTGGAAGTACCAAAATGTATCGTGATCTTCGACATACATTTTGGTGGAACAATATGAAGAGAGAGATTGCAAAGTTTATCTCGAGGTGTTTAACTTGTCAACGTGTAAAGGTAGAGCATCAAGTAACTAAGGGTCCGTTACAATCACTTGAGATTCCGAAATGGAAGTGGGAACACATTACCATGGATTTCGTTACGGGTCTTCCCACGGTTTCTCAAAGCATAAATGTTATTTGGGTTATTGTTAATAGATTAACCAAGTCTGCTCATTTCTTGCCGATACGGGAGACTTATTCCCTTGAATATCTTGCTCATATGTATGTAAATGAGATTGTGAGATTGCATGGCATACCAGTATCCATATTTTTGGATCGTGACCCAAGATTCACTTCACGATTTTGGGTTAGCTTGCAAAAAGCTATGGACACGGATTTATGATTCAGTTTGGCATACCATCCTCAAACGGACGGACAATTAGAGAGGACTATTCAAACTCTTGAAGATCTATTAAGACTCTGTGTCCTAGACTTCAAAGGGAGTTGGGATAAGTATTTACCATTGGTGGAATTCTCCTACAACAACAGTTATCAGGCAAGTATAGGGGTAACTCCATTTGAAGCATTGTATGGACGAAAGTGTCGCATTCCAGTATGTTGGGACAAGGTGGGTGAAGTAACATTGTTGGGACCTGAGTTGGTATGTATGACTACGGAAAAGATCCAAATGATTCGACAACGTATACAAACGGCACAGGATCGACAAAAGAGTTATGCGGATCTTCATCGAAAGGATGTGAAATTTAGTATTGGGGATCATGTATTGTTGCGTGTAGCTCTATGGAAGGGAGTAACAAGATTCAGGAAGAGAGGAAAGCTTAATCCACGATTTATTGGTCCATTTCAGATTCTTGACCGGGTAGGAAATGTAGCCTATAGACTCGCGTTACCTCCAAGTATGTCTCGTGTTCATAATGTTTTTCATATATCTGTGCTTCGTAAATATGTGAAAGACCCGAACCACGTTATTGAGTTAGAACCTGACGAGATAGCCGAAGACTTAACGTACGAGGAGGTACCTGTCAAGGTCTTGGATAGGAAGGAGCATGTTTTACGCACAAAGGTCATACCCCAAGTCAAAGTTTTGTGGAGAAACCATGCTATTGAGGAAATGACTTGGGAGTTGGAAACGGAAATGAAAGCGAGGTATCCTCACCTTTTTGAAACACCAGGTACGTACGTCAATTTCGAGGACGAAATTTCATAAGGAGGGGAGGTTGTAAGACCCCAACTTATTATAAATGAAATTAAATTTCCTCTATTTATTATTTTGAAATAGTAAGGGTTGATTTGATTAATGTGCTTAGTTATGGGTAAAATGCGCAAATATTTCAAATAAGCAAGTGGTTATAAAATATTCATTATTGTCGGGGAATATTCGCTTGGTCGTGGAATATTCGTACGATGACGCAGCCTTGTGTGGGCCCCATAACGGAAATTGATTGGATGAAGAAAACGACAAGTATAAGTTATTTATAAATAACGACGTAGTTATTCTGAATTAATATTGTTGGAATACCCTTGGTTAAAATACGAAAGAAGATACCAAGATTGTACCAATTATTGATTCTTACGTAGGAAGGCATTGCTCAATAATTGTTACGAAGAGTTACCGCTCAATATTTTATTTTATTGATTCAATAATTGCTACGCTGATATTTTATATTATCATTATTTCAATAATTATCACTACACAAGATTTTCATTATCGGATCAATAATTCATATTATTTGAATAATATTATTAGATAACATTATTGGCAATGTCTAGAAAGTTCATTTAAGGAGAGGTTTGGTCACCTAATCAAGGGCGTCGATGAGAAAAATCCTTATTGAAAGCCCTCTTTCCGGAACCGCCTCGGTTGTCGTGATTGTGATTACGTAATAATATTTGTGAATAATTAATTATTGATTTATATGATGAGAAAAATATTAATTTTATGTGGATATAGATGGAGAAAATTTTTAATGTGACAATTGTTGAAAATTAATATTTTATCTTTTTTCTCGATAAAATAATTCATTTAAATATATTATTATATTTTAATAATATAATAATGGTGATATTTTTACAATGAATATGAGATATATGAGTATATGAGGAGGAAGAGTATTTTTGTTGCATTAAATGATTAACACATGTTTTGTGTGTCGGTGGACCCTATTTCTTGACTGAAATTTGATTATAGCTTGTAAAATCGCCCGTTTGTGGATTTCGGTCAAATTTTGTTTAGAATTTGGAAAAAATTTCTTCTGTACAGTTATAGATAATAGAATTTCCTATGAAAAAGACATGAGGTTTGAATTTTTCTGACAAAAGGGCTATTTATTATGAATTATTGAAGTTTCGTAGTTCCGAAATAATTGATTTTTGAAAGTTTTAATTATTTTAAATAAGAAAAATGTTTTTGTGTAAGTCTTGTGAGGTGGGCTATTTGGTGGCTGATGTTTTGGGGCAAAATAAGTGTGCGTTGGAATAAAAAAAAAATATATTAATATTTTATTAAATTTTCTGCTTTGGTGTTCTAAGTATTTTCCTATAAATAGGGTGCTTAGGTTAGAATTGAAAATCACACCAGAAACTGAAGTTTTCTCTCTCTTTTTCTCTCTATATTATCGAGCGTATTCTTGTGAGTAATTTGATACTTTGAGTGTGAAAGTAGTATGCACACAAGCCAATCATGTTTGATGATAAAGCATATACTTTGTAACAATCTTATTCATTTATTAATAAAAATTATTAATTTATTAAAGGCTTTTAATTATCTACATGATGCTGTTTTATAATATGTGATAAACCCATAGTTTTAAGCAATGCTTTTAGAATAATGATGATGATCATTCTAATGAGATCTAAATTCTTAGAAAGCTTAAAACTAAAATAGTTCCCAATCATTGGATTACTAAATTGGGGATTAGTGAATCCTGATAGATTGGTACATACGTTGCTTACTCATTGGATGAGGATGATTGATCTCATGATCATCCGTGTGGAGACACTAAAGCAAGTATGTAGGTGCTTATTAGAGAATGAGTTCACTTTGACGCATTGGCTCGCTAAGGAATACCTAATGGAGTTTTACTTTTTGTCAATAGGAATTCTGTAGTGATAGTAAGTACAAGTGATCCTTGGACTTGAGATCATCATAGTATCTTGTGTATGATGAGTTATACTTTGACTTATTCCTTAAGACCCTTAGGGTATATCAAAGGGTATGCTTGGGTATAATAAGTTGTATATGGAGATAATGTATGATCAATAAAGAATCTACCACTTATATTAAAAGAAGAGAAATGTCCTATGTGATTCGATAAATGACAACCCAAGTAGTCCTTGGCAAAGGCGTAATGAAATTAGAAAAGAGTTTCTAATTTGCATTATTTGAGTTGTGCATTTAAGGATCGAAATACATATAATTAAATAAAATAAGACTTGACAAAGAATTCCATGTCTTATATTTAATTGGGACATTGTATGGTGGAAGGATTGAATTGTACTTGTAACTATTTACTCAAAGGTTCTTTTATGATTAATGTTGAAATCTATATTATCCGGAAAGTCGCTTTGATCGCTAGGGAAACATCCCTATTGTAGAATAAATATTATTTATTTAAATAAATTAATTATTTAATTTATTTATTTAAATAAGATTAGAATTGTTCTAATTGATTTATTCACAACCTAGGTTTAATATGGAGAACCTAAAGGGTCACACCATAAAAGGAAGAATAATTATTTAAGAAGTTAATGGCATAATCGTAATAATATATTATGTATATTTAATTTAATCTATGGTGATAGAATAAATTAAATAGCTTAATATTTATTATTTAATATTTTAGAAATATTAAATATAAATTAATAAGAGGAGTCTTATTAATATTATTACAATTATTATTATTTTAATTTCTAAAAGAGTTTAGGAATTAATTTAATATAAGTACTCTCATTTATTTCTAATAGATTAGGAGGGAAAATTAATTAAAGGAGTTTAATTAATTATCCCTAATAAGATTAAGGAGCCCATTTAATTAAAAGGGTTTAATTAAATAATACCTTATTTTAATAGGGTTACTTGATATCTTTTATAAGAGGAGTCTTATATCAGATATTTAGTGTACGTGATAATTCTAATTTGTTGGAGAGTACGTTCTTTTCTATAGAGATAGAAAACTAGGGTTTGAGCCAAATACCCATCTTCTTGAATTCTTATTTTTCCTTGGTGGATCACCTCTAGAGGCCAAACACTTGGGTGGCTAACGTTGATTAAAGGAAGGAACCAAACCCGGTGAATTCAAGTTGAACGCGAAAGGATTTGGAGGTGAACTTGTACCTGAGGAAGCTCGATCTTCAAGGGTATGATTTTATTCTTTATCTTTTCGTTTAATTAATAATTGTGCATAAAGGGTGATCCGGGTATATGGTTTGTAAAATTTTAAACTCTGATTTTTACATCGCTTTAAAACTTATTTTTGCAATTTGATTGCGTTTATGATGATATTACAAACCTAATGTGAGTGTTGTTATACGGTCTGAAGTTCCTTCAAATTATATCCGATATTTGATTTCACCGTAAGTACAAATCTTTTTGAGGTAAGGGATATTATTTTTTTAAAATGATATTATTTCTTCTAATATCATTATCTTGGGATTAATGGTAAGATTTATTTTGTAAAATTCTTGTCTTTTAGTGTCGGGGTTACTATTCACGTATACGGCACTATTCACAGAAAAAATTAAATTTTTATTTTTTGTCTAAAATATCTATTATGGATACTAGTTTTAATTGTATCCATGTTTTGATCATTCTTGAATTTTATTTCACTATGATTATTTATGAAATATTTTTGAACTCGGATTGTTTAAAGTACGAATCCATAATACATGTTCTTTTGATTCACTGGATTCGTTTTCTTTAAAATATTTTTCATCATCCTCAGTCTTAAATGATGGTATTACTGAATATCTTTGGCCTGTAGTGCAAAGATGGTTGATTTTCTTATAAATATCTTTGACCCGTACTACAAAGATGTACAGGTGTTGAGATGAACATGACCAACTGATGAATATCTTTGGCCTGTAGTGCAAAGATGAATATTTAATTTGTGATGTATATTGATTGATGTTACAGGGATAAAATATTGATGATGGACTTTTAAATTCATAGATAATAGTAGATTTCATTCTCTACGTAACTCTTCTATGAATTATTATTTTCATTGCTTAATATTGATCCGAAACTTGTTGCTATTATATTATATCGATTTTTCCTGTTGAAGACTAACGATAATTTGTTCTATATTATCTTAGTCATAATATTCTTCTACCGGGCTAGTTGAGCTCACCCTTTTCCTTTTTTGTTCCATTTTCTTCTCGTGGAGGCGAGAATGTAGCGAGTACTAGTCGGGGTATGGAATGATGATTCTAGAAGTTGTTTTAGTAGTCCTCACCATTTTTATAAAATAATGTACCAATAATTATAATGAGGACTGAGTTGGGTATGGATATTGTCTAGATGACAATATTTGTATTTAAACTCACAGTTTATATGTTGTATTAATAGGATTGTAGTTGTTTCTGTACCATGTATTTTGGCTACTCAGAATGGGTGTTGTATACCTATTTTAGGGGCATCACAACTGTACTTTTACTACCGAGTAGTTCAACAGTTTTAACGGTAAAACTTCCGCCGTTATTTTCATAAAATATTTTTGTCGTTTTCTTAATCCGACAATAATTCCGTTGTGGGGTCCACCAATGATTGTACCGTCGTACGGATATTCCCCGACAAAAAGAATATTTCCCGACCAATCGAATATTATATAACAACTTGCAAAATTTATAAATATTACCCACAACTATATATAACATTATCTCAAATCCACACCATAATATTCAAAAAAATATTTTGAGAAAATTAAATTTTTATTCGTAAAATTTGGGGTTTTACATTTTTGATATTTCTACATGAAGGTGAAATTCATTGTAAATAAGGTTGTAAAATAAATAAATAGTTCGGACTCGATTCGTAATCGCTCGATTAAAAATTCGATTCGAGCTCAACTCGAAATATAAATAATTCAAATATGAGCAAATTTTAAAGTTCGATAAATTACTCGAACCTCCTCAAATTGCAATTTTCTATTGATACTTAGATCATATTCGTTCGAAAAATTCAAACTGCTCGGGCTTGATTCGAGATCGTGCTCGGCTCGGTAGTTAAACGAGTCTCGATCAAACCTTATTTTATACTCGATAAATTTTACGAACCAAATCTGAGCAACTCAATACTCAGCTCGACTCTGTTTATTTACACCCTTAATTAACTGTAGAGTTTTTTTAATTGGACATGAGTGCTTTACAATTTCACCTATTTGTATTTTAACCCCCAGATATAAATATGAGAAATTATAAAGCACTCATGTCCAATCTTCATTCCCGCATAAAATTCTTCACTATTGTATACTTATGTGAGAGAAAAATATATATAAATATATATGTACAAATATCAATTTCCATTATATTATTAATCCATCAGATACAACAAGAGGATATATATATACATGGAAGTACCTCCTCTAACCAATACCCAACTAATTTGATTCTTATAGAAATTATGTAAATAATTAAAACCAAATAGCATGTGGTATTTTGCCTTTTGTTTTCTTATACAAAAATATTGAGAGGGGTTAAGATAACATAATAATAGGGATTGAGAAATTTATTTATGATCATTAGAGAGTCAGAAAAATTTTAAAGTTTAATGTCATAATATTATTTAACTTTTTAAAAGGTAAGTATTTGTGGGGTTGGGGGTGGGGGTGGGGGTGGGGGGAGGGGGGAATATTACTCAGTCTCACAAAAGAATTATATTTGAACTTTTATCCGAGTTAATTTATAAAATTTTAAAATTTAAATTATGATATAAATGTATTTGAATTATGAAATAATAACTTTATGATTAGTAATAAGTTTTAAATACCTCAGAATAATAATTATTGCATAAATTAAAATTAAATAAACTCATATTAGTTTTAAACTTTATAAATTGATTTCAGAAAAATATGGCAATCATTATGTAAAAAGTTTGAGTAGTAGTATCATTTAATTCTGTTATATCTACAAAATATTTCTTTTAATTTTAAAATTAATTTAATATATTAAATACAACTTGAAAATATTACTAAATTGACATGAAAATTCACATATCATTTTTCAAGTTTTAGTAAAAAATAAAAAAATAAATCGTTATTATAGTATTCATTAATTATGTAAGAGCATCAAAATATACAAAATATGAAAATAATAAATAATACCTTTTAAATTGCAACTAGATCAACAAACTTCAATTATACTGCTCTGGGAGATGCCTCAAAACGGCAATGGCTATGCGAATATTTTCATTTCCTTTTATGTCATCGTTTTCCCACTGGTTGGCTTTAAAAATGCGTCCAGATTCCAGTCGAGGATGGAATCTAAGTGATTCCGAAGTAGAGTTGAGGTTCAACCAAAACGCAGTCGATTTAATGCATCTGTCCAATCTCCGGCACTGGAGCAAGGTCTATGCTTTTCACTCAACAAAATCTCCAAAGCAGCTCTTCTTTTTGGGTTTTTTTTTTTCTTTTTAGTTACTGCAGAACTAAATTAGTTAACTTTTCAAAGAAAAACCAAAACATCTCGATTGGAGTAATTTTATTGATCGCATAAAAATTAACCCATATCACTATTTTGAGCTTTTCAATTTCCTAATGAACTCTTCCTATACTGCCTTTATCTCTCGATTAGTGGTTTTGTGATGGTGCTGCCATTATCATAAATTCGTTATTAAGAGTATTTATTCATTGAATTATTGAAATTTTGGAATACACACACACATATATGTGTGTGTGTGTGTGTTTGTGTATCTATCTATAACCAACTATTCACAATTTAACATTAAGCATAATCCCAGGACCCAAATGAATGGGAAAAAAAGCTTAAGACATTCCAACTTTTGTATGGGTTATTTCGACTATTTGGATAGTAGATGATTTTAAGTCATAGCAAATAATATACCCTTCCAATAGTCCATTGTAAGTTTGTAACGAAACCAAGTCTTCGTTTGTGTTATCATTTGTAGTTTTAGATTTATGGGCTTGTTGGCCTTTCTTTTTAACAGTTTTCTTTTATTCTAATTTATCATTTAACCATTACCGTAATAAGCACTTGACTATCAGCGAAGATGACTAAATAAATCAGGTCATTTTCTTTGTTGACAAACTTTAAGATTTATTTGAATCACTGATCACCACTACTTTTCACATTCACAACCCTTCTGTTGCGTTTGGTTTGCAAGAATCAAAGGGGGAATGGAATGGCTCATTCCCATGGAATGAAGAAAAAATGTGTTTGGTAGTTTCCATTGGAATGGAATTAAACCATTTCAATTACTACCAAATACCAATTGTTGATTTTTTAGTTATTAGGGGGTTGTGGAATGACTTATTCCATTCCATTTCCTTCTCTTACCATTCCTACCTTAATTCCATTCCTTCAATCTAAGTTCTAAACGTAGCATTATATATCTTTGGCTTTGATTGAACATTACTGTGACTCTGTTTCCCAGTCTTCTTACTTGTTTCTCAAACATTTCATATTCAAATTTGCGCTTTAAACTTTTCATATTCAGATGTGCTACTGGATGACATTCAGATCTGAGAATTAAAAGACACGTGAGTACTGTTTCAGTGGTAGTGAAGCTATTTAAATTTTTTACTGTGGGTATGGTTGATATTTTTTCGTGCATTTGGAGTCTGTTGTCTAGCTCTTAAATTCTCTCGGATTCTTTGGCTTTTATTAGTTTCTTCTCTGTTTTTATTTTTTATTTCTACTTGTTTGATTATTCTTTTCTCTATCTCTTTTTTTTCCATCCCGCTGAGTAAAATGCTTATTTTCTTTAATATCTCCATGGTGAATCTTATTGTTGTCACTTGGTCTAGGAATAGTGCACTTGTGTTTGCCACGCGATGCATATCTTATAGAAGGAAAATCCTTAAAATACCAATAATCAATAAACATATCGGGTCTAATCCTAACTGATTTGGTGCTCCGGGTTGCAAGCAGAAAACCAATTTTTTCTTGACCCTGTTTATCTATCAAAAATAAAAATTGAAAGAACTAGCCCCCAATGCGGGGAAACCAACATGGAACTCGTATACTATGATCAGAAAAATAGTGACCCTATTATTGGCCGCTTTGGACTAATCTTGAGCAGTGATTATGTTGTTGGTATCAACACACAGGCAAATCTGCAGGAGCATGCTCTAGAGACTCCAATTCCCCAACTCCGTTGTCTACTAGGAAAGCCGTGGCTAAACCCCAACCGATGTGAACATCCAAGTGACAATGCATAAGCCAGACTCCTGCCAAATGAAGGAATGAAATCATTAGATTGTCTTAAATATATCAGAAAGATCTTGATGTATAAATGTAGTATTTTATAGTTGTCTGCTATTCTTACCAGGATTGTCAGCAACAAATCTAATAACTGTCCATCCTTTTACAGGTAAACTAGCTGTATTACGAAGAGGTGGATCAACGAGGTTGAATTTGGCCGTATCAGTTTTAGGATTGAAGTTTCCAAACCCCTCTGCAATAATGTAGAAATCATATCCATGGAGATGAATTGGGTGGTTCTCAGCTGTGAAGATACTTGTTCCTTGTAACACTACCTGCACTGTCGATCCATATTTCAACCTGTACACCTTAGTTCCCTGAGCGGGTTGCCAAAGTGACTGGCTCACATTACCAGTGTAATCAAATTTCACTGGTGGAGCTGCTGGAAAATCAGTAGTGAAAACTCCGGGAATACCTTGATGATGTGCTTCCAGTAAGGAGAAGTTGGATGGGAGTATGAAAGAAACATTGTTCATACTGGATGTGAAGCGAGTTCCATTTGGACCCTGACAGGTGTTAGCGTTAGCACCTGGTGGGCACCTGTTAAGTCCTAGACCAGCTGTGACGAAGAGGCTCTCATCAATGTCAGTGGGCACCGGAACTTTTCTGGGGCTTCTGAAGCTGGTAGTGAAGGCTGTTGCTGTAGCTGTATCGTTAAATGCGGGTAGAGAAGGTAAAACAGGCTTGATAGAGACACCCTTAGCTGGGCAGGGTGCAGCCTTGTATTCAAGAATAGCTGTTGTGGTAGTATTGTCAAATGGTGCACCTTGGGCGCTGGCATAAGCACGTGCTGCAATGTAGTATCGAGATGGTGGCTGATCAGCATCGATTAATACATCAGTTGTTTGACCTGGTCCCAGCATGAGTACTTTAGTGGTGAAGGGTTTAACATAGGATGCATCAGCTCCAACAACTGTCATCTTGTGGTTGGCGATGGTGAAGAAAAGCTGTTGGTTCAGTGCAGAATTGATGATACGCAGGAGGTTGGTCTCACCGGAATCCACCGGAACTATTACAGTTTCTACATCACAAACAGAGTAGTGAAGTTACTTTATTGGGATCATTAGTAAATTCATCTGCTAGTGGCCGAAAGGGAGAACAGGAATGGGAATAAATGAGCTTGTAGAAGCAAACCTTTGCTGGAACAATTATAGAGGTCACCAGGTTGACCATTGATTGTATAAGCATCAGAGACATTGGGAGATGCTCCGGTTCTCATGGCCTCTCTTACAACATCAATCGGGTCTGCATCCCACCATTCACCTGGTCATCATTATCCTCAACGTTATACCATTTATCCAGGTACTGAGATAATATTTCTAATAGAACTATATATCTCATATCTAATTGTAATAATAATGAAAACAACAATTACTACGTACTAGTATACGTTAATTTGTTTCCTAATATAATATAATGAACTGAATCATTTGATTCTATGTGCAAGTGTTTGAGTAAGTGAATAGTACCAAGAAGAATAGGTGTTTCACGCTTCGGCTTTGTGAATGGATAGGAATCTCCTTCTTTTGGGTGAATAATAAGAGCTCCATAAACAGTGGCTCTGAGCCATGAACTGTGTGCATGCCACCAAAGTGTCCCTTCTTGCCCTTGTATCGTAAACTGATAGGTGTAACTCCCTCCTGGTCTAATTGGGCATTGGGTGATAAATTCAGGTCCATCTGCCCACGCTGTCCTCATTTGTCGAATGCCATGCCTGAAATATTATTGTTGTGAGAAGAATAAGAAACTAAAAGTTAATTACATGTATATATAAATACAGCATACTCAAAATTGCACTAATTTATATACATGAAGATGTAGGTCATCTTGTGCTTTTAAATTCATTTAGTTGTTTTATTAGGTAATATTGTATTTTGCATGCATGCATTTACCAGTGAATGGTGACATTATAGCGAGCTCTGTTGACGACTTTGACCACCAGAGTGTCACCGTTATTCACTTCCAAGGTTGGTCCCGGGAACTGCCCATTGACTGTAATGGTACTATGAGTATTGCACAGCCTCTTCACTGGGGTTGCTTGAACCTATTACACTCGAAACAATTAATATCCAAACGAGATTAATGATAAGGAAAAAAAGGAAAGATATACAGAGAGGAAGAACACATACAACAAAATCATGGTGGTGAGTTTTTGCATTTTCCAAAGACAATGAATTTGCGAAAAAGAACAGCAGGCTTAAGAAGAAGAAAGAGCGTAAAGGGCTGGCAATGCTGCTGATGGCCTCCATCGTTTACTTTTGCCTTTGCTGAAAGATGGTGAAGGTGTGAGTAATTAGCTTAGGTTGTGAAAGAGTGAAAGATGAGATTTTCTTTTATAGCACAAGAAAATGATAGAGAGGGTGGTTTGAGGTTGGCAGATTAGGTTTTGATTCAGCATGATGGTCAGTTTGTAGGGCAAAACTTAGTTCAAATCTAGAGGAGTTGGTGCACCCACTAGCCTATCAAAGTGACTAATTTCATTAATTCTTGGTTTACAAGTCTCCTCATGGGATTTTAATTTCAACAAAGTATCATTATCATAAGTTTTGGCAAATGATTATATTATGTTTGCATGAATCTTCTTTTCTTCTTCCTGTTTCATGCACAGAAAGTTAAATTTCTCTCTGTTTTATTTAATCTCTTCAAGCAAACCGGTCAAACTCATGTATTTTTTTGCTCTTTAGAGTATTATTTTATTCTACGGTTCTTCAGATATATTTGATTATTTTTCGATGATTATTTTGTTTTGATCTCTTTAGCTTGTCTCATATGATTAATTATTCATTACTTTACATAATTTCGTGCCAAGAACAATCTAACCATGCGCGTAAAAATAATAATTCAGTTTAGTCAGATGCATTCATCATTTTTCATTTTGTTAAGTGCTCCTTTGACAGTGGTAGACTGACAGCTTTTTAATTTTGGAGATCAACATAACAATTGTGTTTTTACATGGATGCTTGACTGAATGCCCTCCCTTTACAGGTTAATTACTCCCTCCTCGGACGAGTTCTTAGGTATAAAAGCACTTTTAACAAAATTTTGTTTGCTTTTAAAAACTGCATTTTCTATTTAATAACCTATACTATTATATTTTAATCCTCAAGGCTGGAAAATTTTGGAGCAGAACTTGTGAAACCTAGGGAGACTTGCTTTAGCTATAAAGTATCTTGTTAATTTTGCTATCGAACAATTATATATATACCTGTGCACAAACAATCTCCCGTCAAGCATATAGATTGGACTATTATGGCTGTATAGGATTAGGGTCGTAAATAAATCAAGTCAAGTATTGAGTTGCTTAGATTTAATTTATAAAATTTATTGAGAATAAAATAAGGTTTGATTGAGGTTTGTTTAACCACCTTGTCGAGCATGATCTCGAGTCGAGTCCTAACAGTTTGAACTAGAATTTTCGAGCGAATATAATCCGAGTATCAATAGAAAATTACAATATAAAGAGATTCGAGTAATTTATCGAACTTTAAAATTTGCTCATATTTAAATCATTTATATTTTAAGTGGAGCTTGAATCGAACTTTTAGTCAACCGATTACGAGTAGAGTCCGTAGTGTTTGATTTATTTCACAGCCCTATATGGAATGTAGTATTTCACCGCAGTAGCATATGCATATGCACTCTGTTAATCATATGACCTTTTACTTAACCTTAATATTGAAGGAAACTAATTTCAAAGCGGAAGGTTGATGCGTGTATATTATTTGAAGCAGGCCCCCTGCATGAAGGCTATTTCTTTGTCGTTTTCCAGTCTGAACTTTTCCTTGGATAGGTGAAAAACTAGTAAACAAGCCAGGCTAGGGACTTGAAATTCCCTGTTCTTTTTTTACTTGTACTTTCAATTTTTTGATTGTCAATTATGTATTAATTTGTACGGTCCGTTTTTCCGATTGTCGAACATGAGGTTATAGCGACGATTTTTTTAAAATCGCTATTGCATATAAAAAGCGATTTTTTTATCTTTATAATGACGAAAAAAATTATTCTTATAAGCCTCCCTTCATTCCTCCAGGTTGTCGGATAGAAATTAACTTAATCTGTATATTTATAAGTTTTGTAATTATAATTCGACATAAAGTTATTGCAATACATAGCAGAACTCTTATTTATAACTAACTAAATTTTTTTAGAGATAAATCATCGGGAAAAAAACGTTTAAATAGTCAAACTTTTAACATGCAAATAAAGAAGGGAAAACTTTCAAAAGGTGAAATCTTATTTATTGGTCAAAAATAAAAGGGTCCATTTATTAATGAAATAATGTGACACGTGTAAGGTGGAGAAAAGGTACAACTCTTTTTTATTCTAGGTTCAAATATAAACCCCTGATTAGATCAGCAAAAAGTTTATAGTCTTAGGTGACTCCACAAACTTTGTTATATGTATGATTAATTAATTGGTTCTAACGACAATTCTGTTAGTATTCTTATAATGACAGAAAGTCAAATACTTTGGACCTGTTACTCTTCCTTCCATTATAAGCTTAATCTGCGGAAAAGAAATTCTTAAACCCGTACAATAGTCTTTCACAGAAGTGGTTAGTATGAAGTTTATTTTTGGGTAAGTTGGTTAATTGGTTATAGAGTCTTATAACACACGCGCAGATTTATACTTCATGTGTGTCGATATTACTATTTATCGAATTGTGAAACTTACCAAAAAATAAATTTTATGTTAACCGGATCCGTCTTTCACACGTTATTGTATATTTTTGATCACCTTCCTCCTTATTTTGTTACTTACTTTTCTATTAGAGGAATCTTCCGACGGCTTCTGCTGTAAAGGATATTTGTGGTTTCTCACTCTTAAAGGTCGGATCGATGCATCTTCGGCCTATGATCAGAATGAGAGAAATATCACCGTCAACTGACATAAAATTAGTCGGTATATAAATTATTTTTCAAAAATTAATTTCCAAACCAAACTAGAAAAAATGTTAAGTATGACGAATGTTAAGTCTCTTATGATCAAAGCATAAATGAAAGACATTAGAAATTAAATTAAATTGTTAAACAAGAGATAGAAAAAATATGGGAAAGTTGGTATGTTTGTTACTGACTATTACCAAAAATTTGAAAAGAAATAAAATTAAATGTAAAAGTCGTTAAGAAGAGTCAAAATTGACAAAATCAAATCAAATTAACTTGTCAGCCTTTCACTACTTTTGTGATTTTGTCATTAATTTACTTATTGTACCCACCAAAAGAAATTAGCAGGTTCCTTATAATTTCTTTCAATTTGTCCTTGGTATTCACTAGTAGTTACAGGTGGTTGTGAATTCATTAGTAGAATTTTGATGCCGAAAGTTAAAATACGGGAACAGTTTTTACGTAAGACCTACTATATATTCATGTGTGTGAGTGTATCATGTAGTATCAAATATCAGTTCTATTAAAATAAATTGACTAAGAGGGTGTTTTGATAAAAATTGAATGAATCTAAATCTGAATAAAAAGTTATTTGATAATTGACATGTTTGAAACATCTGAATAACAGATTTTTATTATTTTACCCCTCTAAAAAAATTTAAAATTGTTATAAATTAATTTAATATTGTTTACTTAATATAATAATTAAACTTCATTCAACGCTCATTCAGCCAAAAAGATGACACTATGGAGCTGTTTGTTTAGGTCTGAATGACTGTTTATTTAGGTTTGAATGGCTAAATCGGCCAACTATTAAGTGTGTTTGTAAGACCCCAGCTTTTATAAATAAAGATGAATTTTTTTTATAAATATTATTTTTGAATATTATGGAATAAATTTGATATAATGTTATAGTTGTGGGTAATATTTATAAATTTTGCAAAGTAAGCAAGTTGTTATAAAATATTCGTTTGGTCTGGGAATATTCTTTTTGTTTGGGAATATTCGTATTTATTTACTCAATCATTAGTGGACCCTATTAACGGAAGTATTGTCGTAGTTAGAAAACGACAAAATTATTTTTCTATAAAAATAACTACAGAGGTGTTACCATCAAACCGCTTGAACTACCCTAGTAGTAAAAGTACAAAGAATACTGGCGTAGTTGTATAAGAGCACACGATATTGATTATTGATGTTTACGTGAGAAGTCACTCACTTATGCTTAATTATTACTACAAAGAATTGTCTTTGCATCATATCTCTTATATTATCGATTCAATTATTGTCACAAAGATCATCCAGATAATATGTTATAGTATTAAATTATTAATTGAGACGACAAGTTATAAATGATTAATAATTGTTGAAAGATTAAATATGTGTTGATTAAAAATAAAATGATTTGTGGTAATATTTATTCAATCCTTGATGTATATAAAGAGTCTGTTATGAGACGTTTGTGGTAAGTTTGATTATTTTATGGGGGGGCCCATATGTCATTACATTTGTCAATAGTATTTACCTTCGTCAATAGTAATTACCTTTGTGAATAGTAATTACCTTTGTGAATAGTAATTATCTTCGTCAATAGTATTTACCTTCGTCAATAGTAATTACCTTTGTGAATAGTAATTACCTTTGTGAATAGTAATTACCTTCGTCAATAGTATTTACCATCGTCAATAGTAATTACCTTCTTCAATAGTAATTACCTTCGTCGATAATAATTAATTACCCTTCATGAATAGTAGTTGTCCCTTCAATATTACCAAGAGTTAACTGCATTTTCGGTGTTCCAAGGATTAATTACCCCTTCGCAAATAGTAGTTGTCTCTTCAATATTACCAAGAGTCATTTTGACCCTTCGTTAAGACCAAGAGCCACCCTCAGTTTTTCTATAAAATAGAAAGCTCATTCCTTCATTATTTCTTACGAATTAACTCAAAACTCTGAGAGAAAACTATAGAGAGAAAGAAGAAAAAGTATTTTCTTCTTCACTTTTTCAATATTCAAATTTCTTCTAAGGTAGGGAATATTATTTGTTGTACTTTCGTAAGGGGTGTTATTTTTTTTTTATTCATGAAGAGAACTTCATTATTCCATTCTTTATTATTCTCATTGAATAACTCGTAAAAAAGGCATACCCTATACATGACCAGTATATACTAATATCCTATACTTGGTGAAATCCTTATATTATTCCATTCTTATTTATTACTCATTAGAATAACCTCATATACGCTAATCCCTATACTTGGTGACATTCTTCTATTATTTTATTATTCCGTTGAACATCCATGCATGCTTTTACGCCGGACACGGTTCCGCTCTTTTTATTATTCTCGACTTTTATTATTCTATTGAATATCCCTGCATGCATGTTTTTACACCTACCTAGTTCCGCCTTTTATTATTCTCGCCTTTATTATTCTATCGGAATATCACGTCTGCATGTGTTTTACACCTGACCGGTTCCGCTTTTTATTATTCTCAGATTTATTATTCATTGAATAACTCGCCTACATCTGTACCGCATTCACGTGATTTCTTTTGTTATTTCATTCGCTATTATACTCAATTGGTTAAAATTTCGACTTATACTCCATGAATTTAGTGGAATATCCTCGATATTTCATGCGCTTCATCCAAAGATTTTTAATGAAAATATTTTTCCGAGCATTCTTGAATTTTACTCTCTGCAAAAAGATTCATGTTGATAATTTGGACGTTATTAGTTCCCTCGAATAAATTAATTCGTGAACTTGTTTTATTGAATTATTATGTCATTGTCATCATCCTCATGTTATATTATGTTATCTTTGCTTACGTGCATAGATGAACTTAGTATGATTATGACCGTGGATCATTCGGTATAATAATCACGGCTTGATATAAATGATGTGACAAAAGTCCTCGAAGGCACTCTGTAATGCAAATGATGGATAGTTTTTGGTAGGATTATGACCGGGGTGATTCTAAGATAGTCATTACCATTGATAATTTGATGAAAATCCTCGACCGTGGTATGTGGATGATTAGATATTGTGATTTATTCATTAAACCGAGTCTTAGTGATAAAAATTGATGAAAACCTTTTAAACACAAAAGATAGTAGACTTTATTTTCTACTTGACTCTTTTAATGGATCAGAATATTCACCGCAGCTTAAACCGGTTGTCTATTGTATTTTATCGCTTTAACATTGTTGAAGACTATTGATAATTTATTCGCATTATCTTAGTTATAATATTTCTTCGGGGCTAGTTGAGCTCACCTTTCTTTCACACTCGTTTTCTTGAAATGAGAATATATAGCCGGGACGAGTCGGGAAAAAGAGTGATGGTCCCAAGATAGCATTAGTAGTCCTCACTATTCTCATTAAATAGTGTGACAATAAATGTAACGAGGACTCCTTGAGTATGGATATTGTCTAAATGACAATATTCCTATTAGAACTCTCGGTTTATGTATTGTCGTATGTTACACGATGTATGTATAATTAAGTTTGTATTTGAATTTATGTACCATGTAAGTGGCGACCCAAGATGGGTGACGATACCTAATTTTGGGGGCGTCACAACAGGTATCGAGCTTAGGATATGATCCCAGCTAAGATGCGAGATAAGAACTAGGAGGGAGAGACGGGAATTCCTTCGCTAGTATGACCTACCTAAGTTTATTTGTTATTTAATTGGTCACGAGAGTATAGGATAATATTTGATATATTAATTAACCCTCAGTGTTGTGGCGGTGTTTGAAATGGCAAATTTGAAAATATTCACAATGGAGTGAATGTGACCGTTGTGACACCTTTAATCACTAATCGAGTTAATGCAAAGGTTACGGGGACGAAGAACAAATTAGAGATATCCACGTAGTGAATGAAGAACTAATTGTTGCACCCTTTGCTAGTTGCAGGGTAGGTAAAGAGTGAGAAGAGGAAGAAGAGGAAGAAGAGGAACCCGAGGAGAATTGGTTAGAAGAAATTTATGATTAAAACTTAGAATTGCAAAATCGTGTTCGTGAGCTAGAAGAACAGGTTGAAGAACGGCAAACGGTCGTGGAACAAAGGGATACAACAATTCAAAATTGGGTTACCCGATATATGATGCTCGAACAAAATCACGCTTTGGCGGTGGTGTAAGATATTAAAGTTGAATCGAGAATTTAAAAATCAAAGATCACCGAAAGAAGAAACAACCGAACGAAGGAGAATAGACGATGCATGGGTAAAAGTTTGCACAACGCGTTGATAGTGTAGAAAAAAGACGTCCGATCCAATAAAGCCAAAATAGATGAAATGGACTTTACTTTTTGACAAAGAATTGGGAGAACCCAACATCGAATTCTAATTACCTCATGAATAACGGCCAACCCGAATTCGATATGGATCGGAGAATAATGATTCAAATCATGGATCGTGAATGTGAAGAAGCACTTAAGGGTGGAATGTACCCTATAGTAAAGTCAAACTCGGTAATTTAAGCGAGAAGCGTTTGTCGAGAAAACCCGACGAAGTTATTACGGGTAAATTAATTATAAATTATTATGAAAGTCTATACTTTAGTCAATACAAGTTCTACCCACTCTTTTATTCTACCTAGTTGTGTTCAATGTTTAAATTTGACTCTAAAAAATTAGACTTTGATTTATCTATCGAAACTTCGTTGGGAGAAACCTTCGTTACCTCCACTGCTTATTAATCTTGTTGTTTAAAATAAACACTTTCACGATCTTATCTCTTTGAAAATACTTGCCTTTGAGGTAATTTTTGAAAACGATTGATTAACTACTTATTATTCTTTTTTTGTAAGGTTGTTAGCTTTCATATTCCTAACCAACTCGTTATATGAATTCAAAGTAACCAAACCCTAAAGTTAATCATCAAGTTATATCAAGCCATAAGTAAAGAGCCCCGATCCTTTCGTTGTTGACTTCCTTGTGTGGAATGCACCGAAGCCGACTTTCAGAGGCGACATCGTGAATGACGATGACAAGTTGATAGGTATCATTGTGAGGTGCTATCCAAAGTTAAAGGATAGAAGTCACAATTGGTATCAATGTAACGTATTATCCAAGTCTTGGATAAGAGTAATAGCTTTGAATGATATTTCTATCACTAATAAATTTCTTGGACGTATTCTTAAAAGATTTCTAGCCTACCCTAGAGCGTGAAATCGAATTTTGTATCGACCCCAATAAAAACCCATTTCTTAAACCCTCAAATATTTCTTCAACTAAAAGGATCTGTTTACGAGGATTATGATAAAAGTCATAATAAAAGCATTGGACTAATGAAAATCATGGGTATATGAAGTATTAGTAAGTGTTATGATGAGTTATGTGGTTATTATGTGAAAACATGAAAGTTTCTTAGAAATCACAAAGGGTTGAAAAATCAGATTTTGGTAAAAACGTAACATGAAATTCAATTGACCATATCTCCTATTATATTTTGAATTTTTGAGTGTGGTCAAGTCCTAGAGTTAGATCTATGAGTTTTGTAGCTTATCCAAGTGGAATCACTGGAAAAGGTGCTATAGATTTTCGTGTGGACTAAATTTAGCAAAAGAGTACAAAGCTACAAATTACAAAAACGCTACTGCCCAGAAACTTTAAGGGGCTGTTTCGGCTACTAAATTTATGTGAAAAATTCTGGCCTTTTGGGACATGAAAATATATGTTATAAAGTACCTCCTGTCCAAAAATGAGCTCATTCTAACTTAAAATGAACAAGTTATGACCATTTCAATATTTAGGTTTTTTTGACAAAAAATGCTATAACCGAGTTCTATAACTCACGACCATGAAATTTAAATCGAGGTTCACATTAACATGTGTAAGGTCCTGCCAAGATTTGGGAATTTTTGGAGTTAAACTTGAGGTAGCTAATTTCTTAAAGAATTAATTAGAAATTGATTTTTGAAAAATAGTAAATGAATTTTAAAAATTCTGAGAAAAATATATTTTCATCATGGGACTATATTATGCTAAATCCCAGAAAAGAAATATTTTTGGGACTGATTTGGTATTTTTCATGAAAATAGTTTAGTTACTGAACATATGAGTTAAATATGTTATGTGAAGTAACAAAGTTGAAAATATGATTTTATGGCTGAGAATCCTATATAGAGTATATGCATATTTTTTTAGATGAGGGATTTGATAATTGGTGATGATATCTTATGAGTATGGCATTTTGAATGATTAAATGCATTATATGGTAAAAAGCGTAAACAATTGAGATAAATTATTTATAAATTTAAGAAGTGATTAAAATATTGTTATAATATTAATGATATTAGATTATGAGATTATTAAGTGATTGATAACATGGGGATATTCTTGAATCTCGGATAAATTATATTATAAATGTTTAATATTTATCCTTTATCTCATTTGATTGATTCTTTATATCATTATCCTCATGCTTATATCAGGTTGAAAGTCATCTCGTGCTTTACGTGAATAGATGGACTTGGTATGATTATGACCGACTTGTGGATTGTTCTAGTATAATCATAACCGTAATTGAAAACACGATTATCTTTGGTCGTCAGTGCATGAATAATTTGTGGTCGTGATACTAATGAATACACGATTATCTTTGGTCAGTAGTGCATGGATAATTTGTGGTCGTGATACTAATGAATACACGATTATCTTTGGTCAGTAGTAGTACATGGATAATTCGTGGTCGTGATACTAATGAATATCCTTGGCACAGTAGTGCGAGGATGATTCGATGATATGGATTAATTATTGAAAATTATCGAAATGAGTCTTAGCAATGAAATATTAATTCATGGATGTGGTAAAAGTCATCTTTGGTCAGTAGTGCATTGATAGACTTGGTATGATTATGACCAAGGATTATTCGGTATAATCATGATCAGAATTGAAAACACGAATATCCTTGGCCAAGAAAGGCATGGATAATTCGTGGTCGTGATACTATTAAGTTTGCGTCTCAAAGATTATTGGTTTTATAAATTGTATATCTTTGCCTGTATTGCAAAGATGAATTGTTAGTGAATATCTTTGCCGGATTACAAGATGAATTTAATATTTTTAACGATAAAGGTATTCAAGGTATCCTCACCTCTTTATCATATCGTGTACGTACCCTAATTTCGAGGGGCTTAAATTTCATAAGAAAGGGAGGTTGTAAGACCCAAATTTTTATAAATAAATATGAATTTTTTTATAAATATTATTTTTGAATATTATGGAATAAATTTGATATAATGTTATAGTTGTGGGTAATATTTATAAATTTTGCAAAAGTAAGCAAGTTGTTATAAAATATTCGTTTGGTTGGGAATATTCTTTTTTTTGGGAATATTCGTACGACGGCTCAATCATTAATTGGACCCCACAACTAAGTATTGTCGTAGTTAGAAAATGACAAAATTATTTTTATAAAAATAATAACTACAGAGGTGTTATACCGTCAAAACCGTTGAACTACCCTAGAGTAAAAGTACAAAGAATACGCCAGCGTCAGATAAGTAGCACACGATATTGATTATCGATGCTTACGTGAAAAGTCACTCACCTATGCTCAATTATTGCTACAAAGAATTGCTTTGCATCATATCTCTTATATTATTGATTCAATTATTGTCACAAGATCATCCGATAATATGTTATAGTATTAAATTATTAATCGAGACGACAAGTTATAAATGATTAATAATTGTTGAAAGATTAAATATGTGTTGATTAAAAATAAAATGATTTGTGGTAATATTTATTCAATCCTTGATGTATATAAAGAGTCTGTTATGAGACGTTTTTGGTAAGTTTGATTATTTTATGGGGGCCCATATGTCATCATCTAAGAGTCCATTCCTCAATAGTAATTACCTTTTTGAATAGTAATTACCTTTGTGAATAGTAATTACCTTCGTCAATAGTATTTACCTTCGTCAATAGTAATTACCTTTGTGAATAGTAATTACCTTTGTGAATAGTAATTATCTTCGTCAATAGTATTTACCTTCGTTAATAGTAATTACCTTTGTAAATAGTAATTACCTTTGTGAATAGTAATTACCTTCGTCAATAGTATTTACCTTTGTCAATAGTAATTACCTTCTTCAATAGTAATTACCTTCGTCAATAGTAATTACCCCTTCGCATAATAGTAGTTGTCCTTCAATATTACCAAGAGTTAATCGCCTCTTGTTGTTCCAAGGTTAATTACCCTTCAAGAATATAGTAGTTGTCTCTTCAATATTACCAAGAGTCATTTTGACCTTCATTAAGACCAAGAGCCACCCTCGCTTTTTATATAAATAGAAAGCTCATTCCTTCATTATTTCTTACGAATTCAATTGAAACTCTGAGAGAAAACTATAGAGAGAAAGAAGAAAAGTATTTTGCTACTTCACTTTTCCAATATTCAGTTCTTCTAAGGTAGGGAATATTATTTGTTGTACTCGTAAGGGGTGTTATTTTTTTTATTCATGAAGAGAACTTCTGTTATTCCATTCTTTATTATTCTGTTGGAATAACCTGTAAAAGTGGCATACCCTATACATGACCTGTATATGCGGAATACCCTATACTTGGTGAAATCCTTATATTATTCCATTCTTATTTATTCTGTTGAATAACTCAGATACGCTGAATCCCCTATACTTGGTGACATTCTTCTATTATTTTATTATTTCGTTGGAACATCCTCGTCATGTATGCTTTTACGCCGACCTCGTTCCGCTTTTTATTATTCTCGACTTTTATTATTCTATTGGAATATCCTCGCTCATGTGTTTTACACCCACCGGTTCCGCCTTTTTATTATTCTCATTTTTATTATTCTATTGGAATATCCTCGTTTATGTGTTTTACACCTCGACCGGTTCCGCTTTTTATTATTCTCAGGAATAACTTTGCTGAATAACTCTTTCATGGCGCGGGCACCGAATGCATGGTGATTTCTTTTGTTATTTCATTCGCTATTATACTCAAATTGTTAAAATTTTGACTTATACTCCATGAATTTAGTGGAATATCCTCGATATTTCAAGGCTTCATCCAAGATTTTTAATGAAAATATTTTTCTGAGCATTCTTGAATTTTACTTTCTACAAAGCGAAGATCATGTCGACAATTTGGACGTTATTAGTTCCCTAATAAATTAATTCGTGAACTTGTTTTATTGAATTATTATGTCATTGTCATCATCCTCATGTTATATTATGTTATCTTCGGCTTACGTGCATAGATGAACTTAGTATGATTACGACTGTGATCATCATTCGGTATAATCATGGCTTGATATAAATGATGTGACAAAAGTCCTCGATGGGTCTGTAATGCAAGTTGATGGATAGTTTTTGGTAGGATTATGACCGTGGGTGATTCTAGATAGTCATGACCATTGATAATTTGATGAAAATCCTTGACCGTGGTACGGGGATGATTAGATATTGTGGTTTATTCATTAAACCGAGTCTTAGTGATAAAATTGATGAAAACCTTTTAAAACCTAAAAGATAGTAGACTTTATTTTCTACTTGACTCTTTTAATGGATCAGCATATTTCATTGCAGCTTAAACCGGTTGTCTATTGTATTTATCGCTTTAACATTGTTGAAGACTATTGATAATTTATTCGCATTATCTTAGTTATAATATTTCTTCTTTGGGCTAGTTGAGCTCACCCTTTTTTTTTCACCGTTCTCTTCGAAAATGAGAATATAGTTGACTTACGAGTCGGGGAAAAGAGTGATGGTCCCAAGATAGCATTAGTAGTCCTCACTATTCGCTAAATAGTGTGATAATAAATGTAATGAGGACTCTTGAGCATGGATATTGTTTAAAAATGACAATATTCCTATTAGAACTCTCGGTTATGATTGTCGTGATGTTACATTTACGTGTATGTATAATTAAGTTTGTATTTGAATTTATGTACCATGTAAGTGGCGACCCAAGATGGGTGACGTATACCTAATTTTGGGTGCGTCACAGTGTTTGTTTTGGAAAAAAACATCGTTTGAATGGTTGAATTGGTTAGTCATTCAGACGATTTAGGCTAAATAATTTAGTGTCATTTTTTTGACTGAATGTGATGAATAAGGGCTGAATGAAGTTTTTTTTAAAAAAATATTAACTATTATATTAAGTAATTTTAAATACAGTTATAACAATTTTGAATTTTTTTAAAGGGGTAAAATAATAAAAATCTGTTATTCAGATGTTTTAGACATGTCAATTACTACCTCCGTTCCTAAAAGTTTATCGTTTAAGGTTTTTGTACATGGATTAAGAAAGGGATAAATCAACTTTTGGTACCTGTACTAGGACACGATTTATAATTTGGTACTCGAAGTGAAAAAAATTACAAACTGGTGATTGTACTCAAAAAATGTTACACTCCATTAAACATTAGGGACACGACTTACAATTTGGTACCCGAAGTAAAAAAAATTACAAACTGGTGATTGTACTAAATTTTTTTTGAAATCTGGTGCTTGTACTTTCTAATTTTTAAATAATCGCTAAAATTGATCCAACGGGATAGACAAACATACAGAGAGAGAAGCGAAGTCGACACGAATAAGATCCTCGATGTTTTGTTCCATCTTTTCTTGCCTACCACATTCGCACAATTGCTCCACAGTGGCACTAACTTGGGAACTCTGGTGTAATCCATTTATTTGTTGCATGAACTACAATCTTCTTTCCCGATTTTATTTACGATTCCACTCCAAGACGAGCTCATCCTTTCAATTAAACATTGAAAATCCTTTAATAAATATATGAGAACCAGTAATCAATGGAGAATTGAGACAAGAAGAATGAGAGAAGAAGAAGGACAGAAGAAGAGAACCCTAATTTTCAAACAGAATAAAGATGAAATTTTATTGTTTAACAAACAGTAACATTTTTGAAAGACAATCACCAGGTTTGTAACTTTTTTTTTGAATTATCAAATTGTAAAGTGCGTCTCCAAAGATAAGTATCAAAAAGTCTATTTATCCCGATTAAAAAATTATCATTTACCAAGTACTCCCTCCGTCCCAAATTAATTCTTCAGCCTCGATTTTTAAAAGTCAAATTGACTATTTTTAGAATTAATAATTAAGCATATATAAATATATTTCTAAAATTATAAAAATTGGGGTTAGTAATAAATTGTATATATTTTCTTTTGGTTATAATCTCTTCACCTATATTTTAGTAAAAATAATAAAAAGATTAGTTTTAAAAATAGTCAATTTGACTTTAAAAAGTCAAAATTGAGCAATTAATTTGGGACGGAGGAAATAAAATTTATTTGAAATTTCATCATTACCTCTTTATGGGAAGTTGAAAACTATTAATACAAGGGATAAAATTTTCTTGGGACAATGAGAGAAGGTAGGGGTAATATAGGAAAGTAAATAATTTATTCTCCTCGAAAGTTATAAACGACAAACATTTTGAAATAATTTTTTTTTTCAAAAACGATAATCTTTTAAGAACGGAGGGAGTATCAAACAAGTTTTTTTATTTATTCTAAATCGTCTGACCGAATTGCCCCTATGCCCCTATCTTAAACTAAACGCCATCATTATTAATTAAAATTAATGAGGATGCGGCGTCCTTTTCGATTCAAGTAAAATTATCAGAAATCTTAACGATATGATTGTGGAGGTGATCAGATGTGCTTAAAGGTCAATCAAATTATTACCATTGTCGGCTGAACAACAACTGGATGCGATTAATGGTTCATTATCCATTAATTATTAAGATAATTAATTAAATATAGGATAAATATTTAATTAATATTTGAAAAGATAGTTGTAGTTATTAAATTTATTAAATATTTGTCAAAATAATAAACTGTTGTAGTATATATTGTAGGTTCCTGCCATCAATTATATATTAAGCTAATTAAACATTTGAATGATTTGTAAATTTATTTAGTTATGGTTATAAAAAAAATTATTTTATTTTTATTTAAGTTTGTAATTAAATTCTATATTAGTGTTTATATTAATAAAATCTGCTTAAAATTCGTATCCGAATAAAACTATGAATAATTATAATTTTCAACTAATTTTAAATTATTGTGTTTAAAAAAATCAAATATATTATTTATAATTAATCAGGTGTTTTGATAAAATTTCTAAGTTTTAGTGAATTTATTTAGTTAAAAATAGATTGATTTTATTTTAATATTTCAACCGCGTGCTGATGACAAATAACACCATAGTTCCCTAAATATTATACCCTATGCAAAGATACAAATAATAATATGTGATTGGTATACATTATAAAAGTATTGTTGACTTTATTTGTGATATATATAAATCCCGTATATTTAATAGGACTATATCACATAGTATAATGTGTTATATATATTGTCTTAATTAATTATATAAAATTATGATAAAAAATTTGTAATGAAATTGGTAAAACCAAAATAAAAATTCTCGTAGAAGTTACTTTTCTATTAATGATTGGGTGAATTTCTTTTCAATACTTTACTCGTTTGGATAGTATATATTTAATTATTATAAATTTGTATAGCACTTGTACTAATTTGAATAGGAAAGAAAAATATTTTTTCCCTGTTCTTATTAGAAATAGAAATATTTTTCAATTTAGATAATATTTAATTGATATAAATTTGGATGATATTTATGTTAATATAAATAGAAATGCTGAATTAAAATTTGTGAAACCAAATTAAATATGTGCTTTTAATTATATAGTTGATTAGTTGTAAGACCTCGACTTTTATAAATAAAGATTTAATTTTTTTATAAATATTATTTTTGAATATTATGGAATAAATTTGATATAATGTTATAGTTGTGGGTAATATTTATAAATTTTGCAAAGTAGTAAAGTCGTTATAAAATATTCGTTTGGTTTTAGAATATTCTTTTTGTTTTAGAATATTCGTATGCGACTACTCAATCATTAATTGGACCCCTATTAACCAAGTATTGTCGTAGTTAAAAACGACAAAATTATTTTTCTATAAAAATAATCTACAGAGGTGTTATTCTCAAAAACCGTTGAACTACCCTTAGTAAAAAATGCGATGTCTGGCGTAGTTGATAGAAGACACGATATTGATTATTGATCTTTACGTGAGAAAGTCACTCGGTATGCTCAATTATTCTTCTACATGAATTCTTTGCGATCATATCTCTTATATTATCGATTCAATTATTGTCACAAGATCATCTCAGATAATATGTTATAGTATTAAATTATTAATTGAGGCGACAAGTTATAAATGATTAATAATTGTTGAAAGATTAAATATGTGTTGATTAAAAATAAAATGATTTGTGGTAATATTTATTCAATCCTCGATGTATATAAAGAAATCTGTTATGAGACGTTTGTGGTAAGTTTGATTATTTTATGGGGGCCTATAATATGTCATCATCTAAGAGTCCTTTGTGAATAAGTAATTATCTTTGTGAATAGTAATTACCTTTTGTGAATAAGAAATACCTTCGTCAATAGTATTTATCTTCGTCAATAAGATTTATCTTCGTCGATAGTAATTATCTTTGTGAATAAGTAATTACCTTTGTGAATAGTAATTACCTTCGTCAATAGTATTTACCTTCGTCGATAGTAATTACCTTCTTCAATAGTAATTACCTTCGTTAATAGTAATTACCTTCGTCGATAGTAATTATCCCTTCGCAAATAGTAGTTGTCCCTTGAATATTACCAAGAGTTAATCGCTTCTTTGATTGTTCCAGGGTTAATTACCCCTTCAAGAAATAGTAGTTGTCTCTTCAATATTACCAAGAGTCATTTTGACCTTCGTTAAGGCCAAGAGCCACCCTCGCTTTTTCTATAAATAGAAAGTTTCATTCCTTCATTATTTCACTTAATTCAACGAAACTTTAGAGAGAAACTATAGAGAGAAAGAAGAAAAGTATTTTCTACTTCACTTTTCCAATATTCAAATTTCTAAGGTAGGGAATATTATTTGTTGTACTTCGTAAGGGGTGTTATTTTTTTTATTCATGAAGAGAACTTACATTATTCCATTCTTTATTATTCATTTGGAATAACTTTGTAAAGTGGCATACCCTATATACGACCACGTATATGCGAATACCCTATACTTGGTGAAATTCTTATATTATTCCATTCTTATTTATTCTGTTGGAATAACTCAGATACGCTTAATCCCCTATACTTGGTGATATTCTTCTATTATTTTATTATTCCGTTGGAACATCCTGCATCATGCTTTTACGCCGGACCGGGTTCCGCCTTTTATTATTCTGTCTTTTATTATTCTATTGGAATATCCTGCATGCATGTGTTTACAATTCACATTTTCCGCTTTTATTATTCTCAGTATTTATTATTCATTGGAATAACTCCGCTCATGATACCGCATGCATGGTGATTTCTTTTGTTATTTCATTCGCTATTATACTCAAATGGTTAAAATTTTGACTTATATACTCCATGAATTTAGTGGAATATCCTCGATATTTAAGGCTTCATCCAAAGATTTTTAATGAAAATATTTTTACGAGCATTCTTGAATTTTACTCTACAAAGCAAAGATCATGTTGACAATTTGGACGTTATTAGTTCCTGAATAAATTAATTCGTGAACTTGTTTTTTGTTGAATTATTATGTCATTGTCACATCATCCTCACGTTATATTATGTTATCTTTGACTTTACGTGCATAGATGAACTTAGTATGATTATGACCAGGATCATTCGGTATAATCATGGCTTGATATAAATGATGTGACAAAAGTCCTCGATTGGCACAGTAATGTAGTGATGGATAGTTTTTGGTATGATTATGACCGGGGGTGATTCTCAGATAGTCGCGACCATTGATAATTTGATGAAAATCCTTGACCGCCAGTGCAGGATGATTAGATATTGTGGTTTATTCATTAAACTGAGTCTTAGTGATAAAAATTGATGAAAACCTTTTAAAACCTAAAAGATAGTAGACTTTATTTTCTACTTGACTCTTTTAATGGATTGCGATATTTCATTGCAGCTTAAACCGGTTTGTCATTGTATTTTATCGCTTTAACATTGTTGAAGACTATTGATAATTTATTCTCGCATTATCTTAGTTATAATATTTCTTCTTTGGGCTAGTTGAGCTCACCCTTTTTTTTCACCGTTTTCTTGAAAATGAGAATATAAATTTGGGACGAGTCGGGAAAAAGAGTGATTGTCCCGAAGATAGCATTAGTAGTCCTCACTATTACGTTAAATAAGTGACAATAAATGTAATGAGGACTCCTTGAGCATGGATATTGTCTAAATGACAATATTCCTATTAGAACTCTCGGTTTATGTATTGTCGTATGTTACACCTACGGATGTATAATTAAGTTTGTATTTGAATTTATGTACCATGTAAGTGGCGACCCAAGATGGGTGACGTATACCTAATTTTGGGGGCGTCACATTAGCATTGCTTAAATATTAATTATTCATTAAAAACTTCATGGAATATAATCATACCATATGTGGGATCACCATTATTGGATCAATTAACGGTAATGATATATATTACGAATGTTTTATGTCGATCAGTTATGTGAATAAATATTAATGGTAATGTTTTTTGGAGAGCTTTTAAGTGTTTAGGAGCTAAAGCATTGCTCATATAAGCTAGAGGGCTTTCGTCCCTGCATCAAAACTGTCTCAATTGTTGGGAAAAAATCACTTCCCAAATATTGTTGTCTTTGATAAATTAAATGGATAAAATATCAGCACATGCCAAACAGATTAAATTTGCAGTTCCACCAAAATAATAACCACTGCAGAAATAATACGTAAGAAAAATATCCAATCACGAGACACAAAGATTTTTACGTGGAAAACCCTCTAAAACTAAGAGGTAAAAACCACAGGACAAACTCCGAAGAATTCATTAGAATATCTGAGATAATACAAAGATATCTTAATTTGAGTACAAACCCAAATTATTTAACCACAATAACTATGTGATGGAACCCAAATAAAACACTCTTTTATTTGAACTACTTTTCTCTCTCTATTTTCTAAAGCTTTACAAAAGCTTTTCTTTCTCTCCTTCCTTCTCTTCTAACTCTCTCGGATGGAGTATGTATTATTGGTTGCTCTTGGTGTGTTTAATCCTTCAAGCTTGGCTGCCTTTTATAGCCGAATGGAAGAGGAGAGGAGTATATGAGGTTGGCAATTTTTTCAATGGGCGGGGACTGAAGAATTTTCAATGGGCGGGCATTAAATGGGGAGGAACTTTTGACCAACATCAATTCACTTGGCACTTGCATCAGTCTCCATAATAAAAGGGTTGCTTAAAGTCTGGCAGAGCAAATACAGCTGTGGAACTCATAGATTTCTTAAGCTGTGTGATGTTTCTGCAGACCAAGAAAATTGATCATTCTTGGTTAATTATAGAGGCCTTGAAATTTTTCTATTTTTAACAAACCTTATGTAGTATCCAGTTCACCCCCCCCCCCAAAAAAAACACCTCTTAAACATTGGTAGGCTCATGCCAATTAATCATGCAAGAGATTTTATTAGGGTTTGCTGAGACCCCTTCTAGGTATTAATTCTACTTTGGACTGGACAAAAGAGCACTTGGATTTCTTAATAAAGATAAAGTAATGTAAAGGTGTTTAATGTGGGTCTCCAAATCAGGGCTATAGACTAAGATGTCATCAAAGAAAACTAAGATAAACTTCTAAGATAAGGAGCAAAGACCTGGTTCATGAGAGCTTGAAAAGAAGATGGGGGCATTTGTGAGCCCAAATAGCATCATAAGGAACTGTGTTATTGGATTTGAAAGCTGCTCCTTGGGTGTGTCCAAGTTGACTAAAAATAGACATGCCCAAACAGAAATCTGATCTCTTCTATAAGCTTTTGGTAAATCCATGCTGTTTTCATGGATATAGTGGAATCTTGTCCGTTCCTTGTGCCTCGGAGCCTAACCTTGTTGTTGCCCATAGTAAATGTCAGTGTGAGTTCCTCAAAATTGAAAATACAATCTCCCAAAGTAGTCTTAAGCCACTGAACACCAAGAACAATATCATAATCTTATATCTTTGTGAAATTTATACCATTAGGCATTCCATACAAATTCCCTACACCGCTTAGAACTAATCATTTTAAATCCATCAGCTACACAAACTTATATGGGTTTATCTATCTTGTAGCACAATGTAAAAACTCAGCAGTTTTGGTATATATATATATATATTAAGAAAGCTATGGGTACTACTTGTGTTTATAAGGATTATGATCTCTTTGTTGCCCACAATAGTTTTAATTCTAACAGTTGTATCAGAAGTACTTCCATTCAAAGCATGAATTGAAATTCCCATTTTAGAAACCACTACATTTGAATGGTCATTTTGTGAAGAACTAGGCTCAGCTCAGTAGATAATTCAGTCTCCTCATCCTCTAGTTCATCCTTACCAATGATCATAAAGACCTGCTTTGTGTGGCACACTTATGTCCTTGGTTGTTAGTTCATCACAGTTAAAACAAAGCCCTTTTTCTTTTCTGGATTGAAATTCCTTATAGGTAAGTTTCTTAACTTGCCCAGATCCAACTCTATTTCCCATGGAAGCATTAGTTCCCTGGATACTAGTACCAATATCCTTGCCATTAAATCCTGTTGAACCAGCAGAATGAACCCCAGAATGCCCTTGATTGGACTTTCCCCCAAATATACCAGGAGAACTTGGTACATTATTTCCAATTGGTTTGGCAGTTAACATTTGGGGTTTAGATTTACTGGAAATAGCATCCACAGTGGCTTCTTGAACCCTTGCAGCAGAAATGGCTTCAGATAATTATGGGGTTTTAACAACCTCATAAATCCCCCAATTTCTTATTTAAGACCCCCAATCAAACATTTTACAAAATAGTCCTCAGTGAGTCCTGGTTGTTCAGCTTTATCTAATTAATGAGATGAAGAACTCAAATTCTTTCTGATATTGCAACACAGATGTAATTAGTTGTAATCTATTAAATTTACTAAACCATTGTTAAATGATGAATCCCCAAATTTAATCTCAACATCCTTTGCAAACTAAGACCAATAAATCTTATGATGGTATTTAAAATAAGCCCAAGAACCAAATATCAATCTCTTCTTCAAGATTTAAGGCAACACTCTTTAATTTTTGAGCATCACTTCTAGCCAGGCCTGAAAAAAAATATGGTTATGGGTTGGTTTTAATTTTTAAAATATGATTATGGTTCCATTTAAGAACTAAAACCATATTAACCATGTGACGCCCCCAAAATAGGTATACGTCACCCATCATGAGTCGCCAGATACATGATACATAAAATTCAATTACAACTTAATTATACAACAGTCGTGTAAAATACGACAAAACATAGTTGAGAGTTTTAATACGAATATTGCCTTCCAGACAATATACACTCTCAATGGAGTCCTCATTACAATTATTATCACACTATTTTATAAAAAAATAGTGAGGACTACTATAGCCACCATCTCGGACCATCACTCCATTCCCGACTACTTGCAAATTTATATTCTCATTTCACTCAAGAGAACGTTGAAAGAAAAGGGTGAGCTCAACTAGCCCAAAGAAGAAATATTATGACTAAGATAATGCGTAATAAATTATCGTTAGCCTTCAACAAAGATGTTAAACCGATAGAATATAATAGACAACAAGTTTAATCAAATGAACAAGCAATCCATTAGAAAAGTCAAGTAGAGAATAAAATCTACTATCTTCTATGTTTTAAAAGTTTTTCATCACTTTTATCATTTGAGACTCGAACAATAAATAATCCACATCATCAAATCATCCCCGCACTACGTGCAAAGGATATTATTTAGTATCACAACCACGAATTATCCATGCACTATGGGCCAAAGATAATCGTATGTTTTCAATCTGCCTCGATCATGCCATAAAATAATTCATCTTTGCACCTTGGTCAAGAGAATCCATAGCCATAATCAAACCAAAACTACCCATCAATGCACTACGGCCAACGAGGACTTTTTTCCACATCATTTGTAACATTACTTACCATGATTATACCGAATAATCCCGGTCATAATCATACCAAGTCCATCTACGCATCGTAAGTCAAAGATGACTTTTACCACATCATTCGTCACATTACTACCATGATTATAATAATAATCCCTCGTCATAATCACACCAAGTCCATCTATGCACGTAAGCCAAAGATGACTTTTATCACAATATAAACATGAGAATGATGACAATGATATAAGCATTAATCAAAGCGAAAATAAGGATAAATATTAAAGACTTTAAATTTATCCAAATATTATCAATAACTCATAATCTAATATTATTAATATCATAACAATATTTTAATCACTTCTTAAACTTATAAACAATTTATTTCAATTGTTTATACTTTACCAAATAATGCATTTAATCATTCAAAATGCCATACTCATAAGATTTCATCACAAATGATTAAATCCCTCATAAAAAATCTGCATATACCTTATATAGGATTTTCAAGCCATAAAATCCTATTTTTCAACTTTGTTACTTCACATAACATATTTAACTCATATGTTCAGTAATTAAACCATTTTCATGAAAAATATCAAATCGGGCCTCAAAAATATTTCTTTTCTCGATTTAGCGAATATAGTCCCATAATGAACATATATTTTTCTTGGAATTTTTAAAATTCATTTACTATTTTTCAAAAATCAATTTCTAATTAATTCCTTAAGAAATTAGTGTGACGCCCCCAAAATAGGTATACAACACCCATTCTGAGTCGCCAAATACATGGTACAGAATGCAAACTACAACTTCAATAATACAATTGTCGTGCAAAATACGACAACACATATTGTGAGTTTAAATACAAATATTGTCTTCTAGACAATATCCACACTTAAATAAGTCCTCATTACAATTATTTAAACACTATTTTACAGAAATAGTGAGGACTGCTAAAACATCTTTCTAGAACCATCACTCCATACCCCGACTCGATCCTGCTATGTTCTCACCTCCTGAGAAGAAAAATAGAACAAAAAGGAAAATGGTGAGCTCAACTAGCCTAGTAAAGAATATTATGACTAAGATAATATACAAAAAATTATCATTAGTCTTCAACAGGGAAAAATCTGATAGAATATAATAGACAACAATTTTTAGATCAATATTCTGCAGCGGAAACAACAATCCATTAGAAGAGTCATGTAGAGAATGAATTCTACTATCTTCTAAGATTTAAAAGTTCATCATCAATATTTTATCCCTGTAACAACAATCAATATACATCTTTAATCAAATATTCATCTTTGCACTACAGGCCAAAGATATTCATTTGTATCACTAGTTGGTCATGTTCATCTCAACACCTGTTCATCTTTGCATTACGGGCCAAATATATTCATCAGTTAATCATTCATCTTTGCACTACGGGCCAAAGATATTCATCAAGTATCATCATTACGGACTGAGGATGATGAACAACATTTTAAAAATGAATCCAAAGCGATGTAAGGACAAATATTATGGATTCGTATAACAGTTTATCCAAGATCAATAATACTTCATAATAACCAATTGTGAAGCAGAATTCAAAAATAACGATCAAAACATGGATACAATCAAAGATAGTAGCCAAAATAGACATCTTGGACAAAAAGAAATTTTTTTATTTTTCGGTGAATAGTGTCGTATTCGTGAATAGTGTCGTATACGTGAATAGTGACGTATACGTGAATAGTAACCCCGACACAAAAAGTTCCAAATTTGATTAAAAAGTTCACCAATATTTCGACATAATGATATTGAAAAAAATAATATCATTTAAGAAGAAAATAACATCCCTTACCTCAAAATAACGGTACTTCTGATCGAAATATCGGATAGAAAGTCGAAGGAAACTTGTACCGAACAACAACTCTCAAAATATTAAAATACTCAAAAAGATACGCTCGATAATCTAGAGAGAAAGAAAACTTGTTTCTGGTGTGATTTTCAATTCTAACCTAAGCGTCTATTTATAGGAAAATGCTAGAACGCCATAGAAGACTAAATAATAAAATAATATTATTTTTATTTCTTTCTTCCATACATGCTAGGTTGAAAATCAAGGCCAGCCATCTTTGAACCAAATTGACAGCCCACATGTTGTGAAACAAAAGTGGGTCCCACCCATAATTTTAATAAAAATCATTTTATTTTCCGAAACTTCAACAATTCATAGAAAATAGCTCGTTTATCAGAAAAATACAAATTTTATGTCCATTCCATACGAAATCGAATTCTCTACAATTTTTTAGCTCTGAGTTTTTTAAAATTCCAAACAGAAAATATCCGAAATCCATAAACGGATGATTTTTAATACCTCCATTCCGATAAAATACTGATAAAACACCTCAACATTAATTCCATCATTTATAACCACATAAAATAAATAAATCCATTATTTATATCCACATCAAATAAATATTTCCTTATCATATAAATCAATAATTAATTATTCACAAATAATATTACGAATCACACTTATGATGACTCGGTAGCTCCCGGAAAGAGGGGCTTTCAATAAGGATTTCTCCTCACTGGTGCACAATTAGGTGACCAAACCTCTCATTGATAGAACTTTCTAGACATTACCAATAATGCTATCTAATAATATTATTTAAATAATATGAATTATTGATCCGATAATGAGAAATATCATGTGCAAAGGACAATTATCAAAACAACAATAATATAAAATATCAACGCAAAGAATTATTGAATTAATAAAATAAAATATTGAACGAAGAATTCATCGTAATAATTATTGAGTAGTGCCTTCTTATATGCGAATTAATAATTCAACAATACTGCGTAATACAGGTGTGTCTTGTCTTGTGCAACCGCATATACATCAGTATTTTAACCACCAGGTATTCCAACAGTGTTAACGATAACAATTATACCGTTATTTTCAAAACTCAACTTTGTCTTTTTCTTCATCCGACAGTTATTCCGTTATGGGGCCCTCAATTGACTACACAGTCGTACGGATATTCCCGACAAAAAGAATATTCCACGACCAAACGAATATTCCCCGACAAAAATGAATATTTTATAACCTTTGCTTATTTTGCAAAATTTTTACATTTTACCCATAACCAAAGTATTATATCAAATTAACTCATTTTTATTTCAAGATAATAAATAGAGATAATTTCAATTTTATTTATAATAAGTTGGGGTCTTACAACTAGATACCTCAAGTTTAACTCCAAAAATTTCCAAATTAGGGCAGGATCTTACACATGTTAATGTGAGCTTCCAGTTTAAATTTCATGGTCATCGGAGTTATAGAACTTCGGTTATAGCATTTTTCGTCAGAAAAATCTAAATATTGAAATGGTCATAACTTGCTCATTTTAAGTCAGAATGAGCTCATTTTTGGATAGGATGTTCTTTATACTATATGCTTTCATGTCCCAAAAGGCCGGAATTTTTTTCACAAATTAAGTGGCCGAAAATGCCCTTTTAAAATTCTGGACAGTAGCTTTTTCAAAATTTGCAGCTTTTGACTCCTTTGCTAAAATCAGTCCACACGAAAATCTATAACACCTTTTCCAGTGATTCCACTTGTATAAGTTATAAGACTCATAGATCTAACTCTAGAACTTGACCACACTCAAAAATTTGAAATATAATAGGAGATATGGTCAATTGAATTTCATGTTCCATTTTCACCAAAATTTGATTTTCAACCCTTTGTGATTTCTAAGAAACTTTCATGTTTTCACATAATAACCAACATAACTTATCATGACAATGACATAATAATTCAATAAAACAAGTTCAAGAATAAATTTTAAAGACTTATAAGTTAATTTATCCTGAACTGAATAATGTCCAAATTGTCAACATGATACTTCTTTATAGAGTAAAATTCAAGAATGCTTAGAAGAATATTTTTATGAAAAGATACTGGATGAAGCACAAATATCAAGGATATTCTACTAATTTAATTGAGTATAGAAGCCAAAACTTTAACCAACTGAGTATAAGAGAATATATGAAACTGTAAATGGATTTTCGCCCGCCATGCGGTAATCCACGTAGATAGATTATTTCCACAATTTAATAAGAAATGAATACGAAGGATCATTCACCATGCATGTGGTAATCCACATGTAGGCGTGTTATTCCAATGTAATAATAAAGAATGGAATAATGTAAGGATTCACCATGCATGCGATAGAGACCAAAACGAGATAGGTTATTCCCAATGTAATAATAAAGATTTAACCGGTCCCATGGCGTAAAATGCATGAGCAAGATATTCCAACGTAATAATAAAGATTTAAACCAAGTCCGGCGTAAAAACGCATGCAGACATGATATTCAACAATGTAATAAAAAGATTTTAACCAGTCCCCAGCAGAAACGCATGCATGTGATATATTCCAATGTAATAATAAAGAATGGATTATCAGAAGAATTTCACCATGTATGCGGTACTTCACATAAGCAGGTTATTCCAACATAATAATGAAGAATGGAATAACAAAAGCTCTCTTCATGAATACAAAAAAAATAATACCCCTTACCTCAAAAGAAGACTGGATACTGGAATAGTGAGGGAGCAGACTTCTCTTCTTCTTTCTCTCTATAATTTCTCTCTATAATAATGGCTCTAAAGATTTAGTGAATTGGTGAGAAATGAAGGAAGAATAAGCTTCTATTTATAGAAAAATATAGTTTCGATAATTTCACGTTTTGGGGCTCAAAAAATTACAGTACAATACCTCCAACTTTTCTTTCATTTTTAATTTAGTCCTGCAAGTATTATCAAACTTGCACCACCTCTCCTAATAGTAAATCATGTGAATCAATAGTTTAATCATGTGACTCAATAGTTTTAGACATGTAAAAATACAAATTACAGTATAGTACCTCCATCTATACCTCCATTTTTAATTTAGTCATGCAAGTATTATCAATCTTGCACCAACTCCCCTAATAGTACAAGAATGTGAATCAATAGTACATACATGTGATCAATAGTTATATAAGCATGTGAATTAGTAGCAATTAATTTGTAAAATCCCAAATTTTACGAATAAAGATTTAAATTTCTCGATTTTTTTTGAATATTATGGTGTGGATTTAATATAATGTTATAGTTGTGGGTAATATTTATAAATTTTGCAAAGTATGCAATTTGTTATATTATATTCGATTGGTCAGGGAATATTCTTTGTGTCGAGGAAAACGACAAAAATATTTTTATGAAAATAATGGCGGAAGTTTTACCGTTATCTTGCTGAACTACTCTTAGTAGTAAAAGTACAAAGAATACGTGTGGTTGCATAGTAGCACTGCGGTATTGATTATTGATGCTTACGTGAGAAGTCACTCGCTTTTTGTTCAATTATTATTATGTTAGATTCTTTGCGTAGTATCTCACGTTATTTGATTCAATTATTGTTGATTGTTATATATATATATATATATATATATATATATATATATATATATTTTGTTTTATTAGTATTATTAATGTAATAAAAGCGTAAAACTTTTTTATATAAAATGTAATACTTTTATAAAGTTATTCTATAAATAGAATATATTATATTCTATTATTATAGTATTTTTTGCATAGTAAAATCTTTTTATATAAAAATGTAATACTTTTATAAAGTTATTCTATAAATAGAATATATTATATTTTATTATGCATAGTGTTTCATAAGTGTTTTGCATAGTAAAATCTTTTTATATAAAACATAATACTTTTATAAAGTTATTCGTTTTATTAAATTATAAATAGAATATATTATATTTTATTTAAAAGATTTTGCTTTAAATCTGATCGTCCGATTAAAAGTAAATCAATACGGACCGCTTCATGAATTTGTTACTTATGCAATGCATTCTTCTATAAATAGAAGCTCATTCCTTCATTATTTTTTACTTAATTCACTTTGAAACTCTGTAGAAAAAACTATAGAGAGAAAGAAGAAAAATATTCTGCTACTTCATTACTTCTATATCCAGTTTCTTCAATAAGGTAAGAGATATTATTTGTTGTACCTGTAAGGGGTATTATTTCTTTCGTATTCATGAAGAGAACTTCAGTTATTCCATTATTTATTATTCTGTTGGAATAACTCAGTATACACCTGGCTTCACCCTATACTTGGTGAAATTTTTCATTATTCCATTCTTTATTATTCTGCTGGAATATCCTCGCTCAGACGCTTACGGGACTGGTTCCGCCTTTTTATTATTCTCATTGGAATATCCTGTCTGCATGCATTTTACGTTGAACTCGGTTCTCGTTATTTATTATTCTTTTGGAATAACTCCGCCATCTGTACCGCATGCACGGTGATTTCGTTGTTATTCCATTCTTTATTATTCAGTAGGAATATCCTCGCTTGGTCGTGATTACGCTTTGACCGGATTCAATTATTTATTGTTCATTGGAATAACTCGCCTTCATGCGCGGCAAGTACCATGCATGGTTATTTCTTTTGTTATTCCATTCTTTATTATACTCGGTTGGTTAAAGTTTTGACTTCTATACTCCATAAAATTAGTGGAATATCCTTGATATTTCAAGCTTCATCCAAAGATCTTTCATGGAAATATTCTTCTAAGCATTCTTAAATTTTACTCTACAAAGAAGTATCATGTTGACAATTTGGACGTTATTAGTTCCTGGATAAATTAATTCTTGAATTTGTTTTATTGAATTCTTATATCTTTGTCATCATCCTCATGTTTATATTTTGTTGAAAGTCATCTGTGACCTGTAGTGCATAGATGGACTCAGTATGATTATGACCAGGGATTATTCGGTATAATCATGACCGTAATGTTACAAATGATGTGGAAAAAGTCCTCATTGGCCCGTAGTGCAGTGATGGACAATTTTTGGTATGATTATGGCTATGGATTCTCTTCGGCCAAGGGAGCAAAGATGAATTATTTTATGGCATGATCATGACCATTGATGAAAACACGATTATCTTTGGCCCGTAGTGCATGGATAATTCGTGGTCGTGATACTAAATAATATCCTCGGCGAGAGTGCGAGGATGATTTGATGATGTGGATTATTTATTAAGTAGTCTCAAATGATAAAAGTGATGAAAAACTTTTAAATCATAAAAGATAGTAGATTTTATTCTCTACTTGACTCTTTTAATGGATTGTTTGTTCACACGCAGCTTAAACTTGATGTCTATTGTATTTTATCGCTTTAACATTGTTGAAGACTAATGATAATTTATTCTCGCATTATCTTAGTCATAATATTTCTTCTTTGGGCTAGTTGAGCTCACCCTTTCCTTCACTATTCTCTCGAAATGAGAATATAGCCGGGACGAGTCGGGAACGGATGATGCCACCCGGATGATAGTATTAGTAGTCCTCACTATTCTATTAAATAAAGTGACAATAAATGTAATGAGGACTTATTCTCGAGAGTGGATATTTTCTGTAAGACAATATTTATATTAAAACTCACAAATCTCTTATCAGTATATTAAAGATTGTATTTGTATTACGTATAATGTATCTGGCGACTCAAGATAGGTGATGTATACCTATTTTTGGGGCGTCACAACAGATATCAAAGTTTAGGATATGATCCTCAGCCGAGATGTGAGACAAGTTAACTAAGAGGGAGAGACGGGAATTCCTTCACCAAGATGACCTACCTAAGTTTATTTGGTATTTAATTGGTTGGTCGAGTATAGGGATAATATGTGATATGTTAATTAACCCTTATTTTGTGGCATTATTTAAAAATGACATCCGAGAATGTTGAGAATAACAATGGAGCCAGAGACCGCTTGAGTCTCCACATATCAATAATCGAGGATAATGTGCATCGTGAGGCGATAATCCTCCTCCGTAAACAACAACACACCGACCAAATGATGAATGATGGAATGTTCGGAGGCTTTATGCAATTCATGAAACAACAAAAGAGAGACTCATGTTCAAAATATAGGTGGAAATAATGGCAACCCACGGTTTCGGTCACCGCTAAGCGCTTCAAGGAGCTGGGACCACCGGAGTTTTTGGGAAAGCCGAAAACCACTTAAGGCGAGACATGGTTAAAGCGCATCACCAAGATATTTGATGTCTTGGGATGCTCAGAGGAGCAAAAGGTTCCATTTTCCACCTTTATGTTGCGTGAAGAGGCAGATTACTTGTGGGAATCTGTAAAACGTACCCAGACTGACGCACTCAAGATGTCTTGGGAGAAGTTCCAAGAGCTGTTCAACGACAAGTACTTTTCTGAAAGTATTCGTCACATGAAGGAGGTGGAGTTCATCAAGCTGGAACAAAACAATATGACCGTGTCGCAGTACGAGGCTAAGTTTATCGAGTTGTCTCGGTTTGCATCCCATTTGGTCGATAATGAGGAGCGAATGACGTGAATGTTTCTAAGAGGTTTGAAACCCAATATACGTCAATACCTCATTTCTCACAAACTTTGTTTATATTCAGATGTTGTGAATATGGCTCAGTTATTGGAGCGCGATAATGAGTCAGCACAACCAAAAGGTAACGACCAACAACACGATAATAATCGTATCGGTGGCAACGGTCATCGGAACAATGATAACCATCGTGGGGGAAATTATCATGCCATGAATGGTAACCACTTCAGTGGTAATCATGGCCAAGATAATAGAAGTGAAAATTTTAAGAAGAGAAGGTTCAATAATGATGGAAAGATAGCAGCAGCACCAGCACCCGTTTCAAAGGAAGAAGAACGACCACCGGTCGTATGTTTCAAATGCGGACAGGAGGGACACATCCGTCCAAATTGTACTCAATAATCCAAAGCGTGTTTTAATTGTGGAAGAGAAGGTCACCTAGCTCGATTTTGTCGTATGGTGAAGTCAAGTCCAGCTGGGATGGTGATGCCAAAGGATGTCCCAGACATGTCAAAGCCGGTAGTTTAAGTGAGAGGGTTTGTCGAAGAACCCGAACGAAGTTGTCACGGGTAAGTTAATCATAAACGCTTACGAAGTCTATACCTTATTAGATACCGGTTCTACCCATTCTTTTATCTCTCTTGCTTGCGTTCAACTTTTAAATTTGACTCTAGAGAAGTTAGACTTTGACTTATTGGTTGAAACTTTGTTAGTAGAAACCTTCGTTACCTCCACTGTTTATAAATCTTGTTGATTCAAATCGACACTTTCACGTTACCTGTCGACTGTATCTCTATGAAAATACTCGCCTTTGATTTGATTTTAGAAATCGATTAGTTAGTTCTCATCATGCTTTTTGTAAGGTTGTTAGTTTTCATATTCCTAACCAACCTGTTATGCGAATTCAAGCAACCAAACCACTAAATTCAATCATTATCATATCAAGCCATAAGTAAAGAGCCCGATCCTTTCGTTGTTGACTTCGTGTGAAATGAATGCAAAGCCGCACTTTCTTCAGTAGGCGACATCGTGAATGAAGATGGCAAGTTGATAGGTATCAATGTGACGTACTATCCAAGTCTTGGACAATTTTGAATGATATTTCTATCGTTAATAAATTTCCTGACGTATTCATGAAGACTTCCTAGCCTACCCCTAGAGCGTGAATCGAATTTTGTATTGACCCCAGTACAAAAACCCATTCCTTAAACCCTCAAATATTTCTTTACTTAAAACGAACGTATCATGCGCCAAAGAAGTTGGCTCGAGCTGTTGAAGATTACGATCGTACCATTCAATATCATCGTGGAAGAGCGAATGTGGTAGCTGACGTGTTGAGTAGAAGATCGTATGCGTTTACGAGTGCGATGTTGTTAACACAAAGACTCATTTCATATAACCTACAAGTGATGAAGATAGAGTTAAAGACTCTAAGGACCCACGTGGTGACATCAAATATACGAGTATAATCGACTTTAATCGATAAAGTTAAAAGTCGTTCAAGCTACACACCCGGAGCTTATGAATGAAGAAGGTTCAAGAGGGCGTTATTCTAGAAGCAAGAATCGACGAAGTGAGGAAATCTCAACCCTCGATTTAATTGGCCCATTTAAAATCCTCGATCAAGTAGGAACTGTGGCTTATAGACTCGTTTTACCGCCAAGTATGTCGCGTGTTCATAACGTTTTTTACATATCGATGTTACGTAAATATGTGGACGACCAAACCAACCACATTATTGATTTAGAACCCACGAGATAATGGATAATTTCAATGTATAAAGATGTACTGTTAAAATCTGGAATGTATTCAACACTCAAAGGTTATACCTCAAGAGTTAGAATCGGACGAAGTGTCCTCATCTGTTCGGCATACCAGGTATGTACATAAATTTCAAGGGCAAAATTTCTTAAGGAGGGGAGATTGTAAAATTCCAAATTTTATGAATAAAGATTTAAATTTCTCGAATTTTTTTTTGAATATTATGGTGTGGATTTAATATAATGTTATAGTTGTGGGTAATATTTATAAATTTTGCAAAGTATGCAAGTTGTTATATTATATTCGATTGGTCGGGGAATATTCTTTGTGTCGAGGAATATTCATACGACGGCACAATCATTGGTGGACCCCACAACGAAATTATTCTCGGATTGAGAAAACGACAAAAATATTTTTATGAAAATAACGGAAGAAGTTTTACCGTTAATACTGTTGAACTACTCGGTAGTAAAAATACAGTGATACGTGTGGTTGTATAGTAGCACACGGTATTAATTATTGATGCTTACGTGAGAAGTCACTCAGTTTTGTTCAATTATTGCTACAGTAGTTGCTGCATAGTATCTCGCGTTATTTGATTCAATTATTGTTGATTGTTATATATATATATATATATTATATATATATTAGTTTTGTTTTATTAGTATTATTAATGTAATAAAACAATTTTTTTTTTTATAAAAAGAATACTTTTATAAAGTTATTCTATAAATAGAATATATTATATTCTATTATGCATAGTATTTTGCATAGTAAAATCTTTTTATATAAAATGTATACTTTTATAAAGTTATTCTATAAATAGAATATATTATATTTTATTATGCATAGTGTTTCATAGTGTTTTGCATAGTAAAATCTTTTTATATAAAACATAATACTTTTATAAAGTTATTCGTTTTATTAGATTATAAATAGAATATATTATATTTTATTTAAAAGATTTTGCTTTAAATCTGGACCGTCCGATTAAAAGTAAATTAATCTGGACCGTTTATGAATTAGTTACTACACAGTCCATTCTTCTATAAATAGAAGCTCATTCCTTCATTATTTCTTACGAATTCACTGAAACTCTAGAGAGAGAAACTATAGAGAGAAAGAAAAAAAGTATTCTCTACTACTTCACTACTTCTATATCCGCTTCTTATATAAGGTAAGGGATATTATTTGTTGTACTGTAAAATTATTATTTCTTTTCGTATTCATGAAGAGAACTTCATTATTCCATTATTTATTATTCATTGGAATAACTTTTGTACACAGTCTACCTTATACTTGGTGAAATTCTTCCATTATTCCATTCTTTATTATTCATTGGAATATCACATCAGTACTTTTTACTGCCGGACTGGTTCCGCTCTTTATTATTCTCGTTGGAATATCCTATCTGTACATTTTACGTAAACTCGGTTACATTATTTATTATTATTGTAAGACCCCAAATTTTATGAAATAAAAGTATTTAATTTTTCTTATAATTGTTATTCAAGTAAATGGTTAAATTGATAAAAGTTAAAGTTAAGGGTGATATATGAAAATTTTTCAAAATACGCAAGTGGTTATAAAATATTCATTTTTTGTTGGAAATATTCGTTTGGTCATGGAATATTCTTTGTTGTCGGGAATATTAAATGCGATACGTATGAACCATTTGTGGATCCCATAATGAAATAACTGTCGGGATGAAGAAAATGACAAGTTTGAGTTTTTATAAATAATCGTTAATTATTAAACACTTTGTTGGAATACCCAATTGATTAAAATACGATGTAATACGCGTGGGTTGCATAAAGAGCACACGGTATTGCATATATTTTTTAAATTATTGATTCTTACGTGAAGAAGGCACTACTCAATAATTTTATAGTAATTATTGTTCAATATTTTATTTTATTGATTCAATAATTGTTGCGTTGATATTTTATATTATTGTTGTTTCAATAATTATCATTTGCACGATTTTCCATTATCGGATCAATAATTCATATTATTTGAATAATATTATTAGATAATATTATTGACAATGTCTAGAAAGTTACATCGAGGAGAGGTTTGGTCACCTAATTGCGCGCCGATGAGAGAAATCCTTATCGAAAGCCCCTCTTTCCTGAGGAACCACACAGTTTGTCATAATTGTGATTACGTAATATTATTTGTGAATAATTATTTATTGATTTATATGATAAGGAAATATTTATTTGATGTGGATATAAATGATGAATTTATTTATGTGGTTATAAATGAAGGAATTAATATTGAGGTATTTTATCAGTATTTTGTCGGATTGGAGGTATTAAAAAGTTAAATCAGTGTTCTTAAATCTCTATTGCGTGAGTTATAATTTTAATCCGACCGTTGGATCGTTGTGATTTTTGGATATGTTATACATATATAAGTTGAGTATATGTCCACAAATTTTGAACCGTTAAAAATTAACGTATGATTTGTTATGAATTTTATGAGGTATTGAAAATCATCCGTTTGTGGATTTCGGATATTTTTGGTTTGAAATTTGAAAAAAATTTCTTCTGTAAAGTTGTAGAGAATTCAATTTTGTGTGGAATGGATATAAAATTCGTATTTTTCTGATAAACAGGCTATTTTCTATGAATTACTGAAGTTTTGAAAAATAAAATAATTTTTATTAAAATTGGGTGGGACTTACTTTTTGGTTGGTGTTGAATGCATGTGCTGAATTGAGATTCAAGTGTGGTGGGCTGGTCTTAAATGGCTGGTGCGTAGGAAATGAGAAATAATTAATATATTATTTTATTAATTTAGTCTCCTTTGACGTTCTAGCATTTTTCTATAAATAGGTGCTTATGTTAGAATTGAAAATTACACCAGAAACAGGTTTTCTTTCTCTCTATATTATCGAGCGTATTTTTATGAGTATTTAGATACTTTGAGAGTTGCTATTCAGTGGAACTTTTCTTTGACTTTACATCCGATATTCCGGTCAGAAGTACTGCTCTTTTGAGGTATGGGATTTTTAAGGGTTATTATGTTTTTCAGTTTTGTTCTTTTTTTGGACCTTCAAAAATTCTGGAAAAATTTGAAATGATAATTTGATGAGGTTTCATGACTGTGTCCAAAAATGGCGATTTTTGAATGTATAGATTAGGAGTTATGGATTTTATGAGGAAAGACTATTTTAAAAGTAAACCCTTATAACTCCTTGTGGTTAACTCCAAAATTGGTGAAATATTTATTGGGAGTACATATATATAACATAAGTATACTCTGTAAATTTCGGAATTTTTGGACAAACGTACAATTTATGATAAATGTCTAAATATTCGCGATTTTGGCCCATATGAAAAATAGTAAATGAATTTTAAAAATTTTGAGAAAAATATATATTCAATATGGGACTATATTCTCGCTAAATCCCAAAAAAAAATATTTTTGAACTGATTTGGTATTTTTTTCATAAAAATGGACTAGTTATGAGTAAATGAATTAAATATGTTATGTGAAGTAACAAAATTGAAAAATAAGATTTTATGGCTTGAGAATCCTATATATGGTATATCTGATTTTTTGATGAGGTTTTGGTTATTGGTGATGAAATCTTATGAGTTTGGCATTTTAGGATGATTAAATGCATTATTTAATAAAGTGTAAACAATTAAAATAAATTGTTTATAAGTTTAAGAAATGTTATTCTTTCAATATCATTATACCGAAATATTGGTATGGATTTTATTGTGGAATTTTACCTTTTTCATATCGGGGTTACTATTCATGAATTAATATTCACGGGGTACTATTCACGACAAAATTGGTTTCTTTTTTCTGACCAAATTATCGTTAATTTATGAATCTTACTCTTGAAATTAAATCCATGTTTTGATCATATTTTTTTTATTATCATATATAATATTTTTATAACCCTGGTGAAGAAATTTCTCTTTGACTTGAGTGTAAAGATGGGTATATTATTGGTATGCTCGTGACTATGGGTTCTCTTTGGCCAGTAGTACAAAAATGAATTGTTGACTGGTATGATCATGACCATTGAATTTATAATCGAATATTTTTAGCTTAAGTGCAAATGTGAATTGATCAACATGGTTATAATTATTGTTTATATAAATTCTGAAATGATTATATATTTCTTTGAGATATTAATATCTTTGGCCCGTAGTGCAAAGATGACATGTTGTTGAATATCTTTGGCCTGTAGTGCAAAGATGAATTGTTGATGAATATCTTTGGTCCATAGTGCAAAGATGACATGTTGTTGAATATCTTTGGCATGTAGTCCAAAGATGACCTGTTGCTGAATATCTTTGGCCTGTAGTGCAAAGATGAACTGTTAATGAATATCTTTGGCCCGTAGTGCAAATATGAACTTATTAGTATGATTATGAACAGGAACTGTGATTTGGTATAACCATGATCTTTGATGTTTCAGGTAAAGACAGGTGATGTAAATTATCTTCGTCCTGGATGAGAAAAGGACTTTGAAACCACAAATATGATTATGAGTTATTCATATGATTGTGGACATGAACTGTTGATTGATGTTACAGGGATAAAACATTGTTGGTGGACTTTTAACATAGAGAAGATAATAGACATTATGATCTATTTGACTCTTTTAATGGATTGTTCGTTCCGCTGCAACTATGGTTGAAAAGTTTTATCATCTACCATATGTTCTAAATCTCTGATTTATTACTATTGAAGGATATTGATAATTTAATTATCTTTAGTCATGATATTCTTTACTGAGCTAGTTGTGCTCACCCTTTTGCTTCACAATTCTTTTCAGGTAATAAGAGTGTAGCGGGGTCAAGCGGGGATAACAGGGGAGTAGTGTGGTGGTCCGAGACTGTCAAAGTTTCTCAACACATTATAAAATGGCATGACATACAATATATAATTGTATTGAGGACCTAAGATGTATGTGTCGTATATTATACATCACTTAATAATTGATTTTGGTGAACAACAATAGGGTGAGGTGAACCCAACTTTGGAAGGGTGTTTTGCCACTATTATACAAGATGTCTAATGACATACAACCTCGTGTTATCATAAGATAGGGTTGTGCACATCCACTTGCTGAGTATATCTACGAGCACTACCTATATGATCTTGGAGTTTGGTTGAAACATAACGTTCAATTGCAGACGGTGGAGATAGTTATATGTCAAGAGAAGACTCACCATTGGAAGGAACATGATAGTAATCTTCTTGTTTTTCTTTGGGGTCTATTAGATCATCCAAGGATAATTCTCTGGACATATGATATCTATCATAACTTAGATTCATGGTCTCCTATGTACGAAGGTTTCCTTGAACACTTCCCAAAGATTTTAATTTCTAAAACAGTTATTGACTGTTCCTTTATATAATGTGCCATTATGACGTGATATCAAAGGTTGGGACATGAGTCACAATTGGTATTAAAGTCACAGTATATGTGTTGTTGTATTTTGCACGACAATGGTAGTAATAAAGTTGTAGTTGTTTTTTGTACCATGTATTTGGCGACTCAGAATAGGTTGGATGGATTGGACCTATTTTGGGGGCGTCACAGTTGGTATCAGAGCTTAGGGATATGATCTCTAGCGGAGATCCGAGATTAGAACTAGGAAGGGAGAGACGAGTAATATCCTTCAGTAGTGTGTGTCTACCTAAGTGAAATTTTCTTACTTAAGTTGACAAATTGTGATATGTCAATTAACCTTTATTTTGAAGTTGTATTCTAGAATGATATCTGAAATACAGGAGATGAGCAATGGAGAAATCATGATGACAAGGAAGATGGAATCTGAAATGAAAGCAAGGTATTCTCAACTCTTTGAAATACCAGGTACGTAAATTTCGGGGACGAAATTTCATAAGGAGGGGAGATTGTAAGACCCCGAATTTTATGAAATAAAAGTATTTAATTTTTCTTATAATTGTTATTCAGTAAATAGTTAAATTGATAAAAAGTTAAAGTTAAGAGTGATATATGAAAATTTTCAAAATACGCAAGTGGTTATAAAATATTCATTTCTGTCGGAGAATATTCGTTTCGTCGTGGAATATTCTTGTTGTCGGGGAATAATCGTACGACGGCGTAGCCATTTGTGGGCCCTATAACAGAATAACTGTCGGATGAAGAAAACGACAAGTTTGAGTTTTTATAAATAACGACGAATTTGTTATCGTTAACACTGTTGGAATACCCGGTGGTTAAAATACAGAAATATGCGTGGGTTGCATAAGAAGCACACCACGTATTGCATGATATATTTTTTTGAATTATTGATTCTTACGTGAAAGGCACTACTCAATAATTGTTACAGTAATTCTTTGTTCAATATTTTATTTTATTGATTCAATAATTGTTGCGTTGATATTTTATATTATTGTTATTTCATTAATTGTCACTGCATAGTATTTCTCATTATCAGATCAATAATTCATATTATTTGAATAATATTATTAAATAGTATTATTGGAAATGTCTAGAAAGTACTGTCAATGAGAGGTTTGGTCACCTAATTGCGCGCCAGTTAGGAAAAATCCTTATTGGAAAGCTCCCTCTTTCCTGAGAACCACCTGGTTGTCATAATTGTGATTCTTTAATATTATTTGTGAATAATTATTTATTGATTTATATGATAAGAAAATATTTATTTGATGTGGATATAAATGATGAATTTATTTATGTGGTTATAAATGAAGGAATTAATATTGAGGTGTTTTATCAGTATTTTGTCGGATTGAAAGTATTAAAAAGTTAAATCAGTGTTCTTAAATCTCTATTGCGTGAGTTATAATTTTAATCCGACCGTTGGATCGTTGTGATTTTTGGATATGTTATACATATATAAGTTGAGTATATTTCCACAAATTTTGAACCATTAAAAATTAACGTATGATTTGTTATGAATTTTATGAGGTATTGAAAATCATCCGTTTGTGGAATACGGATATTTTCGGTTTGAAATTTGGAAAAACTTTCTTCTGTAAAGTTGTAGAGAATTCGATTTTGTGCGAAATGGACATAAAATCCGTATTTTTCTGATAAACTGACTATTTTCTATGAATTACTGAAGTTTCAGAAAATAAAATAATTTTTATTAAAATTGGGTGGGACCCACTTTTGGTTGGTGTTGAATGCATGTGCTGAATTGAGATTCAAGTGTGGTGGGCTGGTCTTAAATGGCTGGTGCGTAGGAAATGAGAAATAATTAATATATTGTTTTATTAATTTAGTCTCCTTTGGCGTTCTAGCATTTTTTTATAAATAGGTGCTTGTGTTAGAATTGAAAATCACACCAGAAACAAATTTTCTTTCTCTCTATATTATCGAGCGTATTTTTATGAGTATTTAGATACTTTGAGAGTTGCTATTCAGTGGAAGTTTCCTTCGGCTTTACATCCGATATTCCTAATTAAAATATCGCTCTTTTTGAGGTAAGGGATTTTTAAGGGTTATTATGTTTTTCAGTTTCGTACTTTTTCCGGACCTTCAAAAATTCTAGAAAAATTGGAAATGATAATATGATGAGGTTTCATGATTGTGTCCAAAAATGACAATTTTTGAATGTATAGATTAGGAGTTATGGATTTTATGAGAAAAGACTATTTTAAAAGTAAACCATTATAACTCCTTGTGGTTAACTCCAAAATTGGTAAAATTTTTATTGGGAGTACATATATATAACATAAGTATACTCTGTAAATTTCGAAATTTTTGGACAAACATACAATTTATGATAAATGTCTAAATATTCGACAGTTTTGGCCATGTGAAAAATAGTAAATGAATTTTAAAAATTTCGAGAAAAATATATGTTCAATATGAGACTATATTATGCTAAATCCCAGAAAAGAAATATTTTTGGAACTGATTTGGTATTTTTCATAAAAATAGACTAGTTATGAGTAAATGAATTAAATATGTTATGTGAAGTAACAAAATTGGAAAATAGGATTTTATGGCTTGGGAATCCTATATATGGTATATGCAGATTTTTGATGAGGTTGTTGGTTATTGGTGATAAAATCTTATGAGTTTGGCATTTTAGGGTGGTTAAATGCATTATTTATTAAAGTGTAAACAATTAAAATAAATTGTTTATAAGTTTAAGAAATGTTATTCTTTCAATATCATTATACCGAAATATTGGTATGAATTTTATTGTGGAATTTTTACCTTTTTCATATCGGGGTTACTATTCATGAGTTATTATTCACGAGTTACTATTCACGGGATACTATTCACGATAAAATTGGTTTCTTTTTTCTGACCAAATTATCGTTAATTTATGAATCTTACTCTTGAAATTAAATCCATGTTTTGATCATATTATTTTTATTATCATATATAACATTTTTATAACCCTGGTGAAGAAATTTCTCTTTGACTTGAGTGTAAAGATGGGTATATTATTGGTATGCTCGGGACTATGGGTTCTCTTTGACCAGTAGTGCAAAGATGAATTGTTGACTGTTATGATCATGACCATTGAATTTACAATTGAATATTTTTAGCTTAAGTGCAAAGGTGAATTGATCAACATGGTTATAATTATTGTTTATATAAATTCTGAAATGATTATATATTTCTTTGAGATATTAATATCTTTGGCCCATAGTGCTAAGATGACATGTTGTTGAATATCTTTGGCTTGTAGTGCAAAGATGAATTGTTGATGAATATCTTTGGTCCGTAGTGCAAAGATGACATTTTGTTAAATATCTTTGGCATGTAGTGCAAAGATGACCTGTTGCTGAATATCTTTGGCCTGTAGTGCAAAGATGAACTATTAATGAATATCTTTGGCCCATAGTGCAATGATGAACTTATTAGTATAATTATGAACAGGAACTGTGATTTGGTATAACTATGATCTTTGATGTTTCAGGTAAAGACAGGTGATGTAAATTATCTTCGTCCTGAATGAGAAAAGGACTTTGAAACCACAAATATGATTATGAGTTATTCATATGATTATGGATAGGAACTGTTGATTGATGTTACAGGGATAAAACATTGTTGGTGGACTTTTAACATAGAGAAGATAATAGACATTATGGTCTATTTGACTCTTTTAATGGATTGCTCGTTCCGCTGCAACTATGGTTGAAAAGTTTTATCATCTACCATATGTTCTAAATCTCTAATTTATTACGATTGAAGGCTATTGATAATTTAATTATCTTTAGTCATGATATTCTTTACTGAGCTAGTTCCGCTCACTCTTTTGCTTCACAATTCTTTTCAAGTAATAGGAGTGTAATGGGGTCGAATTCGAGGGGGATAACGAGGAGTAGTGTGGTGGTCCAAGACACAAAAAGTTCTCTCACATTATAAAACGGCATGACATACAATATATAATTGTATTGAGGACCTAAGATGTATGTGTCGTATATTATACGTCACTTAATAATTGATTTTGGTAAACAACAATAGGGTGAGGTGAACCCAACTTTGGAATGGTGTTTTGCCACTATCATACAAGATGTATAATGACATACAACCTCGTGTTATCATAAGATAGGGTTGTGCACATCCACTTGCTGAGTATATCTACGAGCACTACCTATATGATCTTGGAGTTTGGTTGAAACATAATGTTCAATTGCAGACGGTGGAGATAGTTATATGTCAAGAGAAGACTCACCATTGGAAGGAACATGATAGTAATCTTCTCATTTTTCTTTGGGGTCTATTGGATCAACCAAGGATAATTCTCTGGACATATGATATCTATCATAACTTAGATTCATGGCCTCATATGTACGAAGGTTTCCTTGAACACTTCCCAAAGATTTTAATTTCTAAAACTGTTATTGACTGTTCCTTTATATAAGGTGTCCTTATGACGTGCTATCAAAGGTTGGGACATGAGTCATAATTGGTATTAAAGTCATAGTATATGTGTTGTTGTATTTTGCACGACAATGGTAGTAATAAAGTTGTAGTTGTTTTCTGTACCATGTATTTGGCGACACAGAATGGGTGTTGTATACCTATTTTGGGGGCGTCACAATTGTCATCATCCTTATGTTTATATTTTGTTGAAATTCATCTGTGGCCTGTAGTGAATAGATGGACTCGGTATGATTATGGCCATGGATTATTCGGTATAATCATGACCGTAATGTTACAAATGATGTGGAAAAAGTCCTCATTGGCCCGTAGTGCATTGATGGACAGTTTTTGGTATGATTATGGCTATGGATTCTCTTCGGCCAAGGGAGCAAAGATGAATTATTTTATGGTATGATCAGGACCGTTGATGAAAACACGATTATCTTTGGCCCGTAGTGCATGGATAATTCGTGGTCATGATACTAAATAATATCATTGGCCTGTAGTGCAGGGATGATTTGATGATGTGGATTATTTATTAAAATTTGAGTCTCAAATGATAAAAGTGATGTAAAACTTTTTAAATCATAAAAGATAGTAGATTTTATTCTCTACTTGACTCCTTTAATGGATTAGTTGTTCCGCTGCAGTTAAACTTGATGTCTATTGTATTTTATCAGTTTTACATTATTGAAGACTAATGATAATTTATTCTGCATTATCTTAGTCATAATATTTCTTACTGGGCTAGTTGAGCTCACCCTTTCCTTCACTGTTCTCTTCAGGAAATGAGAATATAGCTGGGACGAGTCGGGGAATGGATTGACAGTCCAGATGATAGTATTAGTAGTCCTCACTATTCTGTTAAATAGTGTGACAATAAATGTAATGATGACTTATTCTGAGAGTGGATATTGTCTAGAAAACAGTATTTGTATTAAAACTCACAGCTCTCTTGTTGTATATTAAAGATTGTATTTGTATTCTGTACCATGTATCTGGCGACTCAAGATGGGTGATGTATACCTATTTTTGGGGGCGTCAAATAATTGCTCATTTATCCGATAAATTACTCAATTTATCAATATAAACCCCAGACATCAATTATCATCGGAATAGATGTCGATTTCAACTAACATCAATAATCCCAACACAATGGAATTATCAAATTCATCTTTAATCAACACGAACTTATTCATCATTAATATTATAACTCACAATATTTAACAACCAAATTCGCTCCTGTGAAAGAGGGGATTTCAATAAGAATTTCTCCCTATCGGCGCCGCAATTAGGTGACCAAACCTCTCATTGACAGAACTTCTAGACATTGTAAATATTGCAATTTAATAATATGAATAACTTTGTCGTCTCAATTATTGATTTAATAATATATCATATAACGCAGATGATATTGTGACAATAATCGAATCAATAATATGAGAGATATAATGCAAAGAATTACTTGTAAAAATAATTGAGTATAATCGAGTGACTTATCACGTAAGCATCGATAACCAATCACCGTGTGCTATTATGTAACCACAGCATATCGTACTTTTACTATTGAGTAGTTCAACAGTTTTTAACGGTAAAACTTTAGCCGTTATTTTCATAAAAATAATTACGCCGTTTTATTACTACTTATTATACTTCCGTTAGGGTTCACTAATGATTGTCTTGGTCGTGATATTCCCGAACAAAAAAGAATATTTTCCGACCAAACGAATATTTTATAACAACTTGCATACTTTGAAAAATTTATAAATACTACCCACAACTATAACATTATATCAAATCCATACCATAATATTAAAAAAAATATATTTCGAGAAATTTAAATCTTTATTCATAAAATTTGGGGTCTCACAAACCATTTTTAATATGCAAAACCATATTAACCATTTTAAGATGTTTTGACTTTTAAACAGAACTTTTGAAAAATAAAATTGTGACCGTCACAATTAAATAGTGGCAATGCATCAACCAAATTTTAATATCAATCTCCTTAAAAATTGGAAAATCAAACTTAGGGTTCACAATTTTAGGATGATTATTTGCCCAATTAGAGAGTGATTAGTATTTCTATCTCTACAAGCCTTAACAATCCTAGGAGAATCATGGGTTATCAAAAGAAGTAGATGGTCCCTTACCTTTTACGATCTTTGAAATTCCAACATCATCATTTATATGGTAATGGCCAAATTTGTCACCAATTTCCTCCACTGTTTTTCTGTTCTGCAAATGGTAGTGGCGGCTGTAGTATCTATGTTGCGAAGACCCTCCTCGATCGAGGGTGTGAGACCCCAGATTTTATCAATAAAGATTTAAATTTTGTTGAAATAATTTTTTAATATTATGGTGTGAATTTAAGATAATATTATAGTTGTGGGTAGTATTTATAAATTTTGCAAAGTATGCAAGTGGTTATATTATATTCGATTGGTCGGGGAATATTCGGTTTAGCGAGGAATATTCGCATAACTACTCAATCATCAGGACCCTAATGTAATTCATTATCATTTCTGATCGAGAAAACGACAAAAAAATATTTTATCAAAATAACAAATGAAGTTTTACCGTGGTTACCGCTGAACTACTTCTCCGTAGTAAAAGTACAAAGAATATGTGTTGCAGCATAAGAAAGACACCTGTATTGATTATCGATGCTTTATGTGAGAAGTCACTCGGTTTGATTCCATTATTGTCGATTAATAATATGAATTATTATAATGATAATGACGTTTTGTTTTATTCAGTATTATTAACGTAATAAAAGCGAAACATCTTTTTATATAAAATAGAATACTTTATTAAAGTTATTCTATAAATAGAATATATTATATTTTATTATGCATAGTGTTGCATAGTGTTTTGCATAGTATTGCATAGTGTTTGCATAGTAAAATGTTTTTATATAAATAGAATATATTATATTTTATTTAAAATATTTTTCTTTAAGTATGGACCGTCAGATTAAAGTAAATCAATCTGGACCGTTCATGGATTAGTTACTATGCATTCCATTTTCCTATAAATAGAAGCTCATTCCTTCATTATTTTCTTACGAATTCATTGAAACTCTAGAGAGAGAAATTATAGAGAGAAGCTATAGAGAGAAAATTATAGAAAGAAGAAGAGTATTCTGCTACTTCACTACTTATATTCGGTTCTTTTACTAGTGAGGGGTGTTATTCTTTCTTCTTGAAGAGAACTTCATTATTCCATTCATTATTATTCTGTTGGAATAACTTTAAAAGTGGCATACCCTATACATAACTTTTGTGATACGCCAGATACCCTATACTTGGTGAAATCCTTATGTTATTCCATTGCTTATTATTCATTGGAATAACTCAGTGTACGCGGATTTACCCTATACTTGGTGACATTCTTCTATTATTCTCATTGGAACATCCTCATGCATGTGTTTTACACCGGACCGGTTCCGCTTTTATTATTCTCGTTGGAACATCCCATCATGTGTTTTTTTGCCGGACCGGTTCCGCCTCTTTATCATTCTGTTGGAATATCCTATCGTGTTTTTACACCTGGATCCGGTTCCATCTTTATTATTCTCATTGGAACATCCCGCTTTGGTGTGAATTTCACCCGACTTCGTTCCGTTATTATTATTCTGTTGGAATAACTCCGCTTATGCTAAGCACCGCGCATGCACGGTGATTTCTTTTGTTATTCCATTCTTTATTATACCCAAATGGTTAAAACTTTGACTTATACTCCATGAAATTAGTAGAATATCCTTGATATTTGCGTTTCATCCAAATATCTTTTCATGGAAATATTCTTCCGATCATTCTTGAATTTTACTCTACGAACAAAGATTATCATGTTGACAATTTGACGTTAATAATTCATGGATTAAATAATTCTTGAACTTGTTTTATTGAATTATTATGTCATTGTCATCATCCTCATGTTATATTATGTTATCTTTGGCTTACGTGCGTAGATGATGAACTTAGTATGATTATGACCGGGGATCATTCGGTATAATCATGACTTGATATAAATGATGTGACAAAAGTCCTCGAAAGGGCTCAGTAATGCGATGATGGATAGTTTTTGATATGATTATGACCGGGGGTGATTCGGTATAGTCATGACCATTGATAATTTGATGAAAATCCTTGGACCGTGGTACGTGGATGATTAGATGTGGTGGTTTATTTATTAAGTCGAGTCTCAAATGATAAAAATTGATGAAAACCTTTTAAAACCTAAAAGATAGTAGACTTTATTCTCTACTTGACTCTTTTAATGGATTGCTTATTCCGCCGCAGCTAAAACCGGTTTGTCTATTGTATTTTATCGCTTTAACATCTTTGAAGGCTAATGATAATTTATTCGCATTATCTTAGTCATAATATTTCTTCTTGGGCTAGTTGAGCTCACCTTTCTTTCACTTTTTTCTCTTGAAATGAGAACATAGCCGGGACGAGTCGGGAACGAAGTAATGGTCCGAGGATAGCATTAGTAGTCCTCACTATTCGCGAAATAGTGTGATAATAGTTGTAATGAGGACTCCTTTTGAGTTTGTATAATATCTAGTAGACAATATTTGTATTCAAACTCACGCTTATGTCGTATTGTGTACACGACAGTTAGGTTAGTAAGTTGTATTTGAATTTATGTACCATGTAAGTGACGACCCAAGATGGGTGACGTATACCTAATTTTGGGGGCGTTACAGAGGGTTTCTTTGGATCTAGTTCTGGCAGCCATGGAAGGTGACTATCGACCGAAGTGTGACACTGATACCTCTTTTTATGAATTGAAAGAGAATTCAATCCAAAACAAATGAAAATGAAGTTACAGAAGAATGAAAAATTAATAGCAAAAAATAGAAGAATAGAAATGGACTCGGAATTGTATTGTAAGAGAAAGATTACAAGCTTAGAAGAAAGAGAAATCATATACAGCTTGGCATCCTTTCCCTCTCTAATTCCAGCTGTAACTAACACTAACTAACTTTCCCGCCCAACAAAACTAATTACTAGACAGCTGCTAACTAAGGGGGTGTTGGATAAAACTGAGTGAAATAGTTGTGAATTTTTAAATAATCTTAATGACCTGAATGAAGTACGATTTTGAATACCGAATGAAAAAAGTGGTTTGATAATTGACATGTCTCAAAAATTTGAATGATAGATTTTTATTATTTTACCCATTTGAAAAAATTTAAAATTAATGTAAATTTATTTAATATTACTTAATATAATAGTTAATATTAAAAAAAATTAAATATAAAATACTTCATCCATCAGTCATTCCGCCAAAAAATTACACTTGGCCATTCAGCCCAAAAATCTGATCGACTCAGCCATTCAGACGATTTTTATTCAAAACAAACACACTGAATGACTAACCGATTCAGCCATTCAACTTTAAACAAATAATCCTGACTAAAACAACTGACACCATTCCCTCCAACAGCTAGCTCTAAATTCTCAATGCATAACATCTTGTTTATGATCTTATTTTTCTTTCCCTCATCACCATTCTTGTTAAAGATCTTATTTTTCTTTCCCTTATCCACTAATGTATGCTTTTGGGGATTACTATGCATCATTATTAAATGTTAAGAATTTATAAGTGGTTGGAGTTTTATATCAAAAATATATTAATAAAAAAAAAAGTGATAGACTAACATACAGGCTACTTGAACTCCCCTAAACTCAGGCTACTTGAAGAACTCAATGCACTTCTATATAAATAATGATTGCTCCTCACTCCTTAGTGATAACATCTCACATTCTTTTAACGCCCGTCCCATATTTCTTGGGACAATTTGGACAATCAATCTCTTAAAGCTTTTTCCTTTAATTTAAGCTTAAACTATGCACTTCAATGCATAAATTAAAATTTTTAAAGTGACTTAATAAGAGTCGGCTTTTTAAAAGTGAGTCGAGTTTCAACTAAGGGTGTAAACGAACCGAGTTGATCCGAGTATTGAGTTGCTCAGATTTGGATTACAAAATTTATCGAGTATAAAATAAAGTTTGATTGAGGCTCGTTTAGCTACTAAGTCGAGCACGATTCTGAATCGAGTCCGAACAGTTTGAATTTTTCGAACGAATATGATTCAAGTATCAATAGAAAATTATAATTTGAGGAGTTTCGAGTAATTTATCGAACTTTAAAATTTGCTTATATTTGACTCATTTATATTTCGAGTCGAGCTCGAATCGAACTTTTAGTCAAACGAGTACGAATCGAGCCCGAACTGTTTGTTCATTTTACAGCCTTAGTTTTAACACATTTGTTGTGCAAATGTTGGGATCAATGGTGGGGTTTTGTAATACCCAGTAAAATAATAAATAAATGAATAACATTTAAATGCATATTTTTACTTTTTCTAATTGGACTTTGTAATTTAATTGGGTCAAGTGGTCATTTAATTTATGTGGGTATAATTTATAATTGTGTAATTTTAAATTTCTATTAAAATTTGGAGAGTTAATAAATATATTAATAAAATATGTTTTAAGTGAATAAATACTAAAACCTAATCCGCATCTGATATAAATCGAGAGAAAAGAAGAAGAGGCAGCGGCGACAGTAAGAACAAGAATCAAAATAGGTGCTTTTCTTTTATGTAATATTGTGTACTATGAATTCATTGATTGGTTTACTATATATATATATGTATATTAAATTCGTTAGCATGGTATTGAGATGGAGCAGTGCTGATGTATACTTTATATGTATATATATATGAATTCGTAATTTTTTTTAAAGAAGCCTACTGTTAGAACTAATGTTTGGTCTCCATAAAAAAAACGTCATGATGCAATTGAAAAGTTACCACTTTTGTATTATATAAGATATATATATATATATATATATATATATATATATATATATATATATATATATATATATATATAACAAGTTTGTTTGCGAGGGATGAGTTGATTATATGTATATATATTTAGAATCTATATTTTATTATATATATATATATATATATATATATGATTTATGAAACATATAAATCGAATTAGTGAATCAAATTGAAAGTTATGTATATTAATTTAAACTAGTTAATCTTGTTGATAAAATTATAAATTTTACTTGATAATAAATTTAATAATATTATATTGTTAATGGGTAAATTTGTAATAAAATTTAATTTAATTTTATTAGATTGACTTGAAGGAGATTAACATAATCTTATTTAAATTTTGGGTATTACATTGCTTAATCCAGGTACGAATTCCGTACTCTTTCAACAAGACTCTTTTGTTTTTAATTTGTTCGTTTCGTTATGCGTTTTGAAATTAGTTATTGTTTCCATAATTATTCCTTATCAAATTCATTGTGATAGTCCGTTTTGGCGTTCATAGTTGGAACTCATATTTGTACTCTTTAGATTAGTACAACATGTCTAAATTTATTTTGATAGTTTCGTCTTGGTATTGATACATGGAACTCGTGTTTGTACTCTTGATGTGACGCCCCCAAAATAGGTATACATCACCTATTCTGAGTCACCAAATACATGGTACAGAATACAAATACAATCTTAAATATACAACAAGAGAGCTGTGAGTTTTAATACAAACATTGTCTTATAGACAATATCCACTCTCATAATAAGTCCTCATTACATTTATTAACACACTATTTAACAGAATAGTGAGGACTACTAATACTATCATCTGGACCGTCACTCCGTTCCCCAACTAGTCCCGACTACATTCTCATTTCCTGAAGGGAACAGTAAAAGAAAGGGTGAGCTCAACTAGCCCAGTAAGAAATATTATGACTAAGATAATGTAGAATAAATTATCATTAGTCTTCAACAATGTTAAACTGATAAAATACAATAGATATCAAGTTTAACTGCAGCGGAACATGCAATCTATTAAAAGAGTCAAGTTGAGAATAAAATCTACTATCTTTTATGATTTAAAATATTTTCATCACTTTTATCGCTGGGACTCAGCTTAATAAATAATCCACATCATCCGTGCACTATGACCAAGGATATTCATTAGTATCACAACCACAATTTATCCATCCACTACGGGCCAAGGATATTTGTGTATTCATCAATGGTTATGATCATGCCAACAACTGTCCATCAATGCACTACGGCCAATGAGGACTTTTACCATATCATTTGTAACATTACGGTCATGATTACACCGAGTAATCCCTGATCATAATCATACCAAGTCCATCTATGCACTACTGAATAATGTATTGACTTTCAACAAAATATAAATATGAGGATGATGACAATGATATAAGAATTCAATAAAACAAGTTCAAGAATTAATTTATCCAGGAACTAATAACGTCCAAATTGTCAACATAATACTTCTTTGTAGAGTAAAATTTAAGAATGCTCAGAAGAATATTTCTATGAAAGGATACTGGATGAAGCGCAAATATCAAAGATATTCCACTAATTTCATGGAGTATAGAAGTCAAAACTTTAACCAACTGAGTATAATAAAGAATGGAATAACAAAAGAAATCACCATGCATGCGGTGCCGCGATGTATGGTTATTCCAACAAAACAATAAATAACGGAACTAGGTCAGGCGTAATAAGCACCGACAGGATATTCTAACAGAATAATAAAGAATGGAATAACAAGAAAAATCACCATGCATGCGGTACTTCGCATGGACAGGTTATTCCTACGAATAATAAATAACTTAACCCGTGTTCTACAGAAAAGCATGCATGTGATATATTCCAATGAGAATAATAAAGACGGAACCAGTCCGTAGTAAAACGCATGTATGTGATATTCCAAATGTAATAATAAAGAATGGAATAACAACAGAATTTCACCATATATGCGGTACTTGCATGATGAAGTTATTCAAGCGTAATAATAAATAATGGAATAATGTAAGAATTTCACCAAGTATAGGGTAATACAGCAGCGGCAAAGTTATTCCAACGAGAATAATAAAGACCGGAATAATGTGTTCTCTTCATGAATATGAAAAATAATACCCCTTACCTTATAAAGAAGAGTACTCTCCAGTAGGTAGAGGGATATACTTGTTTAAACTTGCTACGCTCAAAGCTTTCTTAAACGCTAAAGAAATACGCTCAAGATAGAAGAATAATTCTCTCTACGCTTCTCTCTGTAGAGTTTCGAGGAATTCGTAAGAAATAATGAAGGAATGAGCTTCTATTTATAGAAGAATGGATCGAATAAGAACTAATCCATGAACGGTCGGATCGATTTATTTTAAATGGACGGTCCAGATTGGTTTACAATAAAATATAATATATTCTATTTATAATCTAATAAAACGAATAACTTTTAAAATTTTTTTACTATACAAACACTATGCAGGCACTATGCAAACACTATGCATAATAAAATATAAATTCCTAGTCATGTCTTTTGGATTGACTAATGCTCCTGCTGCCTTCATGGACATGATGAACCGAGTATTCAAGGAATATTTAGATCACTTTGTGGTCGTCTTTATTGATGACATCCTCATATACTCCAAAACCCGTGAAGACCATGAGCAACACTAGAGGCTTATACTTCAAAAGCTTCGTGAAAACAATCTATATGCCAAGTTGAAGAAATACGAGTTCTGGCTTGAGGAAGTTGCATTCCTTGGGCACGTAATATCAAATCATGGAATATCTGTTGACCCGGCAAAGATTGAAGCAATTCAAAGCTGGGAGAAACCTAAGTTAGTGACCGAAGTACGTAGCTTTCTTGGCTTAGCTGGTTATTATCGGAGATTCATAGAAGAATTTTCTCAAATTGCTACTCCATTAACGCAGCTAACTCGAAAAGATACAAAATTTAGTTGGAGCGAGGAATGTGAAAAGAGTTTTCAAGAACTCAAGAGTAGACTCATTTCAACACCTGTTCTGACAATACCATCTGGCATGGAGGAATTTGTCATTTACAGTGATGCTTCAGGCAAAGGGTTAGGATGTGTTCTCATACAACATAGGAAAGTCATAGCCTATGCCTCACGACAACTCAAAGAATATGAGAGGAATTATCCTACTCATGATTTAGAGTTAGCAGCTGTCGTTTTTGCGCTTAAGATTTGGAGGCATTACCTATATGGAGAGAAGGTGGAAATCTATACGGATCATAAAAGTCTCAAATATTTTTTCACTAAAATGGAACTCAACATGCGGCGACGACATTGGCTTGAGCTGTTAAAAGATTATGATCATACCATCCAATACCATCCTAGAAAAGCGAACGTAGTAGCTGACGCATTGAGTAAAAGATCATATGCGGGTACGAGTGCGATATTGTCAACGCAAAGGCCCATTTTGTATGACTTACAAAGGATGGAGATAGAGTTAAAGAATCTAGGGACCAATGTGATGATGGCGAATATACGAGTAGAACCGACTTTAATCGATAAAGTTAAAGCTGCTCAAGCTACAGACTTAGAGTTAATGCGTATGAAGAAGAAAGTGGAAGAAGGTACTATTCCGGAAGCAAGAATCAATGAAGAAGGAATACTTCGAGTCAACTCCAGACTTTGTGTTCCTAACGATTCTGACTTGAAGTATAAAATCATGATGGAGGCGCACAACACACCATTTGAAATCCATCCCGGGAGTACCAAAATGTATCATGATCTTCGTCATATATTTTGGTGGAGCAATATGAAGAGAGAGATAGCGCTATTTATCTCAAGGTGTCTAACTTGTCAACGAGTCAAGGCGGAGCATCAAGTGTCAAAAGGTCCATTGCAACCACTTGAGATTCCAGAATGGAAGTGGGAGCACATCACTATGGATTTCGTTACAGGTCTTCCCAAGATTTCTCAAGGCATAGATGCGATTTGGGTCATTGTTGATAGATTGACCAAGTCTGCTCATTTCTTACCGATACAAGAAACTTTTACACTTGAACGTCTTTCTAGTATGTACATAAATGAGATTGTAAGATTGCATGGTATGCCAGTATCCATAGTTTCTGATCGTGACCCAAGATTCACTTCAAGATTTTGGGTTAGTTTGCAAAAAGCTATGAGCACGGATTTACGATTTAGTTCGGCATATCATCCTCAAACGGATGGGTAGTCGAAAAGGACTATTCAAACTCTTGAAGATTTATTAAGACTCTGTGTCCTTGACTTCAAGGGAAGTTGGGACAAGTTCTTACCATTGGTGGAGTTTTCCTACAACAACAGTTACCAAACAAGTATTGGCATGGCTCCATTTGAGGCGTTGTATGGAAGAAAGTGTCGTTCTCCAGTATGCTGGGATGAGGTGGGTGAAGCAACGTTGTTGGGACCGAAGTTAGTACGTATGACTACGGAAAAGATTCAAACAATTTGACAAAGTATAAAAACCTCACAAGATTGACAAAAGATTTATGCTGATCCTCATCGAAAAGACGTGAAATTCAATATTGGAGATCATGTGTTGTTACGTGTTGCTCCATGGAAAGGAGTTAGAAGATTTGGAAAGAGAGGAAAGCTTAATCCTCGATTCATTGGCCCATTTATAATCCTCGAGTGAGTAGGAACTGTGGCCTATAGACTCGTCTTACCGCCAAGTATGTCTTGTGTTCATAACATTTTCCACATATTTATGTTACGTAAATATGTGAAAGACCCGAACCACATTGTTGAATTAGAACCAGACGAGATAGAGGAAGATTTAACGTATGAAGAGTTACCTGTTAAAATCTTGGATAAGAAGGATCATATTCTACGCTCCAAGGTTATACCTCAAGTCAAAGTTTTGTGGAGAAACCACGATGTGAAAGAAATGACCTGGGAGTTAGAATCTGAAATGAAGTCAAGATATCCTCACCTCTTCGATATATCAGGTACGTACCATAATTTCGAGGAACTTTTATGAATAAAGATTAATTTCATAAGAAGGGTACGAAATTCATCTTTATTCATAAAAGTTGGGGGTCTTACAATCTCCCCTTCTTATGAAATTTCACCCTCGAAAGCAACTTTTATATTTCGCATTTATTATTCTGTCGAAATATCCTCACATGCATGCGTTTTGCTTTTAACACAGTTCCATTATTTATTATTCCGTATTTATTATTCTGTCGAAATATCCTGTCTGTGCGTTTACGCCGGACCTGGTTCCATTATTTATTATTCTATTGGGAATAACCTGTCTGTGTGGTCTCTATCGCATGCATGGTGAATCCTTCTGTTATTCCATTCTTTAGTATTCTGTTGGAATAACCTGTCTATGTGGATTGCCACATGCATAGTGAATGATCCTTTGTATTCATTATTTATTAAATTGTGGAAATGATCTGTATACATGGATTACCGCATGGCGGGTGAAAATCCATTTGCACTTTCATATATTCTTTATTATACTCAGTTGGTTAAAGTTTTGACTTCTATACTCCATGAAATTAGTGGAATATCTTTGATATTTGCGCTTCATCCAGTATGTTTTCATGAAAATATTCTTTTAAGCATTCTTAAATTTTACTTTACAAAGAAGTATCATGTTGACAATTTGGACGTTATTAGTTCTTGGATAAATTAATTCTTGAACTTGTTTTATTGAATTATTATGTCATTGTCATCATCCTCATGCTTATATTGTAATGAAAGTCATCTTTGGCTTACGTGCATAGATGGACTTAGTATGATTATGACCAGGGATCATTCGGTATAATCATGACCCGTAATGTTATAAATGATATGGTAAAAGTCCTCAGTAGCCTATAATGCATTGATGAACAGTTTTTGGTATGATTATGACCAGGGATTATTCGATATAGTCATGACCGTTGATGATTTAATGAATATCCTTGGCTCGTAATACAAGGATGATTAGAAGATGTGGTTTATTTATTAAGCTGAGTCTTAGCGATAAAAGTTGATGAAAACATTTTTAAATCATAGAAGATAGTAGGTTTTATTCTCTACTTGACTCTTCTAATGGATTGCTTATTCTGCTGCAGTTAAACTTGATGTCTATTGTATTTTTTCAGTTTAACATTGTTGAAGACTATTGATAATTTATTCTCGCATTATCTTAGTCATAATATTTCTTCTTTGGCTAGTTGAGCTCACCCTTTCTTTCACCGTTTCTCTTGAAATGAGAATATAAGCGGATACGAGTCTGGGAAAGGAGGACGGTCCGAAGATAGCATTAGTAGTCCTCACTATTCTGTTAAATAGTGTGACAATAAATGTAATGAGGACTCCTTTGAGTGTGGATATTGTCTAGATGACAATATTCCTATTAAAACTCTCAATTTATGTATTGTCGTATATTACACGACGGTTGTATAATTAAGTTTGTATTTGTATTTTGTACCATGTATTTGGCGACTCAAGATGGGTGATGTATACCTATTTTGGGGGCGTCACAGTTGATATCAAAGCTTAGAGATATGATCCCTGGCTGAGATGTGAGATAAGAACTAGGAGGGGAGAGACGGGGAATTCCTTCGCTAGTATGACCTACCTAAGTTTATTTGGTATTTAATTGGTCGGTTAGAATATAGGGATAATATGTGATATGTTAATTAACCCTTGTTTTATTGCAGTATTTGCAAATGGCATTCGAAAATATTGAGATAAGCAATGAAGCACGTGAGACCGTTGAGTCACCAATGATCAATGCCCAAGGTAATGTGTAACAGGAAGACAATAATCCTCATGAAAATAATAACACCGATGAAATGGTGAATGATGGGATGGTCAAAGGCTTTATGCAATTCATGCAACAATTGGCGAAGGCGGTTCCTGTCCAAAATACAGGTGGAAACACTGACAACTCTCAGACGGTCACCGCTAAGTAGTTCAAGGAGCTGTGACCACCGGAGTTTTTTGGAGAGCCAAAACCACTTAAGGCGGAGACGTGGATAAAGTAGATCAACAAGATATTTGATGTCTTGGGATGCTCCGAGGAGCAAAGGTTCCCTTTGCCACCTTCATGTTGCGTGCGAAAGGCAGACATCTTGGTTGGAATCAGTAAAGCGTACTCAACCTACCGTACTGAAGATGTCTTGGGAGAAGTTCCAAGAGTCGTTCAACGAAAAGTACTTTCACGAAAGTATTCGTCACATGAAGGAGGTAGAGTTCATCAAGCTTCTTGAGCAAAACAATATGACCAGTGGCGCGATCAAAGACGCTAAGTTTGCCGAGTTGTCTCGGTTTGCATCCCACTTGGTTGATAATGAGGAGAGAATTACTTTAGATATTTCTAAGAGGTTTGAAACCTGAGATACGTCAATACCTTATCTCTCATAAACTGTGTTTGTATTCAGATGTTGTGAATAGGGCTCAGTTATTGGAGCGCAGTAATGAGTCAACCTAACCAAGAGAGAGCAGCCAACAAGTCGATAATACCAATGGTAGCAGTCATCGAAGCGGTGACAACAAACGTGGAGGGAATCAGCATACCAGAAATGATAACTGTAAGACCCCAGCTTTTATGAATAAAGATGAATTTTCTTATAAATATTATTTTTGAATATTATGGAATAAATTTGATATAATGTTATAGTTGTGGGTAATATTTATAAATTTTGCAAAAAGTAAGCAAGTTGTTATAAAATATTCGTTTGGTCGGGGAATATTCTTTTTGTCGGGGAATATTAAATTTGACGACTCAATCATTAGTGACCCCTACAACGGAAGTATTGTCGTAGTTAGAAAATGACAAAATTATTTTTCTATAAAAATAACTTGGCAGAGGTGTTAACGCTAAAACTGTTGAACTACACGGTAGTAAAAAGTGCGATGTCTGGCGTAGTTGTATAGTAGCACACGATATTGATTATTGATCTTTACGTGAGAAGTCACTCGGTATGCTCAATTATTGCTTTCACGATAATTAACTAAACATATCTCTTATATTATTGATTCAATTATTGTCACGGTATCATCTCATATAATATGTTATAGTATTAAATTATTAATTGAGACGACAAGTTATAAATGATTAATAATTGTTGAAAGATTAAATATGTGTTGATTAAAAATAAAATGATTTGTGGTAATATTTATTCAATCCTTGATGTATATAAAATTCGGTTATGAGGCGTTTGTGGTAAGTTTGATTATTTTATGGGGGCCCATATGTCATCATCTAAGAGTCCTTTGTGAATAGTAATTATCTTTGTGAATAGTAATTACCTTTGTGAATAAGTAATTATCTTCGTCGAATAGTATTTACCTTCGTCGATAGTAATTACCTTTGTGAATAGTAATTATCTTTGTGAATAGTAATTACCTTCGTCGATAGTATTTACCTTCGTCGATAGTATTTACCTTCGTCGATAGTAATTACCTTTATGAATAGTAATTATCTTTGTGAATAGTAATTACCTTAAATCGATAGTATTTACCTTCATCAATAGTAATTACCTTCTTCAATAGTAATTACCTTCACGATAGTAATTACCTTCGTCGATAGTAATTACCCCTTCGCAAATAGTAGTTGTCCCTTCATATTACCAAGAGTTAAGCGCCTCTTCTTGATTGTTCAAGGGGTTAATTACCCCTTCATGAATAGTAGTTGTCTCTTGATATTACGAAGAGTCATTTTGACCCTTCGTTAAGACCAAGAGCCACCCTCGGTTTTTCTATAAATAGAAAGCTCATTCCTTCATTATTTCTCACTTAATTCATTTGAAACTCTAGAGAGAGAAACTATAGAGAAAAGAAGAAAAGTATTTTGCTACTTCACTTTTCCAATATTCAACTCTTCTACAGGTAGGGAATATTATTTGTTGTACTTTCGTAAAGGGGTGTTATTTTTTTTATTCATGAAGAGAACTTACATTATTCCATTCTTTATTAATCTGTTGGAATAACTTTGTAAAAGTGGCATACCCTATACATGACTTGTATATACGGAATACCTATACTTGGTGAAATCCTTATATTATTCCATTCTTATTTATTACATTGGAATAACTTTGTATATCACGGAATCCCCTATACTTGGTGATATTCTTCTATTATTTTATTATTCCGTTGGAACATCCTGCTCTACATGCTTTACACGGGACTGGTTCCGCTCTTTATTATTACATCTTTATTATTCTATTGGAATATCTTGTGCATGTGTTTTACACCGACACAGTTCCGCTTTTTATTATTCTCAGTATTTATTATTACATTGGAATAACTTTTCTGTCTGCACCGCATGCATGGTGATTTCTTTTGTTATTTCATTATTTATTATACTCGGTTGGTTAAAATTTTGACTTCATACTCCATGAATTTAGTGAAATATCCTTGATATTTGCGCTTCATCCAATATTTTTAATGAAAATATTTTTCTACGAGCATTCTTTAATTTTACTCTACAAAGCGATATCATGTTGACAATTTGGGCGTTATTAGTTCTGAATAAATTAATTCGTGAACTTGTTTTATTGAGTTATTATGTCATTGTCATCATCCTCATGTTATATTATGTTATCTTTGGCTTACGTGCATAGATGAACTTAGTATGATTATGACCGAGGATCATTCGGTATAATCATGGCTTGATATAAATGATGTGACAAAAGTCCTCGATGGCTTTAATGCGATGATGGATAGTTTTGGTATGATTATGACCAGGGGTGATTCGGTATAGTCATGACCATTGATAATTTGATGAAAATCCTTGACCGTGGTATAGGGATGATTAGATATTGTGGTTTATTCATTAAACTGAGTCTTAGTGATAAAAATTGATGAAAATCTTTTAAAACCTAAAAGATAGTAGACTTTATTTTCTACTTGACTCTTTTAATGGATTGCATATTCCGCTGCAGTTAAACTAGTTGTCTATTGTATTTTATCAGTTTAACATTGTTGAAGACTATTGATAATTTATTCTGCATTATCTTAGTTATAATATTTCTTACTGGGCTAGTTGAGCTCACCCTTTCTTTTCACCGTATTCTCTCGTGAGGAAATGAGAATATAGGCCGAGACGAGTCGGGGAAAAGAGTGATGGTCCCGAAGATAGCATTAGTAGTCCTCACTATTCTGTTAAATAGTGTGACAATAAATGTAATGAGGACTCCTTGAGTATGGATATTGTCTAAATGACAATATTCCTATTAGAACTCTAAGTTTATGTATTGTCGTATGTTACACGACAGATGTATAATTAAGTTTGTATTTGAATTTATGTACCATGTAAGTGGCGACCCAAGATGGGTGACGTATACCTAATTTTGGGGGCGTCACAGGTTGGTATCGAGCTTAGGATATGATCCACGGCTAAGATCTTGAGATAAGAACTAGGAGGAGAGGCGGAAATTCCTTAGCTAGTATGACCTACCTAAGTTTATTTGTTATTTAATTAGTCGATTGGAGTATAGGGATAATATGTGATATATTAATTAACCCTTGTGTTGTGGCGGTGTTTGGAAATGGCAAATGAAAATATTCACAATGGAGTGAATGTGGTGAGTTGTGACACCTTTAATCACTAATCGGGTTAATGCAGATGATTAGGCGAGGAACAAATTAGAGATATCCACATAGTGAATGAAGAACTAATTGTTGCACCTGAGCTAGTTCTTGAGAGGTAGCGGTGAAAGTGAGGAAGAAGAGGAACACGAGGAGAATTGGTTTGAAGAAATTTATGATCAAAACTTAGAATTACAAAATCGTGTTAAGTGAGCTAGAAGAACAGGGTTGAAAAGCGACAAAGCGATTAGGTGGAACAAAGGGATCTGACAATTCAAAATTGGGTTACCCGATATGTGATGCTCGAACAAAATCACACTTTGGCGGTGTAAGATATTAAAGTTGGAATCGAGAATTTAAAATCAAAGATCAATTGAAAGAAGAAACAAGCGAATGAAGGAGAATAGGCGATGCATGGGTAAAAAGTCGCAACGCGTTGATAGTGTAGAAAAAGGCGTCCAGATCCATAAAGCCAAAATAGATGAAATGGACTTTGCTTTTTGGACAAAGAATTGGGAGAACCAACATCGAATTCGAATTACCACATGCATAGCGGTCAACCCAATTCGATATGGATCGGAGAATAATGATTCAAATCATGGATCGGGAATGTGAAGAAGAACTTAAGGTGGAATATACCCTATAGTAAAGTCAAACTTCGGTAATTTAAGCGAGGCGTTTATTGAGAAAACCCGAACGAAGTTATTACGGGTAAATTAATTATAAATTATTGCGAAGTCTATACTTTATTCAATACAAGTTCTACTGACTCTTTTATTACACCCAGTTGTGTTCAATGTTTAAATTTGACTCAGGAAAAATTAGACTTTGATTTATCTATTGAAACTTCGTTGGGAGAAACCTTCGTTACCTCCACTATTTATTAATCTTGTTGTTTCAAATAAACACTTTCACGATCTTATCTCTTTGAAAATACTTGCCTTTGAGGTAATTTTGAAAACGATTGATTAACTACTTATTATTCTTTTTGTAAGGTTGTTAGCTTTCATATTCTAACCAACTTTGTTATCTGAATTCAAAGTAACCAAACCCTAAAGTTAATCACTTTGTTATATCAAGCCATAAGTAAAGAGCCCCGATCCTTTCGTTGTTGACTTCCTTGTGTGGAATGCACCGCAAAGCGGACTTTACGTAAGCGGCGTCGTGAATGACGATGAAGTTGATAGGTATCATTGTGAGGTCTTATCTAGGTTAAAGGATAGAAGTCACAGTTGGTATCAATGTAACGTCTTATCCAAGTCTTGGATAAGAGTAGCGATTTTTGAATGATATTTCTATCATTAATAAATTTCTTGGCGTATTCTTGAAGATTTCTAGCCTACCCTAGGCGTGAAATCGAATTTTGTATTGACCCCGATCTGAAACCCATTTCTTAAACCTCAAATATTTCTTCAACTAAAAGGATCAGTTTACAAGGATTATGATGAAAGTCATAATAAAAGCATTAGACTAATGAAAATCATGGGTATATGAAGTATTAGTAAGTGTTATGATGAGTTATGTGGTTATTATGTGAAAACATGAAAGTTTCTTAGAAATCACAAAGGAACGTAACATGAAATTCAATTGATCATATCTCCTATTATATTTTGAATTTTTGAGTGTGGTCAAGTCCTAGAGTTAGATCTATGAGTTTTATAGCTTATCCACGTGGAATCACTTTGGAAAAGGTACTTATGATTTTAAATATGGATGAATTTAGCAAAAAGAGTCCAAAGTCGCAAAAAGCGCTACTTGTCCAGAAACTTTAAGGGGCTGTTTCAGCACTAAATTTATATGAAAAATTCTGGCCTTTTGGGACATGAAAATATATGTTATAAAGTACCCCTGTCCAAAAATGAGCTCATTCGACTTAAAATGAACAAGTTATGACCATTTCAATATTTAGGTTTTTTTTTCATGAAAAATGCTATAACCGGAGTTCTATAACTCACGATGACCATGAAATTTAAATCTGGAGGCTCACATTAACATGTGTAAGGTCCTGCCAAGATTTGGGAATTTTGGAGTTAAACTTGAGGTAGCTAATTTCTTAAGGAATTAATTAGAAATTGATTTTTGAAAAATAGTAAATGAATTTTAAAAATTCGAGAAAAATATATTTTCATCATGGGACTATATTATGCTAAATCCCAGAAAAAGAAATATTTTTGGGACTGATTTGGTATTTTTCATGAAAATAGTTTAATTCTGAACATATGAGTTAAATATGTTATGTGAAATGTAACAAAGTTGAAAATAGGATTTTATGGCTAGAGAATCCTATATAGAGTATATCATATTTTTTTTGATGAGGATTTGATAATTGGTGATGATATCTTATGAGTATGGAATTTTTGAATGATTAAATGCATTATATGGTAAAAGTGTAAACAATTGAGATAAATTGTTTATAAATTCTAAAGTGATTAAAATATTGTTATAATATTAATGATATTAGATTATGAGATTATTAAGTGATTGATAACATGGGGATATTCTTGAATCTGGATAAATTATATTATAAATGTTTAATATTTATCCTTTATCTCATTTGATTGATTCTTTATATCATTATCCTCATGCTTATATTGTGTTGAAAGTCAAATACGTGGCTTACGTGAATAGATTGACTTGGTATGATTATGACTAGGATTGTTAGGTATAATCATAACCGTAATTGAAAACACGATTATCTTTGGTAGTAGTCATGGATAATTTGTGGTCGTTGATACTAATGAATACTACGATTATCTTTGGTAGTAGTGCGTGGATAATTGGTCGTGGATACTAATGAATACACGATTATCTTTGGTGCGTAGTGCATTGATAATTAAGTGGTCGTTGATACTAATGAATATCCTTGGCACGTAGTGCGTGGATGATTCGATGATATGGATTAATTATTGAAATTTGAGTCTCGTGATGAAATATTAATTCATGGATGTGGTAAAAGTCATCTTTAGCGTTAGTGCATTGATAGACTTGGTATGATTATGACCAAGGATTATTCGGTATAATCATGGCCGTAATTGAAAACACGAATATCCTTGGCGATGAAGTGCATGGATAATTAAGTGGTCGTGTATCTTATTAAAAGCTGCGTCAAAGCATTATTGGTTTTACTGATTTGTATATCTTTGGCTTTTGTAGTGCAAAGATGAATTGTTAATGAATATCTTTAAATTAATTGCGAAGATGAATTTAATATTTTTAACGATAAAAGGTATTCAAGGTATCCTCACCTCTTTATCATATCAGTCGTACCCTAATTTGAGGCAAAATTTCATAAGAAGGGAGGTTGTAAGACCCGACTTTTTATGAATAAAGATGAATTTTTTATAAATATTATTTTTGAATATTATGAAATAAATTTGATATAATGTTATAGTTGTGGATAATAATTATAAATTTTGTAAAAGTAAGCAGTTGTTATAAAATATTAGTTTGATCGGAGAATATTCTTTTTGTCGGGGAATATTAAATGCGACGACTTCAATCATTAGTGGACCCCTTAACGAAAGTATTGTCGTAGTTAGAAAGCGACAAAATTATTTTTCTATAAAAAATAACTTGGCCCGAGGTGTTCTGGTCAAAAGCAGTTGAACTACCCATTAGTAAAAAAATGCGATGTCTGGCGTAGTTGTATAGTAGCACACGATATTGATTATTGATCTTTACGTGAGAAGTCACTCGGCTATGCTCAATTATTACTACGATAATTGTTGCATCATATCTCTTATATTATTGATTCAATTATTGTCACAAAGATCATACATATATTATGTTATAGTATTAAATTATTAATTGAGACGACAAGTTATAAATGATTAATAATTGTTGAAAGATTAAATATGTGTTGATTAAAAATAAAATGATTTGTGGTAATATTTATTCAATCCTTGATGTATATAAAGAGTACATTTATGAGGCGTTTGTGGTAAGTTTGATTATTTTATGGGGGGGCATATGTCATCATCTAAGAGTCCCTTCGTCGATAGTAATTACCTTTGTGAATAGTAATTACCTTTGTGAATAGTAATTACATTAAATCGATAGTATTTACCTTCGTCGATAGTAATTACCTTTGTGAATAGTAATTATCTTTGTGAATAGTAATTACCTTCGTCGAATAGTATTTACCTTACGTCGATAGTATATTTACCTTAATCGATAGTAATTACCTTTGTGAATAGTAATTATCTTTGTGAATAGTAATTACCTTCGTCGATTGTATTTACCTTTGTCGATAGTAATTACCTTCTTGATATAGTAATTACCTTCGTCGATAGTAATTACCTTCATCGATAGTAATTACCCCTTCGAAATAGTAGTTGTCTCTTGATATTACCAAGAGTTAAGCGCCTTTTCTTGATTGTTCGAGGTTAATTACCCCTTCATGAATAGTAGTTGTCTCTTGATATTACCAAGAGTCATTTTGACCATTCGTTCGTTAAGACCAAGAGCCACCCTCGGTTTTCTATAAATAGAAAGCTCATTCCTTCATTATTTCTTACGAATTCACTTGAAACTAGAGAGAAACTATATAGAGAAAGAAGAAAAGTATTTTGCTACTTCCTTTTTTCAATATTCAACTCTTCTAAGGTAGGGAATATTATTTGTTGTACTCGTAAGGGTGTTATTTTTTTTATTCATGAAGAGAACTTACATTATTCCATTCTTTATTATTACATTGGAATAACTTTGTAAAAGTGGCATACCCTATACATGACTGTATATGCGGAATACCTATACTTGGTGAAATCCTTATATTATTCCATTCTTATTTATTACATTGGAATAACTTTTGTATATCTGGAATCCCTATACTTGGTGATATTCTTCTATTATTTTATTATTCCGTTGGAACATCCTCGTACATGCTTTTACTTGGGACTGGTTAAAATCTTTATTATTATTCTGTCTTTATTATTCTATTAGAATATCACATGCATGTGTTTACACCGGACTGGTTCCGATTTTATTATTCGTATTTATTATTACATTTGGAATAACTTTGTCTGTCTGAAATCTGCATGCATGGTGATTTCTTTTGTTATTTCATTCGCTATTATACTCGGTTGGTTAACATTTTAACTTCTATACTCCATGAATTTAGTGGAATATCCTTGATATTTGCGCTTCATCCAAAGATTTTTAATGAAAATATTTTTACGAGCATTCTTTAATTTTACTCTACAAAGCGGTATCATGTTGACAATTTGGGCGTTATTAGTTCTGAATAAATTAATTCGTGAACTTGTTTTATTGAGTTATTATGTCATTGTCATCATCCTCATGTTATATTATGTTATCTTTGGCTTACGTGCGTAGATGAACTTAGTATGATTATGACCGAGGATCATTCGGTATAATCATGGCTTGATATAAATGATGTGACAAAAGTCCTCGATGGCACATGAATGCGATGATGGATAGTTTTTGGTATGATTATGACCGGGGGTGATTCTTATAGTCATGACCATTGATAATTTGATGAAAATCCTTGGCCCGTGGTACGAGGGATGATTAGATATTGTGGTTTATTCATTAAACCGAGTCTTAGTGATAAAAATTGATGAAAACCTTTTAAAACCTAAAAGATAGTAGACTTTATTTTCTCTTGACTCTTTTAATGGATTGCGTATTCAATGCCGATTAAACCTGGTTGTCTATTGTATTTTATCGGTTTAACATTGTTGAAGACTATTGATAATTTATTATGCATTATCTTAGTTATAATATTTCTTCTTGGGCTAGTTGAGCTCACCTTTCTTTCACTTTGTTCTCTTTAGGAAATGAGAATATAGCCGGGGACGAGTCGGGGAAAGAGTGATGGTCCCAAAGATAGCATTAGTAGTCCTCATTATTACATTAAATAGTGTGACAATAAATGTAATGAGGACTCCTTGAGTATGGATATTGTCTAAATGATAATATTCCTATTAGAACTCTCGGTTTATGTATTGTCGTATGTTACACTGCGGATGTATAATTAAGTTTGTATTTGAATTTATGTACCATATAAGTGGCGACCCAAGATGGGTGGCGTATACCTAATTTTGAGGCGTCTACAATAACCACTTTCGGTGGTAATCATGGCGAAGACAATAGGAGTGGAATGTTCAAGAAGAAAAGGTTGAAGAAAGATGGAAAGATGTCGACACCGACCTTTAGTTGTTAAGGAAGGAGAACGAACTCGGGTTAGTATGTTACAAATATGGAGGGAAGGACACATAAGTCCAAACGCGATGCGATCAAAAGCATGCTATATAATTATGGAAAAAAAGGCCACCTAACCCGGATTTTATCGTGCACTAAAAGTCGAAGTCCGGCTAGGATGGAGGCATCAAAGGGTGTCCCAGACAAGACAAAACCAGATGAGTTCAAGGGAGGCGTTTGTCGTAACCTCCCAAAAGCGAGGAATCCGAGCGAGGTGATCACGGGTAAGCTAATCATAAACTCTAGCGAAGTTTATACTTTATTTGATACCGGTTCTACCCATTCCTTTATTTCTCCTACTTGCGCTCAACGTTTAAATTTGACTCCGGAGAAATTAGACTTTGACTTATCTATTAAAACTCCGTTAGGAGAAAGCTTCATTACATCCACAGTTTATAAGTCTTGTTTGATTCAAATCGGTAACCACACGTTACCTGTCGATCTTATTTCTTTGGAAATACTTGCATTCGATGTGATTCTAGGGATTGATTGGTTAACTATTCATCATACAAAAATTGATTATTTTAGTAAGGTTGTTAGCTTTCATATTTCTAACCAACTTATTATGCGAATTCAAGCAACCAAACCATTAAAATCCATCATTGTCATCTCGAAGCCATAAAGCTATTCGTTTATTGAAAAAGCGGATGTCGAGCTTTCTTAGCCCATATCACAGTTTAAATAAAAATAAATCGATTTGAATGATATTTCTATTGTTAATAAATTTCGACGTATTCCACGAAGAAATTCTGGCCTACCCCGGCGTGAAATTGAATTTTGTATCGATCTTGAAAGCCGTTTGAAAACCCATTTCAAAACCCCATGTCGAATGGCTCTATTGAACTTGGGAGTTAAAGACCCAATTGCAAGAATTGTTAGACATAGGTTTCGTTCATCCTAGTACATCTCCTTGGGGTGCTCTATTACATTCTGAAGAAGAAAGATGGAAGTATCGACTTTGTATTGATTATCGAGTTTGAATCATGTCACCATAAAAAATAGGTACTGTTACCTCGTATTGATGATCTGTTTGACCCGATTCTGGCGCCAAATTCATTTCAAAGATCGATCTTCATTCTAGATATCATCGATTGAAGATTAAAAGCGATGACATTCAAAAGCGCTTTGAAACTCGATGCAGGCATTATGAATTCTAGTCATGTCTTTTGGATTGACTAATGCTCCTAACGCCTTCATGGACATGATGAGCCAAGTATTCAAGGAATATTTGGATCACTTTGTGGTCGTCTTTATTGATGACATCCTCATATACTCAAAACCGTGAAGACCATAAGCAACACTTAAGGCTTATACTTGAAAAGCTTCGTGAAAACAAGCTATATGCGAGTTGAAAAACACGAGTTACGGCTTGAGGAAGTTGCATTCCTTGGGCACGTAATATTAAATCATGGAATATCATTGACCCGGCAAAGATTGGAAGCAATTCAAAATTGGAAGCAACCTAAGTCGATAATAGAAATCACGTAGCTTTCTTGGCTTATTTGGTTATTATCGGAGATTAAGTAGAAGGGTTTCTCGAATTGCTACTCCATTAACGCAGTAACTTTCGAAAAGATACAAAAATTTAGTTGGAGCGAGGAATGTGAAAAGTTTTCAAGAACTCAAGAGTAGACTCATTTATTTTATTACGACAATACCATCGCACGGAGGGATTTGTCATTCTGATGATCTTGAGCAAAGGTTAGGATGTGTTCTTATGCGATATGGGAAAGTCATAGCTTTATGCCTCACGATAACTCGAAAGAATATGAGAGGAATTATCCTACTCATGATCTAGAGTTAAGCTTATTTGTCGTTTTAAACGCTTAAGATTTGGAGCATATCACCGTATGGAGAGAAGGTGGAAATCTATACGGATCATAAAAGCCTCGAATATTTTTCACTTTCGAAAAGGAACTTCGACATCGGCAAATCGTTGGCTTGAAGTTGTTGAAAGATTATGATCATACCATCCATACCATCCTGAAAAAGCGAGCGTAGTAGGTAGCGCGTTGAGTAGAAGATCATATCTTGGTACAAGTGCGATATTGTCAATCTGAAGGCCCATTTTGTATGACTTACAAAGGATGGAGATAGAGTTAAAGACTCGAGGGACCCATGTGATGATGACAAATATCTGAGTAGAACCAACTTTAATCGATAAAGTTAAAGGCGCTTTCGAAGCTCTGGACACGAAGTTGATGCGTTATGAAGAAGAAAGTGGAAGAGAAGGTGCTATTAGGAAGCAAGAATCGATAAAGAAGGAATACTTGAGTCAAATCCAAACTTTGTGTTCTAGCGATTACGACTTGAAGTATAAAATCATGATGGTGGCACACACACCATTTGCAATCCATCTTGGGAGTACAAAATGTATCGCGATCTTAAATCATACATTTGGTGAAGCAATATGAAGAGAGAGATAAGCTATTTATCTCAAGGTGTCTAACTTGTCGGCGAGTCAAGGTGGAGCATCAAGTGCCAAAAGATCCATTGCAACCACTTGAGATTCCGGAATGGAGTGGGAGCACATCACCATGGATTTTTTACAAGTCTTTTAAGGTTTCACTGAGGTATAGATCGATTTGGGTCATTGTTGATAGATTGACCAAGTCTGTTCATTTCTTACAAATCTGAAACTTTTACACTTGAGCGTCTTACTAGTATGTACATAAATGAGATTGTAAGATTGCATGGTATGCGGGTATCCATAGTTTGATCGTGACCCGAAGATTCACTTCAAGATTTTGGGTTAGTTTGTAAAAAGCTATGAGCCGCAATTTACGATTTAGTTAGGCATATCATCCTCGAAGCAGATGAGAAATGATCGAAAGGACTATTCAAACTCTTGAAGATTTATTAAGACTACGTGTCCTTGACTTCAAGGGAAGTTGGGACAAGTTCTTACCATTGGTGGAGTTTTCCTCTGACAACGATTACCGAAGCAATATTGGCATGGCTCCATTTGAGGCGTTGTATGGAAGAAAGTGTAGTTCTCCGGTATCTTTGGGATGAGGTGGAGTAAAAGCAACGTTGTTGGGACCGAGAAGTTAATACGTATGACTACGAAAAAGATTGAAACAATTTGACAAAGTATAAAAACCTCACAAGATTGACAAAAGATTTATCTTGATCTTCATCGAAAAGGCGTGAAATTGATATTGGAGATCATGTGTTGTTACGTGTTGCTCCGTGGAAAGGAGTTAGAAGATTTGGAAGAGAGGAAAGCAATCCTCGATTCATTGCCCTATTATAATCCTCGGCGGTAGGAGCGTGGCTATAGACTAGTCTTCTGTGAAGTATGTCTTGTGTTCATAATGTTTTCCACATATTTATGTTACGTAAATATGTGAAAGACGAACCACATTGTTGAATTAGAACCAGACGAGATAGAGGAAGATTTAGCATTATGAAGAGTTACTGTTAAAATCTTGGATAAGAAGGATCATATTCTACGCTCGAGGTTATACCTCAATCAAAGTTTTGTGGAGAAACCACGATGTGAAAGAAATGACACAGGAGTTAGAATGCGAAAATGAAGTCGAAGATATCCTCACCTCTTGATATATCAGTGCGTACCATAATTTGAGGAACTTTTATGAATAAAGATTAATTTCATAAGAAAGTGCAAGAAATTCATCTTTATTCGTAAAAGTTGAGGGTCTTACTGATCTCCCTTAACATGAAATTTAAGCCCTCGAAATTAGAATGCGATACATGATATGTCGAAGAGAGAAGGATACCTGATTTCATTTGATTCTAACTCTCTCAGTCATTTTGGATGAAAATCTTATAACTTATCGATCTTTATGAACTATCGTGGTTTTCCTTTCAACTGAGCGAGTTGTAATTGCGATGTGTCCTTCCTGATCATCGAATCGTCTTGAGTCATTCGAGGATGATATGTCGACTAAATCGAATCAAATGCGTTTATAGCTTTTGCAAACTAACCCAAAATCTTGAAGTGAATCTTGGGTCACGATCAAAAACTATAGATACTGGCATACCATGCAATCTTACAACCTCATTTATGTACATACGAGCAAGACTTTCAAGTGTATAAGTTTCTCGTATAGGTAAGAAATGAGCAGACTTGGTCAATCTATCAATAATGAAACAAATTGCATCTATGCCTTGAGAAACCTTGGGAAGACCAGTAACGAAATCCATGGTAATGTGCTCCCACTTCCATTCTGGAATTTCAAGTGGTTGCAATGGACCTTTTGGTACTTGATGATCCGCCTTGACTCGTTGATAAGTTAAACACCTTGAGATAAACAAACTATCTCCTCTTCATATCATTTGCCCCACCAAAAATGTATGTCAAGATCATGATACATTTTTGTACTCCCAGGATGGATTGCAAACGGTGTGTTGTGCACCTCAATCATGATTTTATACTTTAAATCAGGGTCGTTAGGAACACAAAGTCTGGAGTTGACTCAAAGTATTCCTTCTTCATCGATTCTTGCTTCCGACATAGCACCTTCTTGTACTTTCTTCCTCATATGCATCAGCTCCAGGTCTGTAGCTTGAGCATCTTTAAATTTATCGATTAAAGTCGGTTCTACTCGTATAGTCGCCATCATCACGTGGGTCCCTAGAGTTTTTATCTCTATCTCCATCCTTTGTAAGTCATACAAAATGGGCCTTATATTGACAATATCGCACTGCATTCAAGATATATGATCTTCTACTCAACGCGCCACCTACCACGCTTGCTTTTCCAGATGATATTGGATGGTATAATCATAATCTATCAACAGTTCAAGCCAACGTCGCTAACGCATGCCGAGAGTTCCTTTTGATCAAGAAATATTTGAGGTTTTATGATCCGTATAGATTTCCACCATCTCTCCATACGTAATGCCTCCAAATCTTAAGCGCCAAAACGACGACAAATGGCTAACTCTAGATCATGAAAGTAGGATAATTCCTCTCATATTCTTTGAGTTGTCGAGGCATAGCTATGACTTTCCCATATTACATGAGAACACATCCTAACCATTTGCCTAAAGCATCACTATAGATGACAAATCCTCCGAGCCGTGATGGTATTGGTATCACGTAACAAAAATTTAAATGAGTCTTCTCTCGAGTTCTTGAAAACTCTTCACATTCTTCACTCCAATCGAATTTTGTATCTTTCCGAGTCAGCTGAGTTAATGGAGTAGCGATTCGAGAAAACCCTTCTATGAATCTTCGATAATAACCAGCAAAGCCGAGAAAGCTAAATACTTTGGTCAATTATTTAGGTTGTTCCCAGCTTTGAATGACTTCAATCTTTGTCGGGTCAACAGATATTCCATGACTTGATACCACGTGCCCAAGGAATGCTACTTCCTCAAGCCAAAACTCGATTTCTTCAACTTGCATAAAGCTTATATTCACGGCTTTTGGAGTATCGACCTTCAAGTGTTGCTTCATGATCTTCACGGCTTTTGGAATAAATAAGGATGTCATCAATAAAGACGACCACAAAGTGATCTAAATATTCCTCAATACTCGGTTCATCATATCCATGAAGGCATCAGAGCATTAGTCAATCCAAAAGACACGACTAGAATTCATAATGCCCGCATTGAGTTCGAAAGTCTTCTTTGAATGTCACTCTGCTCTAATCTTCAATCAGGCGATATCCGAACAAAGATCAATTTTTGAAAAGAATTTGGCGCCTTGCAACCGTCAAACAAAATCATCAATACGTGGCAATGGGTACCTATTTTTTGATGGTGACATGATTCAACTCCGATAATAATCAATACAAAGTCGCATACTCCCATCTTTCTTCTTCACTTAATAGAACAGAGCACCCCAAGGAGAAGTACTAGGATTTAATAAAGCCAATGTCTAACAATTCCTCGTAGTTGGTCTTTAAACTCAATTTCAATAGAGCCATTCGATATGGGGCTTTGAAAATGGGTTTTGTACTAGGTTCAAGGTCGATACAAAATTCAATTTCACGTTCTAGGGGTAGGCCAGGAAGTTCTTCAGGGAATACGTCAGGAAATTCATTAACAATAGAAATATCATTCAAAACTGACGTATTTTTGTTTAGATCTGTGACATGAGCTAAGAAAGCTTGACATCCGTTTTTCAATAAATGAATAACTTTATGGCTTGAGATGACAGTAATTGATTTTAATGGTTTGGTTGCTTGAATTCGCATAATAGGTTGATTAGGAATATGAAAGCTAACAACTTTACGAAAACAATCTATTTTTGCATGATGAGTAGTTAACTAATCAATCCCTAGAATTACGTCAAATGCAAGTATTTTTAATGAAGTAAGATCGATAGGTAATGTGAGGGTACCGATTTGAACAAAACAAGACTTATAAACAGTGGATGTAATGAAGGTTTCTCCCCACGGAGTTTCAACAGATAAGTCAAAGTCTAATTTCTCCGGAGTCAAATTTAAACATTGAGCGCAAGTAGGAGAAATAAAAGAATGGGTAGAATCGGTATCAAAAAAGATATATACTTCGCTAGAGTTTATGATAAGCTTACCCGTGATGACCTCATTCGGGTTCCTTGCTTTCTGGGAGGTCACGACAAACGCTCTCCTTTGTACTACTGGCTTTCACTTTTCTGGGACGTCCTTTGGTGCCTCCATCCTAGTTGAACTTGTCTTCGGTGAACGACAAAATCGGGCTAGGTGACCTTCTCTTCCATAATTATAACATTCTTTGGACGACATCGCACAGTTTGGACTGATGTGTCCTTCCCCTCCTCATTTGAAGCATATGATAGGTGGTCATTCTCCTTCCTTAACCACTGTCTCTTGGTCTTGACGTCTTCCATCATTATTAAATCTCCTCTTCTTGAAATGTCCATTCTTATTGTTTTGCCATGATTACCACCAAGTGGTTACCATTTCTGCATGTTGATTCCTCCACGCTTATTGTCACCGCTTTGATGATATTATCTCGATATTATCATTTTTTTTCAATTTGCTTTCTATTTTGGTTGGGTTGACTCATTATCGCGCTCCAATAACTGAGCCCTATTAACAACATCTGAATACAAACACAGTTTATGAGAGATAAGATATTGACGTATCTCGAGTTTCGTACTGCAACACGGTCATGTTGTTTTGTTCCAGTTTAAGGAACTCTACCTCTTTCATGTGACGAATACTTTCGGGAAAGTACTTATCGTTGAACAGTTCTTGGAACTTCTCCCAAGACATCTTCAGTGCGGAAGGTTGAGTACACTTTACATATTTCCACGATGAATCTGCCTCTTGCGCCAATATATGAAGGTGGCAAGGGAACCTTTTGCTCCTCGGAGCATCCCAAGACATCAAATATCTTGTTGATCTGCTTTATCCACGTCTCGCCTTTAAGTGGTTTTGGCTCTCCAAAAAACTCCGGTGGTCCCAGCTCCTTGAACTGTTTGACGGTGACCGTTCGAGAGTTGTCAGTGTTTCCACCTGTATTTTGGACAGGAGTCGCTCTCGCCTGATGTTGCATGAATTACATGAAGCCTCGCAACATTCCATCGTTCATCATTTGGTCAGTGTTGTTGTTTGTATTAGGATTGTCGCCTTCTTGATGCACATTATCCTGATTATTGATTTGTGGAGACTCAACGGTCTCCTGTGCTCCATTGATATTTTCAACATTCTCGGATGCCATTTTCAAATACTGCCACAAAATAAGGGTTAATTAGCATATCACATATAATCCCTATACTCTGACCAACCAATTAAATATCAAATAAACTTAGGTAGGTCATACTAGCTTGTGAAGAATTCCCGATCTCTCCCTCCTAGTTCTTGTCTCACATCTCACCCGGGGATCATATCCTAAGCTTTGATACCAACCGTGGCGCCCCAAAATAGTATACATCACCTATTACGAGTCGCCAAATACATGGCATGTAATACAAATATAATCTTAAATATACAACAAGAGAGTCATGAATTTTAATACAAACATTATCTTCTAGACAATATCCACTCTCGAATAAGTCCTCATTACATTTATTAACACACTATTTAACGAAATAGTGAGGACTACTAATACTATCATCTGGACCAGTCACCCGCTTCCCCAACTAGTCCCGGCTTTACATTCTCATTTCACTGAAGGAACAGGTGAAAAGAAAGGGTGAGCTCAACTAGCCCAATGAAGAAATATTATGACTAAGATAATGTAGAATAAATTATCATTAGTCTTCAACAATGTTAAACCGATAAAATACAATAGACATCAAGTTTAATCACAATGAACTATCAATCCATTAAAAGAGTCAAGTAGAGAATAAAATCTACTATCTTTTATGATTTAAAAGGTTTTCATCACTTTTATTGCGAGACTCACGACAATAAATAATGCACATCATCCGTACCTACTCTGACCAAGGATATTCGTTAGTATCACAACCCACAATTTATCCATCCACTACGGGCCAAGGATATTTGTGTATTCATTAATGGTCATGATCATGCCAACAATCGTCCCTCAATGCACTACTGACGAATGAAGACTTTTACCCACATCATTTGTAACATTATGGTCAAGATTACAAGAATAATCCTGTGTCATAATCATACCAAGTCCATCTATGCACTACTGAATACGAGATGACATTCAACAAAATATAAATATGAGGATGATGACAATGATATAAGAATTCAATAAAACAAGTTCAAGAATTAATTTATCCGAGAACTAATAATGTCCAAATTGTCGACATGATACTTCTTTGTAGAGTAAAATTTAAGAATGCTCGGAAGAATATTTCCATGAAAGGATCTTTGGATGAAACGCGAAATATCGAGGATATTCCATTAATTTCATGGAGTATAGAAGTCAAAACATTAACCAACCGAGTATAATAAAGAATGAAATAACAAAAGAAATCACCGTATGCATGCGATATCAGACATAGGCAGAGTTATTCCAATGTAATAATAAATAACGGAACCGGTCGAGGCGTAATACGCCGCGGCGGTGATATTCCAATGAATAATAATAAAGAATGAAATAAAAAGCGAAATCACCGTACATGCGGTACTTGGCATGGGCAAAGTTATTCAATGAATAATAAATAACGGAACTGGGTCCCATAAAAGCGCACAAAACAGGATATTCCAATGAGAATAATAAAGAATGGAATAACAACAAAATTTCACCATGTATGCGGTACTTGCCGTAGACAGGCGAGTTATTCGAAAGAATAATAAATAATGGAATAACGAAGAATTTTACCAAGTATAGGGTTGCTTGGCATTATACGAGTTATTCAACAGAATAATAAAGACCTGGAATAACGTAAGTTCTCTTCATGAATATAAAAAAAATAATACCCCTTACCTTATAAAGAAGAGTACTCCGATGGTAGGGCGGGGATATACTTAAAGAAACTTGCACTACGCTCAAAGATTTCTTAAACGCTAAAGAAATAAGCTCAAGATAGAAGAATAATTCTCTCTACAGTTTCTCTCTACAGTTTCTCTCTCTAGAGTTTCAGTGAATTCGTAAGAAATAATGAAGGAATGAGCTTATTTATAGAAGAATGGATGAATAAGAACCAATCCATGAACGGTCCAAATTGATTTACTTTAAGCGGACTATCGGTCAGTTTGGTTTATAATAAAATATAATATATTATTTTATAATCTAATAAAACGAATAACTTTTAAAAAGATTTTACTATCTGAAAACACTATGCAGAGCCTTTATGAAAACACTATGCGTAATAAAATATAATATATTCTAATTATTCTCTAATAAAACGAATAACTTTATAAAAGTATTCTGTTTTATATAAAAAGCTTTTCTATTTTATTACATTAATAATACTAATAAAACAAAACTTCATTATTATTATTATTATTATTATTCACACTATTAATCGACCAGGTCGTTTCTAAGAAAGAGGGGGCTTTCCAATAAGGATTTCTCCCTATTGGCGCGCAATTAGGTGACCAAACCTCTCCTTTGCAGAACTTCTAAGCATCGTTACTATTACAAATAATAATATTAATAACTTTGTTATCTCAATTCTTGATTTAATAATAAAAAATATTGACAATAATTGAATCAAATAACGTGAGATACTTTATGCGAACAATTCTTTGAAGCAATAATTGAACAAAAAGCGGTGACTTCTCACGTTAGCATCAATAATCAATACCGTGTATTTCTATGCAACCACGCGTATTCTTGTACTTTTAACACCTGGGTGTTTCAACAGTTAACGGTAAAAAACTTTCGTAGTTATTTTCATAAAAATATTTTTGTCGTTTTCTCAATCCGAAATGATAATTACATTATTATAGGTCCACTTAATGATTGTGTTAGCATTTAATATTCCCCACCAATCGAATATTATAAACAACTTTGCATGTCTTTTACAAAATTCTAAATATTACCCATAACTATAACATTATATCAAATTCATTCCATAATATTTAAAAATGATAATTATAGAAAATTCATCTTTATTCATAAAAGTTGGGGTCTTACACTTGATCTAGTGTATCATCTTTTGTATTTATTTTGATTCTCGTAGAAAGTACATGTTAATATATATATATATATATATATATATATATATATATATATATATTTGGAGACTTTGAGTTGATGATTCCACCTTTTGCATCATTCCTTTTATATATATATTTTTTGGAGACTTTGAGTTGATGATTCATTTCATTGATGTGGCGTCAAGAATGTTGGATGGGGCGGTGAAGTTGCCATGGCAATTGTTTGGTGGCAAGTCGGTGGCGACAGTGGTGGATTTGAATGAGGTGGTGCAGCCTGCTAAAGGAGGGAGGGATTTGTTGAGGATATTCAAAGAGTTGAAGCAGTTGGTGACGAATGACTGGAGTAGGGCAAAGTCCCCCGGTGGTGGAGGAAGATAAGGAGTTCTTGGAGAGGAGAGACAGGTTGCAGGGTTTTGAGCACCAGATTAGTAATGTATCTCAGCAGGTTTGTTATTCTTGAATTTTGATGTGCTTAGTTTATGTGCATTGTGTGAAATTATGTTAAAGATGTAAACTTTCAATGAGAATCAATGTGATTGTTAGAATTGATAGAACTTTACAAATGTGTTGCATTTATTAATCGGTGTTACAGTGTATCAAAAAATAATTTTAAAAAAAAACAATTTAGGGACGTATATAATTAAGCTATTGAATAAAGCTTACTCAAAATGAAAGAAGCCTGTTTGAATCTAAAATGACAAGGCTTGAGACGTGTGGTCTAAATCAGGTAGCTTGAGTTTATGTTTTATAGTTGAATGTAAACTTCGTGAAGGTTCTGGCTGTTTTCAGCTGGTAAATCTCGATGAGGTTATGAGATAGACACTCGGGATTGAATTGATCAAGGGTTTATTGTCAGGGAAGGGGTTTGCCCCATCCTGTAGCCTAGGGATTAGACAGTTCACAGTAGTAACAAGGGATAAAAGAGAGATGAAGAACACGAATTAGTTAAAAATAAAAAAAATTAGAACAAAAAGATTCTAACTTTGCTTAATCAGCCTGGCTTGATTAGACTTATAATTTAATATGAAAGGAAAGGACAAGTATGCTATTAACTAACATCTCAAGTTAGAAACTTTTAAAACAATTCAATTGGAAGTTGATAAAGGCCAAATTTATCTGTTTGCAACTTACAAACTTTTCATTTATTTTGCTTTTTCAGGCTGAATCGCTTGTTGAAGCTCAACAAGACATTGGGGAGACAATGGGGCAACTGGGGTTGGCTTTTGTCAAGCTAATAAAGTTTGAGACTGATGAAGCTCTGTTTAACTCTCAGAGAGTAAGATCTGCAGACATGAAAAATGTGGCTACTGCTGCTGTTAAAGCAAGCAGATTGTATCGGGAGTTAAATGCACAAACTGTCAAACATTTGGTCAGTACTATTGGAGTATTTCATTTATTGAACTTTGAAATTCACAGAGTTCAATTTAGTGTTGCTATTTTGTTACAAGTACTTTGCATTTTCTTAAAAATAATATCCGCTTTCTGCTTAGCACTTTCCCTGAAGTTGTGGATAGTAAACTCAAGTATTGCCAAGTTTGGTCTGCTCTCGATGTATCAGTTATTTCGGCACTTATGTTTTCTGTTTTCAATACTTCAGGAAAAGCTCCATGACTATCTCGGGTTGATGTTAGGGGTCAACAATGCATTTTCTGACCGCTCAAATTCTTTGCTGACAGTACAAACTCTTTTATCTGAGTTTTCGTCCTTGAATTCAAGGATTGAAAAGCTTGAAGTTGCTTCATCCAAGATATTTGGTGGAGACAGGTCTAGAATTCGGAAAATAGAAGAGTTGAAAGAAACCATAAGAGTTACAGAGGATGCCACGAGTGTCTGTTAAAGATCGTTTGGGACCGGCAATAAGTGTTCATGCTAGCACAGCGTCCAAACGATCCCCTGAAGATTTTCGGTCGAAGGTGGTGGGCAAGGCTAAACGTAGGTTAGTCTTCCCGACTGATAAAGCGTCTGGCCATGGTCGGAAAGCGAGTAGAAGGCACTTCGCCTAGAACTTCGATCTGAGAGGACCAGAATGAAAAAGCTTCACGACCGCTAAGATGGCGGATGAAGCGGGTAGAGCTATGGAAGTACTTTCGTGAAGCAACGACAAGATATAGTGAGCAAATGGCGGGATAGATGAGTTGAGAGATGAAGAACTCGGTTATAATCGGTCCAGAAGAGCAAGGACACCAAGTGGAAAGAACATGTTCATTCAGGACGAGAGTCTCGGTAGAAATCGAAGAAAGAAGAAGATCCCGAAGCCCTACTCCTCAAAGATCGAGGAGGGTACATCACCTGTCGATTCTAAGGAGCGGGGTTGGAGAGAACGAAGAGGTCGATCCGGAGATCGTACTCTGAAACCACAAAGAAAGCCCTTGTTGTTGCACATTCTACGCCTTAGTGCCCGCACACAAGAGGAAGCATATCTAGAGATTGTACTCCGAGAGTCTACCGAGGGTACACCGCCTACTAGAACACTCGTCACAATAGAAGCCCTTCTAGAGTTGAAGGCTCTATTGTAAGAAACCTCTACTCGGAGGAGAAAGGAGTCACTTAGGAAAGGAAGCATCATCTCAACCAGAAGGTGTAGATTATTTGGTTAAAGAGTTAAAAGAACTTCGGAAGCAGCTTGTCGAAGTACAAAAGACGAAGGACACTTCGGGAAAGAAGGCATCCCCTTTTTCCGCGGAAATTCTTAAAGAAAAAGTCGATTCCCCACAAGTTGCCCCATATTGAGAGTTATGATGGATCGGGGATCCTATGACCACAATCGAGCGTTCGAATCGACCGATGGATTATTATGACTTTAGCGATGCTGCTAAGTGTCATACTTTTGTCACAACACTCAAAAAGGATGCCCGACATTGGATGGGGACGTTGCCCTCAGATTCAATTTCATCTTGGGCAGACATGTGCAGTAAATTTCATGCTCGCCGGAGCAACAAAGAAGGGAAACCAATTGGTTCGTTGGCTCGAGTTCGACGCTTTTTGAATGAGTCTTTGGCCGATATGTGAAGAGATTCCGTGAAGCGATCGGCCAGTGTGTGACTTGAATGATCTACAAGCCGTTGGACTTGTTTGAAATGGGTTAGATCTGGTCAAATCGGAGAAGTTAGTGAAGAAGTTGATGTTTCATCACCAAGAGTCTTCTTTGAGGCCTTTGACAAAGTGAAGGTTATATCGTGGTGGAGGAAGCCATGGATGACCTCAAACGCGTCACCTTGCAATCCAAAGCAAGGAGACAGGCCAGGGATAGAACCGATAAAGACCCGAAGAAAAGAATGAGGGTAATAAAGACCGCTTGAAGGCGGGTCGAAAAAGTTTATCAATTAGAGATGAGGGTGGAGGACGTTCGTCGCTCAACCCAAAGAGAGTGAATAGAACGACACGGCACTTAATACTTAATACGAGTGTATTATCTCTTAGATCAAATTAAGAATCAACCTATTTTCAAACCACCTCGAGATAACATTAAGCCTTAAAAGGAAATTCTCGTAAGTATTGTGATTACCATCAAGCTTGGTCATGATACAAACGACTGTGCTAGTTTGAAGGACTTTATTGAAAGAAAGGTACAAGGCGGTGCTTTAATTCAGTATGTGGCTGCCAGAACTAATCAACAGCAGAAAAGAGGGTGAAGAAGATATCGACAGAGGGAGTAATCCCTAGTTCATGGCAAAAGGCAATAAATGCCAAGATGTGGATGTAGGAGTTGGGCACTAACTGGGCCAAACCCACTCCTATAAACCCTAGGAGGGTAATGATGAAGACATGGAGAGGTAGGCGAACTCCCTTTTCCAGAAGAGTGACAGGCATGGCGACCCAACCGTCCGGTCGTTGGTACATACGCTCTTCAGGAGCAGGAGCCCTTATCGCATACATGTCAGGAATCTGATAACGAGTCCTGAGCATGCATATTTCAGATTCCGTGACCGAGGAACGGATGTTGGCATTAGGGAATTGTTCCCCATTCTTGAAGAAATCGGAGGTAGAGGAGGTCAGAGAAGGGTTTTCCCCCATGGTGGTTGATTGGGGGTTGGAACTCGAACCCTCTTGGTTAGGGTTTGGGTTGGGAGAAAGACATCTTGATAGGAGTTGCACGAAGAGGAGAGTTCGGCGGAGGTTTCGGTCACCATTGTTAAGATTTTGTGAAGCGAGAAAGAAATTTGCGAGAAGAAGAAAAAGCTAAGGTTCAAATTTTGAATTAGCGAGTAAAAACCGTCGAATTGATAAAGTTTACCTTTTATCTTGACAAATTTACGATAATTAAGGCTGACACATTTAATTCAACTTTGCAATGATGATGAATGGGAAGAGGTTTACGTCTGTTTTAGACCTAAATATCTTCACCTATGTGGGCTTCGCGTCTATTGGGCTTCTCACTTCTATACCGATAACAATTTGGGCTTTGTGAGTTTCACTTTGGATCTCTTATGACTTATCATAGTTGGTTACATCTGGGCTATATCTTGTTTATAGTCTTTCATTAAACACCTGCTTTAATATAAGGTAGGGGGTAATGTTGGGCCATAATCTTTTTCCTTATTGGGCCTAACTTATTGGGCTCCTCCTCTGGATCATGTTATCTTAAGTCATGGTTGGATCCGGTCCACTTGGGTCATTTCTATTATTTGGGCTTAGTCATTATATTGGCCCATTATACAAATTGTCACTTAACCCAACTTTGACCAAGTAATTATTATGCCAAATGACAATTGACTATTGTATACGCCACTTTCTTTGCATGGCATTAATGAGGATGGGACTCGGATGGCCGTGGTGGCAAACAAAGAATAATGAGTGTGAAGGTAGATCATTTACTTTCTATTTGAAGTGGCCGGAAGTGAGGGAAAAAAGGTGTCGAGGAGGTGGTGGGTGCACAGATGGCCAGGGAGTGGAGTATGCATGGGGCTAAGATCACATAAGAGGGTAAGTAACACACACATTTCAATAGGATTCTAATTCTATATCTCTCAGACACTAGATAATATTTTTCTCTCCATTGTTGACCTTGTGATCGCTTTGTCTTGACTCTCACGCTTGGGAGCTATCCCTCGGCGATCAGTAGTCAAGCTTTTGGTGTTGACTTGTTGAACTGTGCAGGATATTGGACGCGTCTTGGTGATTGGGATGTAGAGAAAGATTTTGGCGTTAACACCTGGTTTAAATTACATATTTTTATTATCATGTTTTACAAATGTAGTAAGAATTAATGTGTATATGCTTGACAAGTAATGCGTTTATGCCCTCCTTTTCTCTCATTTATTTACAACCATTATGTTTTGGTACAAATAGTACTGTGCTCAAGGATATAGATAATGAGAAAATAAATAAATTATTGTCTAATATATGATACACAACAAGTTCCAGTTTTGCTCATGTATTCAAGTCAGTCATGCCACCTTCCACCACGAAAAAATATTGAAGAAAAAGACCACTTCTCGGAGATAGTACATTGTGCTTAAATACATCTGAAGACATTCTAGGTACTTGAATTTGAGAAAGGAGAATTTAGCAGTTCTATTCCTAGCCAAAAATGACAATCCTAGGTGTGTAAGTTAGAATTACTATATAGACTAAGGATTCTGACTAGCTATTTGGTTGGACAAAATTGGGGCAGAATGGAATATGCTCATTTGGACCAAGCATTCCATTCTAGCGTTTAGTATCCTAAAATGGTTGGAATGGGCATTCTGACTAAATTTCATTTTCTTTATGTACTTGAATCATGATTCCTTAGGGGGTTGGTAATTTGCATGAGAATGAGTTAGAGAGTGAGATAAAAGACATTCAGACAAAAATGCCCTTATACACACGAATATATATATATATATATATATATATATATATATATATGATATTTATATATTAATAAATGTTTATATTATATATCCATATTATATATTATATACTATCTATAAAACATTTAAGGACAAAGGTGCAAAAATGCCCCTGATGTTTACCTCTAACGTTACAAATTTCAGATCAACTCTGCCCCTCCCGTTAAAAAAATTCAGACAAACGGACGTTAAAACCGACTGACATGGCAAAAAAAAAAAAAAAAAAAAAAAAATCCAACTCATTCTCTCCCATTAAAGTGAATACTCTCTCTCTAACCACTAACCACATCCCATTCTCTCTCTAAACCCTCTCTTCAACCTCCATCATTCGTTGACATTCACTTTTCTTTTGCCGGTTATTTTTTGATGGATTTTAGCGACAAGAACTTCGGAACAGTCACCCTTGTGAAAGACGCAAAACCGAATCGATCTAAGATTTCGGAAATGTCAAAGAAATTTGAGAATTTGAATCCTAATTACACGAGTCTTGATCCGAAATTATCGAATTTAGCAGCAAGCAAATCTACCAAGAAGTCCCATAAATCTGCCCCTAAAAGGCCTAACCTCGTTGCCTCACTGTCGTCTCAAAAGAAAATTTGAGAGGAAGTTTGTGATGGTGTAGCTGAAAAATTCGAAAGCTATTAGGGTTTATAGGTTTTATCGAATAGATTTGATGGGTATAATTGAAGAGATTGGAGGTGAGGATTTTGAATCTTTTCGATACCCATAATTTTAATTTAACTTTTATTTATCATACCTCTGTTTAATTTTTTTTTTATTGGCCTGATTGAAAATTAATTGTATAATTTTTGTGGGTTTCATGAATTTGTTAGTTGGTTTTATGATTTGTTATAGAAATTAAAGAATTAAGTATTTGTGGAAAAAAAGTAGTATAATTTGGGATTGTATGAATTATTATTTCCCTTTGTTTCTATCTAGTTAAGTTATTCAGAAGTTGATGGATTGGGTTACATGGGGTTGAATTGTTTGTGTTGATTTGATGTTTAAAGAGATTGTTATCCGTTCAATGGGATATCGCCACCGGAGTTGTAGAGCTGCGTGAGGATGGTGAGTGACGAGATTTTGACGAAGGAGGATGCAGAGACGGCGGTGCAGTCAATGGATTCCGATGAGGATGGGTTGTTTGACTTCTCTAAGAGGCTGCGTTGGATTCTAGGCCTTCATAGGACCCATTTTAGCCTTGATTTTGCAGTTATGTTTTGGTATTTAGAAGGTTTTGGTGATTGGAGTTGAGGCGAAGAGTTTAATGGTAGTTTATGGACGGCGGTTTTTGATCGTTGATGATGATCAGAACTCCTCGGAGCCGGCGGTGGTCCAGTGATTCTCTCTCATGGAATGATAGATTTTGTTAGCTACGGTAATGCAGACCGTGACATCGAGCATGTAGGATTAGGAGGAAAAAGATAAGATCTTTATTTCTGAAAATCTTTAGTGTTCTTTTTCATTTAGTTTTTCCTTTGAATGATGGTTTTTGTATGTGTGATTTATTTGGCAAAGGTTCAAGAGAGAGACAGACCTTAGTTAGCAAAATATGTGCACGTGTCAGCGAAGTTAGTCTAGGTAGCATGTCCGTTAATGGTAGGGGCACGTTTGACCCTAAAATTTGTAACGTTAAGTGTACTTTTGGAAAAAAAAACTCCAGGGTGGAAGTAGGACTTCGGGGTAAACATCAGGGGTATTTTTAGACCTTTTCCCAAACATTTAAATATATTGTATTCTATAAAATATATGTTATATTATAATACATTTTATGTAAAGATAATTATTGTCAGCTATATATTGGTCATTCCATTCTATTCCATACCATTCCAACACAATTTTCAAGTAACGTACCAAATACATGAATTAAATGTTTGATTTCGATCTCATTCTTGCCCAATTTTGATTCCTAAAACCATTCCATTCCGCACTAAAATGATTCCGTCCAACCAAATGGCATAGTTTGATTGATAGACAAAAAGGCGGAAATAGAAGATGAAGGAAAAAGAGGGGTTTAGGTTAAATTTTGTTCGGTTGACAAAAAAGATGTAGTAAAAGGATGGAGTGCCTCCTTGTCAAAGAACTCTGCCCTCCATTAATTTTAGTGGATGAAAAGGAAGGAAAAACTAACTTTTTGGATCCTTGCCATCAAAATTGAGATATTATATATATATATATATATATATATATATATGAGCTATCTTGCCGTATCTAAAATGGCTTGGAGCATTTGGCTTCATATACTCCTTCCGTCCTTAAAAGGACGGCTTAAAGTACAAAAAGTAAGGGGTAAGAATGTCATTTAGTGAGGTTCATTAGTATACAAGAATAAAAGGACACATCATTTTATGTAATATTGTGGATTCACTTTAGCAATTTTTTTTACTCTATTTTCTCTATCTTACTTTTCTTAATTTGTGTAAAAAATGTACTTTTGCCATCGTTTTGACGACGGTGGGAGTATATCATATACATAGGCACATAGCCAACTATGATACAATAGTAAAATCACTAAACAATTGTTTTGAACCCCTTTCTCCCTTGCTCTCCCAAACAATGCAACTGACTCCCATTTTTATTCCCATTCTCTTCTAAGTGTACCAAACAAAATTAAAGAGTGGAGGCAGTCATCCCCTAGGAGCATCTTTTTCTGGAGATTCGTCTCTTTCCCTTCCACTTGCCTCTCCCTCATGTTTTCGATAATTCATTACTTGTAGAAGGGATGCAGTGTCATCCCCTATTAGTGTGTCATTTCTTGGGATTCCTCTCTTTCCCTTCCATTTCCATCTCCCTCAGCCTCATGTATTGGATAATGCATTATTTGTTGGAGCGCAGTTATGGAGATAGAAGTAGGTTCACCTGAAGCTACCTTACTGATAATTTCTTAGTCTTAACCAGTACTCAAATATGCTGCTCAGTAAATCGTGTTCTCAAAGATTCATGTTCTTGTCTATGGTTAAATAGGATTCTGGTTTTAAGTTTTAACGGTTAAATCAATTAATGAACCAATACAGATACACGTTTCAATTAAAACATACTAGTCCTAGTGGCAAAAGCGTGGCGTGTGCAATTACCATTAGGATATAATTTGAGTTATATCAAATTTTGAGATAAAAGAAGAAGAAGAAGAAAGACAAAAGTATAATAAAATCAAACTTATAGGACAAAAGGGGAAGGAGATTTGTGACATAGCCTTATTTTTCTTCCTCTCCTTTAATAAAATAGATGATATATGTTTATGTCAAATTACACCAAACTACACATCATAAAATCTTGGCAAAGAATTTAGGATAAATATATGGTTAAATCACAAGTTATTTGAAGACTATTGTGTGTAAAGTTATGCTTTTTTGACTTTTATAATCAAGGCTTAGGTTGGTTAGGACTCAGGCCAATTATATATATTTTCATAATTCATTTGTACCTTGTGGTACCATGTCTATACTACACCTCCAAACAATTTTTTTTAATATTTTGTAAGTTTAGTATTATTCACAAAGATGCCAAAAGGGGACGCCATCCCAATACACGTGGAGATCTGATAACAGCCAAATAAGTTCCTTTGATTGATGCTTATGTACAAGGTTTCTGTTAGATATTAGTTTGTCTCCCATCTAGTTCATTGGTTATATATCGGAATATCAAACTGAGATTTTTCTCTATCCATCCTTCTTGTGCAATCCACATCTTGATTGATTCTTCTTTCATGATATTGATTTTATATTCACAGTTATATATCCATCTTTACTTCACGTTCACATGCTCGAATGAAGTCAGTAAGCCTGTAATACTTGGCTTTCATGTTTTTATCCAGTTACTTCAACTTGTGTTGACTTCTGCTTGCACATAAAACACCCAGTTCTGTTATTAGTTTTTGAGGCATAACTGTTGCTTGTGATTGATGGTGAATAATATGCAGGAAAACAACAAGAATGAACTTCAAAGATTAGACAAAGAGAGGCATGATGACTTCTTCAGCATGTTAAAAGGATTTGTTGTCAATCAGGTAAAATATCTCCTTCAACTCTTGATGCCATAAGATTTATTGATAAGCTAAAGTAAATTCATAGCGACTATTACTTCCCAATTATGCTATGACTATTGTTATAATCCTTTCATAATACCTGAAGAACAAGAGAAGTGACATTATGCATGTTTGCAGGCAGGATATGCAGAGAAGATGGCAAGTGTCTGGGAAGTGGTTGCTGAACAAACAAGTGGATATGCCAAAGATGGCAGTTGAAGCACATTTTGTAAATAATTTTTCTCATATTCTTTTTCTCTTTACATAGGTTGTACTCATTTTCTTGTACACTAATAGCAATTAGGACAGTCTTTGTCATACGAATGATTTTGTAAGATTAAATTCCGTCACAAGATCATGCTCAGCTAACTTTCTACCTCGTCCCTGTGATTTCACACCCGTTGTAATGAGTATGAATGTGGAATGTACACTGAGCAGGACTTCATTATAGCATTTTCTTTCTGATTACAAATAGGAACTCTATATACAATTCATGACATAGGAGTTTTGTTTTGTTTCATGTTTGGAGTAATTTTTTTTGAACATTTTTGTGCCATTCTCTTTGATTGTATAATCTTTTTTTCAAGAATTAACAAATGAAAATCTGATTCCAAAGTATGAATTCTGAGATAGAACATTACAAATAAAAACTCTGGAAGAATGAAAGAATCATGCCCTACTCTACCTTTCTATTTCCTAATCTCTCTCCCCATAAACACAATCCTAAATTCCATATCCATCTTTACTCACTTGTTGTTGAAGGGCCAGCAGCTCAATCATCACCGGAACTGGCAGTAATTTCCAGTCAACACAATGCAAAGCCAGCTTCAATGTATTCAATAACTCGTCGCCAATTGTTGATGCATCTTTCATCAGTTCCGAATCAAACACTTCATTCGTCCATTCCTCTTTCACAATTGAAGCTACCCATCGAGGCAAATCTTCATTGCCTCTCCCGGTGTTTTCCCAGTTAGGAGTTCCCCCAAGGCTGTATACATCAGTCTTTGCATTAGCTTTCTTGAGTCCTGGTGCTCGGTAACCTAATGCTCCTGCAGTCGCAATCACATTGGAATTTGCAGCAGTTGTCATTAGCCGCGAGAGGCCATAATCTGAAATCTTTGCATTCACGTGCTCATCAAGCAGAACATTGCTTCATGTCAGATTGTCATGGATTATTTTGTCATTGGTGTGGAGGTAAAATAAGCCTCTTGCCATGCCTTGTGCAATTTTCATCCCTGTTTGCCAATCAATTGGTGTATCAGGACCATCAAAATTGAAAAAATTAGTAGAAGCTGTTCTCAACAAAAAACGAAGCAAATTTTCAATATACAAATCTTGTAGTGAGGTTTAGCATCTTTAGCTCACCATGAAGGAATGTGGCAGGCTTCCTTTAGGCACTTTTCTGGTTTAGGTCCCAAATAATATGCCCTCATAGCCAAAAGATTTGGGTGTCTGATTTTCCCCCCAATCACATTAACCTCTGTTTCAAACTCCCTTTGATTTTTAGTAACATTCGCTCTTAATCTCTTCACTGCAACTTGATTACCAACACCCAATGTGGCCTTATAAACTGTCCCATAAGTACTCTTTCCCACAATCTCTCAGCTGTGGCACACAATAGATCATCAGCTGTAAACACCAGACTTGAAATTATTGGTATACAACTTATATTATTTAAACAATTTATTGGTAAACAACTTATTATTTGTAAACAATTTATTGGTAAACAACTTATTATTTATACAACTTATTATTGGTAAACAACTTATTATTGATCAACAACTTATTATTGAAACAGTTTACTGGTAATTAACTTATTATTAGTAAACAATTTATTATTTAAACAGTTTATTGGTACACAATATATTATTTAAACAACTTATTGGTAAATATCGTATTGACAAACAACTTACCAATAAGTTGTTTACCAATAAACTTATTATTGGTAAACATCTTATTATTAGTAAACAACTTCTTATTTAAACAATTTATTATTTAAATAATTTATTGATAAACAACTTATTAGTCCTAGTCATATTTAAATATTGGCTCTTTGTTTGTCAAAGTTTATTTAATCGACTTATTGGTAAATAACTTTTATTCATCATTTTTGACATATAAATAAATTTAAATTATAGTTTAACATATGTTATTATTGGTAAGAGTATAATAGTATAAACGATATCAAATCCTTTAACTAATACTAGAAAAGACAAATATAACATGAGATTATTTTAAGTTATCCCTTAAATAATATCATAAAAACAAACATGTGACTAGAACTATTTAATCATAAGATTATTAATAGTATTGAGATTATAATATCATGGATTATAATATTGATATTATATTCATCGCAAACAAACATGGCCGAAGTGAGTTGGATTCACCAAGTGAGTTGACATGGATATAAGAGAAAAAAATTGAAAGAATAAATTACTACTTCCTCCGTTCTAAATTAATTATAAGAACAATATTAACTTTTGAAAAGTCAATTTTAAATATTTTAAATTTAAAATTGACATGATTTATTATGTTTTAAAATAATAAATATTAACAACTTACTTGTTAGTGAATCCAACTAAGTCATATATTTGTTGTTCCAAATATACCCAATAATTGAATCCACTTATGCAATCTTGACTCTCAAGTCATCATATATATATATATATATATATATATATATATATATATATATATATATATATATATATATATACACAATCGCTTTATGGCGTGCGTTTTTTGGGACTATAATAACGATTCACCTGTCGTCATAGACCATAATAGCTATAGCGACGGGTGAACCGTCGTTATAGCCCAAAAATCGTCACCATAGACGACTGTGTATATACGTTTTTCATATATATATATATATATATATATATATATAGAGAGAGAGAGAGAGAGAGAGAGAGGATAAATCTAAAACATATTTCTTAAATAGCATACTCTCTTAAATTGCATATCGTTAGACTTGGGGCCATCGCAGGCCGAGGTGAGACCCTGAATTTTATGAAATGAAAGTATTCAATTTTCTTATAATTATTCTATTTAGTAAATGGTTAAATTGATAAAAGGTTAAAGTTAAGGGTGATATGTGAAAATTTTTTAAAGTAAACAAGTTGTCATAAAATAATCGATGATAAAAGTATAGTAATGCGGCATTAGTTGCGTAGTAGCACGCGGTATTGTCATGCGATATCTTTGATTATTGATGCTTACGTGAGAAGTCACTCAGTTTTATTCAATTATTGTCACAATATTTTATATTATTAAATCAATAATTGAAACGACAAAGTTATTCATATTATTATTTGAAATATTGAAGATGTCTAGAAATTCTGTCAAGGAGAGGTTAGGTAATCTAATTGCGCTCCAATAGGGAAAAATTCTTATCGGAAAACCCCTCTTTCTTGGGAACGACCTGGTTGTTAAATATTGTGAGTTATAATATTAATGATGAATAAGTTCGTGTTGATTAAAGATGAAATTGATAGTTTCATTGTGTTGAGATTATTAGTGTTAGTGGAAATCGACATTTATTTCGATAATAATTGATGTTTGGAAGTTATATTGACCAATCGGGTAATTAATCGGATAAATGAGCAATTAATTGCTATTAATTCACATGCTTATAACTATTTGTTCACATGTGTGTACTATTGATTCGCATGCATGTACTATTAAGGGATGTGGAGTAAGATTGATAATACTTGCATGACTAAATTAAAAATAGAGGTATAGATGAATGTACTATACTATAATTATTTTTTCACATGTATTGAACTATTGATTCACATGATATACTATTAGGGGAGGTGGTACAAGTTTGATAATACTTGCAGGACTAAATTAAAAATAAAGGAAAAGACGAAGGTATTATACTGTAAATTTCAACCCCAAAACATGTAATTATCGAAACTATGTTTTCCTATAAATAGAAACTCATTCTTTCTTCATTCTCACCAATTCACTAATACTCACAAGAGTAATTATAGAGAGAGAAGCTATAGAGAGAAAGAAGAAGAGATCTGCTACTTCACTATTCCATTATCAGGTCTTCTTACGAGATAAGGGTATTATTTATTTCATATTACGAAGAGATATTATTTTTGTATTCATATGAATATTATTTTTTCAATATTAAGTAAAAAATATCATCTTCGCTCAATATTAAATAGGAATATTATTTTAGATTCAACAAAAGTAAAGGGTATTATTTATTTCATATTACGAAGAGATATTATTTTTCATATTATTATGAATATTATTTTAGCTTCAATATTCATAAAGAATATTATCTTCATTCAATATTAAATAGGAATATTATCTTCGTTAAATATTCGTTGGAATATTATTTTCGTTCAAGGGATGTTATTTTTGTTCAATATTCGTTTAAAATAATATTTTCTTCCATACTCTGTAGTATGTAAGTAATATTATTTCGTTTTAGATTTTGAATTCTATACTCATTTTGTTGAAGTTTTGGCTTCTATACTCCATGAAATTAGTAGAATATCCTTGATATTTGCGCTTCATCCAATATATTTTTATGGAAATATTATTTTGAGCTTTCTTGATAATTATTGATCTTTTCATGACGGAATACTATTCACGAGTTACTATTTATGGGTTACTATTCACCCGAATATTATTCACTCAGGTATTTGGGGCACTCTTCATGTCGGAGTACTATTCACGAGGTACTATTCCTGAAGTACTATTCATAGGTACTTATTCATGGGTCTTATTCACCCAAAAATATATTTCTTTTACATTCAAATTATTTTTGATACTTGAATATTATTCTTGAATTTTACTCCACAAAGTAGTATCGTGTTGACAATTTGGATATTTTAAACTCGGATAAATTTAAAGTCTTTAATATTTATCCTTGATTTCGTTTGATTAATGCTTATATCATTGTCATCATTCTCGTGCTTATATTGTGATGAAAGTCATCTTTGGCTTACGTGCGTAGATGGATTTGATTGATTGGTACAATTATGACCGAGGATCATTCGGTATAATCATGACCGTAATGTTAAAAATGATGTGGTAAAAGTCCTCATTGGCCCGTAGTGCATTGATGGAACAGTTGTTGGTATGATTATAACCAGGGATTATTCGGTATAATCATGACCATTGTTGAAACACGAATATCCTTGGCCCGTAGTGCATGGATAATTCGTGATCGTAATACTAATAAATATACTTGGCCGTAGTGCAGGGATGATTCGACGATGTGGTTTATTTATTAAGCTGAGTCTCAGCGATAAAGTTGATAAAAAAAATTTAAAATCATAGAAGATAGTAGATATCATGTTCTACTTGACTCTTCTAATGGATTGCTTATTCCACTGCAGTTGTTGATCTAAATCTTGTTGTCTATTATATTCTATAAGTTGTTATACCGTTGAAGGCTAAGGATAATTTATTTTACATTATCTTAGTCATAATATTTCTTACTGGACTAGTTGAGCTAACGTACCTTTTCTTTCATTGTTCTTTTCAGGAAATGAGAATATAGTTGGGACGAGTCGGGAAATGGAGTGATGGTCCAGGATAAGTGGCTTTAGTAGTCCTCACTATTCTGTGAAATAATGTGATAATAATTATAATGAGGACTCCATTGAGAGTGGATATTGTCTAGAAGGCAATATTCTTGTTTAAACACTCAGCTATGTTTTGTCATATATTACCCGACCGTTGTATAATTAAGTTTGTATTTGATTTATGTACCATATATTTGGCGACTCGAGATGGGTGATGTATACCTATTTTGGGGGCGTCACAGTCGGGCTGGGTCAAAACGATCCAGGTTTTGGTAGGCTAAAAAAGTGAAGCCCAAAGCTCATCTTTTGACAGACAGGCCGGGCTGGCTCGACCTAAACTAACTTATGACCAAATTTTGACACATTTTTGGGCCTAGCCCAAACAGGTTGAGCCATCGTCGGGCCAGGCCAAAACGGCCTAGGTTTTGATGGGTTAAAAAAATGAAGCCTAAAGCCCACTTTTTGACGGGCCCGAGCGGGCTTGGGTCGATTTTGTCAGGTCTACATACCGTCGTTAAAATTACGTTGTTTTGGAGATTTTTTTTAAAAATAAGTGGGGTCGCGAATGGTATTTTTGTGAATAAAAGAAAAGTAAGTAGGATCACTCTCTTTTAATATTATTTTATTTTTTAAAAGAATCTCTAAACGACATAATTTTAATAAACTTATGCTATTAAGATAGGTGTATATATATATATATAATTACAGATTATGTAGAATTGTGTAACGTTTTTAAAGCTTAGGCTGTTCGCACTCGGCCTAACTAAAGTTAAAGAATTAAAGTTGAAAAATGTTGCATTAATTGTTTACAAGGCTATATTAGAGATGCACAAAAAGCACGAGGCTCATGGCTTTGGCTTTAAGTCCCACCCGGAACTGGCTTTGGCCTGATCTAAAAGGCTTAAAAAGTCATCATTTGAGCACAAAAAATCTACGCTAGGCAGGCTGGTCCAAAGCTTGACCCTAGGCGGCTGTGGCTGAGTCCTACTGGGCCTAGCTTTGGTCCGATTTAATATAGGCACGACCTTATAAGACCCTAAATTTTATGAAATGAAAGTATTCAATTTTATTACAGTTATTATTTTATTTCGTAAATGGTTAAATTGATAAAAGGTTAAAGTTAAGGGTGATATGTGAATTTTTTTTGCAAAGTAAACAAGTTGTTATAAAATATTAGTTTGGTGGGGAATATTCTTTTTATCGTGGGGAATATTAAATGCACAGTACAATCATTAGTGGACCCCACAACGAAATTATTGTCGTAGTTAGAAAACGACAGAATTATCTTTTATTAAAAATAACGGCGAGTGTTATCGTTAAAATTGTTGAACTACCCGGTAGTAAAAGTACAATAATACACGTGATTGCATAATAGCACACAATATTGATTATTGATGCTTACGTAAAAAGTCACTCAGTTATACTCAATTATTACTACGATAATTCTTTGCATCATATCTCTCATATTATTGATTCAATTATTGTCACGATATCATCCGCATAATATATATTATTAAATCAATAATTGAGACGACAAAGTTATTCATATTATTATTTGCAATATTGATGATGTCTAGAAGTTACATCGATGAGAGGTTTGGTCACCTAATTGCGGCGCCATATAAGGAGAAATCCTTATCGGAAAGCCCTCTTTCCAGGAGCGACACGGTTGTTAAATATTATGAGTTATAATATTAATGATGAATAGGTTCGTGTTGATTAAAGATGAGATTGATAATTCGATTGTGTGGAAATTATTAGTATTAGTGGAAATTGACATTTATTTCGATAATAATTAATGTCTGGAGGTTATATTGACCAATCGGGTAATTAACCAAATAAATGAGCAATTAATTGCTATTAATTCACATGCTTATAACTATGTGTTCACATGTGTGTACTATTGATTCACATGATTTACTATTAGGGGAGTTGGTGCAAGATTGATAATACTTGCATGACTAAATTAAAAATGGAGGTATAGTTGAAGGTACTATACTGTAATTTTTTTTTCACATGATTATACTATTGAGTCTCATGATTTACTATTGATTAACATGATTTACTATTAGGGGAGTTGGTGCAAGATTGATAATACTTGCATGACTAAATTAAAAATTGAGGTATAGATAAAGGTACTATACTGTAATTTTTTTTTCACAAGTTTGGAACTATTGAGTCACGTGATTTACTATTGATTCACATGATTTACTATTAGGGGAGGTGGTGCAAGTTTGATAATACTTGCAAGACTAAATTAAAAATGAAAAAAAAGAGGAGGTATTATCTTTGTAATATTTCGAGCCCCAAAATGTGCAATTATTGAAACTATATTTTCCTATAAATAGAAGCTCATTCCTTCATTATTTTTCACCAATTCACTAAGTCTCACAAGAGCAATTATTATAGAGAGAAATTATAGAGAGAAAGAAGAAGAAAGTACATTACCTCACTTATTCCAATTATCCGGTTTTCTTAAGGTAAGGGTATTATTTCTTTCGTATTCATGAAGAGAGTTATTTCTTTCAATATTCATAAGGGTTGTTATACCATTCTTTATTATTCTATTGGAATAACCTGTCTGTGCGTTCTATCGCATGCATGGTGAATTCTTTTGTTATTCCATTCTTTATTATTACATTGGAATAACTTTTATGCATCTGCGGTCTATCGCATGCACGGTGAATTCTTACATTATTCCATTCTTTTATTATTACATTGGAATAACACATGCGTGCGATCTATTGCATGCACTCGTGAATTCTTACATTATTCCATTCTTTATTATTACATTGGAATAACTTTATGCATATGCGATCTATCGCATGCATGGTAAATTATTCTGTTATTCCATTCTTTATTATTTTGTGGGAATAACCTATCTATGTGGATTACCGCATGCATAGTGAATGATCCTTCGTATTCATTCCTTATTAAATTGTGGAAATGATATGTCTACGTGGATTACTGCATGGCGGGCAAAAATTCATTTGCAGTTTCATATATTCTATTATACTCAGTTGGTTAAAGTTTTGGCTTCTATACTCCGTGAAATTAGTAGAATATCTGGGATATTTGTGCTTCATCCAGTATCTTTTCATGAAAATATTCTTCTGAGCATTCTTGAATTTTACTCCATAAAGCAGTATCATGTTGACAATTTGGACGTTATTGATTTCTGGATAAATTAAATTATAAATCTTTAAAATTTATCCTTGAACTTGTTTTATTGAATTATTATGTCATTGTCATCATCCTCGTGCTTATATTGTGATGAAAGTCATCTTTGGCTTACGTGCATAGATAGACTTGGTATGATTATGACCAGGGATTATTCGGTATAATCATGACCGTAATGTAACGAATGATGTGGTAAAAGTCCTCATTGGCCCGTAGTGCATTGATGGACAGTAATGGGTATGATTATGACCAGGGATTATTCGGTATATGATTACATGAATATCTTTGGCCCGTAGTGCAGGGATGATTCGATGATATGGTTTATTTATTAAGTTGAGTCTCAGCGATAAAGTTGATGAAAAACTTTTTAAATTATAAAAGATAGTAGATTTTATGCTCTACTTGACTCTTCTAATGGATTGCTTATTCCGCTGCAGTTGTTGATCTAAAACTTGTTGTCTATTATATTATATAAGTTGTTATACTGTTGAAGGCTAAAGATAATTTATTCCTCATTATCTTAGTCATAATATTTCTTACTGGGCTAGTTGAGCTCACCCTTTTCTTTCATTGTTCTCTTCAGGAAATGAGAATATAGTTGGAACGAGTCGGGAAATGGAGTGATGGTCCAGGATAAGTGGCTTTAGTAGTCCTCACTATTCTGTGAAATAGCGTGATAATAATTGTAATGAGGACTCCATTGAGAGTGGATATTGTCTAGAAGGCAATATTTTTGTTTAAACTCTCAACTATGTTTTGTCGTATTGTACACGACTGTTGTATAATTAAGTTTGTATTTAATTTATGTATCATGTATTTGGCGACTCAAGATGGGTGATGTATACCTGTTTTGGGGGCGTCACATGGCTTGCTTGCTGGCTTATTATTAGTTGTTGTCCAATTAAAAAGTTGTCTTCCAAACCCAACCCAAAAAGATCATTAAAAAAAATAGTCAGGCAGCCCAACCTATAACTCAACACCACCAGCCACCAAGTCAGCTTTAACGCCTAACAGTTATATAAAAAAGAAGAAGCAAAAGATGTAAGACCCCAACTTATTATTAATGAAATTTAATTTTCTCTTTATTATTTTGAAATAGTAAGGGTTGATTTGATTAATGTGGATAGTTATGGGTAAAATACTGTAAATATTTCAAAATAAGCAAGTGGTTATAAAATATTCATTGTTGTCGGGAATATTCGTTTGGTCGTGGAATATTAAATGCTATCGGGAATATTAAATGCGACCAGTAGACCATGTGTGGACCCCATAACGAAAGCGATTGGATGAAGAAAACGACAAATATAAGTTGTTTAAAAATAACGAGGCGTAGTTATTCACAGATTATCTTTGTTAAAATACTCGATGGGTTAAAACACGAAGATTACATGCATTGCACCAATTATTGATTCTTACGTGAGAAGGCACTACTCGATAATGGTTACTGATAATTCTTGCTCGATATTTTATTGATTTAATAATTGTTGCGTTGATATTTTATATTCTTTGTTGTTTGATAATTGTCATTACACGGTATTTTTCATTATCAAAGCAATAATTCATATTATCTGAATAATATTATTAGATAACATTATTGGCAATGTCTAGAAAGTTACATCTAAGGAGAGGTTTGGTCACCTAATTGCGCCGCCGATGAGGAGAAATCTTTATTGAAAGCCCCTATTTCACGAACTACTGTTTGCCCGATCTTGTGATTCTGTAATAATATTTGTGAATAATTAATTATTGATTTATATGATGAGGAAAATATTGATTTTATGTGGATATAGATGGAGAAAATTTTAAAAATGACAATTGTTGAAAATTAATATTTTATCTTTTTCGATAAAATAATTTATTTAAATATATTATTTTAATAATATAATAATGGTGATATTTTTACAACGAATGTGGGATATATGAGTATCTGAGGAGGAAGAGTATTTTTGTTGCAATAAATGTTTAAAACAAGTTAAACATGTCCGGTGGACCCCATTTATTGGTGAAATTTGATTATAGCACAGTAAAATCGCTTGGTTTGTGGATTTCGGTCAATTTACATTTGGAATTTGGAAAAACTTTCTTACGCAAAGTTGTAGAGAATTGAATTTCCTATATAAAATCGCGATATTCAATTTTTTTGATAAAAGGGCTATTTATTATGAATTATTGAAGTTCAAGCTCAAAATAATTGATTTTTGGAAGTTTTAATTATTTTATTAAGAAAAACGTTTTTATTGTTTTTGGCACATGTGTGGCTGAAGTTTGGACAAGATTTGTGTGCGTAGGAAATTTGATTATATATATTATTATTATATTAAATTTTCTACTTTGTGTTCTAAGCATTTTCCTATAAATAGGGTCTTGGGTTAGAATTGAAAATCACACGAGAATTGAAGTTTTCTCTCTCTATATTATCGAGCTTATTCTTGTGAGTATTTTGAGTATACTTTGAGTATTGCTATATCTGGTACATGTTCAAGTTATAGTCGATATCCAGGTGTTTTCAACTAAAATCTTGTCTTTGTGAGGTAAGGGATATTATTATTTTTCGTAATGATATTATTTCTTCAATATCATTATCTTTGAAATATTGATCTGAAGTTTTTATCAAATTTGGAACTTTTGGTGTCGAGTTACTATTCACGTATCTGGCCTTTATTCACGTATATCGTTACTATTCACGAATCGACACTTTATTCATCGAAAAATGAAAAATTTCTTTTTAAATCTAAAATATCTATTGTGGATACTAGCTTTGATTGTATCCATGTTTTGATCATTCTTGAATTTTACACCACTATGATTATTTTTGAGGTATTTTTGACATGGATAAAACAAAGTACGAATCCTTAATCCTTAATCCTTGTCATTTTGTTTCACTTTGGATTCGTTTCTTCAAAAATATTTTCATCATCCTCGATCTTAAATGATGATATTATGGAATATCTTTGGCACAGTGGTGCAAAGATGAATGATTTCGATGAATATCTTTGGTAGTAGTGCAAAGATGAAAGTGTTTAGATGAACATGACCAATGATGAATATCTTTGGCTGTAGTGCAAAGATGAATATTTGATTCGAGATATATATTGATTGATGTTACGAGGGATAAAAGATGAGCGATGAACTTTAAAATTCATACATAGAAGATAGTAGTTGCATTCTCTACTTAACTCTTCTAATGAATTATTATTTCATTGCGAATATTGATTTAAAACTTGTTGTCTATTGTATTCTATTAGATTTTTTCCCTGTTGAAGACTAATGATAATTTGTTGTATATTATCTTAGTCATAATATTCTTTATCTTGGGCTAGTTGAGCTCACCCTTTTCCTTTTTGTTCCATTTTTCTTCTCGGGAGAGCGAGAATATAAGCGAGTCTGCAGTCGGGTATGGAATGAAGGTTCTAGAGAGTTGTTTAGTAGTCCTCACCATTTTTGTAAAATAATGTATCAATAAATGTGATGAGGATTTATTTGAGTATAGATATTATGCAGAAGATAATATTTGTATTCAAACTCACAGTTTCTTGTTGTAATAATAAAGTTGTAGTTGTTTACGTACCATGTATTGACAACTCAAAATGGGTGATGTAAACCTATTTTGGGGGCGTCACAAAAGACACTCAAGTACTCAACGGTTTAAACTTTAAAATGTACAAACATCCAAAAATAAGTGATTAACTGATTGTTCACTAGCTCACTGTCCAAGGCATCAATGCATGCTATTATAATATATATATATATATATATATATATATATATATATATATTATATAATAGCCCCATTATATCTCTGAAAAAGGAAACATCAACGGTAGTTAATCAGCCTACTCTACTCAGACTAGTATTTTGAGTTAATGTTTTGAAGAAGTTCACATATTTGCTATGTATATTGACAATTTAGCAATGACCAACGGGGAAAAAAAAGGCTGACACACCTTCTCATCCATCTATCAATCCATCACATCTATGGAAATTTTATCAGAATTTGGATTTCAAAAATTAAATAAATTTTTATGTACCAATCGTATTATAGTAACAACTATAATTTTACTAACGGTTATTTTTTTCACTATAAAAATCATATAATTTACTCCACAAAAATTACAACTCCTCACATCTTTCTCTCTCTATTCTCTGATATAATAATAACACCATACTGCAATCTCAAATTCTAAATTTGTATCATTGTTATAATTTTTATAATTTTATATAATATATATTTATAATTTATTATACACGTAAATCATAATATTTATTTTATTAGTACATTTATATTATTACAATGGATTCTTCCAACATTCCACAAGTGTCATCATTTATTCAAAATGATCCAAATATCATTATGTCAGAAAGTGCCGTTCCGGGTTCGAATACAATATTTCCACGTCCTACCGGCGAGCAAACCAAACGTACAGCTGTTTGGGATCATTTCATCGAAGTGTGAATTGTGGAAGGTGTTAAAAAAGCCAAATGCAAAATATGTAACAACTTCTTCGGGGTTAAAGGAAACAACACATTACTCCGTCACTATGAGTCGTGTTTGAAGAAGCATAAAATAACTGATGAAAGCTCTCAATAACAAATTGATTGTTCTGGTCACAGTTGGAGTTACGATCAAATATTACAAAAGGATGGCAAGCTAAGTTGGTGATCGAGAAGGAGCTTTCATTCAATTTTTTTGATGATGCTTGCGTTATCTGAGCTACATTCAAGTAGCATTACAACCAAAATATAAACAAATAAGTAGAATGACTACTAAATGTGATGCAATTAAATTATATAATAAAGCTAAAAATGAATTAATTGAATATTTTGATAATTTTGATGGTAAAATTTGTTTAACTAGTGATACTTGGTCCGCTAATCATCAACCTGGAATTAGCTATATTTGTATTATAGCTCATTGGATAGATTCTGATATGTTTATGCAAAAAAGAATTATAGGATTTGAATATTTTGAATTACCACATAATGGTCAATCAATATATGCTCAAATTATGTCCATAATCCGTACTTTCAAAATTAAAGATAAAATAATGAGTATTAGTTTAGATAATGCAATAAATAATACTAGTTCTATTAATATGTTAAAAAATGATTTAAAATTTGTAGTAAATGGTGTATTTTTTCATGTTAGATGTGTATGCCATATAATAAATTTGATTGTACAATCCGGATTCACTTACTTGCAAACGACAATAAATAAAATTCGTTTTATGATTGGTTATATATATGGTTCAAATAGAAGAATGCAAGATTTTAGAACTTTTTGTCATACAAGAGGTAAAAAATTTAAAAGAGTAAAATTTGATAATAACACTAGATGGAATTGTACATATGATTTATTTAAAGATGTTTATAAACGTCAAAATATACTTATGGGGTTTTATGACACACTGGTGATCATGAAATAACAAATCAAGATTGGGATTTATTATATACGACTTTTAAATATTCTTAAAGTTTTAAAAAACACACAAAAAATATTAAGTGGTGTTTATTATCCTACAATTCACCATGTTCTATTTGCATGTTTGGAAATAACAAATATATTTTAACAATATAAATATGATCCTTTTTGAAGTAACCTTATTTTTAGTATGGAAGAAATTTTTTAAAAATATTTAGAATACATGCCTACTGTTATTACTTGTGCAGCAGTGTTAAACCCCGTAATAAAATTAGAAGGTGTGGAAAGTATTTTAGAAGATATAGTAGAAAATATGGGTACTAAAAATATTGATTATATTATACTAAATTTTAATAATACATTTGCTGAATTTTATAGACAATATGAGTCTATATATGCTACATCTACACGTGCACCACCCCCTGCCCCTTCATCTTCTAAGTTTTCATCATTATTAAAATCATTATCAAAAAAACCAAAAACTTCATCACACACAAGCAGTTTATACGAACTTGGTTTATATTGTAGTACTGATTTTAGAAGTTTTATGACAGATCAAGAATTTGAAAATTTTGATATACTTGCATTTTAGAAAAATCATAACCGACAATATCCTACTTTGCCTGCCAAGGCCCATGATTTACTAACTATCCAAGTTAGTACCGTAACTTCGGAATCTTGTTTTTCTTTATCTGGCAGGGTACTAGATGAAAAAAGAAGTAGACTTAGTCTAGATTTGTTGGAGATATGTATTTGCTATAGAGATTATCTTGCCATATAAAGAAGAATACAAGACGTAATAGACGATCAAGATAGCTCGGAAGATCTCAAAGTCGGAGCAGGAACTGCCGAAAATGTACATCCATGAAGATTGAATATATTTTTTTTTGAAGATTTGACGATATATTTTATGAAAATTCAAAGACAAATATTTTTTGAAGATTTGAAGACATTTTTAAAAATTTTGAAGACAAATATTTATAACCGATTCATTTTTTATTATTGTTTAAGTTATACTTTAAAGTTACAAACTTATAATTATTCATCAAATTAGTGATTAAATAAATTATTACTTATTCATTGTTGTAATTTGTTAGTTATAAGTTAATAATACATTATTTTTAATTAATACATCGATCAAGTTTAAATTTTTAATTATTTATTATTGATTTATTGTAAATAATAATTACATTTAATTAATATATTAATTAGTTTATTTAATATTAATAAATTAGTTTCTTAAATTTTAATATTAATATACTAGTTAATGTATTAATATTAATGTACTACTTAGTTTATTTAATATTCATAAGTTACTAAGTTAGTTAATTCAAATTTAATATTAATAGCTAGTTTATTAAGTAACATATTAGTAATCTTAGCATGAAATATGGAGTGGAGTATTTAGTATTGTCCGAACTTTTGAGCCTTGAAAAATTGAAATTTGGATGAGAATTGATGGAATGATGGATGATGATTTGATTGGACATTTGGACCAAAAGGAGCAAAAAATAAAAAATAACAAGTTAAGTGGAAAAGATTGCCTTAAGTTACTAACTGCCAACCAGGCACGAGCCCAAGGCCCCCAGCACTGGCCCAGGCCACATGGACATTAAAAAAAAGGTGAAGAATCAGCCTGCCCCAAGCCTAGCTTGACCTGGTGATGAGTGAGTTTTATAACCATAATTGAGTGTGTTTGAGCTTAATCTTTTGAATGTTTTTATGTGTTTGTGTCTATTCATGCATGTTTTACGTTGTTTTGTAGGAATTGGGACAAAAGTTACTTGGATCGACGTGTGGGGTTGCTAGATTCGCGATTTCGACTTGCCATTTACATAGCAGTCACTTCAGAGCCAATTTGAGTATTGCTCCGGACCTTATTTCGAAATACTTAAAGAATAAAATTTGTAGATCTACGTCTCCACTTTTCGAAACATCTTGAATCATCAAAATCGAAGTTCGGACAAAGAAGTTATGGCAATTTTCCCAAAGGACGTTGGAGTAGAAAATTTCCAGAAAAGGCCCCAGCGCCGGGGTGCCCATTGCATGCCTATTTGCAGCGGCAAGGGCACTAGGGGTAGCTTCAGTAGCCGTGCCCAATTATTTGAAGTCTTTGAGAAGTGTTTGGTCAAGCTTGGACGCGTTTTGGGGTGAATTTTAACACTTATTTGACTTCAAATTTGATTGGATTTGTTCCTAAGCTAAAAATTAGACTTGTAACCTATAAATACATGATGTAAGGCATAAAATAGAGGGATATTACATAGATTAGATTAGAGATACACTCCATTAGATTAGAACATAAACCCTAGTTCTTATTAGTTTTGGAGATTGAAGCAACTTGGAGACCATTGAAGAAAAAGAGCATGAGCTTGATGAAGATGGAGATTTGCTGACAACAGATTTATTCTCTTTTCTAATCTTACTTTTATCTTTTATTGTCTATTCAAATGTGGATTCTTGGTTTATATCATTAATAATGAACTAAATTTCTTTTATTAAGACTACAATTGAACCTTTTATGCCTATAAATTAATTATTTGACTTATTCCAAGTATTTATGTCAAGGTGAATTATTTATCATGTTTTGTGCTTATTGATTAATTATTTGATTAGTAATTACCTTGTTACTCTAGAAGGATTCGGGAGATGAGATCTAGGGTTAGAACTGGACATGATAACATGTATTCTTAATTATTTGCATGACAGATAATTAGGGTCGTGAATTGAATGGGAATATCTGTTCACTGCATGTAACAAGTAAGGAATTGGGATTGAATGAGTTTAATTTAATTGTTTTGCATAGGAATATAGCAAGATTAATTGGATTAAATAGAAGTCAATTGATCACTTGGAAAAGGACTTTTGACATTTGAGAATTCCTGTTAACAATTCATTAGGCATAATAATTGGGATAATTAGTTTATAGTTCATAATTGGGGTTATTGTAGTCTTAACCTTTATTTATTTGAATTCATTTATAAAGCAATTCAGTTTAATTAGTTAATTTAGTTTTCTTAATTAGAAAAATCATGAATTGAGATTGTTTAAATAAAATTAGTTTGGTTAAGAACTAGTACTTGGTGATTTTTATTAAATAATTTCTCGTGGGAACGATACTCTACTTTCACTTTATACATTTTTTGTAGAGCCAATAAAAATTGAGGCAAATTCGAAGACGTTGGAGGTTATCGCAGCCCAATGGAGACGAAGGATGGCAAACATGACTCAACCAATGGAAACAGAGATTGACGGACTCGCGACACTTTCTGCATTGTCAGCACAGATTGAGACACTTTCGGGAGGTTAGACGCTTTTGAAGCACAACGTCGTCAAAGTGTGGCGGTTACTTGTGATTATTGTCTTTGGAAATCATATGAGTCATCAATCGCCATCGATTTCGGCCGAGTGCATATGGTGGTGATTACCTAACAATTATGTCTATCCCAACAACTATTAACGAGTTGGGGGTATCACGGATTTTTCATGGAGCCATACTCATCAAGATCAATTTTATGCTCCAAGTCCAACATACCCACCGGATTTCTCGTGTCCACCTCCACTACAATAGAAAGAACTTTCAAATTGTGAGGAAGCTTTGTCCAAGTTCATAGCTTCAGGTGAGGAGTGGAGGATTAATCGAGAGATATTGAGTCAAAATTTTATGAACCAAATGGAACAACTAACCAATGCACGGAACATTTGTCCTCAATACACTTGGCCTATGACATGGATTAGAGACTAATGGAGAGCAGAACAAAATCTGCAACTAGATGAGCCACAAGATTTTGAAAGAGAGGAAACAATTGGGAACCAAGAAAAGGAGATCGACGAAGATTTAACTGTAAGATTCAATGAAGATGAACTGATTTCATTAGTATCCCATGTGCCTCCTCCACCAAAGTTCAATAATCCGGGCAGTTTTGCAAAATCATGCCCAATTGGCAGTCATGTCGTCGGCAAAGCTCTTTGTGACATAAGAGCTAGTACAGGTGTGGAGTCATGGTGGGATGAAAAGGAGATGATAGAGGAAGATTCCATTATGTTTATTAAGCTTCAATGCCCTAATCTGATCATCGACATAATGGAGGAAACACCTAGTTTTTGGACGTTCTTAATGGGGAACATATATACAAAGAGCATGCTAGGTGACTTTCATTCAAGGGTCATTACTAATGGGAACCTCCCAAAAGAGACATTGCTTGATGGATGGAGGGTTCCTCATTTTTAAATAGGGAATTGGATGAGAATTGAAGAAGTCAGGCTGAGACTATAAAACAAGTGCTTATTGGGAGGCACCCCAAGTTTAATTTTTATTTTTAGTTTTTATTAGGTTTATATTAGTAGTTTTGAATTTGCATTTATTTAGGATTTAATGAAATTGCGTCTATCATGTTTTACAGGTTATTCAAGTCAAATTCAAGTGTGGTGCCCAATTTGTTCCATGTGCTTAGCCTATTCTCCAAACTTAGTGGACAAGGAGGAATATTGCTATATTTTCAGGAAAGTCCTCTGCTTTACTTTTATATATTTCAGCCATTGAGGACAATGTCTAGTTTAAGTTTGGGGGCATTGTAGTGTCGTATTGCATATAGTTAGTTATATGAATAGTAGTTCAATTTTTTTTATGTGTTAGCATTGTGTTTTTTTTAGGTTGCATATAATACATGGTAGTTATTTGTATATTCATATATATGTTGCAGTAGTATGTGTTCATGTAGTATAATTGCATTTTTTTTTTGCTTGATTCTGTGTGATCGGTTGGTGTGGTCTTAGCTCGGCCTATGATAAGATTGGTTTTGCATGTTAACTTGAACAATGTTGATAATTGATGATGAGTTCTAATCTTAATCATGATGATAATCTGAGCCTGTCTTAAACTTATGTAACCGGTTAACACTTAAAGTTTAACTGTTTTAATCCACTTGGTTCAAGGGTTTCATAATTTGTTTCTGAGGGAAAATCTTGGTTAAAATTTAAGGAAATTAGTGGACTGGCGGTAAAGGTTGGAATGACGTAAAAGCTTGAGTTTGGGGGAATCTATGGGGTATATATATACAAAATGAAAATGAAAAAAAAAAAGAAGAAGAAAGAAATGATGAAAAGAAAAAAAATAGAAAATCCAGAAAAAGAAAAAAAAGAGAGAATAAACACCGTGACATGCTTGTCTAATTTTATGGCCTTTGTTACTCGAGTAAGTAAGCCCGAGGGGATTGTCTTTACACCTAGCACCCTAAGGTCTTAATGGCTTGGGAGTCGTTGGTCGAAAGCTCATTAAGGTAGCACTGAAAAGCCTAAGAGAATAAGACATTTACTGACCGTGAGAAAAATAAAAAAATGAATAAAACACGAGAAAGAGCAAAAATGCCCTCGTGGTTGAATAAAAGTATAAATAAATCATGTACTTACCCTTAGACTTGGTAATTGCTTAGTTTTAACTGGAGTTGTCATGTTCACAAAAGTAATTAAATTGGAACTGAAATTTTCCTTCTAAGAAGTTTGTGATGTGATTATCTTGAACTGTGGTTGGTTAGAATGGTTAACAAGCACACACACACAACATAGATGATGACTGGTTTGGGTTGACTAATTGGTTAGAGTTATGGATTTTGACTTGATTGGATATATATTGTTTGAGTACCAATGGTATCTTTGAGGCATATTGCTATATATCATACTGATTTATTACTAGGTTCGTAGGTATATTAGGAAGTAGATCATGCATATGCATTCATGTAGTTGATTTCGGTTGTTTATTTTTAGTTCTTTTGTGTTTTGGCTTAAGGACAAGCAAAGGTTTAAGTTTGGGGGTATTTGATGAGTGAGTTTTATACCCATAATTGAGTGCGCTTGAGCTTAATCTTTTGGATGTTTTTATGTGTTTGTGTCTATTCATGCATGTTTTACGTTGTTTTGTAGGAATTGGGACAAAAGTTACATGGATCAACGTGTGGGGTTGCTAGATTCGCGTTTTCGGCTTGCCATTTACACAGAAGTCACTTCAGAGCCAATTTGAGTATTACTCCGGACCTTATTTCAAAACACTTAAATAATGAAAGTTGTAGATCTACGTCTCCTATTTCCGGAATATCTTGAATCATCAAAATTGGAGTTCGGACAAATAAGTTATGGCCATTTTCCCAAAGGGCGTCTTGAATGAAAAATTTCGAGAAAAAGGCCCCACGGTAGGCCCATTTCATGCCTATTTGCGAGCTTAGGCGCTGAGGGGCAACTTCATAGCCGTAGTGCCCGATTCTGAAGTCTTTGGAGAAGTGTTTGGTCAAGCTTGGACGCGTTTTGGGGCGAATTTTGACACTTTTCTGACTTCATATTGGATTGGGTTTGTTCCTACGCTAAAAATTGGACTTGTAACCTATAAATACATGATGTAAGGCATAAAATAGAGGGATATTACATAGATTAGATTAGAGATACACTCCATTAGATTAGAACATAAACCCTAGTTCTTATTAGTTTTGGAGATTGAAGCAACTTGGAGACCATTGAAGAAAAAGAGCAAGAGCTTGAGGAAGATGGAGATTTGCTGACAACATATTTATTCTCTTCTCTAATCTTACTTTTATCTTTTAATTTCTATTCAATTGTGGATTCTTGGTTTTAATTCATTAATAATGAACTAAATTTCTTTTATTAAGACTACAATTGAACCTTTTATGCCTATGAATTAATTATTTAACTTAGTCCAAGTATTTATGTCAAGGTGAATTGTTTATCATGTTTTGTGCTTATTGATTAATTATTTGATCATTAATTACCTTGTTACTCTAGAAGGATTCGGGAGAGGAGATCTAGGGTTAGAACCGGACATGATAACATGTATTCTTAATTATTTTCATGACGGGTAATTAGGGTCGTGAATTGAATGGGAATATCTATTCACTGCATGTAACAAGTAAGGAATTGAGATTAAATGAGTTTAATTTAATTGTTTTGCATAGGAATATAGCAAGATTAATTGGATTAAATAGAAGTCAATTGATCACTTGGAAAAGGACTTTTGACATTTGAGAATTCTTGTTAACAATTCATTAGGCATAATAATTGGGATAATTAGTTTATAGTTTCATAATTGGGGTTATTGTAGTCTTAACCTTTATTTATTTGAATTCATTTATAAAGCAATTCAGTTTAATTAGTTAATTTAGTTTTCTTAATTAGAAAAATCACGATTTGAGATTGTTTAAATAAAATTAGTTTGGTTAACAACTAGTACTTGGTGATTTTTATTAAATAATTCCTCGTGGGAACGATACTCTACTTTCACTTTATTACTTGTTGACCGTGTATACTTGTACGTATTCATTGATTGCGAAATCGATCAACACTTGGCCTACAGACCTGATCAGATCAAAGTTTTGTGAGATAGGCCTGGCCTTAAAGCCCAAAGTTAAGGCGTGGCACAGTCGGCCAAAAAGCACAGTAGGCCCAATGGGACTAGGCTAAAAGAAACTGTTGTCTTGATATAGGCTATATATATACATATATATATATATGAGATTCCATCCATGGCAATCAGTGGCCATGGACACTGTTCTAACAATCCACTTTCGGACCGTTGATCAACTTATTAGAAGACTTAGATTGAAATATAAAATATACCCAATCGCTACAACATGTTCTGCCTAAAAACATGTTGTATCGGCTTTTATTTTAATATAAGGGCCCTACATGGTCAACATGTTGTCAGTTTGGTTAACAAAACAAATTTTTAATATTAAAAAACACCAATTGGCACAGCTTGTACTGGTTGTGCCTCTTTTTTTTACGCATTTCCCCCCATTATATAGTCATGACTCAGCACATTAGGTAAATTAAAAAAATATAAATAATGCACAACCGGCACAACTTGTGGCGGCTGTGCCTTTTTTTTTTGTTTACGCATTTCCCCCATTATATAGTCATGACTCAGCACATTTGGTTAACTTAAAAAATATATATAAATGGCGGTTCTTTCTGAGATGTACCAACCGTGAATAAAAAAAAAAAAAATATCCAGTAAGCTACTGTTTGTGCTGACTTGGAAAAAAAACTAAAAAAAATTCCCTTGGTCTTTAAAAAAATTATTTCTTAAAATTTACTCCTAACCAAATTTGAACTCATGACTTCTGCTTGAACCCTAAATCGTATGACCACCCAGCACCACAAGAAGCTAGGCTGTTCATTTCATGAGGATTAGTCTTTATATTAAAACATTACATTTCCCCCAAAATCATATAATAAGATATTTTCTCTTGTATTACGATTTATTTTTATATTAATATCACTACAGGAAAATCGCCTATTTTCGACTGACGTATCCTCGACGAATTAAATTCGGTCGAAATATGATTACTTCCGAGGGAATAATGCGTCGGATATAAGTCCCTCAGAAATACAATAATTAGGATGGAATTCCATCGATCTTATACCTCCCTAGTTGGCGCCAAGTTTGGCGCCACCGTGAAAAGTAATTTCGACGAACAAACATTAATTCCGAGGGACATTCCGTCGAACTTAAGATATTTCCGAGAGACGTATGTCCGACAGACATTCCGTCGAAGATAACAAATAAAAACTTTTCACCTTTTGCCTTTTCATTTCAAACACTCGTTTATCTCTCACTCCTCTCACTCTCCTTCCCTCGATCTCATCCTCCCCACCCCCACCCTCTCTCATTCTCTCAGTCGATCTCCTTCCCTATCTCATCTTCCCCGCCGCCACACCGGTCCCCCCCCAGTACTCTCCTTCCTACTCTCATCCTCCCCACCCCACCCATCCGGTCCACCGCATGGGTCCCACCCCTTTTCCTTGCCACCGTCGTTCGCCTCTCTCTTCTCTCTCTCTCTCACCACCTGCTCTCTGCTTCATTGCTATGGCCACCCCTTCCACACAGCCACCCCTTTGCCGCGACCCTCCACTTCTGGTGGTGACATCGACGACTCGCGTTATGGCCAGGTTGGACTCTGCTATCTCCTTCTCCTCCTTTAACCGATTTTTAAACTAGCTAAGGCCTAAGGTTAGTAATGGTTTATTTGTATAATTAAGTATAATTTCCTGCCCTATATTGTGCATATTGCACTAAAATTGGTACTATATATATATATATATATATATTGATGATAATTACTGCTACTATATATATTTCAGATTCATTGCTGAAATTGGGACTTAAGTGTTAATTGTCAATATATTGTGTTCTGCCGAAATGGGTTATTTGTGATCTGCCGAAATGGGTTATATCTATTTGTGTTTTGCTGAAATTATAAGGGTTATTATTTGTGTGCCTAACTGTTGTGAAATTGGGTTACCAAAAATTGTGTTCTGCCTAACTGTTATGCAAACTGTTGTGCAAATTGGGATTGCAGCTTATGTTGAAGCTTTTGTTTAGTGTATAACATCTCATAAATGTTTCAATTTGTTTTCTGTATGCAATTACAGCTTATTACAATTGAGTGTATTTGATATTTGCGATGGAATTTCTGTCAGAAGTCTTCAATTGCAAATTTTGTGGGCCCATGTAACTATTTAAATATATTACTTAATTATGTGTCCAATACTAAAATAACCTAGTTTATAGTAGTATTTACTTAGTTTTGTACTACTAAATAAAATAAAATAATATTATAAATAATATAAATATAAATAAAATAATATAAGATAATATAATATAATATAAAATAATAAAATTAAATAACATAAGATAAGATAATTTAAGATAAAATGAAATAAAATAAAATAAAATAATTAAAATAAAATAAAATAATTGTTCTAAATGAAATAACTTAAATTATATCTAATAAATAAATAAAATACATTAAATAAAATAATATAATATAATATGAGTAATAATAAGATAAAATAAAATAAAATACAAAATAATAATAATAAATTATAATAATTTTAATTTAATAAAATATAATGAAAAAAATAAATTTAATTTAATTTAATAAATAAATTAAATTTAATAAAAATATTTTAAAATATACAATATAATACAAATAAAATACAATCCAATAAAACATAAAATAAAATAAAAATAATAGAATAAAATTAGAATAAAATATAATTTAATTTAATTTAATTTAAATAATTTAAATTAAATTTAATAACAAATTTTTAAAAAATTTAAAAAGTATATAATATAATACAAGATAAATTAAATTTAATAAATAAATAAACCAATTATATACTATAATATAATATACTACAAAAGAAACTGAATAAGAATGTTTTCGATTAAGTAAAATAATATACTTTGGAACTTAATTAGTGGTTGGTCAACTCACTCAGAAGTCATCTGTCCAAAGTGTATGGGGGATGTCTTAAAGCAACCATTTGCGGCGTAAAGCGAAATGTAGTTTCTTTGGAATTGATCGTAGATTCTTGCCTCTTGATCACAATTACAGAAAGATGTTTGCACAGTTCAATAGAAAGATAGAGAAGAAGGGGGTTGTTGGTGGTGCATCCGGGCGGTGAGGTCTTGGGTCAGTCGAATCAACTTGATTTTCTTTTTTAGGGAAGGAACACGGTAAATTGAGAAGCGATCGAGTGCGAGAAGACTCATAATTGGACACACTTTTTATATGGTTTGAGTTGTCGTATTGGGGCACACTTTCGATTAAATCGTTGTATAGATGTCAATGCATCTTGAAAAAGAATGTTTTCGAGAACTTGTTTTACAAGTGTTAGATCGCGAGTGGTAAAACTAAAGACAATGACAATGCTCGAAAAGATTTGGAGGCATTGAACATTAAGCGAAAATTGTGGCTTCCGCCCAACACTTCTGAAACCTAAAGCTCCATTTTGTCTTACTAAAGCAACAAGTTGAAGGCGTCATGTAAGTGGGTTAGTGGGTTGAAGCTCCCGGATGGATATCGTCGAACATAACACGTTGTTGTAAGGTTGAGCGATTGAAAATTTCTGGATTCAAGAGTCACAATTGTCATGTATTCATGCGGCGAAGTTGATTCGAATGCATTTAGTGAGATGTTACCCGGAAAAGTTACGGATGCATTAATAGAAATTTGTCAAATTTCTTTTGAGATATTTGCTTAACTATAATTAAATACGGTGATGTCGAAGGATGGAGAAGAATATTGTGCTTTACCATATGCGAAGCTTGAAATGATCTTCCTCCGGGATTTTTTGACTCGATGGAACATCATACTTCATTCATCTCCCGTATGAACTCAAACTTGGAGGGCCAGGTGCAATATCGGTGGATGTATCCTTTTGAGAGGTAATATATAAAGCTGTTAATTTCTATATCTGCTCATATTAATAATACTTCAATTTATGCTGCATATTATTTATCATAGGTATATCTTGTGGAATTAAAACAAAAGGTCAAAACAAAGCTCGTGTAGAGGTTTCTATTCTTTGAACGATATCTGAGAGGAAGAGCTTGTCAACTTCTCGCTCATTGTATTTTGACGATGTTGTCTCAACGAAGCACAACCGTTTAGGAAGGAATGAGGTTGTTGGTCCAATGACTTATCTTGATGATGAGTTAGCTGTATTCACATATCCTGGCTAAACCATTTGGCCTGAGACGACTTACTTAAGCGACAAAGAGTTGAAGATTGTTGTAAGACCCCTACTTTTATGAATAAAGATGAGTTTTCTATTAATATCATTTTGAATATTATGGAATGAATTTGATATAATGTTATAGTTGTGGGTAATATTTATAAATTTTGCAAAATCATGAAGTTTGTTATATAATATTCGATTGGTGGGGAATATTCATTTTAGCGGGGGAATATTAAATACTGATGACACAATCATTGGTGGACCCATGAATGAAATTATTGTCGGATTAGGAAAAGCGATAAAAATATTTTATAAAAATAATGGCGGATGTATTCTTTATTAAAAGCGTTGAACTACCCAATAGTAAAAATGCGATGTCTGGCGTGGTTGCGTAAATAGCACACGGTATTGATTATTGATGCTTACGTGAGAAGTCACTCGATTATACTCAATTATTATTGCATCATATCTCTCATATTATTGATTCGATTATTGTCACGATGTCATCTGCATTATATGTTATATTATTAAATCAATAATTGAGGCGCCAAAGAAGTTATTCATATTATTAAATTACAATATTTACAATGTCTAGAAGTTACATCGAGGAGGGTTTGGTCACCTAATTGCGGCGCTTGATAAGGAGAAATCCTTATTGAAAGCCCCCTCTCAGGAACAACACAGTTTGTTAAATATTGTGAGTTATAATATTAATGATGAATAAGTTCGTGTTGATTAAAGATGAATTTGATAGTTTCATTGTATTGGGATTATTTGTGTTAGTAGAAATCGACATCTATTTCGATGATAATTGATGTCTGGAGGTTATATTGTTCAATCAGGTATTCGGGACACTTTTCGTGTCGAATTACTATTCATGAGTTACTATTCACGAGTTACTATTCACCCGAACAATATATTTCTTTTCGGTCCAAATTATTTTTGGGTACAATATTATTCCATGAGGAGATGTGCTAATTTTTCAGACCGTTGGTTGAATTTATAATAGTAAATCAATATAGATCGCTGGTTTAAAGTTTAATAGTGAATCAGTATGGACCGTTGCTTTAAGTTTTAATAGTGAATCAGTATAGACCGTCCATTTAAAAGTAAATCAATCTGGACCATTCATGAATTAGTTACTATTCAATCCATTCTCCTATAAATAGAAGTTCATTCCTTCATTATTTCTTACGAATTCCCTGAAACTCTAGAGAGAGAAATTATAGAGAGAAAGAAGAAGAGTATTCTGCTACTTCACTACTTCTATATCCAGTTTCTTCCTTATAAGGTAAGGGGTATTATTTCTTTTGTATTCGTGAAGAGAACTCCTGTTATTCCATTATTTATTATTTTGTTGGAATAACTTTTGTATCGCCATGATCTACCCTATACTTGGTGAAATTCTTACATTATTCCATTATTTATTATTACATTGGAATAACTTGTATCTGTGAGCTACCTATACTTGGTGAAATTCTTCATTATTCCGGTCTTTATTATTACATTGGAATATCTTGTGCATGCGTTTTCTGTGGGACTGGTTCCGTCTTTATTATTACATTGGAATATCCCGTCATGCATGCGTTTTACAATCGAACCTGGTTACATCTTTATTATTACATTGGAATATCACATGCATGCATTTCACGTGGGACTGGTTACATCTTTATTATTACATTGGAACATCCTATCGGTTGCAAATTTAGCTTTGACACAGTTCCGTTATTTATTATTCTGTTGGAATAACCTATTTATCTGAAAGTGAGGATGCGTGGTGATTTCTTTTGTTATTCCATTCTTTATTATACTCGGTTGGTTAAAGTTTTGACTTCTATACTCTATGAAATTAGTGGAATATCCTTGATATTTGCGCTTCATCCAAGATCTTTTATGAAAATATTCTTGAGCATTCTTGAATTTTACTCTACAAAGAAGTATCATGTTGACAATTTGGGCGTTATTAGTTTACGGATAAATTAATTCTTGAACTTGTTTTATTGAATTCTTATATCATTGTCATCATCCTCATGTTTATATTTTATTGAAAGTCATCGTGGCTGTAGTGCAAGATGGACTTGGTATGATTATGTCCGAGGATTATTCGGTATAATCATGGCCAAGTAATGTTACAAATGATGTGGTAAAAGTCCTCGTTGGCCCGTAGTGCATTGATGGACGATGATTGTTGGCATGATCATGACCATTGATGAATACACGAATATCCTTGGCCCGTAGTGCATGGATAATTTGTGGTCGTGATCTTAATGAATATCCTTGGTAAATGAGTGCGGGGATGATGTGAATTATTTATTAAGCTGAGTCTCAGCGATAAAAGTGATGAAAAACTTTTTAAATCATAAAAGATAGTAGATTTTATTCTTTACTTGACTCTTTTAATGGATTGCTTATTCCGCTGTAGTTAAACTTGTTGTCTATTGTATTTTATCAGTTTAACATTGTTGAAGGCTAATGATAATTTATCCTGCATTATCTTAGTCATAATATTTCTTACTGGGCTAGTTGAGCTCACCCTTTCTTTCATTGTTCTCTTCAGGAAATGAGAGCGTGGCGAGGGACTAGTCGGGGAGCAGGTGATGGTCCAGATGATAACATTAGTAGTCCTCACTATTCTATGAAATAGTGTGATAATAATTGTAATGAGGACTTATTCTGAGAGTGGATATTGTCTAGAAGACAATATTTGTATTAAAACTCACAGCATATGTTTTGTCGTATTTTACACGACTGTTGTATAATTAGTTTGTATTTGTATTCAGTACCATGTATCTGACGACCCAAGATGGGTGATGTATACCTATTTTGGGGGCGTCACAATTGTATCTACATACGTGCTTCTAAATATTCCCGAAGTATCATTATACATCACGTAAGTCTAAGCTTATTTGCTCCAGATAGTACAGTTTACAAGTGTAGTCATCTCTATATATGTTAAAGACATTTTACTAATATCACAGTTCATTCGAAGAGGAAGCATATGCTTCTAACCCAACTTTTACTGCAACAGAATTGGAAACATTCACTAATGCTAATTTCCAACGGTGGTTTAAGAAAAGGGTTGAAGCGGAGAATATTTCTGAGCGTTTTATAGATGTTATCCAAGGACCTTACAAAGTTGTTAGTTCTTTTCCTGGTTACATCGTGAATGGGTACAGATTTAGAGCCGATGACTAGCATGAACTCACATCAGTCAATTTTGGGGTTGTGGTGTTAGGAAGCTGCTACCAAGATTCTGAGTCCAATTACTATGGTCATTTACAGGATGTAGTTGTGCTCAATTATCACGACGGCAAAAAGGTAGATACATTTAAGTGTAGTGGTTTTATCTTGAAAAGGGGTTAAAGTTGATCGTAATAGAATCCTGTTGTGGATATCAAGTCGGTGTTAAAGTCGATGGCGATATGCGTGTTAGCAAGTCAAGTGACTCAAGTGCATTACACTCCTAATTTCGTAAATACTCGAAGTCCACGGTATCGATGGTCACTACTAAAACACTCTCGTTTAATCTTGATAACATGTTTGGTATGGATGAGGCGTTGCGAGAAGATGTGAGAAACCCATTGGTAGTAGTGTTCCATGTTGAAGATGTGGTGAGTATCTTGATGTCATTGGCGACGTACCTAACGATGAGGATGTCGAGGCTAACGTACACATGTATGATTATGTAGTAGTTGAGGATGATAACGATGATGGCCACCGATCTCGGCGAGGATGAGGAAGATCTGGAATCAGAGAATGATATACGTGTTGATTCTAATGGGTTTGATGGCGTGCATAATTGAAAATGAGCTTTCATATTAGTACTTACCACATATTGTTAAACCTTACATATTAAATCTACCAATTTTGTTATTGCGTTAGGATATTCATGGTTAGACATAGCGGTGGAGGTCGTAGGGGGTGGGCGATCCGTCTTTGAGACTCAGTAGCCACGATAGAGGCTCTTCTTGAGCGCTTGAGTAAGTTATCTTAACTAGGATTTAAATATATCTCAAGCTGAATTAATTATAATGATTATTGAAGTACTATGTTAAATATAATTATTACAGATACACCTAAATCGGCGACACAGGGGACGAACCTCGGTATCTTTGGTCGTCCGTGGCGATTACCACTTACGATCTGGTGGATGTCGTTTCCCGATAGTAAGTGTTAATATATTCGTACTATTTCTATCAGTTATTGCAAAACACAATTCACATAACACATATTGTAATACTTTTTTTGTAGTATACTAGACCCGGTGGCTAAGCACACCTTATATGCGATTTGTTTAACGCATCTCCTGAGAGGGTGCATCTGATTCGGTCGATGCTCTGTGATGCGATGCCACTTTTACGCAGACCGTCTTGCGGGAGTTTCACGTAAGTTAAGCATATTATCACTACATAGTTGTATTGGGATAACGAAATCAATTGTTCTTAATTTTAAATAATATTTTGTTATAGGTTTATTATCGATTTGACCCGAGCATCTCTCAGTCAGCTGGCGATGATGTGATTGAGCATCACATCGCTGTGAATTACTCTAGATGGCTGTATGAGATGCAACAGAAGGCATCCCGGGCAGTTGTGGACCAGCCCGGGACCACCATCAGAGATCATCAGCCCCGCATAGTCTCCGATTTATCCTGGGAGGCTATGTATGCGCACTAGGAGGCTGATGACTTCAAGAAAAAGTCTGAGCAGGCGAAGAAGAACCGTGGTTAGATTCGGATAGTACACACCACTGGTTCTCAGTAGTTCGAGGAGGCGAAGACAGTAAGTCCTCGGTATTTAGTTATTTATGTGTCAAGTTCTCTCACAAATACTTAAGACCTGTTTTATGAATATTTGTATTAGGCCGAGATCCTACCATTCTAAAGTTTTGGGATCGAGCCCACACGCCTAAGGACGAGTGTGTTTTGTCTCAGGCAACTTTAGTTATACGGGTAAAACTCATCTTACTATTTAGCTTTTAATAATATTCAATTGTAAATAAAATGATATAATTAACATCGTGTCTGAAATACATTATAGGAATGGATTTGGAGGCTTGGATTGAGCGTATGGTGAAATTGGAGACTATTAGGAGGGTTTTGGTAGTTAGATTTTGCCACCCCTCTTCCGATATTGTATTAGATCGGGATGAGGAGCTAAGACTATGGGTCGCGTCTCTCGGGATCCCCCTACTAGTAATCTGCCGGTGAGATATCGAGTGTTGGGTGCACTTTGGAGATACCCGCGTATACATTTCACAGAGGTAATATTTTTTATGTTTCACGAAATTATCCGAATTTATCACATTATATAAATTATTATTAGTAATCGAATTTGTATCTCTTTATAGGCTCCGGCCAGATGCCGTCGTCCGAGGAAACACACATCGGACCATCTCATCTGGGCGCTAACTTGGATGACGATATCTTTCGACGACTAATAGGGGCCGTGTCGAATAGGTTCAATCTGCGTCCGGTCTTTTCGATGTCGTGATTGCCTTCCGAGTTCTCGTCTTCACCAGATTGCTCAAGATATTATAGCGAGGGCCTCTGCGAGAATGCAGGATTACCTCGGGAAGCGATTCGGCGCTTGGGCGTCGAGATGCTCCGGATGGTGATTACCCTCTTGGATGAGGCTTTTTAAATGCCCCCCCACCTACTCGGTATTCTTATTGTTTATGTTTTTCAATTAAAGGCTAGTTTGTTAATTCTCACACATATATATACGGACTAATGATTTATATTTTGATTTTATCAACGAGGTGGCGATGGCGGCGGTGGCGATGATGATGGCGGGAGTACGATGTGGCGCCCCCAAAATAGGTCCATTCCATCCAACCCATTCGAGTTGCCAAATACATGAATGCGAAATAACTACAACTTTATTATTACAACATATAAACTGTGAGTTTAAATACGATATTGCCATCTAGACAAAATCCACACATGAATAAATCCCCATCATAATTATTGATACATTATTTTACAAAAATGGTGAGGACTACTAAACAACTCTCTCTAGAACCTTCATTCCATACCCCAAGCTAGTACTAATTTACATTCTAGCCTCTGACGAGAAAAAAATGGAACAAAAAGGAAAAGGGTGAGCTCAACTAGCCCAATAAAAGAATATTATGACTAAGATAATATACAACAAATTATCATTAGTCTTCAACGGGAAAAAAAACTAATAGAATACAATAGACAACAAGTTTTTAAACCAATATTTGCAGTGAAATAATAATTCATTAGAAGAGTTAAGTAGAGAATGCAACTACTATCTTACTATGTATGAATTTAAAAGTTAAATAAATCTATCTTTTATCCTGTAACATCAATCAACATACATCTGGATTCAAATATTCATCTTTTGCACTACTGGGCCAAAGATATTCATCGATTAATCATGTTCATCTAAACACTGTTCATCTTTGCACTCTGGGCAAAAGATATTCTTGAAATCATTCATCTTTGCACTACTGGGCCAAAGATATTCCATAATATCATCATTTAAGGCGAAGATGATGAAAAATATTTTTAAAAAACGAATCCGGTGAAACAAAATGACAAGGATTAAGGATTAAGGATTAAGTACTTTGTTTTATCCACGTCCAAAAATACCTCAAAAATAATCATAGGGGTGTAAAATTGAGAATGATCAAAACATGGATACAATCAAAGCTAGTATCCGAATAGATATTTTGACGAAAAGAAGAAATTTCATTTTTAAATTGAATAATGCCGTATTATTAGTGAATAATTATAGGTATCGTGAATAATCTTAGTATCGTGAATAGTAACTCAGACACACCAAAGATAGAAATTTCACAAAAAAAATCTCTTCACGCTTAAATGAATAGTACTAAATGAATAGTAACTTCGTGAATAGTAACTCATGAATAGTAACTTCGTGAATAGTAACTCATGAATAAGTAACCCCGAAGCATGAAAAAGTTCAAATTTGATAAAAGTTCCAACCAATATTTCAAAGATAATGATATTGAAGAAATAATATCATTTGAGAAGAAAATAACATCCACTTACCTCGAAAGACAGATCTTAGTTGAAACAGGATATAGGCTATGACTTGAACTTGCAAGTATAGCAATACTCAAAGTATACTAAAAATACTCACAAGAATACGCTCGATAATATAGAGAGAAAACTTGATTTACGGTGTGATTTTCAATTCTAACCTAAGCACCTTATTTATAGAAAATTGCTTAGAACACCAAAAAGCGAAAAATTGAATATAATAATATTATATATAAACAAAATTCATACGCCCATATCTTGAATCTGAATTCAGCCACCATACACATGTTAAATATGCCCACAACATATAAAAAACGTTTTTATTAATAAAAATAAATAAAACTTCCAAAATCAATTATTTGAACTTGAACTTCAATAATTCATAATAAATAGCCATTTTATCAGAAAATTGAATCTCGCGACTTTTTATAGGAAATTCAATTCTCTACAACTTTTCAGAAGAAAGTTTTCCAAACTCCAAACGAAATTGACCAAAAATCCACAAACGAACAATTTTACAATTTATAATCAAATTTCGATCGATAAATGGGGTCCAAACATGTTTAACATGTTTTAAACATTTATTGCAACAAAATACTCTTCCTCCTCGTATACTCATATATCCCACATTCGTTGTAAAAATATCACCGTTAATATATTATTAAAATAATATATTTAAATGAATTATTTTATCGAGAAAAAGATAAAATATTAATTTTCAACAATTGTCATTTTAAAAATTTTCTCCATCTATATCCACATAAAATCAATATTTTCCTCATCATATAAATCAATAATTAATTATTCACAAATAATATTACGAGAATCACATTATTGACAACCAGTAGGTTCAGGAAGAGGGGCTTTCAGTAAAATTTCTCACTTCTTGGCGGCGCAATTAGGTGACCAAACCTCTCCTTAGAGCGAACTTTCTAGACATTGCCAATAATGTTATCCAATAATATTATTCAGATAATATGAATTATTGCTTCGATAATAAAAAATCTTGTGTAATGACAATTATTGAAACAACGACAATATAAAATATCAACGCATGACAATTATTGAATCAATAAAATAAAATCTTTGAGCGATAATTCTTTGTAACAATTATTGAGTAGTGCCTATCTTCGTAAAAATCAATAATTGGTGCAATCTGGTGTCTTCTTGTTCGGACAGCGTATTAGTGTGTTTTAACCCACCGGTATTCCAACGATGATTATCTTGGTAACAACTACTGCCAGTTATTTATAAACAACTTATATTTGTCGTTTTTTTCATCCAATCGCTTTTCCGTTATGGGGCCCACAAAAAGCTGCTACATGCCGCATGCGAATATTCCCCAAGCGATCGAATATTCCACGACCACACGAATATTCCCAAGCGATAATGAATATTTTATAACCACTTGCTTATTCAAAATATTTGCGTATTTTACCCATAACTATCCACATTAATCAAATCAACCCTTACTATTTCAAAATAATAAATAGAGGAAAATAAATTTCATTTATTAATAATTTGGGGTCTTCTGACCTCCCTCCTTATGAAATTTCGTCCTCGAAATTGGCGTCGTACTGGTGTTTGAAAAGATGAGAATACCTACGCTTTCATTTTCGTTTCCAACTCCCGTCATTTCCTCGATAGCATGGTTTCTCCACAAAACTTTAACTTGTGGTATAACCTCGATACATAGGACATGTTCTTTCCTCTACAAGATCTTGACGGTACCTCCTCGTGACGTTAAGTCTTGGCTATCTCGTGCAGTTCTAACTTCAAGCGACGTAGTTGAATTAGTCCACATATTTACGTAACATCGATCGTGAAAAGCGTTATGAACACGCGTCATACTTGGCGGTAAAAGCGAGTCTATAGGCCACGGTTCCTATTCGATCGAGAATTTCAAATGGATTAATAAATCGAAGGTTTGAGCTTTCCTCACCTCACCGATTCTACGCTTTTGAAATAACAACTTCTTGCACCTCCTTCTTCAAATTCATCGACTCCGGTGTGTAGCTTGAGCGACTTTAACTTTATCGATTAAAATCGATTATACTCGTATATCATCACGTGGGTAACTAGAGTTTTCATCTCCATCTCTATTATTTGTAAATTATCTGAAATGAGTCTTTGTGATAATATCGTGACTTCGTGCTTGTATCGATCTTCTACTCAACACGTCGGCTACCACGTTAAACTTTTCCGAGGATGGCATGGTGAAACATGTCTTTGAAATGAGTCTCCTCTTGAGTTCTTCAAAGCTCTTCCCACATTCCTTGCTCCATTCGAATTTTGTATCTCTACGAGTCAATTGCGTTAATGGAATAGCAATTGAGAATATCCTTGAACGAATCTCAGATAATAACCAACTAAGCCTGAAAGCTACGTATTTCGATTCTGAAACAGGTTGTTCTCAAGCTGTGACTCATATCCCAACCTTGGATAACCGTTACAATGACACCTATCGGTTTACTTATCGCATTAATATGGTGTCCCCTACGAGATGCGGCTTCTGCATTCCACAAAAAGTCACCGGATAAAGGCTCGGTACCAAATTCTATAGTTGAATTTTAACTCACGAAGTTCAATAGGAGCCATTCGATATGAGATTTTAGAAATGAGTTTTGTCTGGGTTCAAATTCGATACAAAATTTAATATCGGGCTTTGGGGAGTAAGCGAAGAAATTCTTGAAAATACGTCGGAAAAATAAATAACAACGGGAATATTATTCAATTATGGCGTGTCTTTATTCAAATCCATAACATGGACTAAGAAAACTTGACATCCGTAATAAGCGAATGACTTCATGGCTTGATATGAAAATGTTTGACTACAATGGTTTGATTGCTTGAATTGAATTACGAGTTGCTTAGCAATATGAAAACTAACAACCTTACGAAAGTAATCAATTTCGGCATGATGAGTAGTTAACCTTAAAATCACATCAAAAGCAAATATCTCTATAGAAATAAGGTTAACGGTAATGTGATAGTGCCAACTTTGAATCAAGCAAGATTTTTAAACAACGGATGTAATGAAAGTTTCTCTAATGGAGTCTCCATGAGATAGGTCAAAGTTTAATTTCTTCGTGTCAAGTTCAAGCGTTGGCGCAAGCAAAAGAGATAAAAGAATGGGTAGAACCGGTATCTAGTAAGGTATAAACTTATGAAGAATTTATAATTAACTAACCCATGCTAACTTCGTTCGGGTTCCTCGCATTTTTGACGGTCCACGACAAACGCGCTTCTTCGAGAACCGCAGATTGACTTTGACTTTTACGGGACATCCTTTTGAGTCACCATTCATTGGATGGGTTTCGATATCGTCTGATCTCGGCGATATGTCCTTCTTTTCCATAATTATAGCATACCTTTAAGCTGTTGTGGGCGGTTTGGGTGATATGTCCCTCTTTCCGCATTTGTAACATACTGACCGGTGGTCTTTCTCCTCCTTGGAACTAGTTTCTCTTGGCGCCGACATCTTCAAATGGTGGTTGTTGAATCTCCTCTTTTAAAATCTCCTCCCGACTAAACTTCTTCTATTTTCATGGCCACGATTACCACCGGAGTGGTTACCCTTTGTCTGTATTCTTCTTTCTCCGTTGGTTATCGTTATTCTAATGACCGCTATCTTGGTATGATCCACGTTATGGTCCCTCGGTTGAATGTACTCGTTATCTCGCTTCAAACAATGAGCCACATTGATAACATCTGAATAGAGAGAAAATTTATGAGAAATGAGATCTTGGCGTATCTTAGGGTTTCAAACCTCTCGAAAACATCCGCGTCTTCGTTCCTCATTCTCCACCAAATGAGGTGCAAACACAGATAACTCCGCGAACTTACGCCTCGTCTTTGGGACAACGTCGTGTTATTACTCTCGGTCTAATAAACTCCACTTCCTTCATATATAGCGAATACTTTCGGGGAAGTACTTGTCATTGAACTGCTTCTGAAACGTCTCCCATGACATCTTGAGAGTGCAATTTGGATGGAGTACGCTTCACGATTCCCACCGATGTCTGCCTTCATACCACGGAACATAAAGGTGGCGAATGGAACCTTCATTCTCTCCGTGCATCCCAGACATCGAATATCTTGGTAATTTGCTTGACCCATGTTTCCGCCATGATCGGATCTGGCTTTCCCTTAAATTACAGTGGTCCCAACTCTTTGAATCGCTTGGGCATTGTGACAACCCGTGAATTGCTATCATTTCTCTCAGTATTTTGAACACGAGTCTCCTCAAATGCGATTTTGCGTGAGCTGCAAAAAGCTTCAAAACATCCTCTCGTTCATCATCATTCGGTGGTGTTGTTCACGGGAGGTACATTGTCGACTGTTGCACGTTCTCCTCGTTGGTAAATCTGAGCATCTCCACGGTCTCATTTACTCCATTTATTAATATTCTCATTCGACATTCTCAAATCTTGTCATAAAACAAGGGTTAATTAAGGAAATCAATATATCACATAATATCCTATATCTTGACCAACTAACAAATAAGCTTAGGTAGGACACACTAGCGAAGGATTTACTCGTCTCTCCCTCCTAGTTCTATTCCCGATCTCCGCATGGAGATCATATCCTAAGCTCGATACCAACCGTGGCCCTTCGCCCCAAAATAGGTCCATTCCATCCAACCCATTCGAGTGTGCCAAATACATGATGCGAAATAACTACAACTTTATTATTACAACATATAAACGTGAGTTTAAATACGAGATATTGCCATCTAGACAATATCCACACGCAAAATAAATCCCCATCATAATTATTGATACATTATTTTACAAAATGGTGAGGACTACTAAACAACTCTCTCAGAACCTTCATTCCATACCCCAGAAGTAGTACTCGCTACATTCTCGCCTCACGAGAAGAAAAATGGAACAAAAAAGAAAAGGGTGAGCTCAACTAGCCCGATAAAAGAATATTATGACTAAGATAATATACAACAAATTATCATTAGTCTTCAACGAGGAAAAAAAACTAATAGAATACAATAGACAACAAGTTTTTAAACCAATATTTGCATTGAAATAATAATTCATTAGAAGAGTTAAGTAGAGAATGCAACTACTATCTTCATGTATGAATTTAAAAGTTAAATCGTCTATCTTTTATCCTGTAACATCAATCAACATACATCTGGAATCAAATATTCATCTTTTACACTACTGGGCAAAGATATTCATCGATTAATCATGTTCATCTAAACACTGTTCATCTTTGCTCTACGGGCCAAAGATATTCTTGAAAATCATTCATCTTTTGCCTACTGAGCCAAAGATATTCCATAATATCATCATTTAAGGCCGAAGATGATGAAAAATATTTTTAAAGAAACGAATCCGATGAAACAAAATGACAAGGATTAAGGATTAAGGATTAAATACTTTGTTTTATCCACGTCCAAAAATACCTCAAAAATAATCATAGGGGAGTAAAATTCAAGAATGATCAAAACATGGATACAATCAAAGCTAGTATCCGAATAGATATTTTAGACGAAAAGAAGAAATTTCATTTTTCGGTGAATAATGCCGTATTAAGTGAATAATTAATATATCGTGAATAATACCGTATCGTGAATAGTAACTCGACACCAAAAGATAGAAATTTCACAAAAAAACAACTTCACGCTTACGTGAATAATAGTACTTTCGTGAATAAGTAACTCGTGAATAGTAACTCATGAATAGTAACTTCGTGAATAGTAACTCATGAATAGTAACCCCAGAAGCATGAAAAAGTTCCAAATTTGATAAAAAATTCCAACCAATATTTGAAAGATAATGATATTGAAGAAATAATATCATTTGAAAAGAAAATAACATCCACTTACCTCGAAAGCATGATTTAGTTGAAACACCTTTAGGATATAGGCTATGACTTGAACTTGCAGTATATAGCAATACTCAAAAGTATACTCAAAATACTCACAAGAATAAACTCGATAATATAGAGAAAAAACTTGATTTACGGTGTGATTTTCAATTCTAACCTAAGCACCTATTTATAGGAAATTGCTTAGAACACCAAAAGCGAAAATTGAATATAATAATATTATATATAAACAAAATTCATACGCCCACATCTTGAATCTGAATTCAGCCACCATGCACATATTAAATATGCCCACAACATATAAAAAACATTTTATTAATAAAAATAAATAAAACTTCCAAAAATCAATTATTTGAACTTGAACTTCAATAATTCATAATAAATAGCCATTTTAACAGAAAATTCAATCTCGCGACTTTTTATAGGAAATTCAATTCTCTACAACTTTGCGAGAAGAAAGTTTTCCAAATTCAAACAGAAATTGGCCAAAAATCCACAAACGAACAATTTTACAGTATAATCAAATTTCGATCGATAAATGTGGTCCATGAGCATGTTTAACATGTTTTAAACATTTATTGCAACAAAAATACTCTTCCTCCTCAGTATACTCATATATCCCACATTAGATTTGTAAAAATATCACCGTTAATATATTATTAAAATAATATATTTAAATGAATTATTTTATCGGAAAAAGATAAAATATTAATTTTCAACAATTGTCATTTTAAAAATTTTCTCCATCTATATACACATAAAATCAATATTTTCCTCATCATATAAATCAATAATTAATTATTCACAAATAATATTACGAATCACATTATTGACAACGGTAGTTCGGAAGAGGGGCTTTCCGATAAGAATTTCTCCTTCTTGGTAGCATTGATTAGGTGACCAAACCTCTCCTTAGCAGAACTTTCTAGACATTGCCAATAATGTTATCCAATAATATTATTAGGATAATATGAATTATTGCTTCGATAATAAAAATCTTGTAATAATGACAATTATTGAAACAACAACAATATAAAATATCAACGCAACAATTATTGAATCAATAAAATAAAATCTTTGAGCGATAATTCTTTGTAACAATTATTGAGTAGTGCCTTCTTACGTAAGAATCAATAATTGGTGCAATACCGTATGTCTTCTTGTTCAATAACGCCGTATTAGTGTGTTTTAACCACCGGGTATTCCAACGATATTAATCTTGAATAACAACTTCTACGTAGTTATTTATAAACAACTTATATTTGTCGTTTTCTTCATCCAATCGCTTTCCGTTATGGGGCCCACAAAAAGCTCATGCGTGTCATCTGAATATTCCCAAACGATCTGAATATTCCACGACCAAACGAATATTCCCAACGATAATGAATATTTTATAACCACTTGCTTATTCAAAATATTTGCGTATTTTACCCATAACTATCCACATTAATCAAATCAACCCTTACTATTTCAAAATAATAAATAGAGGAAAATAAATTTCATTTATTAATAATTTGGGGTCTTCAACCTCCCTCCTTATGAAATTTAGTCCTCGAAATTGGCGTGCGTACTGGTGTGTTTGAAAAGATGAGAATACCTCGCTTTCATTTTCGTTTCCAACTCCCAGGTCATTTCCTCAATAGCATGGTTTCTCCACAAAACTTTAACTTGTGGTATAACCTCGGTACATAGGACATGTTCTTTCCTCTACAAGATCTTGACAGTGCACTCTCCTCGTGCGTTAAGTCTTGACTATCTCGTCTGGTTCTAACTCAATGACGTGGTTCGGTTAGTCCACATATTTACGTAACATCGATCGTGAAAAACGTTATGAACACGCGTCATACTTGGCGGTAAAAGCGAGTCTATAGGCCACAGTTCCTATTCGATCGAGAATTTCAAATGGATTAATAAATCGAAGGTTTGAGCTTTCCTCACCTCACCGATTCTCGCTTTTGAAATAACAACTTCTTGCACCTCCTTCTTCAAATTCATCAGCTCCAGTGTGTAGCTTGAATGACTTTAACTTTATCGATTAAAGTCGATTATACTCGTATATCATCACGTGGGTAACTAGAGTTTTCATCTCCATCTCTATTATTTATAAATTATCTGAAATGAGTCTTTGACAATATCGTACTCGTACTTGTATCGATCTTCTTACTCAACACGTCGGCTACCACGTTCGCTTTTCCGGGATGGCATAGTCGAACATGTCTTTGAAATGAGTCTCTCTTGAGTTCTTCAAAGCTCTTCCCACATTCCTTGCTCCATTCGAATTTTGTATCTCTACGAGTCAATTTGCGTTAATGGAATAGCAATTGAGAATATCCTTCAACGAATCTCAGATAATAACCAACTAAGCCTGAAAGCTACGTATTTCGATTCTGAGCTTAGGTTGTTCTCAATTGTGACTCATATCCCAACCTTGGATAACACGTTACAATGACACCTATCGGTTTACTTATCGCATGCGAATATGGTGTCCCCTACGGAGATGTCGGCGGTGCATTCCACAAAGGAAGTCACCGGATAAAGGCTCACGTACAAATTCTATAGTTGAATTTTTAACTCACGAAGTTCAATAGGAGCCATTCGATATGAGATTTTAGAAATGAGTTTTGTCTGGGGTCAAATTCGATACAAAATTTAATATCGAGGCTTTGGGAGTAAGCGAAGAAATTCTTCAGAAATACGTCGGGAAAAATAAATAACAACGAGAATATTATTCAATTATGGCGTGTCTTTATTCAAATCCATAACATGGACTAAGAAAACTTGACATCCGTAATAAACGAATGACTTCATGGCTTGATATGAAAATGTTTGACTACAATGGTTTGATTGCTTGAATTCGAATTACAGGTTGCTTAGCAATATGAAAACTAACAACCTTACGAAAGTAATCAATTTCGGCATGATGAGTAGTTAACCTTAAAATCACATCAAAAGCAAATATCTCTATAGAAATAAGGTTAACAGGTAATGTGATAGTGCCAACTTTGAATCAAGCAAGATTTTTAAACAACGGATGTAATGAAAGTTTCTCTAATGGAGTCTCCACGAGATAGGTCAAAGTTTAATTTCTTCGTAGTCAAGTTCAAACGTTGAGCGCAAGCAAGAGAGATAAAAGAATGGGTAGAACCGGTATCTAGTAAGGTATAAACTTCGCAAGAATTTATAATTAACTAACCCATGCTAACTTCGTTCGGGTTCCTCGCATTTTGACCGGTCACGACAAACGCTCTTCCAGGAACCGTTGACTTTGACTTTTCTGGGACATCCTTTTGAGTCACCATTCCCGCTGGACTGGGTTTCGATATCGTACAATCTCGAGCGATATGTCCTTCTTTTCCATAATTATAGCATACCTTTAACTGTTGTGGGCAGTTTGGGCTGATATGTCCCTCTTTCCCGCATTTGTAACATACTGACCGGTGGTCTTTCTCCTCCTCGGAACTAGTTTCTCTCGGCGGCGACATCTTCAAATGGTCGTTGTTGAATCTCCTCTTTTAAAATCTCCTCCCACTCGCTTCTTCTATTTTCATGGCCCACGATTACCACCGAGTGGTTCTGCGCCTTTAATCGTATTCTTCTTTCTCCGCTGGTTATCGTTATTCTGATGACTGCTATCTTCGGTATGATCCTGGTTATGGTCCCTCGGTTGAATGTACTCGTTATCTCGCTCTAACAACTGAGCCCTGTTGATAACATCTGAATAGAGAAAATTTATGAGAAATGAGATCTTGGCGTATCTTGGGGTTTCAAACCTCTCGAAACATCCGCGTCTTACGTTCCTCATTCTCCACCAAATGAGGTGCAAACTGGATAACTCCGCGAACTTCGCCTCGTCTTTGGGACAAATCATCATGTTATTCTCGCTCGATCTAATAAACTCCACTTCCTTCATATAGACGAATACTTTCGGGAAGTACTTGTCATTGAACTGTTTCAAACGTCTCCCATGACATCTTTGAGTGCGGTTTGGATGGAGTACGCTTCCGATTCCCACCAAAGATGTCTGCCTTTCGCCACGGAACATAAAGGTGGCGAATGGAACCTTCTGTTCCTCCGTGCATCCCAAGACATCGAATATCTTGGTAATTTGCTTGACCCATGTTTCCGCCGTGATCGGATCTGGCTTTCCCTTAAATTCTGGTGGTCCCAACTCTTTGAATCGCTTGGGTCAGTGACAACCCGTGAATTGCTATCATTTCCTCCTCAGTATTTTGAACACGAGTCTCCTCGTGCGATTTTTGCATGAACCGCAAAAAGCTTCAAAACATCCTCTCGTTCATCATCTGCTTCATTGGTGTTGTTCACGGGAGGTACATTGTCACCGTTGTTGCGCTTCTCCTCGTTGGTAAAATCTGAGGCATCTCCACGGTCTCATTTACTCCACTTTATTAATATTCTCATTCGACATTCTCAAATCACGTATAAAACAAGGGTTAATTAAGAAATCAATATATCACATAATATCCTATATATCTTGACCAACTAACAAATAAGCTTAGGTAGGACACACTTTAGCGAAGGATTTACTCGCCTCTCTCCTCCTAGTTCTATTCCCCGATCTCCGCCAGGAGATCATATCCTAAGCTCGATACCAACCGTGGCGCCCCCAAAATAGGTCCATTCCATCCAACCCATTACGAGTGCCAAATACATGGTGCGTAAATAACTACAACTTTATTATTACAACATATAAACTGTGAGTTTAAATACGAGATATTGCCATCTAGACAATATCCACACGCAAATAAATCCCCATCATAATTATTGATACATTATTTTACAAAAATGGTGAGGACTACTAAAACAACTCTCTCTAGAACCTTCATTCCATACCCACACTAAGTACTTCGCTACATTCTCGCCTCCCGAGAAGAAAAATGGAACAAAAAGAAAAAAGGTGAGCTCAACTAGCCCGATAAAGAATATTATGACTAAGATAATATACAACAAATTATCATTAGTCTTCAACAGGAAAAAAAACTAATAGAATACAATAGACAACAAGTTTTAAACCCAATATTTGCAGTGAAATAATAATTCATTAGAAGAGTTAAGTAGAGAATGCAACTACTATCTTCTATGTATGAATTTAAAAGTTAAATCGTCTATCTTTTATCCCTCGTAACATCAATCAACATACATCCGGAATCAAATATTCATCTTTTGCACTACGGGCCAAAGATATTCATCGATTAATTCATGTTCATCTAAACACTGTTCATCTTTTACACTACGGGCAAAGATATTCTTGAAAATCATTCATCTTTTTGCACTACGGGCAAAAGATATTCCATAATATCATCATTTAAGGTGAAGATGATGAAAAATATTTTTAAAGAAACGAATCCGATGAAACAAAATGACAAGGATTAAGGATTAAGGATTAAGTACTTTGTTTTATCCACGTCCAAAAATACCTCAAAAAAAATAATCATAGGGGTGTAAAATTCAAGAATGATCAAAACATGGATACAATCAAAGCTAGTATCCGAATAGATATTTTGACGAAAAGAAGAAATTTCATTTTTAAATTGAATAATGCCGATTATACGTGAATAATTAATCGATATCGTGAATAATACCAAGTATCGTGAATAGTAACTCAAACCAAAAGATAGAAATTTCACAAAAAAAAACAACTTCACGCTTATGTGAATAGTACTCGTGAATAGTAACTACGTGAATAGTAACTCATGAATAGTAACTCGTGAATAGTAACTCATGAATAAGTAACCCCAAGCATGAAAAAGTTCCAAATTTGATAAAAAGTTCCAACCAATATTTCAAAGATAATGATATTGAAGAAATAATATCATTTGAGAAGAAAATAACATCCACTTACCTCGAAAGACAAGATCTTTTTAGTTGAAACACCGGATATAGGCTATGACTTGAACTTGCAACCGTATATAGCAATACTCAAAGTATACTAAAAATACTCACAAGAATACGCTCGATAATATAGAGAGAAAACTTCAGATTTACGGTGTGATTTTCAATTCTAACCTAAGCACCTATTTATAGAAATTGCTTAGAACACCAAAGCAGAAAATTGAATATAATAATATTATATATAAACAAAATTCATACGCCCACATCTTGAATCTGAATTCAGCCACCATGCACATGTTAAATATGCCCACAACATATAAAAAAACGTTTTATTAATAAAATAAATAAAACTTCCAAAAATCAATTATTTGAACTTGAACTTCAATAATTCATAATAAATAGCCATTTTATCGGAAAATTCGAATCTCGCAAATTTTTATAGGAAATTCAATTCTCTACAACTTTGCGAAAGAAAGTTTTTCCAAATTCCAAATGAAATTAACCAAAATCCACAAACGAACAATTTTATACGGTTATAATCAAATTTCAATTCAATAAATGGGGTCCACCGCATGTTTAACATGTTTTAAACATTTATTGCAACAAAAAAATACTCTTCCTCCTCAGATACTCATATATCCCACATTAGTTGTAAAAATATCACCGTTAATATATTATTAAAATAATATATTTAAATGAATTATTTTATCGAGAAAAAGATAAAATATTAATTTTCAACAATTGTCATTTTAAAATTTTTCTCCATCTATATCCACATAAAATCAATATTTTCCTCATCATATAAATCAATAATTAATTATTCACAAATAATATTATGAAATCACATTATTGATGACCGTGGTTCCTGGAAAGAGGGGCTTTCGATAAGAATTTCTCCTTCATGGCCGATTAGGTGACCAAACCTCTCCTTAGATGAACTTTCTAGACATTGCCAATAATGTTATCCAATAATATTATTCGGATAATATGAATTATTGCTTCGATAATAAAAATACTTTGTGTAATGACAATTATTGAAACAACAACAATATAAAATATCAACGCAACAATTATTGAATCAATAAAATAAAATCTTTGAGCGATAATTCTTTGTAACAATTATTGAGTAGTGCCTTCTTACGTAAGAATCAATAATTGGTGCAATCTGGTGTGCTTCTTCTTGTTCAACAACGCGTATTAGTGTGTTTTAACCACCGGGTATTCCAACGATATTAATTGGTAATAACTACGCCAGTTATTTATAAACAACTTATATTTGTCGTTTTCTTCATCCAATCGCTTTCAGTTATGGGGCCCACAAAAGACTCGCTACGTCGTCGCGAATATTCCCAAACGATCTGAATATTTCACGACCAAACGAATATTCCCCGACGATAATGAATATTTTATAACCACTTGCTTATTCAAAATATTTGCGTATTTTACCCATAACTATCCACATTAATCAAATCAACCCTTACTATTTCAAAATAATAAATAGAGAAAAATAAATTTCATTTATTAATAATTTGGGGTCTTACACACGAGACAGATTTCCATACACCAGAGCAGCGTCGTTCACCTCCGCCCGATGATGATACTTTTACTAGTTTATAGTTCATTTGTATATATTCATGTTATTCTAGAACTTTTGTATATATTGTATTGTCTAATTGTGTCTGTACAACTATTGTAAATTATATTGTTTAATATTTATGAAACATTAGCTTATATTTGTAATTGGTTAGCTTATAATACGTTTTGGTGGATATTTGAATGTGAATGTGAATGATAATGAGTTGAAGATTATGTTTTAGTGCTACGTTGCATATTTGAATATGAGATACAGGTTTATATTACTGTGTATTGGGTTGTGACAGGTTACAGGTACATTAATGGGTTTAAACACCTGGAAACTGAACTTTTAAAATCTGTATTTTAAAAAAAAATTAATTAATTCCGACGGAATAGGGTATGATCGACGGAACGTCCCTCGGAGTTAACAAATAATCAATTTTTAATAAATGGCGAAATGGCCTAATTTTCAGTCGAACATACGTTAACTTCGACGAAACATATCCGTCGTAACAACGCTATCTCCGACGCAAATTTAATAATAAGACAATTTTAATAAATATCTAATTATTTTAGTTTTCAGTCGAAAATAGGATATGTCCGAGGGAATTAATCCGTCAGAAATAGGTACTGTTATATCCAACGAAAAGTTTCGTCCAATTTATTATGTCGAAGATAGTTCATGTTCGACGAACTTCCGTCGGAGATACGTTCGTCGAGGATAATGAAAATTCGACGAATTTTTTGACAGATTTTATTTTCGACGCGATTATTTACGACCGAATATCTGACGAATATTTAAGTCAGAAATAATATATTTTTGACTGAATAGACTTATGTCTGACGGATATTTCCATCGGAATTAGTCGATTTTCTTGTAGTGTATTAATAATAAAGTGGGTTTGTTATAATAGAAAAATGTTAATTGTTGTTGTTATTATTATTGTTATTATTATTATTATTATTATTATTATTATTATTATTATTATTATTATTATTATTATTATTATTATTATAATTATTATTATTATTATCCCTTTTAATATTATTTTTAATTTTTAATTATATACTCGTTGAAACAGTTAAGTATCTTTTAAGAAAAAAGGACAATTGTCTCCGATGCGTGAGTGGCCCAGCGTTAATCCTAATGTGCAGGTAACAAAGAGCCGACCGAAACAACACAACATCTCAAACTGTGCTATTTTTGTATGCAAGTATGTTGACGCTTTTGTTAGGGCCAATGTTGATATTTGCGAAGAGAAGTGGTCCTTGAAAGATGTAACGGTCTTTCGTTACCGTATCGCGTGGGAGCTCTACAAAAAATCCGCAAGATTACTTCCGCCCTCTAAGATATAGAAAATGTTCTAGCGTTATCTCATGCACACTATGTTAATAAGAATATCTATTTGCTTGAACTGTATGGAATTTTCAAATTCATAACTTAGTAATATTAATATTATTTAATCACATAAAACCACTTCATATTATTAATACGAATAAGAATATCTATTTGGTTGAACTGTATGGATATTATTATTCGAATTAATATTAATAATCACATTATTAATATTAATATTAAAAATAATTATTAATATTATTTTTTATAATATTAATAAATGAATATCATACTCTCATACTCAAATAATAATAATAATTTATAAAATAATAATTATAATAATGCAAGATGGAATATAATAATAATTATTTAATTAATAATAATATTTATTTTATATTAATAATAATATTTATTTTTATATTAATAATAATATTATTAATATTAATATTAATATTATTAGTATTAGTATTATTATTAATATTAATATTAATATTAGAAGACAATTGTCCTTTTTTATTAAAAGATACTTAACTGTTTCAACGAGTATAAAATTAAAAACTAAAAATATTATTAAAAGGGATAATAATAATAATAATAATAATAATAATAATAATAATAATAATAATAATAACAATTAACATTTTCCTATTATAACAAACCCACTTTATTATTAATATTAATATAAAAATAAATCGTAATACAAGAGAAAATGTCTTATTGTATGATTTTGGGAGAAATACAATGTTTTACTATAAAGACTAATCCTTGCGAGAAATGAACAGCTAGGCCCGTGGTGCTCGGGTGGTCATATGACGAGGGTTTCTGGTTAGGAACAAATTTTTGGAAATAATTCTGTTAAAGGCCAAGGGAATATTTTTTTTAGTTTTTTATTCCAAGCTAGCACAGTTTGTAGCGGCTGGAAATTTTTTATTATTTTTTTATTCATAGCCGGCACAGCTTGTAGTGGCTGGAATTTTTTTTTTTTTTTTTTATTCACAGCCGGCACAACTTGTAGTGGCCGGGCCATTTTTATATTTTTTTAAGTTAACCAAATGTGCTAAGTCATGACTATTGGGAAATGCGTAAAAAAAAAGGAACAACCGCTACAAGCTGTGCCAGTGGGGCATTATTTATATTTTTTTAATTTTACCTAATGTAAGACCCCAACTTTTATGAATAAAGATGAATTTTCTATAAATATCATTTTTGAATATTAGGGAATAAATTTGATATAATGTTATAGTTGTGGGTAATATTTATAAATTTTACAAAGTCGCAAATTGTTATATAATATTCGATTGGTGGGGAATATTCGCTTTTAACAGAAATATTCGAATGCGACGACACAATCATTAGTGGACCCTATAAAGGAATTATTGTCGGATTGAGAAAACGACAAAAATAATTTTATAAAAATAACGGCATGGAAGTTTCTTTGTTAAAACTGTTGAACTACTTTCTGGTAGTAAAAATGCAAGATATACATGTGGTTGCATAGTAGCACACTGTATTAATTATTAATGCTTACGTGAGAAGTCACTCGGTTTTGTTCAATTATTGCTACGATAATTCTTTGCATAGTATCTCACGTTATTTGATTCAATTATTGTCAATATTTTATATATTATTAAATCAATAATTGAGACAATAAAGTTATTAATATTATTATTTGCAATATTAACGATGTCAGAAGTTCTATCGAGGAGAGGTTTGGTCACCTAATTGCGCGTCAATAGGGAGAAATCCTTATTGGAAAGCCCCCTCTTTCCTGGGAACGACCTGGTCGATTAATATTACGAATTATAATAATGATGATTAATGTTGTTAAAAATATTGAAGGGATTTTATGAATTATTTGTTGTAAATTGGCTTATTAATTGGACTACCATTTACCCATTTTTCAAAACTGTCGGTAGAAAGTTATCTCAATTTTGTTTTATTACTTATATATAAATATATATAAGTTATTATATATATTTATATAAATGTCAGTATATATATATATATATATATATATATATATATATATATATATAATTGTGAGTGGGGTGGGTGGTGTAGGTGTAGGTTTTGATTTTGGTGGGTGGGAGAAAGATTGCTTGCAGGAAAGGGAGTTATTGATAAAATGTCACATGTAGGAAGTTAAGATAAGCAAAGTCTTGGGTGGATGTTGATTGTTGTTGGTTTAGTGGAGAAATGCCATATAAGGCATGTGATAAATATATATATATATATATATATATATATATATATATATATATAGTTTTAGTTTTTGTTTTACTTAATGAATTAGTCACCCGTGATTTATCAGACGAAAAACTTTGGCCCGTAGTTTTAAATCAACTGTACGTCCATGAAATTTTTTTTAAATAGTATCCTTCCATTCTCCTATAAATAGGATGCTTAGTTAGAATTGAAATCACACCAGAAATTTCAGAGAATTCTCTTCTATAATCTTGAGCGTATTTCTTTAGAGTTTTAAGAAGCTTTAAGCGTAGTGCAAGTTTTCTTCAAGAATATCCTCGCCCTACCAGTCGGAATACTCTTCTTTTATGGTAAGGGATGTTATTTGTTGTACCGTAAGGGGTATTATTATTTCTTTTATATTCATGAAGAGAACTTCTGTTATTCCATTCTTTATTATTACATTGGAATATCACATGCATGCGTTTTTACGCCGGACTGAGTTAAATATTATTATTCTGTTGGAACATCTTGTCGGCCGCCAATTTACCTGAGCACACGTTCCGATTATTTATTATTCTGCTGGAATATCCTGCATGCATGCATTTCTGCCGGACTGGTTACATCCTTATTATTACTGTTGGAACATCACATAGGTCTGCAAATTACTTTGACACGTTCCGTTATTTATTATTCTGTTGGAATAACTTTGTTTATCTTGGTACACCGATGCATGGTGATTTCTTTTGTTATTCCATTCTTTATTATACTCAATTGGTTAAAGTTTTGACTTATATACTCCATGAAATTAGTGGAATATCCTTGATATTTGCGTTTTCATCCAATCTCTTTCATGGAAAAATTCTTCCGAGCATTCTTTAATTTTACTCTACAAAGAAGTATCATGTTGACAATTTATGCGTTATTAGTTCTGAATAAATTAATTCTTGAACTTGTTTTATTGAATTCTTTTATCATTGTCATCATCCTCATGTTTATATTTTTGAAAGTCATCCGTGGCTCAGTGCGTAGATGGACTTGGTATGATTATGACCGAGGATTATTCGGTATAATCATGGTAGTAATGTTACAAATGATGTGGTAAAAGTCCTCATTGGCCCGTAGTGCATTGATGGGCGATTATTGGAATGATCATGACCAATGATGAATACGAATATCCTTGGCCCGTGTCATGGATAATTTTGTGGTTGTGATACTAATGAATATCCTTGGCAGTAGTGTGGGGATGATGTGGATTATTTATTAAGATGAGTCCCAAATGATAAAAGTGATGAAAACCTTTTAAATCATAAAAGATAGTAGATTTTATTTTCTACTTGACTCTTTAAATGGATTGCTTGTTCATCAAGCTAGCTAAACTTGATGTCTATTGTATTTTATCGGTTTAACATTGTTGAAGACTAATGATAATTTATTCTGCATTATCTTAGTCATAATATTTCTTACTGGGCTAGTTGAGCTCACCCTTTCTTTCATTGTTCTCTTCAGGAAATGAGAACATAGTTGGGACGAGTCGGGAAACGGAGTGACAGTCCAGATTATAGCATTAGTAGTCCTCACTATTCTGTTAGATAGTGTGACAATAATTGTAATGAGGACTTATTCTGAGAGCGGATATTGTCTAGAAGACAGTATTTGTATTAAAACTCACAGCTCTCTTGTTGTATATTAAAGATTGTATTTGTATTCTGTACCATGTATTTGGCGACTCAGAATAGGTGATGTATACCTATTTTGGGGGCGTCACACCTAATGTGCTTAGTCATAACTATATATATAATGGGGAAAATGCGTAAAAAAAAATAAGCCACAGCCGATACAAGCTGTGACCGTTGGTGTTTTTTAATATTAAAAATTCGTTTTGTTAACCAAACTGACAACATGTTGACCATGTGGGGCCCTTTATATTAAAATAAAAGCAGAGTCTGACATGTTTTTTAAGCGGAAACATGTTGTAAATATTTGGGTATATTTTATATTTCAATCTAAGTCTTCCAATAAGTTGATCAATCTATCCAGAAAATGGGTTGTTAGAGCGATGTTCATGGCAACCCAATCATATGGATGGAATCCTATATATATATATATATATATATATATATATATATATATATATATATATATATCTGTGAATTACACAATCGAAATATTTCGACGAGTTTTTTTAGGTTATGGCGACGATTCACGTGTCGCCGTAAAACCGCCGCTTATATATCGAGAATAGCTATGGCGTGATTCTGCCACTCGTCATAGCCCAAAAAATCATATTCATAGTCGACTGTGGTACACAACACGTTTGTGTATATATATTTTTCTTGTATATATATATATATATATATATATATATATATATATATATATAAGAATGATTCATAACATCTATTTGCTATAGATCAAAAAATGGCATATAGTATCCAAATTGAAAAGGACATTACGCCGTCCTCTAGTACTTCTAGCGGACGTGATTAATGAAATTTTTTGACATTTTTCGCCCCTCTTAGCCAAGTCAAATCAGGTATAATGTAAGGAAATCACAGTATCCGCTAGATTTATTAGCGGACGCATATTAACTTAACAGCTTCGTTCAACAGGTTTAATTCAAGTCAAATACAACTTCATATTGTAAGAATTATAATTTCGGGATTATAATTTAAAGACTATTAATGATTATAATCACGGGACTATTAAGTCATTTTATAATTCCTAAACGAATAGTTCCAAATTCAAATTTGAAAATAAATAAAACTAAAGATTAATTAAAGAGAGCAATATTTATATGTGTTTTTTATATTTTTATATGAGTTCTTTCTCATATGCATAAAGGTGAGACTCATTATATGATAATATGAGTGAGAAAAACCTAAGCAAAAAAATTCGTAGTTATAGCATGGCTTCACGCAAATATATATATATATATATATATATATATATAGAGAGAGAGAGAGAGAGAGAGAGATTAGCATGAGAGAAAGAAGATTCTCTCAGCAATAGATTAGCATGAGAGAAAGAGGATTCTCTCAGCATATCAAGGACGAGTTGGATTAAGATATATAGGAGTATCTGATCACACAGCTGGTCCCCAATTAAGAATTTAGGCCATTTGCATGTACTCCCCCTTCCAAAATGACAATTGTATTTTTACAATATTCATTTTTAAGAGGCTTAATCCATGTGCTTCATCTCCCATCTAAAAATAGTTTGCTTTATTTTAGACTTATATATATATATATATATATATATATATATATATATATATATCAGAATCTTCCTAGCTTAATTAATTTCTAGTCACCTATGAAATGTCTTTATATAAGAGCATCATATTCCTAGTCCACTGACGATCGAAGAAAAAAAAATCTTAATTAGTTGAAGCAAACCTTGATTTTCATTCATGGCTTCTTCTACTTCTCCTTCTTCCTTCCCCGACATTTGGACATGGATTCAGAACCTTCCACCAATAACTCAATGGACAAATAACTCCATGTCCATATCCTTATATTCCTCCTCCTCATCCCATCCATCTCTCAAACTCTCTTTGTCCAAAAACATTCATCAGCAATCCACCTCCATCTTTTTCTCGCTTCTTGCAGATTATTATAATCTCCCCATCTCCCTTTGGACCTCAAAACCAATCAAAATAACCTCCAAAACCACATCCTTATTAGACCATGAAGAAACAATCTCAAAAATCTTCTCAACTTTTATTGAAGTTGTCCTTCAATACTGTCCAAACAAGAACAACATCTCCTTGCTTAGACTCCCAAGCCTAAATTCCATCACAAACTTGAAAGAAATATCCAACTTCTCATTTCTAACTCTCTCTTTCATTATTTGTATTTACGAAGCTCCCGCTGATCTTCGATCCGAATGCCTTGTCAAGCTCAAGAATCAGTTAGCCAGCCATCAATCAAGACAAGTTTCAAAATTGCTCATGAGAATCTTGGGATTAAACATTGAAGAGCAATGGATGAGGGCAGTTAATCTTGCGATTACTAATTGGATTGTGGAGGTGCAAGCGGCTAATCATCATGTCCTTAAAACGCCGTCCCCTTTGTTTTCTTATGCGAATTCGACGTTTGGGATGTGGAAAGTTCAGTTGTATTGTCCTTTGATAGCCATGGATGTGGAGAAATCTAGCAGTCCCAGCTCGCCGGACGACAAGTTGATGTTTTCTCTAAATTACCATCAAGTTGAGGGAGTGATTCAACTCAATTACAAAGTGATGGTTCAAGAGAAATGGATTGATGTGATTGTGAATGTTGATAACATAAGGTACGCACGTACGTAACATTCATGGTTGCTTTATACATATATTAATTATTCCCTAAAGATAAACTAAAAAGCATGCAATTCTTTCTTCTTGTTTGAGAATCACTTAATTAATTAATGATGTTTTTTGGCCATCATCATTTTGTGCATGAAGGTGTGATATTGTCAAACTAGTAAACGATACACTGATGAGACAAAGAGGAGCTGGAAAAGCAGAAAAACATTTCCCTTCTCGGATTTCCCTGCAACTAACTCCCATCCACCAAATGAATGTCTTGAGTATATCCGTCAGCAAATCCTCGGAAAATCCCATTAGAGACATTAGCCTAGAAAAAACTATCGAAGGCTCTTTGAATATTCCGCCAAACTCTTCGGGCTTCAACATATCAGCCGGAGAGACGGTGACGATGAGCTTAAAACCATGGAAATTTGAGCAATCCGTTTATGGAAATAGCGGCAACTTGAACTGGTTTCTTCACGATAGTGTAAATGGCAGAGAGGTTTTTTCTTCCAAGCCATCCATATATTCGTTGCTTAAGCCTAGGGTTTGGTTCAAGAACCGATACTCGAATGTTTACCGGCCTTTTACTAGGCAGGGAGGGATTGTTTTTGCTGATGATGAGTATGGAGCAAGTGTGTTGTGGAAAGTGGACAAAGGTGCAATAGGGAAGGTGATGGAGTGGGAGATCAGAGGGTATATTTGGTTGACATATTGGCCTAATAAGCATAGGACTTTTTATACTGAGACTAGGAGGTTGGAGTTTAAAGAAATTGTGCATCTTCTGCTTAATTAGCTCTCACTTTTTGTATGGATATGGATTTTATAAGTGTGTAAAACTTGAATTATATATATATATATATATATATATATCTTAAATAATATATTGGAGTGGATGTCGAATTTAATTTTGTATAAGAAACTTGGAATCCATGTGTAACTCTCTCTTCACGGTAATATTATTAATTCACAAGGTTAAAATGGGAATTCAACTATTTTAGATGAATGATCAGTTATCAAACAACTTCTTTCGATGTTTAATCTCAATTAGATTCGTTCAAAATTTTATCTTCAGTTTTATCAAACCGTCCTTAATTCCACTCCCATATTTAGTAACATGGGTTTCGATTTACATCCATCTAGATTTGGCAAACGGGTCGAGTTATTGTCGAATTGGGACCAAAATGGCCCGATTTTTTAGTGAAATTTGAAAAAAGTAAAGCCCAAAGTGTGAGGTTAAAAATATATCATATCATCACCCATCTCGTCACAAATACACTGATACATAAATCAAATACAACTTAATTATACAACCTGTATGCAGTGTAAAATACGACAAAACATAAATTGAGAGTTTAAACAAGAATATTGCCTTCAGACAATATCCACTCTCAATGGAGTCCTCATAGACGATATATGACAAACTCAAATGCGATCCTCATTACATTTATTATCACACTATTTCATAGAATAGTGAGGACTACTAATACTATCATCTAGATCGTCAATCCGCTTCTCGACTAAATCTCAAATTGGGCGCCCCAAAATAGGTATACATCACCCATTCACGAGTTGTCAATACATGATACGAAACAACTACAACTTTATTATTACAACAAGAAATCTGTGAGTTTGAATACAAATATTATCTTCTAGACAATATCTATATACTCAAATAAATCCTCATCACATTTATTGATACATTATTTTACAAAATGGTGAGGACTACTAAACAACTCTCTACAGAACCTTCATTCCATACCCGACCTGTACTCGCTATATTCTCGCCTCCCGAGAAGAAAAATGGAACAAAAAGAAAAAGGTGAGCTTAACTAGCCCAAGAAAAAATATTATGACTAAGATAATATACAACAAATTACCGTTAGTCTTCTTCAGGGAAAAATCTAATAGAATACAATAGACAACAAATTTTAAATCAATATTCGCAAATAAAAATAATAATTCATTAAAAGAGTTAAGTAGAGAATGCAAAACTACTATCTTCTATGTATGAATTTAAAAGTTCATCGCTCTATCTTTTATCCTGTAAACATCAATCAATATATAAGCGAATCAAATATTCATCTTTTACACACTACAGCCAAAGATATTCATCATTTAATTAGTCATGTTCATCTAAACACTGCTCATCTTTGCACTACTGGCCAAAAGATATTCTTCAAAATCATTCATCTTTGCACTACAGGCCAAAGATATTCAACAATATCATCATTTAAGACCGAGGATGATGAAAAATATTTTTAAAGAAACGAATCCAAATTGAAACAAAATGACAAGGATTAAGGATTAAGGATTAAGTATTTTGTTTTATCCATGTCCAAAAATATCTCAAAAATAATTATAGTGGTGTAAAATTCAAGAATGATCAAAACATGGATACAATCAAAGCTAATATCCGAATAGATATTTTGGACGAAAAAGAAAATTTTTCATTTTTGATGAATAGTCTTGATTCGTGTGAATAAGACTCAGATATCGTGAATAAATAAAGGTCGATACGTGAATAGTAACTCGACACCAAAAGTTCCAAATTTGTTAAAAAAACTTTAGATCAATATTTCAACATAATGATATTGAAGAAATAATATCATTACTGAAAAAAAAATATCCCCTTACCTCACAAAGACAAGATTTAAAGTTGAAACACCTGGATATAAAGCATGACTTGAACTTGCAAGTATAGCAATATACTCAAAGTATACTCAAAATACTCACAAGAATACGCTCGATAATATAGAGAGAAAAAACTTCAGTTTTTGGTGTAATTTTCAATTCTAACCTAAGCACCCTATTTATAGAAAATTGCTTAGAACACCAAAGCAGAAAATTTAATTTAATATTATTATATATATCAAAATTCCTACGCCACTCTTGAAATCTGATTTCAGCTCAATAAGCACATGCCACATTCTAGAAAAAGTAAGAAAAACATTTTTCTAATTTAAAATAATTTAAACTTCCAAAAATCAATTATTTGAGAGTTTGAACTTCAATAATTCACAATAAATAGCCCTTTTGTCGTAAAAATTGAAACTAGCGAATTTTTTATAGGAAATTCAATTCTCTACAACTTTGCGAAGAAAGTTTTTCCAAATTCCAAACAAAAATTGATCGAAATCCACAAACCAGGCGATTTTACGGTATAATCAAATTTCACCAATAAATGGGGTCCAATGACATGTTTAACATGTTTTAAACATTTATTGCAACAAAAATACTCTTCCTCCTCGTATACTCATATATCCCACATTCGTTGTAAAAATATCACCATTATTATATTATTAAAATATAATAATATATTTAAATGAATTATTTTATCGTAAAAAAAGATAAAATTTCAATTTTCAACAATTGTCACATTAAAAATTTTCTCCATCTATATCCACATAAAATCAATATTTTTCTCATCATATGAATCAATAATTAATTGTTCACAAATAATATTACGAGAATCACAATATTGACAACCGGCATAGCCCCGGAAAGCAGGGGGCTTTTCAATAAGAATTTCTCCTCATTGGCCGCAATTAGGTGACCAAACCTCTCCTTAGACGTAACTTTCTAGACATTGCCAATAATGTTATCTAATAATATTATTCAGATAATATGAATTATTGCTTCGATAATGAAAAATACTTGTGTAATGACAATTATTGAACAACAAAGAATATAAAATATCAACGCAAAGAATTATTAAATCAATAAAATCTTTGAATAAGAATTATCGTAACCATTATTGAGTAGTGCCTTCTTACGTAAGAATCAATAATTGGTGCAATACTGGTAATACTTCTTGTGTTTTAACCACCGAGTATTTTAACAGTATTAATGGTAACAACTACGCCGTTATTTTTAAACAACTTATATTTGTCGTTTTCTTCATCCAATCGCTTTCCATTATGGGGCCCACACATGGTCAGCTGCTGCCAATGCATTTAATATTTCCGACGAGCATTTAATATTCCACGACCAAACGAATATTCCCCGACAACAATGAATATTTTATAACCACTTGCTTATTTTGAAATATTTGCGTATTTTACCCCTAACTATCCACATTAATCAAATCAACCCTTACTATTTCAAAATAATAAATAGAGAAAATTAAATTTCATTAATAATAAGTTGGGGTCTTACAACCTCCCCTCCTTATGAAATTTCGTCCTCGAAATTGACGTACGTACCTGGTGTTTCGAAAAGGTGAGGATACCTCACTTTCATTTCCGTTTCCAATTCCCAGGTCATTTCCTCTATAGCATGATTCCTCCACAAAACTTTAACTTGTGGTATGACCTTTGCACGTAGGATATGCTCCTTCCTATCCAAGATCTTAACAGGTACCTCCTCATACGTTAAGTCTTCGGCTATCTCGTCCGGTTCTAACTCTATAACGTGGTTCGGGTCTTTCACATATTTACGAATGTAGATATGAAACACATTATGAACACGAGACATACTCGGAGGTAACGCGAGTCTATAGGCTACATTTCCTACTCGGTCAAGAATTTGAAATGGACCAATAAATCGTGGATTGAGCTTTCCTCTCTTCCCAAATCTTGTAACTCCCTTCCATGGAGCAACTCGCAACAATACATGATCCCCTATACTAAATTCCACGTCCTTTCGATGAAGATCCGCATAACTCTTTTGTCGATCTTGTGCCGGTTTGTATCGTTGTCGAATCATTTGGATCTTTTCCGTAGTCATACGTACTAACCTCGGGTCCCAATAATGTTGCTTCACCCACCTCGTCCCAACATATCGAGAGAATACACTTTCGTCCATATAATGCTTCAAATGGAGCCACACCTATACTTGCACGATAACTTTGTTGTTGTAAGAGAATTCCACCAATGGTAAATACTTATCCCAACCGCCTTTGAAGTCTAGGACACAGTAGTCTTAATAAATCTTCAAGAGTTTGAATAGTCCTTTCGATTGTCCGTCCGCTTTGAGGATGGTATGCCGAATCAATCGTAAATCAAGTGCCCATAGCTTTTTGCAAAGCTAACCCAAAATCTTGAAGTGAATCTTGGGTCACGATCCAAACTATGGATACAGGGCATGCCATGCAACCTCACAATCTCATTCACGTACATACTAGCAAGACGTTCAAGGAATAAGTCTCCGTGTCGGCAAGAAATGAGCGAGACTTGGTTAATCTATCAACAATAACCCAAATAGCATTGATGCCTTGAGAAACCGTAGGAAGACCCGTAATCGAAATCCATGGTAATGTGTTCCCACTTCCATTTCGGAATCTCAAGTGGTTGCAACGGACCCTTAGGTACTAGATGCTCCGCCTTTACACGTTGACAAGTTAAACACATCGAGATAAACTTTGCAATCTCTCTTCTTATATTGTTCCACCAAAATGTATGTCAAAGATCACGATACATTTTGGTACTTCTAGATGGATTGCAAATGGTGTATTGTGTGCCTCCATCATAATCTTGTACTTTAAATCGTAGTCGTTAGGGACACAAAGTCTAGAGTGGACTCAAGTATTCCTTCTTCATCAATTCTTGCTTCCTAATAGCTCCTTCTTGTACTTTCTTCTTCATATGCGATCATTTCTGCCCTCGGTGGCTTGAGCAACCCTAACTTTTTCTATTAAAGTTGGCTCTATCGTATACTTGACTTCATCGCACTCATTCCCATATATGATCTTCTACTCAATGCGTCGCCTACCACGCTCGCTTTTACCGGGATGGTATTGAATAGTGTGGTCGTAGTCTTTCAATAGCTCGAGCCAACGTCACACTGCCGCATGTTGAGTTCTTTTTGAGTGAAGAAATATTTAAGGCTTTTATGGTCCGAATATATCTCCATTTTCTCCCCATATAGATAGTGCCTCCATATCTTTAAGCAAAACGATCGCTTTGCTAACTCTAGATCATGAGTAGGATAATTCCTCTCATACTCTTTAAGTTGTCATGAGGCATAGGCTATGACTTTCCCATGTTGCATGAGAACACATCCTAACCCTTTGCTCGAAGCATCGTTGTAGATAACAAATCCATCCGAACCGGATGGTATTGTTAACAAACAGTCTTAGAAATAAGTCTCCTCTTAAGCTCTTAGAAACTCTTCTCGCATTCTTCGCTCCAAATGAATTTTGTATCCTTCCGAGTTAGTGAGTTAATGGAGTAGCGATTCGAAAAACCTTTCCACGAATCTCCGATAATAACCAACTAGACCCGAAAAGCTTCGTACTTGATCACCGACTTCGGTTGCTCTAACTTTGTATTGCTTCAATCTTCGTCGGGGTCACGGATACTCCATGTTTTGACACCACGTGCCCAAGAAATGCTACTTCCTCGCCGAACTCGCATTTCTTCAATTTGGCATATAGTTTGTTTTCACGAAGCCTTTGGAGTACCAAACTTCAAATGGTGCTCATGATCTTCACGACTTTTGGAATATATGAGGATGTCATCAATAAAGACAACAACAAACCGATCCAAATATTCCTTGAATACTCGGGTTCATCATATCCATGAAAGCCGCAGGAGCATTAGTTAGTCCGAAAGACATGACTAAGAATTCATAATGCCCATACCGAGGAGTTCTCAAGGCGCCTTTGGAATATCCTCGCCTAATCTTCAAATTGATGATATCCGGAATCGAAGATCGATTTTTGAAAAGAATTGTGCCCTTACAATCGGTCAAACAAGTCATCAATACGAGGTAGAGGATACCTATTCTTGATGGTGACATGGTTCAATTCCCGATAGTCAATACAAAGTCGCATACTCCCGCTCTTTCTTCTTTCTGAATAAAAAAAGGAGCACCCCGAGGAGATGTCTTAGGGGCGATGAAACCGATGTCCAACAATTCTGTGAGTTGGACCTTTAACTCTGAAGAAGTTCAATAGAGCCATTCGATATGGGGTTTTAGAAATGGGCTTTGTACCAGGTTCAAGATCAATAAAGAATTCAACTTCACGTTATGGGGCTAGACCGGAAAGTTCTTCAGGAAATACGTCAGGAAAGTCAATAACAACAGGAATATTATTCAAATTTAACGTGTCTTTATTCAAATCCATAACATGAGCTAAGAAAGCTTGACATCCGTTTTCAATAAACGAATAGCTTTATGATTAGATATGACAAAGTGATTGGTTTTAATGGTTTAGTTGCTTGAATTAAATAACAACAGTCAAGTTGGTTAGAATATGAAAACTAACAACCTTTACGAAAATAATCAATTTTGGCATGATGAGTAGTTAATCAATCAATCCCTAAAATCACATCAAAAGCAATTATCTTTAAAGAGATAAGGTCAACGGTAAGGTGATGGTGCCAACTTGAATCAAACAAGATTTATAAACAATGGATGTGATGAAAGTTTCTCTAACGGAGTTTCCACAGATAGGTCAAAGTCTATTTTCTCCTGAGTCAAGTTTAAACGTTGAGCACATGCAGGAGAGATAAATGAATGGGTATGCACCCAGTGATCAAGTAAGGTATAAACTTTGCAAGAATTTATAAATAGCTTACCCGTGATCACCTCGTTTGGGTTCCTCGCATTTTGACCATCCACAACAAACGCTCTTCCTAAATCGTTGACTTTGACTTTTCTCGAATAGTCTTTTGAGTCACCGTCCCCCATTGAACTAGGTTTCGCTCTGCATACAATCTCGGCGATATGTCCTTCCTTTCCACAATTATAGCATACCTTGAACTGTTGTGGACGGTTTGACCGATATGTCCTCTTTTTTCGCATTTATAGCATATACGACCGGTGGTCATTCTCCTCCTTAGAACCGATTCTTTACTTGGCCTTTATCGTCTTCACACATAGGTCGTTGTTAAATCTCCTCTTTTAAAATCTCCTCCCGACTCGCTTCTTCTATTTTCATGGCCATGATTACCACCAGAGTGGTTACCATTTTTGTCCGTCTGCTTTTTTCCATTTGGTTATCATTATTACATTGATCGCTATCTCAGTACGATCCTCGGTTATGGTCCCTCGGTTGAACATACTCGTTATCTCGCTTCTAACAATTGAGCCTCAAGTAACAACATCTAAATAGAGAGAAAATTTATGAGAAATGAGATATTGTCGTGTCTTAGGGTTTCAAACCTCTCGAAACATCCGCGTCATCGTTCCTCATTCTCCACCAAATGAGGTGCAAAACTGGATAACTCTGCAAACTTTGCCTCGTCTTTGAGACACCGTCGTATTTGTTTTGTTCTAATCGATGAACTCCACTTCCTTTATATAGCGAACACTTTCGGAAAGTATTTGTCATTAAATAGTTCTCAAACGTCTCCCAAGACATCTTTGAGTGCGGTTTGGATGGAGTACGCTTCCACGAGACTCCCACCAATAGTGCGCCTTCGCCATGGAACATAAATGTGGCGAATGGAACCTTCTGTTCTCCGTGCATCCCAAGACATCGAATATCTTGGTAATTTGTTTGACCCATGTTTCCGCCATGATCGGATCGGCTTTCCCTTAAATTCGTGGTCCCAACTCTTTGAATCGCTTGCATTTGTGACAACCCGTGAATTGCTATCATTTCCTCCTATATTTTGAACACGAGTCTCCTCGTCGATTTTGCATGAACTCGCAAAAAGCTTCTAAACATCCCTCGTTCATCATCTCGCTTCGGTGGTGTTGTTCACGGGAGGAACATTGCCACTGACTGTTGACGTTCTCCTCGTTGGTGAGTCTGAGCGTCTCCACGGTTGTAAGACCACCAAATTTTTTAAATAAAAGGAATTTCCTTTATTTATTATTTTGAAATAGTAAGGGTTGATTTGATTAATGTGGATAGTTAAGGGTTAAATACGCAAATATTTCAAAATAAGCAAGTGGTTATAAAATATTCATTTTGTTGGGGGAATATTAAATGCGACGCACGCACCATGTGTGGGCCCCATAACTGAAAAGCGATTGGATGAAGAAAACGACAAATATAAGTTGGTTAAAAATAACGGCGTAGTTATTATCAATTAAGACATTGGAATACCCGTGGTTAAAATACGATGTCTGGCGTGGTTGCATAAAGATATTGGCACGGTATTACGCATATTGTTGAATTATTGATCCTTACGTAAGAAGGCCTACTACTCAATAATTTTCACGATGATTATTGCTCAATATTTTATTTTATTGATTCAATAATTCTTTGCGTTGATATTTTATATTATTATTGTTCAATAATTGTCACTTTGCATTATCTCCATTATCGGATCAATAATTCATATTATTTGAATAATATTATTAGATAGCATTATTGGCAATGTCTAGAAAGTTCTACATCGAGGAGAGGTTTGGTCACCTAATTGCGCCGCCATGAGGAGAAATCCTTATCGAAAAGCCCCTCTTTCCTCGGAGCGGCTTTGGTTGTCATAATTGTGATTACAGTAATATTATTTGTGAATAATTAATTATTGATTCATATGATAAAGAAATATTTATTTTATGTGGATATAAATGATGGATTTATTTATGTGGTTATAAATGAAGAAATTATTGTTGAGGTGTTTTATCGGTATTTTACCGTAGTTGGAGGTATTAAAAATTAAATCGGGGTTTTGAGATATATTATGGGGATTATAATTTTTAATCCGACCGCTTGGATTGTGGTAATTTTTGGATATGTTATACATATATAAGTTGAGTATATGTCTACAAATTTTGAACCGTTAAAATGTACGAATGATTTGTTATGAATTTTAAGAGGTGTCCGATTCGGAAATTAGGGTTATAATTGATTTTGGTGGAAAATTCTAGAATTGAGTGGGCCCCACTTATGGTTGGTGAAGAAATGTGCTGAATTTTATTTCAAATGTGGTGGGTGGCAATAGTAGCGGTAAAGCCATCGGTGCTTGAGTCAAGTCTCGCTTGGTACGGGCTAACATTTTCCTATAAATAGAAATTTAAGTTAAAATTGAAAATCACACGAAACAAAGTTTTCTCTCTTTCTCTCTATATTATTGAGCGTATTTTGTGAGTATTTAGATACTTTGAGAGTTGCTGTTCAATACAAGTTTCATTCAACATCACTTCCGACCTTTCCTTCCGAAGTACTGATTCTTTGAGGTAAGGGATATTATTTTTTTTTCGTAATGATATTATTTCTTCAATATCATTATCTTTGAAATGTTGATCGATGTTTTTATCAAATTTGGAACTTTTTCATGTCGGGGGTTACTATTCATGAGTTACTATTCACGAGTTACTATTCATGAGTTCTTATTCACGAGTTCTATTCACGAGTACTATTCATGAAGCGTGAAGATGTTTTTGTGGAATTTCTATCTTTTGGTGTCGGATTTACTATTCATGTATACGGTACTATTCACTATTCACGTATACGGCACTATTCACGTATACGGCACTATTCACCAAAAAATAAAATTTCTTCTTTTTGTCCAAAACATCTATTTTGGATACTAGCTTTGATTGTATCCATGTTTTGATCATTCTTGAATTTTACACCACTTGTGATTATTTTTGGGGTATTGTTGGACATGGATAAAACAAAGTACTGAATCCTTAATCCTTAATCCTTGTCATTTTGTTTCACTGGATTCGTTTCTTTAAAATATTTTCATCATCCTCGGTCTTAAATGATGATATTATTGAATATCTTTGGCACATGGTCAAAAGATGAATGATTTCTGAAGAATATCTTTGGCACGTAGTGCAAAGATGAGCAGTGTTGAGATGAACATGATCGATTGATTAATATCTTTGGCACAGTAGTGCAAAGATGAGCAGTGTTTAAATGAACATGACCCAATCGATGAATATCTTTGGCACATAGTGCAAAAGATGAATATTTGATTCCGGATGTATATTGATTGTTGTTACGGGGATAAAAGATAGATTTATGAACTTTTAAATTCATACATAGAAGATAGTAGTTTGCATTCTCTACTTAACTCTTCTAATGAATTATTATTTCATTGCGAATATTGATTGAAAATTTGTTGTCTATTGTATTCTATTAAATTTTTCCTGTTGAAGACTAACGATAATTTGTTGTGTATTATCTTAGTCATAATATTCTTTTATTGAGCTAGTTGAGCTCACCCTTTTCCTTTTTGTTCCATTCTTCTCGGAGGCGAGAATATAAGCGAGTACAGTCGGGGTATGGAATGAAGGTTTTAGAAAGGATTGTTTAGTAGTCCTCACCATTTTGTAAAATAATGTATCAATAAATGTGATGAGGATTTATGTGAGTATAAATATTGTCTAGAAGATAATATTTGTATTTAAACTCACGATTTCTTGTTGTAATATTAAAGTTGTAGTTGTTTACGTACCATGTATTGACAACTCGTAATGGGTGATGTATACCTATTTTGGGGGCATCACGGTTGGTATCGAGCTTAGGGATATGATCTCTGGCGGAGATCGGGGAATAGAACTAGGAGGGAGAGACGAGTAAATCCTTCGCTAGTGTGTCCTACCTAAGCTTATTTGTTAGTTAATCAATATATAGGGATATTATGTGATATATTGATTTCCTTAATTAACCCTTGTTTTATGGCGATTTTGAGAATGTCGATGAGAATATTAATGGAGTAAATGAGGCCGTGGAGATGCTGTATTTTACCAACGAGGAGAACGTCTACAGTCGGTAAATGTTCCTCCCATGAACAACACCACTGGCGAGATGATGAGCGAGGGATGTTTAGAAGCTTTTTGCGAGTTCATGCAAAAATCGACGAGGAGACTCGTGTTCAAAATACAGGAGGAAATGATAGCAATTCACGGGTTGTCACAAATGCAAGCAAGAGCCAAAGAAGTTGGGACCACCGAATTTAAAGGAAAGCCGATCCGATCACGTGGCGGAAACATGGGTCAAACAAATTACCAAGATATTCGATGTCTTGGGATGCACGGAGGAACGAAGGTTCCATTCGCCACCTTTATGTTCCGTGGCGAGGCGAGACTTCTCGGTGGGAGTCATGAAGCGTACCCATCCGTGCACGCACTCGGCGATGTCTTGGGAGACGTTTGAGAGACTATTTAATGACAAATACTTTCCGAAAGTGTTCGTCGTATATGAAGGAAGTGGAGTTCATCGATTAGAGCAAAATAACATGGCGGTGTCTCGATGCGAGGCAAAGTTTGCGAGTTATCCGTGTTTGCACCTCATTTGGTGGAGAATGAGGAACGTATGGCGGATGTTTCTTAGAGGTTTGAAACCCAGATATACGTCGAAGATCTCATTTCTCATAAACTTTCTCTTTATTCGGATGTTGTAAACAGAGGCTCAATTATTAGAGCGAGATAACGAGTACTAGTCGGTGAGGGACCATAACCGAGGATCGTACGGAGATAGCGATCAATGAATAATGATAACTGCGGAGAAAAAACAGACGGACGAAATGGTAACCACTCGGTGGTAATCATCATGGTCATGAAAAAAGAAGAAGCGAGTCGGGAGGAGATTTTAAAAGAGGAGATTTAACAACGACTATGTGAAGACGCAAAGGTCTTAAAGAATCGGGTTCTAAGGGAGGAGAACGACCACCGGTCATATGCTACAAAATGCGGAAAAGAGGGACATATCGGTCAAACCGCCCACAACAGTTCAAGGTATGCTATAGTTGTGGAAAGGAAGGACATATCGCTTTCGAGATTATGCGCAGAAATAAACCTAGTTCAATGAACGGTGACTCAAAAGATCGTCCCGAAAAAAGTCAAAGTCAACGATTCCGGGAAGAGCGTTTGTTGTGGTCGGTCATAATGCGAGGAACCCAAACAAGGTGATTACGGTAAGCTATTTATAAATTCTTGCGAAGTTTATACCTTACTTGATCTGGGTCTTACCCATTCATTTATCTCTCTGCGTGTGCTCAACGTTTAAACTTGACTCCAGGAGAAATTAGACTTTGATCTATCTGTGGAAACTCCGTTAGAGAAACTTTCATCACATCCACCGTTTATAAATCTTGTTTGATTCAAGTTGGCACCATCACCTTACACATTGACCTTATCTCTTTAAAGATACTTGCTTTTGATGTGATTTTAGGGATTGATTGGTTAACTACTCATCATGCCAAAATTGATTGTTTTCGTAAGGTTGTTAGTTTTCATATTCTAACCAACCTGTTATGCAATTCAAGCAACTAAACCATTAAAATCAATCATCATCATATCTAATCATAAAGCTATTCGTTTATTGAAAAACGGATGTCAAGCTTTCTTAGCCCATGTTATGGATTTGAATAAAGACACGCAAATTTGAATAATATTCTGTTGTTATTGACTTTCCCGACGTATTTCTGAAGAACTTCCCGGTCTACCCCGTAACGTGAAGTTGAATTCTTTATTGATCTTGAACTTTGAGTACAAAGCCCATTTCTAAAACCCCATATCGAATGGCTCTATTGAACTTCAGAGTTAAAGGTCCAACTACGGAAATTGTTGGACATCGGTTTCATTCGTCCCAGTACATCTCCTTGGGGTGCTCTGTTTTATTTGTAAAAAAGAAAGACGGAGGGAGTATGCGACTTTGTATTGACTATCTGGAATTGAACCATGTCACCATCAAGAATAGGTATCCTCACCTCGTATTGATGACTTGTTTGACCCGATTCTGAGGGCACAATTCTTTTCAAAAATCGATCTTAGCTTACTGGATATCATCAATTTGAAGATTATTAGGCGAGGATATTCCAAAGACCGCCTTCGAACTTCAGTATGGGCATTATGAATTCTTAGTCATGTCTTTCGGACTAACTAATGCTCCTGCGGCTTTCATGGATATGATGAACCGAGTATTCAAGGAATATTTGGATCGGGCCTCGTTGTTGTCTTTATTGATGACATCCTTATATATTCCAAAAGTCGTGAAGATCATGAGCACCATTTGAAGTTTGGTACTCTCAAAGGCTTCGTGAAAACCAACTATATGCCAAATTGAAGAAATGCGAGTTCGGCTTGAGGAAGTAGCATTTCTTGGGCATGTGGTGTCAAAACATGGAGTATCTGTTGATCCGTGAAGATTGAAGCAATACAAAGTTAGAAGCAACCAAGCTCGGTGGTCAAGTACGTAGTTTTTTGGGCTTAGCCGGTTATTATCGGAGATTCGTGGAAGGGTTTTCTCGAATCGCTACTCCATTAACTCAACTAACTTTCGGAAGGATACAAAATTCGTTTGGAATGAAGAATGCGAGAAAAGTTTCCAAGAGCTTAAGAGAGACTTATTTCACGCACTGTTCTAACAATACCATCCGGTTCGGATGGATTTGTTATCTCTGACGATGCTTCGAGCAAAGGGTTAGGATGTGTTCTCATGCAACGTGGGAAAGTCATAGCCTATGCCTTGCGACAACTTAAAGAGTATGAGAGGAATTATCCTACTCATGATCTAGAGTTAGCGGCAATCGTTTTCGCTGCTTAAAGATATGGAGGCACTATCTATATGGGGAGAAAGTGGAGATATATTCGGATCATAAAAGCCTTAAATATTTCTTCACTCAAAAAGAACTCAACATGCTGCAGCCGACGTTGGCTCGAGCTATTGAAAGACTACGACCACACTTATTCAATACCATCCCGGTAAAGCGAACGTGGTAGGCGGCGCGTTGAGTAGAAGATCATATCACGAACGAGCAGAGTGCGATGATGTCAAGTATACGCATAGAGCCAACTTTAATAGAAAAGTTAAGGTTGCTCGAAGCCAAGCCAATCTTGCCGGTGATCGATGCGTATGAAGAAGAAAGTACAAGAAGGAGCTATTAGGGCGAGAATTGATGAAGAAGGAATACTTGAGTCCACTCTAGACTTTGTGTTCCTAACGACTCGATTTGAAGTACAAGATTATGATGGAGGCACACAATACACCATTTGCAATCCATCCTCGAAGTACTAAAATGTATCGTGATCTTCGACATACATTTTGGTGGAATAATATGAAGAGAGATTGCAAAGTTTATCTCGATGTGTTTAACTTGCCAAACGATGTAAAGGCGGAAGCATCTAGTACCTAAGGGTCCGTTGCAACCACTTGAGATTCCTAATGGAAGTGGGAACACATTACCATGGATTTCGTTACGGGTCTTCCTACGGTTTCTCAAGGCATCAATGCTATTTGGGTTATTGTTGATAGATTAACCAAGTCTCGCTTTCATTTCTTGCCGATCACGGAGACTTATTCTCTTGAACGTCTTCTTTAGTATGTGCGTAAATGAGATCGTGAGGTTGCATGGCATGCTGTATCCATAGTTTTGGATCGTGACCCAAGATTCACTTCAAGATTTTGGGTTAGCTTGCAAAAAGCTATGGGCACGGATTTGCGATTTAGTTCTAAGATATACCATCCCCAAACGGACGGACAATCAGAGAGGACTATTCAAACTCTTGAAGATCTATTAAGACTCTGTGTCCTAGACTTCAAGGGTAGTTGGGATAAGTATTTACCATTGGTGGAATTCTCCTACAACAACAGTTATCAGGCAAGTATAGGTGTGGCTCCATTTGAAGCATTATATGGATTTAAAATGTCGTTCTCCAATATGTTGGGATGAGGTGGGTGAAGCAACATTGTTGGGACCCGAGTTAGTACGTATGACTACCGAAAAGATCCAAATAATTCGACAACGTATACAAACGGCTCAAGATCGACAAAAGAGTTATGCGGATCTTCATCGAAAGGACGTGGAATTTAATGTAGGGGATCATGTATTGTTGCGAGTTGCTCCATGGAAGGGAGTTACAAGATTTGGGAAGAGAGAAAAGCTCAATCCACGATTTATTGGTCCATTTCAAATTCTTGACCGAGTAGGAAATGTAGCCTATAGACTTGCGTTACCTCCGAGTATGTCTCGTGTTCATAATGTGTTTCACATATCAGCACTTCAGTAAATATGTGAAAGACCCGAACCACGTTATTGAGTTAGAACCGGACGAGATAGCCAAGACTTAACGTGTGAGGAGGTACTATCAAGATCTTGGATAGGAAGGAGCATGTCCCTACGCTAAGAAAAGTCATACCACAAGTTAAAGTTTTGTGGAGGAATCATGCTATAGAGGAAATGACACGGGAATTGGAAACGGAAATGAAAGCGAGGTATCCTCACCTTTTCAAACACCAGTATCGTCACGTCAATTTCGAGGACGAAATTTCATAAGAAGGGAGGTTGTAAGACCCAAATTTTTTAAATAAAAAGGAATTTCCTTTATTTATTATTTTGAAATAGTAAGGGTTGATTTGATTAATGTGGATAGTTAAGGGTTAAATACGCAAATATTTCAAAATAAGCAAGTGGTTATAAAATATTCATTTTGTCGGGAATATTAGAATGCGACGCATGAACCATGTGTGGGCCCCATAACTGGCCCCATAGCGCGATTGGATGAAGAAAACGACAAATATAAGTTGGTTAAAAATAACGGCGTAGTTATTCACCAATTAAGATCATTGGAATACCCGGTGGTTAAAATACATGTCTGGCGTGGTTGCACAAGAGAGCACTGCAGTATTGCCGCAGTATTGTTGAATTATTGATCCTTACGTGAAGAAGGCACTACTCAATAATTTTCACAAGAGTTCTTGTTCAATATTTTATTTTATTGATTCAATAATTGCTGCGCGTTGATATTTTATATTATTAACATGTTCAATAATTGTCACCGCATTATTATCTCCATTATCGGATCAATAATTCATATTATTTGAATAATATTATTAGATAGCATTATTGGCAATGTCTAGAAAGTTCTGTCGAGGAGAGGTTTGGTCACCTAATTGCTTGCTACCAAGAGGAGAAATCCTTATCTGAAAGCCCCTCTTCCACGAGAGCGGCTGGTTGTCATAATTGTGATTCGTAATATTATTTGTGAATAATTAATTATTGATTCATATGATAAAGAAATATTTATTTTATGTGGATATAAATGATGGATTTATTTATGTGGTTATAAATGAAGAAATTATTGTTGAGGTGTTTTATCGATATTTTTACCAGATTGGAGGTATTAAAAAATTAAATCGGGGTTTTGAGATATATTGCGGGGATTATAATTTTTAATCCGACCGATTGATTGTGGTAATTTTGGATATGTTATACATATATAAGTTGAGTATATGTCTACAAATTTTGAACCGTTAAAATGTACGAATGATTTGTTATGAATTTTAAGAGGTGTCCTATCGATTAGGAAATTAGGGTTATAATTGATTTTGGTGGAAAATTCTAGAATTGAGTGGGCCCCACTTATGGTTGGTGAAGAAATGTGCTGAATTTTATTTCAAATGTGGTGGGTGGCAATAGTAGCGAGTAAAGCCATCGGTAGCGAGTCAAGTCTGCCTTTGCGGGCTAACATTTTCCTATAAATAGAGGGCTAAGTTAGAATTGAAAATCACACCGAAAACAAAGTTTTCTCTTTCTCTCTATATTATTGAAGCGTATTTTGTGAGTATTTAGATACTTTGAGAGTTCTTTGTTCGATCAAGTTTCATTCGGCATCACTTGAGCCTTTCCTTCCGAAGTATTGATTCTTTGAGGTAAGGGATATTATTTTTTTTTAATGATATTATTTCTTGAATATCATTATCTTTGAAATGTTGATCCGATGTTTTATCAAATTTGGAACTTTTTCATGTCGGGGTTACTATTCATGAGTTACTATTCACGAGTTACTATTCATGAGTTACTTATTCACGAGTTACTATTCACGAGTACTATTCAATGAAGCGTGAAGATGTTTTTGTGGAATTTCTATCTTTTGGTGTCGGATTTACTATTCATGTATACGGTCTTATTCACGTATCTGACTTATTCACGTATATATGCACTTATTCACGATATCTGGCACTATTCACCAAAAAATAAAATTTCTTCTTTTTGTCAAAACATCTATTTTGGATACTAGCTTTGATTGTATCCATGTTTTGATCATTCTTGAATTTTACACCACTTGTGATTATTTTTGGGGTATTGTTGGACATGGATAAAACAAAATACTGAATCCTTAATCCTTAATCCTTGTCATTTTGTTTCAATCTTTGGATTAGATTCTTTAAAATATTTTTCATCATCCTCGGTCTTAAATGATGATATTATTGAATATCTTTGGCTTTAGGTGCAAAGATGAATGATTTCGAAGAATATCTTTGGCACAGAGTGCAAAAGATGAGCAGTGTTGAGATGAACATGGCCAGGATTGATTAATATCTTTGGCTTTGTAGTGCAAGATGAGCAGTGTTTAAATGAACATGACCAGTGATGAATATCTTTGGCTGTGTAGTGCAAAGATGAATATTTGATTCAGGATGTATATTGATTGTTGTTACGGGGATAAAAGATGAGCGATGAACTTTTAAATTCATACATAGAAGATAGTAGTTTGCATTCTCTACTTAACTCTTACAATGAATTATTATTTCATTGCGAATATTGATTGAAAATTTGTTGTCTATTGTATTACATTAAATTTTTCCTGTTGAAGACTAACGATAATTTGTTGTGTATTATCTTGTCATAATATTCTTTCTTGAGCTAGTTGAGCTCACCCTTTTCCTTTTGTTCCATTCTTCTCGGGAGGCGAGAATATAAGCGAGTGCAGTCGGGGTATGGAATGAAGGTTTTAGAAAGGATTGTTTAGTAGTCCTCACCATTTTGTAAAATAATGTATCGATAAATGTGATGAGGATTTATGTGAGTATAAATATTATACAGAAGATAATATTTGTATTTAAACTCACAGATTTCTTGTTGTAATATTAAAGTTGTAGTTGTTTACATACATGTATTGACAACTCGGAATGGGTGATGTATACCTATTTTGGGGGCGTCACAACGGTCTCATTTCCATTGTTAATATTCTCAATTCGACATTCTCAAATCTTTGTCATAAAACAAGGGTTAATTAAGGAAATCAATATATCACATAATATCCCTATATCTTGACCAACTAACAAATAAGCTTAGGTAGGACACCTTTAGCGAAGGATTTACTCGCCTCCCCTCTAGTTCTATTCCCCATCTCATTGGAGATCATATCCTAAGCTCGATACCAACCGTGACGCCCCCCAAAATAGGTATACATCACCCATTACGAGTTGTCGATACATGGTGCGAAAACAACTACAACTTTATTATTACAACAAGATAAAAGCTGTGAGTTTGAATACAAATATTATCTTCTGACAATATCTATACTCAAATAAATCCTCATCACATTTATGGATACATTATTTTACAAAATGGTGAGGACTACTAAACAACTCTCTCTAGAACCTTCATTCCATACCCAGGCTGCGTACTCCACTATATTCTCGCCTCCGAGAAGAAAAATGGAACAAAAAGAAAAGGGGTGAGCTCAACTAGCCCAGAAGAAAAGAATATTATGACTAAGATAATATACAAAAATTATCATTAGTCTTCAACAGGGAAAAAAACTAATAGAATACAATAGACAACAAGTTTTTAAACCAATATTTGCGGCGTGAAATAATAATTCATTAGAAGAGTTAAGTAGAGAATGCAACTACTATCTTACATGTATGAATTTAAAAGTTAAATCGCCTATCTTTTATCCCCGTAACATCAATCAACATACATCCGAATCAAATATTCATCTTTGCACTACTGAGCCAAAGATATTCATCGATTAGTCATGTTCATCTAAACACTGCTCATCTTTGCACTACGGGCCAAAGATATTCTTGAAATCATTCATCTTTGCACTCTGAGGCCAAAGATATTCCATAATATCATCATTTAAGGTCAAGATGATGAAAAATATTTTTAAAGAAACGAATCCAAAGAAACAAAATGACAAGGATTAAGGATTAAGGATTAAGTACTTTGTTTTATCCACGTCCAAAAATACCTCAAAAATAATCATAGGGGTGTAAAATTCAAGAATGATCAAAACATGGATACAATCAAAGCTAGTATCCGTAATAGATATTTTGACGAAAAGAAAATTTTTCATTTTTCATGAATAGTCTTAGTATTAAGTGAATAATACATCAGTATCGTGAATAGTAACTCAGACACCAAAAGTTCCAAATTTGTTAAAAAACTTTAGATCAATATTTCAACATAATGATATTGAAGAAATAATATCATTACTGAAAAAAAAATATCCCTTACCTCACAAAGACAGATTTACAGTTGAAACACCTTGGATATAAAGCTATGACTTGAACTTGCACATGTATAGCAATACTCAAAGTATACTCAAAATACTCACAAGAATACGCTCGATAATATAGAGAGAAAAACTTGAGTTTACGTGTAATTTTCAATTCTAACCTAAGCACCCTATTTATAGAAATTGCTTAGAACACCAAAAGAGAAAATTTAATTTAATATTATTATATATATCAAAATTCCTCGCCACTCTTGAAATCTGATTTCAAATCAATAAGCACATGCCACATTCTAAAAAAAGTAAGAAAAACATTTTCTAATTTAAAATAATTTAAACTTCCAAAATCATTTATTTGAGTTTGAACTTCAATAATTCACAATAAATAGCCCTTTTGTCGAGAAAATTGAAACTCGCAAATTTTTATAGGAAATTCAATTCTCTACAACTTTGCGAAGAAAAAGTTTTTCAAGATCCAAACAAAATTGGCCAGAAATCCACAAACAAAGCGATTTTACGTGCTATAATCAAATTTCAATTCGATAAATGGAGTCCACAAACAATCGACATGTTTAACATATTTTAAACATTTATTGCAACAAAAATACTCTTCCTCCTCAGATACTTATATATCCCACATTCGTTGTAAAAATATCACCATTATTATATTATTAAAATATAATAATATATTTAAATAATTATTTTATCGGAAAAAGATAAAATTTTAATTTTCAACAATTGTCACATTAAAATTTTCTCCATCTATATCCACATAAAATCAATATTTTTCTCATCATATGAATCAATAATTAATTATTCACAAATAATATTACGTAATCACAATATCGACAACCAAAAGTTCCCTGGAAAAGGGGCTTTTCAATAAGAATTTCTCCTTACTTGCACGCAATTAGGTGACCAAACCTCTCCTTAGATGCGAACTTTCTAGACATTGCCAATAATGTTATCTAATAATATTATTCAGATAATATGAATTATTGCTTCGATAATGAAAAATACCTTTGTGTAATGACAATTATTGAAACAACAACCAATATAAAATATCAACGCAACAATTATTAAATCAATAAAATCTTTGAATAAAGAATTCTCGTAACCATTATTGAGTAGTGCCTTCTTACGTAAGAATCAATAATTGGTGCAATACTGCAGTCTTCTTGTGTTTTAACCACCAGTATTTTAACAAAGATTAATCTGGTAACAACTAAGTCATTATTTTAAACAACTTATATTTGTCATTTTCTTCATCCAATCGCTTTCCGTTATGGGGCCCACACATGGTCGCACTGCATACGTTTAATATTTCCCCACAAAGATCTGAATATTCCACGACCAAACGAATATTCCCACAAACAATGAATATTTTATAACCACTTGCTTATTTTGAAATATTTACGTATTTTACCCTAAATCATCACATTAATCAAATCAACCCTTACTATTTCAAAATAATAAATAGAGAAAATTTAATTTCATTAATAATGAGTTGGGGTCTTACATCAGCTATATTCTCATTTCCTGAAGAGAACAATGAAAGCAAAAAGGGTGAGCTCAACTAGCCCCGTAAGAAATATTATGACTAAGATAATGAAGAATAAGTTATCACTAGCCTTCAACAATGTTAAACTGATAAAATACAATAGACATTAAGTTTAACTGCAGCGGAACAAGCAATCCATTAGAAAAGTCAAGTAGAGAATAAAATCTACTATCTTCTATGATTTAAAATATTTTCATTAAATTCTTTATCGCTGATACTCAGCTTAATAAATAAACCATATCATTGAATCATCCCTGCACTACGGGCCAAGGATATTCATTAAATCATCAATGGTCATGACTATACCGAATAATCCCTGGTCATAATCATACCAAAAACTATCCATCAACGCACTACAGGCCACTGAGAATTTTTATCACATCATTCGTCACATTACGGTCATGACTATACCGAATAATCCCTGGTCATAATCACACCAAATCCATCTATGCACGTAAGCCAAAGATATACAACTGTAAAACCAATCATCAACAGTCCACTTATGCACGTAAGCCAAAGATGACTTTCATCATAATATAAGCATGAGGATGACAATATATAAGCATTAATCAAACGAAAACAAGGATAAATATTAAAGATTTTAAATTTATCCAAATATTATCAATCACTTAATAAACTCATAATCTAATATTATTAATACTATAACAATATTTTAATCACTTCTTAAACTTATAAACAATTCATTTTAATTATTTACACTTTACCAAATAATGCATTTTAATCATTAAAAAATGCCATACTCATAAGATTTATCACCAATGATCAAATCCCTCATCAAAAATCCGTATATACCCTATATAAGATTCCCAAGCCATAAAATCATATTTACCAATTTTTCAACTTCACATAACATATTTAACTCATATGTTCGTAACTAAACCATTTTCATAAAAAATTACCAAATCAACTTATTATTTTTCTATCCTTTGTCCAAACATATATACATATATTTCATACACAACAAGTATTTTTTTATAATTTTTCAACTCCCTTAAGTATTTTTCAAAAATCAATTTCTAATTAATTCCTTAAGAAATTAGCTACCTCAAGTTTAACTCCAAAAATTCTCAAATCTTGACAAGATCTTATAAATTTTAACGTGATCTTCCAGTTTAAATTTCATGGTCATCGGAGTTATAGAACTCCGGTTATAGCATTTTTCATCGAAAAAACCTAAATATTGAAATGGTCATAACTTGCTCATTTTAAGTAGGAATGAGCTCATTTTTGGACAGGAGGTACTTTATACCATATATTTTCATGTCCCAAAAGGCCGGAATTTTTCTCACAAATTAAGTGGCCTAAAATGCCCTTTTAAATTTCTAGGCAGTAGCTTTATGGAAATTTTTAGTTTTTGACTCCTTTGCTAAAATCAGTCCACACAAAAATCTACAACACCTTTTCCAGTTATTCCACTTGGATAAGTTAGAAAACTCATAGATCTAACTCTAGGACTTGACCACACTCAAAAATTCAAAATATAATAGGAGATATGGTCAATTGAATTTCATATTCTATTTTCACCGTAATCTAATTTTCAACTCTTTATGATTTCTAAGAAACTTTCATATTTTCACATAATAACCAACATAACTCATCATAACACTTACTAATACTACATATACCCATGATTTTTATCAGTCCAATGCTTTTATTATGACTCTCATCATAATCAACATAAACAGATCATTTTCACAATTTAATAAGAAATGAATATAAAGGATCATTCACCATGCATGTGGTAATCCACATAGACATGTTATTCCAACATAATAATAAAGAATGGAATAACTGAAGAATTCACCATGCATGCGATAGACGATATGCATTTGCATAAAAGTTATTCTCAATGTAATAATAAAGAACGAGAACCGTGTCGAGCGTAATCCATTGACCGACAGTGATATTCCAACAGAATAATAAATAATAGAATAACAACAGAATTCACCATGCATGCAATAGATCGCATAGACAGGTTATTCCAACAGAATAATAAATAATGGAACCAGGTCATGCGTAAACGCACAGACAGGATATTCTGACAGAATAATAAAGAATAGAATAACAGAAGAATTTCACCATGTATGCAGTACTTCGCATATACAGGTTATTCCAACATAATAATAAAGAATGGAATAACAGAATAATTTCACCAAGTATAGGGTAGTCCCCGTATATAGGTTATTCTAACAAAATAATAAATAATAGAATAACAGAAGTTCTCTTCATGAATACGAAAGAAATAATACCTCTTACGGTACAACAAATAATATCCCTTACCTTATAAAGAAGAGTACTTACTTGACGGGTAAGGCGGATATATACTTGAAAAAAAAACTCACACTACGCCAAAAGCTTTCTTAAACTCTAAAGAAATACGCTCAAGATTATAGAAGAAGAATTCTCTCTGATTTTTTCTCTAGAGCTTCATGAATTAAGTAACAAATAATGAAGGAATGAGCTTCTATTTATAGAAGAATGGATTGAATAAGAACTAATTCATGAACGGTCCAGATTGATTCACTTTTAAACGGACGGTCCAGATTGATTTAATAAAATATTTTAATAAAACAAAATCTTTTAAATAAAATATAATATATTCTATTTATAATCTAATAAAACGAATAACTTTATAAATGTATTCATTTTATATAAAAAAGATTTTACTATGCATAATAAAATATAATATATTCTAATTATTGTCTAATAAAACAAATAACTTTATAAAAGTATTCTATTTTATATAAATAACTTTTCTGTTTTATTACATTAATAATACTAATAAAACAAACTTCATCATCATTATTATAATTCACACTATTAATCGACTGTGTCGTTCTCGTGAGAAGAGGGGCTTTCCAATAAGGATTTCTCCCTATTGGCGCGCAATTAGGTGACCAAACCTCTCCTTGGCAGAACTTCTAAACATCATTAATATTGCAAATTAATAATAATGTTAATAACTTCGTCGTCTCAATTATTGATTTAATAATATATAAAATATTGACAATAATTGAATCAAATAACGTGAGATACTATGCAGCAATTACTGTAGCAATAATTAAATAAAATTGAGTGACTTCTCACGTAAGCATCAATAATTAATACCATGTGCTACTATGCAACCACGCGTATTACTGTACTTTTACTACCGAGTAGTTCAACAGTATTAACGGTAAAACTTTCGCCGTTATTTTCAATAAAATATTTTTGTCGTTTTCTCAATCCGACAATAATTCCGTTGTGGGGTCCACCAATGATTGTATCGTTATACGGATATTCCCCGACAAAAGAATATTTTCTGACCAATCGAATATTATATAACAACTTGCATACTTTGCAAAATTTATAAATATTAACCACAACTATAGCATTATATTAAATCCACACCATAATAAAAAAAATATTTTGAGAAATTTAAATCTTTATTCGTAAAATTTGGGATTTTACAATCTCCCCTCCTTATAAAATTTCGCCCTCGAAATTTACGTGCACGCACTGATATCTTAGAAATGTATGGGGATACCTCGTCAGATTTCTAAATAACCTTTTAGCGTATAATATGTTCCTTCTTATCCAAGCTTTTAACAGGTATTTCTACATACGTTAAATCTTTCGCTATCTTGTTCGGTTCTAAATCAATAATGTGGTTCGGGTCATCCACATATTTACGTAACATCGGTACGTGATAAATGTTATGACCATGAAACATATTTGGCGGTAAAACGAGTCTATAGGCCACAGTTCCTACTTGATCAAGGATTTCAAATGGGCCAATAAAATCGAGGGTTGAGATAACGCCTTCTTGAACCTTCTTCTTCACATTCATCAGCTCCAGGTGTGTTGTTTGAGCGGCTTTAACTTTATCGATTAAAGTCGATTCTACTCGTATATTCATTATCTTCACGTGGGTCCCTAGAGTCTTTAACTCTTTCTTCATCATTTGTAAGTTATACGAAATGGATTTTGTTCTGGGTCAATAAAAAATTCGATTTCACGCTCTAGGGTAGACTAAGAAGTCTTCAAGAATACATCAGGAAATTTATTAACAATAGAAATATCATTCACAACTGTGACTCTCATCCAAGACTTGGATAACACGTCACATTGATACCTATCAACTTGTCATCGTTATTCACGACGTCCTCTACGGATATTCTGGCTTCGGTGCATTCCACACAAAGAAGTCATCAGCGAAAAGGCTCGAGGCTCTTTACTTATGACTTGATATGACAATGATTGACTTTAGTGGTTTGGTTGATTGAATTCGCATAACAGGTTGGTTAGGAATATGAAAGCTAACAACCTTACAAAAAGCTTGATGAGTAGTTAACCAATCGCTTCCTAAAATCACATCAAAGGAAAGTATTTTCAAAGAGATAAGATCGACAAGTAACGTGAAAGTGTCGATTTGAATCAACAAGATTTATAAATAGTGGAGGTAACGAAGGTTTCTCCTAACCGAGTTTCAATCGATAAGTCAAAGTCTAATCTCTCTAAGGTCAAATTTAAACGTTGAGCGCAAGCAAGAGAGATAAAATAATGGGTAGAACCGGTATCTAATAAAGTATAAACTTCAAAAGAATTTATAATTAACTAACTCGTACTAACTTCGTTCGGGTTACTCGCTTTTTGAGAAGTCACAAAAAAACGCTCTTCTTGAAACCACCGACTTTGTTTTGTCCGTATCAGCCTTTGGTGCCACCGGTACGATTATTATCGTGTTGTTGGTCGACCTTTTGGTTGAGCTAACTCAACGGTCTCATGTGCTTCATTGCTGATCTCAACATTTTCAGATGCCATTTTCAAACACTGTCACAAAACAAGGGTTAATTGACATGTCACATATTATCCCTATACTCTGACCGACCATTTAAATACCAAATAAACTTAGGTATGTCATACTAACAAAGGAATTCCCTGTCTCTCCCCTCCTAGTTCTTGTCTCACATCTCAGCCAGGGATCATATCCCTAAGCTTTGATACCAACTGTGACGCCCCCAAAAATAGGTATACATCACCCATCTTGAGTCGCCAAATACATGGTACATAAATCAAATACAAATTAATTATACAACTGTCGTGTAAAATACGATAAAACATAATCTGAGAGTTTAAACAAGAATATTGCCTTCTAGACAATATCCACTCTCAATGGAGTCCTCATAGACAGTATACAAACTCAAATTCAGTTCTCATTACATTTATTATCACACTATTTCATAAAATAGTGAGGACTACTAATGTTATCATCTGGACTGTCAATTCGTTCCCCGACTCGTCCCAGCTATATTCTCATTTCCTGAAGAAAACAATGAAAGCAAAAAGGGTGAGCTCAACTAGCCCAGTAAGAAATATTATGACTAAGATAATGCAAAATAAGTTATCATTAGCCTTCAACAATGTTAAACTGATAAAATATAATAGACATCAACTTTAACTGCAGCAGAACAAGCAATCCATTAGAAAAGTCAAGTAGAGAATAAAATCTACTATCTTCAATGATTTAAAGTGTTTTCATCAATTTCTTTATCGTTGAGACTCAGCTTAATAAATAAACCACATCATCGAATCATCCCTGCACTACGGGCCAATGATATTCATTAAATCATCAATGGTCATGACTATACCGAATAATCCCTGGTCATAATCATACCAAAAACTGTCCATCAACGCACTACAGGCCACTGAGGATTTTTACCACATCATTCGTCACATTACGGTCATGACTATACCGAATAATCCCTGGTCATAATCACACCAAGTCCATTTATGCACGTAAGCCAAAGATATACAACTGTAAAACCAATAATCAACAGTCCATCTATGCACGTAAGCCAAAGATGACTTTCATCATAATATAAGCATGAGGATGATGACAATAATATAAGTATTAATCAAACGAAAACAAGGATAAATTTTAAAGATTTTAAATTTATCCAAATATTATCAATCACTTAATAAATTCATAATCTAATATTATTAATATTATAACAATATTTTAATCACTTCTTAAACTTATAAACAATTTATTTTAATTGTTTACACTTTACCAAATAATGCATTTTAATCATTCAAAAATGTCATACTCATAAGATTTCATCACCAATGATCAAATCCCTCATCAAAAATCCGCATATACCCTATATAGGATTCTCATGCCATAAAATCATATTTACCAATTTTTCAACTTCACATAACATATTTAACTCATATGTTCGTAACTAAACCATTTTCATGAAAAATTACCAAATCAACTTATTATTTTTCTATCCTTTGTCTAAACATATATACATATATTTCATACACAACAAGTATTTTTTTATAATTTTTCAACTCCCTTAAGTATTTTTTAAAAATCAATTTCTAATTAATTCCTTAAGAAATTAGCTACCTCAAGTTTAACTCCAGAAATTCCCAAATCTTGGCAGGATCTTATATATGTTAACGTGATCTTCCAGTTTAAATTTCATGGTCATCGGAGTTATAGAACTCCGGTTATAGCGTTTTTCATCGAAAAAACCTAAATATTGAAATGGTCATAACTTGCTTATTTTAAGTCGGAATAAGCTCATTTTTGGACAGGAAATACTTTATACCATATATTTTCATGTCCCAAAAGGCCAAAATGTTTCTCATAAATTAAGTGGCCGAAAATGTCCTTTTAAATTTCTGGACAGTAGCTTTTTGGAAATTTTCAGTTTTTGACTCCTTTGCTAAAATCAGTCCACACGAAAATCTATAACAACTTTTCCAGTGATTCCACTTGGATAAGTTAGAAAACTCATAGATCTAACTCTAGGACTTGACCACACTCAAAAATTCAAAATATAATAGGAGATATGGTCAATTGAATTTCATATTCTATTTTCACCGTAATCTAATTTTCAACTCTTTATGATTTCTAAGAAACTTTCATATTTTCACATAATAACTTGTATAACTCATCATAACACTTACTAATACTACATATACCCATGATTTTTATCATCCAATGCTTTTATTATGACTCTCATCATAATCAAAGTAAATGATCATTTCCACAATTTAATAAGAAATGAATATAAAGGATCATTCACCATGCATGTGGTAATCCACATAGGCATACGTTATTCCAACATAATAATAAAGAATGGAATAATCAAGAATTCACCATGCATGCGATAGATAGACACAGAGATGTGTTATTCTCAACGAATAATAAAGAATGTAACCGTGTCAGCGTAATAATCCAAGACCGGAGGATATTCCAAGAATAATAAAAAAATCGGAACCGTGTCGACGTAATCCGCACCGACGGGATATTCCAATGTAATAATAAATAATAGAATAACAACGATTCACCATGCATGTGATAGAATCGCATGCATAAAAGTTATTCCAACGTAATAATAATTAATGGAACCGGATCATGCGAACGCATGTATGCGAGATATTCCGCGAATAATAAAGAATGGAATAACGTAAGAATTTTACCACGTATGCGATTTTGGATATACAAAGTTATTCCAACATAATAATAAAGAATGGAATAATGTAAGAATTTCACCAAGTATAGGGTAGTCCCCAGTATATAGGTTATTTCAACAAAATAATAAATAATGGAATAACTAAGTTCTCTTCATGAATACGAAAGAAATAATACCTCTTACTTGACAACAAATAATATCCCTTACCTTATAAAGAAGAGTACTCACCGGGTAGTAGGGATATATACTTGAAGAAAACTTGCACTACGCCAAAGCTTTCTTAAACTCTAAAAAATACGCCAAGATTATATAAGAAGAATTTCTCTAGGTTTCTCTAGAGTTTCAAAGTGAATTAAGTAACAAATAATGAAGAAAAAAGCTTCTATTTATAGAAGAATGGATTGAATAAGAACTAATTCATGAACTATCCAGATTGATTCACTTTTAAACACGGACGGTCCGTATTAATTTAATAAAATATTCTAATAAAACAAAATCTTTTTAAATAAAATATAATATATTCTATTTATAATCTAATAAAATGAAAAACTTTATAAAAGTATTCTGCTTTATATAAAAAAAAATTTACTATGCAAAACACTATGCATAATAAAATATAATATATTCTAATTATTGTCTAATAAAACAAATAACTTTATAAAAGTATTCTGTTTTATGTAAAAAGCTTTTTTGTTTTATTACATTAATAATACTAATAAAACAAACTTCATCATCATTATTATAATTCACACTATTAATCGATCAGGTCGTTCCCAGGAAAGAGGGGACTTTCTAATAAGAATTTCTCCCTATTGGCGCTCAATTAGGTGACCAAACTTCTCTTTGGCAGAACTTCTAGACATCGTTAATATTGCAAATAATAATGTTAATAACTTCGTCGTCTCAATTATTGATTTAATAATATATAAAATATTGACAATAATTGAATCAAATAACATAAGATACTATCACAAGAATTATCGTAGCAATAATTAAATAAAACCGAGTGACTTCTCACGTAAGCATCAATAATCAATACCGTGTCTACTATACAATCACGCCAGATTCTCAGATTTTTTACTACCGAGTAGTTTAACAAATTAATCTAAAACTTTCGTCGTTATTTTCAATAAAATATTTTTGTCGTTTTCAATCCGGCAATAATTCCGCTAGGGGTCCACTAATGATTATACTGTCAGTCATTTGGATATTCCCCGACAAAAGAATATTTCCAACCAATCAATATTATATAACAACTTGCATACTTTTGCAAAATTTATAAATATTAACCACAACTATAACATTATATTAAATCCACACCATAATAAAAAAAATATTTCGAGAAATTTAAATTTTTATTCGTAAAATTTGGGATTTTACACAAAGCCTGTTTTTTTTGGTAGGTAGTTTAGCGTACCATGAACTGAATGATTTATGACCAAATTTTGACATATTTTTGGGCCTAACCCAAATGGACCGGGCCATTGCTAAGCCAAAACGAGTCAAATTTTGATGGGCTGAAAAAATAAAATTCAAAACCAACTTTTTGACGATCGAATCGGATCAGCCCGCAGACTTAGGCGAATTTTATCAGGACTACATCCATCACTAACCACTTCCATAAATTGCAGTAACGTTTAATGGTAAAAAAAAAAAAATCATAAAAAACTTCTTAATTACACTTTTATTATAAAGAAAAAATATAATAATTTCTTAATTATACTTAAATTATAAAAACTAGTCGTATAATATGCACACACACTAAGTGTGAATTGAAAGAAAAATAATAATTAAAGAAGAAGAGGTTACGAGTGGGTTGAAAAAAATTGGAATAAAAATTTAAAACATAAAAATAAATAATAATGACACATCTTTAAGAATAATGCCGTTAAAATTATTTATAATAAGAGATAATAGGATTGATGATTAAAATAAAATAAAATAAAAAAGGATATGAAGGGTGCATGATAAGAGCCACGTAGACAAACAGGGGCGCAAGTTAGCAAATTCAGAGAGCAGAAACGGAAACAGTGGGCGGAGAAACTGATGAGAGGGGGTCGAACATTTCAATGCAAGTATAAACACAACATAACCCCCAACTTCACAATAACTACTACTGTGTTATCGCAAACTCAAGTCACAACTACTCCATAAATTTCTTAATTCTCTCTGTACAATTAAATCAGAGAGATCTCCATCCATCCTCACCTGCAATTTCACCTTTCAATGGAGTCCGCCGCTGTTCTCCAATCCTTCCACTGTAAGCTTCTCTCTCCTCTCCTGTCTCTCTCTGTATATATATATATATATATATATATATATATATATATATATCTGATTCTATAAATGTGATCCCTCTTTTGGAGCTTTTGATTCTCTCTTTTCGTATATGTAGTTCGCATTTGCTTTTCTCTGATACGACTTCTAGCTTCGATTTTTTTTATATTGGCGAATTAGTCAATTTTTAGCATTTGTATCTTAATTTCATTGCTCCAGATCTAAGTATCAGTGATGGCTCTTAGTTCGTAAGTATATTTGATAATTTATATAAAACATTAGCGTTTGCCATGGAAATTTATACCTGATAGCCTAAATGAGCTACGAAAACTAATTGAAACTGAACAGAAGTTCATCTGTGTTAGTTACGTACTGCTAAGTTGATAAGATTCAACTGACATACATATCAAAAATAAATTTAGAAAATAATACAATAATAAGATTTAAATGTTCTTCTCGAATTGCAGGGGAGAAATACTTGTGAATAAGGACTGTTTGACAAAACCTGTTTTGACTAATTTTTCTTTTCTTTTCTGTTTTTTTTCCTTCTAGTATTTAGGTATAAAATGATTTGCTAGAGTAGGAAAAACAGCAACAACAAAAAAAATACAAAATTCCTTTAAAAAGTCTTATCTAGCTGAGCTTAAAGTTTCAACTCTATTGGTTTGCTAGATGTCTTTTCTTCTAGACATTCACGTTTAAATTTTCTTAATGATAGTAATCTAGGTGCAATAGTAAAAGAAGTGTAATACTTGTCACACACTAAGAGTATATACAAGTTGGTCAGATTACTAGATGTCGTGTGAAGATTTTAGTTTGCCCTTTATGTTACCTTTTTTCTGTTTATTGGTTTGTGCAGTTCTAGAAGTGTTGTCTTATAAATAGAAGGGTGTTTCTTTCATAGGAATTATATCAAGATTGCGTTTGTGAATTGATATTTATCCTTGAATTACTAAGTGTACCAAATTGTGATTCATAAGATTATAGATAGTATTGAGAACAAAGAACCAAGAGTAGGCAGTTATGCATTTATTTACATATAGACTATACTATACAAATGTACTATGTGGTCATCAATGATGACTTTTTTTGTTATATGATCACTTAATCGAAAGAGCAGGGCATTCTGTACACACTACTATATCATCTTATTCTCTTATCTTATTATCAATTTATCTATATATCACTATAACCTAAAGTGGTATCATAACGTAGTTATTTTATTAAAAACCCTTACCTCATTAGAATAAGGGAACCTTAACAAATTCAGAATCAATTTATCATCTTAACAAATAAAAGGAATTTCAGTTACTCAGGGAGCCAAGTTGTGATCATAAGGGAATAGTATTTATCATTTTTATACTTTTTTTTAATGTTTCCTAAAGAACGATTAACGTTTCCATAGTTTCTTACCTTTTTTTAACTTACAGATACATAATTTCCTTCACTGCAACAATGTTTTAGTTTTCTTTCTGACAATAGACCTATTTACCATTAATTTAATAATTTTATATGCAGTGTCTCCAAATGAGAGAGAAGGAATTCTTATAAATAACCCAAAAAGAATTCATAAATATCATTGATGCTTATCACACATTACGGTTAACTAATGTTATGATTTGCTTGATGACCTAGTAACTTATCACGTACTACTTTTTAAACAGGTTTGTTGACTTATATCCTCGCTTCATTGAGCAAGTAAATATTAACTACCCTTTTCGGTGAGGAGAAATGTTGAATAGCACTTTCAATCATGTCCAAAATAAAGACTTTCTTAATCTCATACATTTAACTTTAACCATTTTTTTAGCGCATAGGAATATGTGAAAAGGAGAGGAAAACCAGAAGTTTCAGATTTTGAGTTGTGCAGAGAGCAGATGAATTTATTATTTTGTAAACAAAGAGTATAGAGATCTCTAATAGCATTTGAGATGGGATATAGAATCATAGATTGAACACGAGAAAAACAGAGAGGGTTTTTAGAAGCCTATCATAGAGAAAAAGAAACTAATGAAAAGAAAGGATTTTTGGTTCTAAAGCTAGACAGGGTACGAATATTTGTTACCAAATTATGAGCATGTAATTCTTATTTGATTATGTAGACTTATTACAATATGAGATTCTGTTTCAGCCTACCAGTTCATATAGAAAGGGGCTGAATTGTGAGTCGGATGGGATCGTAAGATGAAACTCGGATTTTATTTTCCCTCATCTCTTATATCCATTTTTATAGAGACTTGGAAAATCTATATTAGCATATTTTTGATGTTTGATTTCTTAACATTTTATATTATGTCACATTTTTTGAGTGTCGCTATTTGTTCATGGCTATTCCATTAGGTATTTAATTATTTATATAAATATACTCCATCTGTCCCATATAATATATGACGTTTTAGATTATTTCATTTTTCCCAAATTATTTGACGTTTTATATAATCTAGGAGAATTAACACAATCTTTCCAAAATTATCCGTCATGGAAAAATATTACAGTTGAAAGAGAGAGTATGAAATAAGTATATGGTAAAGGGTATTATAGACAATTAATACTATATTTAATGATATACAATCATTTTCTTAATTCTTGTGCACAACTCTAAAACGTCATATATTATGGGACAGAGGGAGTAATTAATAACAATATAGCATGACCTAAAATTTGATGCTGATATGTTCTGTACGTATTCCAGATTCTGTTGGCACTGTTTTGAACCTGCGGTCTTCCCTTGAGAAACCTGGCATACTACCTGTGCATAATGCCTCATGGTCCACCTCAAGTAGATGTTCCATCCAAGGCTTGATAGTTGGTCGGAAGTTTCATCCTCCTCTTGTGAAGCGAGAAGGAACAGTAGTGTCATGTGTTAAGACATCTGACTCTACTGTGATAGCCAAATATGATGGTGAGTTTCTTTTCTTGCCTGAGATTACGGATTAGCTTCTTTTGGCAAAAGAATCTTCTCAAGTCGCCATAAAGTTTACGATTAAACAACTGTTTTGTGTTTACTTTAATTTTTCTATTCATGGCTTTATCAAGGCATTTTTTAAGAATATATCCCTTTCGACCTCCCTGTAGCACTTACTTAATTACTAAAAACTCTACTTGCTTAGAAAAAGTTAACATAGTTGGCATGTTGTTGAAATCCTTTTTTGCGCCAAGACAAAGTGTTAGCTCACACATCCTTTATTCTTGCTAATACTCTACATTGGTGAACAACTGATTCTCCATTGGACTCTTTGATACACATAAATCAGTATCCAATTTCTTGTTATGTGATATCTCTCATCTTTTTATATGACTTTGTACTTGTCTGCCCAAAATTCTGTAACCATAATGGAGCAATTTTATCAGATAGCTGTTCACCAAAGTCATTGGAAAAGAGTTCTCTACGAAGTGCAACATTTCCAAGCGGGTTTGAGGTGAGTTGAACATCACTCTCTTTCGGTATACCCAAAAAATTGCATGAATCCACTTGTTTGCAAGCTAATCTTGATGAACTATGAGTTAACTGGATTTGTTGATGTGACTTCACAGACATTAGATGTCAGTATAGATCTCAAATGTTGATGAGTACCAAACTGTGTTTTTCGTCATCTTATATATCATATTTATGTCTTGCTGAGTCTTACTTTCTTATTCCCAAAATTTTCATAACACTTCGAACCTTTGCTTCTTTTGCCTAAAAAATGTAGTTTTTTCTGTCATAACTTCCATCATTACTAGCATGCTCAATGTTCTCACTTTTCATTTCAGGCGCTAATCCTGGAAGTCTGTGATGAGACACAGATTGCTGAGTTGAAACTAAAGGTGAACTCTAATGTGCCCACAAAATTATGTATTCACATTTGAAATTGAACATAACCTGTTATTGCATGATCTTCTTTTAAGAAAATGCAGAAGTTGTAGAAAAAGAAGGTTGGTGTTGACTAGAAGCAATAACCTGGCACCTGGCATAAACTAAATTTCTTAAAGCTAATAACTATAAAAAAAAATTATTGTATGCCTCAAACTATCTACACTAGCAGGCTTAATTGTTGAAATAAGTTGATTTTTTTTCATTGTTTTATACATAATTGGTGCATGTGTAACTTTCAAATAGGTTGGAGACTTTGAAATGCATCTTAAGAGAAACATTGAAGCTCCCGTTTCTGTTGCTTATCCTGTAACACCACAACCTGTTCCAAGTAAACCAGTGATTGAATCTTCCCCTGCTGCTCCTGCACCTTCTCCTCCAAAATCCTCTTCAGGGAAGATCAATCCATTCACAAATGTCCCTGTAGAGAAGTCAAGGAAATTAGCAGCTTTGGAAGCTTCTGGAGCTAGTAGATATGTTCTAGTAGCTTCTCCTACGGTATGTGTTACAGGACCCATTCTCCCTATCATTTTTATGGCATTTGGTTCTTATTTGGTTAAACTTCTCATACCAGGTTGGATCATTCCGAAAGGGCAGAACATTGAAAGGAAAGAAGCAACCTCCTAGTTGTAAAGAAGTATGTTACAACTTATGTTTTTTTATTTTTTATTGTGGGTTCAATCTAGTGCCTCTGCCTATTTGTTTGTGCTCCCTTAAATACTTGATGTTTCAGCAATAATTATATTTTCTTTTTTAATGGAAATGAAATATATTGCAATCATGTGGCAAGTTTGATTGGATCTAGCTGGATTTTTAGTCAGTACAATACTTTACAGGATTACAGTATCATGATCAGCTTTAACCTATTGTTGACATAACTGTCTTAATCTTATTGCCATTGATTTTAATTTGAGTACTAACATGTCTGTATAATTATAATCTGCATTTTCAAATTAAACAGGGAGATCTAATCAAAGAAGGACAAGTGATAGGCTTTCTGGATCAGTTTGGCACTGAACTGCCTGTTAAGGTGACCATTTAGCTTTAACTCCTTCATTGTGCCTTTGCTTTTATGATAGATGTTTCTCATGGACCTTTTTTTCCCATGCTGCAGTCAGATGTAGCTGGAGAAGTCTTAAAACTTCTCTTTGATGATGGAGGTAAGCTGTCTGATTTTCTTTGATTCATTCCTAGTTTATTATCCTTTTTTCTCTACTTTCACACGTGTTATTCTAGGGGTATGCGACTTATTTCTATATTGAGGAAGAGGATCTATAAAAATTGCTTTTCTTCCACTAGCAACTTGCTATAGTTTTGCTGCAACTAATCAGATGATAATCATTGAAAAACATAAATTTATGACCCAGTCAAGTTCATCAACTTAGTTATCCAGTGTGGTGGGTAAGAGTTATCTTTTCATCGTTCATAATGGTTGTAAGCTCTCAGCCACTTTTGGGTGGTGTGATTAAGTCCACTAGTTATGAACTTGGAATTTCAAAGTTGGCTGTCACCAAGTCGTGGTTTTTTTTTTTTGCGAGAAAATCTAATGAAAACTATGTTTTAAGTTGTAACTATCAATATCTCCTGATTTATGCTTTAACGTCTTATATTGATTCCTACATTGTCAGAAACGATGCAATTAGCCTTTTTGTGATTTCAAAATGGTTCAGTGTGCACGACTTGAATGTCATTTTTCAATCTTACTTACAGAAGTTGATGCATGGTTCTAATTTGATTGGATATTAATAGACTTCTTAGAATTTTTTTTTGTTGGTGTGTGTTTTGCCATATGCAGAAGCTGTTGGTTATGGAGATCCCCTTGTTGCTGTGTTGCCATCATTTCATGGTATCAGGTAAATGTAGCATGTTCTCTGCGAGACTTTTCATCTTCACTAGAGAGAGATTTGCAGTTTGCTCCTTCATATTCTTCTCATCTTTGGTTTTGTTGCCTCATTTTAATTGTGGGGCTCAGGTGAAGTTTGTACCTTTTTTACTCATCAGTAAAATTGACTAGTGATTGAAATAAGTGATCGAGTAGGAAGTTGCGTTTGTAAGATGTTATAGACAATGATTTGGCATACCGGCCTATATATTTATATTTTTTTCCCTTGAGAATGAAATCATGCTGCAGACCCAACAAATTAAAATGATCTTAATTACTCCAAATAGGGGCCCTTGTGGATAGATATGTTTCACAACTACAACTCAGAATGGCATTTACATCCAAATTTTAAGGATGAGAAATTACTGCAAATTTTCTCATCAATATTTATCTCATGATTCTCATTGCCTCATCCAAAACTAAAATCTTAAACTTGTCTCAGCAAGTGTATATTTAGAGATGCCTTTTCTCCTGCCTCATATAGGAGAGAGGCACAAGTCAGGAATGAACTTAGTGTGGAGTTGTGAATTGCATGGTAGACGAAGGATAGATATTAGCATAATGGCAAGAATAATTTGTTTGCCTCAAAAATTTTTGCCACCATATCTGCACATGCATTTGAGGTACTAAAAATAGTCCCATATAGTACAACAATATAGAACTTTGAAAGGAAACAATATTGTGATATAGCAATTTGATTTTCCAATTTCTTGTGTGCCTTTCAAGCTTATATGCATGTTTGATTTTTTGCTAAAGTTTACCAGCTATGCTTGCTGAATGTGGTTGTGTTTCCTAGATTTCCCTGCGAGGAAGTGTTGGCTACCATCTATCAGTTAAACTTATACTCTCCTTCCCTATACTGATGTCTACAGTTGGGATTGTGACCAATTTACTGCTCTGCAAACTTCACGAAAAAGCCGTTGATGCTAGTTAAATAACAAAATTGATATTTAATGAAAATTAGGATCAACCACTTTTGTTGGGGGTAATTTAGAATGTTTGACATTTATTTTTTGGGTTCTATTTTAGAATTTGGAACTCCTATTTTAGGATACAGAAAAGTAAAAATTAAAATCATTTTCAAAGGAGGAGATATTCAATTGTTAGGCTTATAAACTAGTTCAATATGATGTTCAAGGAATGGGAACGTCGGATAACTTTAATCAACTAACCTTGTAAACCCAGAAAACACAAATATAAACGTATTACATATATTATTGTTTTAACCTTTAGAAATGGCCAAAGCCAGTTTAAGGGCGGCGCAACATTTTTTAGTCAATTTATTACAACAAAAATGCTAAATGTGGTCCAATTGGAAAATTGATAATGATTTTACCGTGACAAAACCAGCTGACTAAATGTGTGTACACTTGCATTAAATGTTACCAAATTAGCCACATTATGTGGCTACCTGCTATTGTTTCTACTAGGCAATTGCAAGCTGTATATATCATTGCTATTGGAAAATATATCCTATAAACGCTTGTTGGTTTTCCTCGCTCTCAACATTCTTTCTTCCTTTTATTTAGCCAATAAAGAAAACGATTTAAATGAAGTTAATAACAAAATGATTTAAGGCTAGATGCGGTCCACTGAAAAATTTAATACCAAAAAGAACCGTGTTTGTAAATAGAAATTCAAATGGAAGGGTATAAAGAAACCAAACTTTTGAAAAAGAATCTACAGAAAACAAGTTAAGTAGGTGGTCATAGAACACCAGCCAAAGCATTGAACCAATCATAGCTACATATGTCGGTCTCATGCATGACTGCCATATCTTGCAATGATCATGCCAAATTACCAAGAGCATGGTTTATGTACTTCCGTTCTTTAAATTTTAATAGCTTCTAGTTGCTGCACAGTGCATTTTACATATTACATATGCCTAGAGGGCAACCTCGTATGAATATGTCAGCATTTACAATAGCTTGAAATTAACACTAAAATTATAATAAACCTCAAAATACTAGGGCAGAGAAAAAGCATCTTTTTTTTATTGCATTCAGATTGGTCACCTCCCAACCATATCCCTGCTTGTAACATTCAATCTGTCAAGTGTTACAATAAAAACAAATGAGAGATAAAACTGGATGTAATGGAACACAATGAATGAGGTTGAAAAATAGGAAGAGTCCTGAAATGTTCACATACCGTGTCTAAAATTTCGCCCTTGTCCTTTATACCACCAATAATATATATTTTTTCTCCAATCACGACAGCACCAGAATATCCCCTAGGATTGTTCATGGGTTCCCCTGTCATCCATGAACCATTGCGGGGATCAAAAATCTCAACAGCTGAAACCATATTAGATCCATCATAACCACCCAAAGCATATCTGCAAAGGTTTAAATTCCAATAAGACGATCATAGTGTGTACACATTTAATAGGGATTTAAAGATGTTGTACAATCATAGGAAGGTGGGTGATGCAGAACAAAGAATCAGCAGGTAGGAAAGAAGGTGAATAGAATAGAAGTGACTGTTAGTTGTACCCTCAAAAGGGAGTCTCACAAGTCCGCAGACTAGAATTACTTCTTCCATGCAAAGAATTGGCAATGCCAATCAATCCAGCAGAACAACTCAATGGAGAAAGAGAAGTCTCAATTAATTTCTTCACAAAGCTTAATCTTTCAGTTTCACTAGCTTTGCCTCAGATCATGAGAAAGAGATCACAGTCAATGTTTCAACTGTCTAGGTATAGTATAGATTACAGATTGTTTATTTTATTTTCAAAGAATCACAAATATAATGTTTCAACTGTAAAATTAATAGTATAGTATTTTTTAAATTAAATTTAGTATTTTATTTTCTTTCTTTTAAAGATTGGAATCTAGAACTATCCTAATTTTTATTGAAGCAAATTTATTAAAGGAGTGGTGGAAAAAAAGAATTTATTTTAGAGACCAATTTGTAATAGTAAATTAAATTCAAGAGTAAGCAGTTACAACTACTTCTTTAATATAAAATGATAACTAGTGTACTTAATGTATCACAGCTAGTTAGAGTTAAGTGTGCAAACTCTAAATACTATCTAAATAAGATTTGAAATTGCAAATTTAGGGGTTGATAAAATAATCTAGATAGTAGAAAAAAAGATTTTTTTTAGAGAATAATGAATAAATGATGGGAAATGCCTTCCCATGGAATTAAATAAAGGAATAACTAATCATAGCCAAATAATAGATAATCTAGACAGTAGATAAAATTAAAAATATTAAAATACCCTTAATGTGAAAAATTACTAAACTTATCTTTAGAATTAAAATTAAAATAATCTATATAGTAGAAAATATCATAGCCAATAAAGGAATAATCTAGAATCTAGATGTTTTGTGAGAATTCCTTCCCCATGGAATTAAATAAAGGAATAACTAATCATAGCCAAATAATAGATAATCTAGACAGTAGATAAAATTTAAAATATTAAAATACCCTTAATGTGCAAAATTACTAAACTTCCCCAGCTCTAAAAACAATTAAAACTTGATAAGTTGACGACTTGCACCATAATAATTTAAAATCTTATAAAAAAGAAGACTAAAAAATCCTAACGGTAAAGTTTTTATTTTATTTGGCCATTTCACTGAGCCGAAGTAAGCAACAAAAATGGAAACTAAAATAGTACCCAAAAAATATAAGTCATTCTCACAAAAATTCTATCAAGTATAAAATGGAAAGAATTTAACTTACAACTTTTCATTAAGGACTACGACAGAATGGCACCCCCTCCTTGTGCTCATATTCCCAAGTCCAGTCCATGAATGTTCTCGAGGATCAAATCTTTCAACGGAGCTGCAATGCAGACACAAACATGAAGTATGAATATTACTCATTAAAAATGAAGTCCTAACCATTACTACCAGCGAAACCAGGGAATTATGCGCCCCGAACCCTACCAATAATACATTTAAGGCCGTGAGTACAAAGATTAAGAAGGTCTAAGCAAGCCAACCTAATTGTAACTGAGCTGAAAACTCTACTAGATGACTGGAGGAAATAGCTATTTAACACATGCTAACAACGTTAGCTATCTACCAACCAAGCTGTTAGAGACCGAGTCGTAAGTATATATGTAAGTTGACTGCTAGTGATCATTCTACAGACCAATTTCATGGTTGACCAAATCCGAAGTTATCATTCAATTAAACTTCTTGCGGTCACAGAGAAAAAGCTGACTTCTCAGCATAGTTAACAGACTTGGACCGGACATTGAACTGGTCAAAGTGGTTGGTTCAACAGGTTGAACCATTGGTTAAGCTGGTTGAGCCGAATTTATATATTAAAATAATTAAAAATATTTTACATAATCAGAAATAATAACAGATATTATAAAAAAATTTACTTTGTACAAGAAACATAAATTTAATTAAATAAAATATTAGGTACCAACCTATAAATTAATTATTAAAGTTGCCAAATTAGACACTAATTATTATCAAAAATTATTTAACATTAATATGCTGTGAAATTCTAATTTACAAAAAATATATATAAGTAAATATAAATGTTTGGTTATTAAACTTTATATTATTTAAATCATAATATTAAGATATTAAATAATTAAATAATTTATTTTTCAATCTTAAAAGATATCAAGTGGTGCTTCTCTACGTGTTATTACTTTATTCAAAATATGTTCTAAAACTAAGCTATTTGAATTTAAATATGTAATTGGGACTCTAACGAAACATATGCACATGCACGGTTATTAATCACCATCTCTCCCATTAGCATTTCTCGAGAGTGGTTAGCATGAAGTTAATTTTGGTCAATTAACTAATATAGTGTAACACGCAAGCAGGAGGTAATTTGATAGACTCCACGACACGCTTGCGTAAGGTGGTCGTTGCCCCGATCGTTTCTAGCACAGTTGTATGGTGAATTGTTTGCAATTATTCGCGTTCAAAAATATGTGTTGAATGGACACCAACGACACCTTGACCCCTCGCTTATATTGAAGCGGTAATCTCGGTACAATCGACTATTGATGCGGTAGAGGATGTCACACACAACTATGAATTATTGCATAACAAGTCAAATTGAATCTCAGAGAAATAACTAAGAAAAATAATTAGTAATTCTTCAAATAACCAAAAGTAGATAATAATCTCACAAGTTGAATAAATCTGAATAATATTAAATGAATTGTTTACATCAACTTGGACCTCTATTTATATTACTCAAAATAATCCAAATCCTAATAACAATAGTAACAAATTATTTTAATCCTAATAGGAATTCCAAACCAATGTGGAATAGAAATCCTTTATTTCCATGAACCAATAGAAACTTATTTAGAATGCAAATCTATCCAAAAGAATCCTAATTATAATAGAATTATGAAAAGATCTGAAAAATCCCTAATATTTTAGGAAACAAAATCTTGTTTAATATTTTAGAAAACAAAATTTTGTTTTCTAATTTCTGAATTGGCTAGCAAATTGTCTTTCCATGTAATATGTAATCCATAGGCTACTAGGAATTTATGTTGAATCCTTGACGCTCGAGTTGATAGATTGACAAAAATTTTTGACCCGATGTCAACAATAATCTCTCTTTGATGTCATTTATTAATCACCAAGTTAAATTAACTTCATGGTTTCATGTAACCGAATCCGACCTTTTTCTCTCTCTATTATAACTCCAACATTTTCACTCTCACTTTTTCACTTTCTCTCTCTTCTTCACTCAAAAATCTTTCTATTCCACAATAAACTCAAAATCCTCTCTTATTATCCCTCTTTATCTCTTACATAGTTGCATGCACACCATGGCTGCAACATACATGATCTCTCTCCTCCCATCATCTTTCCCTCTCACACATAATCACCCACCATGGTTGTAGAATATATTTGAACTTACATCTGCAAGACTGCATAACATAAAAAAAAACTCAGATTTGCAAGAATAACTCCAGGGAAAAAAAACTCAGAAAAATTCGGTCCGGTTTAACAAAATACTCGCCGATTCATATGGTTTCGAAAACAACCGGCCGGTTTCAGCAGTTCTCTACGCTCAACCGGTCCGGTTCTGATAACTGTGCTTCTCAGTTCTCATTGATAAACCTAATTTTTCTATGCGATAAGGTTGCAAGAGGGACATGCACGCACATTGATTGAACCAACACGCAACACGTCTTGTAAACAAAAAACAAAGTGAACCTATATTATTAACCCTCAATAAAATAGAAAAACAATTATCAAGGAATGGAATATTGCCAGGCACCATTTCAAGGAATGGAATGCCATTTTCGTACGAACTGGCTTTCATGGTATGTGATTAAAGGCTTTTTATTATTTTTGCTTTTTTGGTTTCTTTCTCTATAATGAAATAATAAAATGTTTTAACCAAGACAAGGTCCAGCCATTTTGCATTGTTAGTAAGAGAGCACTAACAGAAATTGCCACCGATAGAAATTGCTGACTGCCCCCCATATTCTACAAGTATTTCCATAGCTTATATATGGCCATACAGCAAATTCAAATTACCTACTTTAAGTCTTTAACTTTAAAGGCAAGCTTCATTCAAAAAGAGGGAAAAAAAAAGATACCGGTTCAAAACATGTGCATCGGGCATCTTTAAATAAGACTTGTTAGACCGCTCATCAATCAAAAAGAAAAACGAGAAAAAGCCAATATAAAAACTCACCTCAAGTAATTTCTTCCATCATAACCACCAGTGACATAGAGTGAGTTATTAATTTCTGCTGCTGCTGGAGCAAATCGCTGGACGAATGAAAAAAATAACCACTCAACTTGAATCAATCATAAGTCATACAAATGTTACCCCTCATGTCACTTCATGGTTTTAAGAACATCAAGTCTAGCATTATTAGTACAAACAACAATCAAAATACCTTATACTGCATCGACTGAGTGAATATCCACCTTCCAACATTTGGATCAAACATTTCCACCTCTGAAAAACAATCAACTCCATTTCCACCACCAATTGCAAAAATCTTGTCATATAAAAATGCCCCTGCTAAACTACCTTTCTTCTTATTTAACGAAGGTCGATTCACCCAATGATCACTTGTTAGGTTGTATGATTCAACTACAAAAGTGTAGATTAACTTGTTGATACTATGGGGAGAAAATGGAAAATTGTTCAAAGCACAAAATTTAAGCTTTGCAGATAATACCTGTGTCATACCACACATCATCACCAACACCACCAAAAATGAAAAGTTCACTATTCAACTTTGCTGCTGATGCATATGACCGTACAAATGTCATTGGGCAAAGAGATGACATTATGTCATGGGAAGGAGAATAGGAATCCAAAGCTGACAACCATGAAGAACCATCGAAACCGCCCACTATAAGAATGAACTCGTCCTTATTTGGAAAATATCTGTCCAACCGTCCATACTCTTCTCCCAAGTGCCCAACTGCAGAAAATGCTCCAGATTCCAACACATTGCAACGATTTTTCAGCTGTTGAATTTGTACTTTTGATTCAACCTGACCACAAAACACTAAGATAAGCTAACAACCAACAGATTATATAATGGAATGATTTATAAATAAACAGAAAGATGGCAGTAAATCCAAAGGGGGCTGCAACCAAAACAATACATTTTGCTGTGCCCTCAGAATCTTTCAGTTCTTATGATAAAGAATTTATATTCATGCACCATCAAAGCAATTATCTCCTTTCCAGATATGTTAAAATGTGAACAAACTATTTGTTGCATATTGTCTATAAGGTTTCCGGCTTCCCTTTAGAAGTATTATTCCTCGCCTTCTCTTTGTAGTGTGGAACAGAATGAAAATATATTTAATTAGAGATTATATTATCTTACTGTTTTTACACCTCCATATATTTATGTGTTTTATTTGTAACTACATTAATAATTTACAAGAAAATATAATGTTTTTACTGCATCTTAAAATTAGTGCCACACACTCATAAAAAAACACAAGTAAATTTGGACAGGGTAAATACTATATATTATACACAACCAGAAAGTTCAATCCCAAAGTCCAAGTCTGGTCAATCATATTTAAGTTGTAAAGAAGTGTCTTCGAAATGTCTAAAATTAATAACTTGAATATTGATTCATATAAGAAGCATGTACCACATATCAAGATATTCTGTAGCCTTTCCTTTGAGTATCCTAGAAATCAATGTCAACACTTATTTAATCTTAGAAGGGATACATATTATAGAATATAGAATTTAGAAAGACAATTCATATTTTTCACACATGACAAACAATAAGTATATAGAATAGAATGAACACAAGCAGAAAACAAGAACGGGAGTATAATAATATTGATCTACAAATGCAAATCCTAATAATTCAATCAAAGGGAAAAAATAGAGCAAAAGCAAAGCAGCACACACTTGGCATCAGGTTGAACTTCTAACAACAGGGAACTTCAACATAAATTATGATTCACCAACACTGGTTCCACTTTTTCAAACAGATGGTTAATTTTTGGATACTATATGGAAGCATTTTTATGAAATTTTCATCACAATATTCTCAAATTGTCAATTAGTTCTTAAATGCAACAATACAAAAAAACCTATGAACTTCGCTAACAAATAAAGAGGCAGTAATAGTAGAAAAAAGCTGAGAGAGTACCAGCTCCTTCCCCAAAGAACTGATTTTCATAATTTGTTTCAACTGAGACACCTTCAATCCTTCAATTTCTTGCATCAACTTCAAAGAGATACCAAAAGTGTTTAAGTAGGAGAAAAAGAATAAGATATTTAACAGAACTGTGTACAATAATTATGAAAAGACAGAACAGGTTACAGAGTGGAGACATTTTAGTTACCTTAACTACCACAGACTGAATATCAGAAGAGTTTGTCGTTGACAGTATATCTGCTACCGGAGAACATCCATTCTCTAGATGTACCCCGGAAGCAAAAGAAGGATGAGGACTGTCTTTTTCATGATTTTCTTCTAAAGTCATCTCATTTATCCCAGTAGAAGAATAGGAAAAGTCACAATTTGGCTTCTCTTGAGCATGTACTTCTTCTGCATTGTAATCGGTAGAAGCTTCTGAAAGCTGAGTTTCTCCATCTAGATGAGGCAAAAAACATGATGATGCCAATTCCATATTGGACTCCTCTGAATGTGGAATATTCAAGTCTGAACTAACTGCCTCCAAACATTCATGTTCATCTCTTGTTTCACCAACAAGTGCATCATCAAATGAAGTGATTTGTGGAAGGGAATCAGCAACCTTTGTCACAGCAGAAGAGTGTTCCCAAATTGACTCCCAGGTATCAAATTCTTCACAATCTTGTCCAGCAACTAATTCAACTCCTTGAGTTTCAGAAAGGACGCTGCTCTCTCTGTCCAGACTAGGTGCAACGCATGAAGCCTCCAACTTCATATTGGACCGATCTGAAGTTTGATAAGAGTTTGAAGCCTGGGTGCTAAAATTTTCATCTTTCCTTGCACTGTCAGAATCAGTTTTGAACAATGAACTCCACTTTTTCTGTGGAATGGAAAAGGTAGTGTCACTAACAACAACTGAGTTGTTACTCAAAACAGAAGCGTATGAAGGTTGACCATTCATATTCAAGTTCCCATAGGCTGCTTCAGTGTCTACTGAATTTTCACAAGAATCAGTCTCTTCGTGAAAAGCACGAGCATCCCATGATGAGCTCCATTGAGCATTGGTTTGATCTTTAGTACTATGATTTGCTTCTAAAACTGAGCTCCTAGTATCATCAGCACCTACCAGTTTTGTATCTGAAGTGGGTAAAGAATAGAAGAAATTGTTCCATTTTGTTGAATTCTTCAAAGGAGAAGAGCCCTCATTGTAAGGTAAAGATGTAAACAATGCAATTAACTTGCTAGTTTGATCCCGATCTAGCTCAAACCAAAAAAGCTTCTCTTCGAAGTAGTTGCCAGCAATTATAGGTCCAAACCGATCTTCAGTCAAAGTGCAGCACCACCTTTGAATACGGACTTGAACCTTGAACACATAGAATGTCCCGCAAGTTAGTCAAAACAATTTCACTATGACCATCTGCGTCCTGAAGCTAAGAACACATCAAAAAAGCTATTCCATTCTTTCACTTTTAGTGGCGGTTAAAAGATAACAAAATAATAATAGTATGACAAGTATCCATACCTGTGCAGGGTATGGTGTATGCTCTGTACAATCATCAATCCACCCATTAGGATTGATGTTCATTTGACCAGGGCTAGTAGCCTCAAATATACCGTGAAGCTTCCTATCACTATAGTTGAATAGGAAGAGTGTTAAGCCAGGAGTGATTTTCTTCACATATGCAAAATGAAGAGATGGTAAGCCTGTTAAAAGATTTATGAAATATTTTATGAGCCTTTAAACGTAAAACTTCAGAATTGACATTTAGAGCAGCAAAATGAACAAAGCAAGCAAATGAGAAGTAGCCAACTTACTTACCAAAGAGAAAGAAAAAACTTACCGAACAACTCCTTGGAATAGCATTCTTTGATTGTGTGATTCTTGCATCCAAAAATAACTGCACCTAGATCACTTTTTCTTAGGTTTCTTGCAGGAGCACTGCAATTAGTTTTCAAACAAGGTTGAGACTTTTCCTTTAGAGGACGCGTCTTCGTTTTCCTCCCCCCTCCCATTCTATCTATACAGAAAAGGAATGAATTGAAGTCCAAAAATCAAAGCAATGTCCAAGTTAAACAAGGAATATGGATATAATATTAAGTGAATTAATCTACATCAGTTTAGGGATCCATAAATAAAATTAATGCTACAAGAAGGTACTAGGTAGGATTAAAATTTAACAGAATGACAGGCCATTAATTGCTACAATATTAGCCTCTTAAATCACAATTACAAAAAAAAAAAAAAAAAAAAAATCAACAGCTTTAGACGTGCGGTGTCCAACATGCTACATAGAAGATATTGTAGATAAATTTTAAAGTAACTATTTTTGTTTGATAAATAAAAGTTTAAGTAATTATAACATCATTACAAATATATAGAGTTCATCTTGACAAATTTAGAAACATTAAAGTGAGACTGCAGAACTGTTATTACATATCAATTTATTTCCTATAATTTCTTGTATAAACCAGAGTTACCAAATATTTTCATACACCTAGTGAACCGTGTATTGGTACTTACCTAAACAAGGTACTCTTACATACCAGTACTATAAATTTAGCATACCAATTTTTTTGTTTAACTATAATTGCACAAATATCAATATTATAACTTATTATTGAATGCTCAAACATTACATTTATACTAAAATATTTATAAAACAATCAACTTGTTGATTCAACTCACAATCTTCTAAAAGACTTAGGTTTATCACATGTAGATTCTAAGAGGATTAAGAGGATTCCTAACTATAAGAACTTATATCGCGTTTAAGCAACGTAGCATACCGCGTACAAACGTTTGTACCGCATAACGTACAATGTTTTAGGCCACACTGGTATAAACAAACACACGATCACAAACAATATTTCTTAATCAATTGGTAACAATTAACATATTGAGTGTCTACTTGTTCTGAATGCGATGTTATATTTTCTTAAATGTCTGGAAAATAATTTTAACAATACAATAATTTGAAGTATAATTTTAGGTTTAACAAGATAAGGAATGAATAAAACCCCTTTTAATTAAAATTTTGCATTTTAAAGTGTTTGGGGAAATAAGAAGAAATAAGCTACATGCACTTTAAGCACCACAAAACAGAAGTAAAACCATTTACAAGGAAACACAATTTTAAAAATATAAATATAAATCCATTCCCCAAAACCCAAGGTTTTAAAAGATGAAGAAAATAGACAAATCCAAGTTTAAGAATCCAAAATGTAATAAATACTATTGATGCAAAACCATGATAACCAACATAGAGAGAACAAAAAGAACAATCGAGAAATAAACTCAAGGTAATATGAAATACTAGTAGCAACAATGAAAGAAACTTAAATCAAGTAAAATCAAAATCAGATACAAACATTACACACACTTGATGGGGGATCAGTGGTAAATTTGATGCAACAATACCACAAGTACATCAAATCAAAGCAAGACAAACAAGAAAAATCATTACACAATCCGTAGTAGGCAGCCTAAAAATATAAATCAACAGAAAACATAAAATTACTTATTAGATCGAGTAGCTTCAAATAAACAAAACCAGAACCAGATCAATCACAGAGACGAACAAAAAAAAAGGTTAAAAAAACTGCTGATAGCTTAAATCAAAATGTCAAGGGCAGAGAAGCAACCTCTAATCTGTATTCAGTCACAGCTCTTAAAAGTGCTACCGCTAATCAATGTGATAGCATGTATTTACTTCATTAGAAATCAAAATTTTATAGAAAAAAACAAAAAAAATAAGATCACAAATATAACTGTCACAAATAAATAAATAAATTTGATCTTTGCTATTGACAAGTAGCATAATCATATCAACCCTCGCCTTAGTAGAAATTTCACTAAGAAAGGAAAAAATATATATACAAGGAAACAAAATCTCAAAAAAAAAATAATGAATAAAACAAAATAGAATTTAAGACTTTAAACTCAAAAGAGCATCATACATTCACGTATATGTATGTATATGCTGTGTGTATGTATTAGTGTAAGAGTGTTTATTTCTAGTTATTAATGATGCATTTGACTGAAATTACTATTTTGTAAGGTATAACTTCAAAAAATACCTAAACAGAACTTGAAATCGGAAATGGCGGACGTTACTGGTTCAATTTCCGGCCGGCGACCGAACAATGAACGGCTGCAGAGTAAAAGAGGAGATAAACGGCAATATAATATAAGGGAAAGCGTGTCTGAATATAAAGAGAAGCACAAATATAGAGATAGAGAGAGAGATAAATAAGAAATGGGCCAGATTTTGGAGGGTTTTGATCGGGTACGTACAGCCGGGAAATGGGGAAGTGTGATGGCCATGAACGTATATATCGTACGTACGTACGTGTATTTGAACTATTTTCTGCATTTTAAAACTCGCCGGGAAATGTCATTATTGCCCTCCCAGTAGTTTTAAAAAGCTTATCTTATACTGCATGAGTTGGTGGTTCTTTGGGTAATGACAAAATTAATTGCAAGAGAGTAAAGTAGAAATGTGAAGTGATGGGCAAGAAAGGCTCTTTAATAGTTCTATTTGTTTTTTTTGGGATGCGAAAACCTTTGGCACTCTGCCACTCTCACTTCCCCCATCTAGTATTGTTGGAATTTTTAGGAAATTCATTTCGTTATTAGTGTATAATGATTTATAAAAAGATAGATGCTCACAATCTAAACAATATGAAAATTATAGGTATTAATTGGATTAGGGCACCGCTACTTATAAGTTGATCAAACTAATTTAAAAGTAATTTCTTATTGTTCATGTGAGAGTTATTTTATAACTTATTTATTGATCTATAAGTTAATTTTGAAAAATAATAATTTATTATTTCTCAAAATTATTTTAAAATAAATAAGTTTGACTAAATATAATTACTCTTTTACCCTTATTTTAATAATCTTTACAATGTATTTTAACTTATAAGTCATTTTAACAAAATACTAATATAAATTGTTTTAACTTAATTCTGACTTATAAATAAAAATGGTATTAATTAAACACTTTTATAAATCACAATCAGAATCATTTTAAATTTTAACTTACAAATCGCTTTTAAAATAAGTTATTGATTTAACATGCATATCATATAATTATGATATAATTAAGCCAGGAATGAAATAAATGAAATAGTTCTTTCGAGTTGAGTTCTTCGGTTTGGATTTTGAAAAAATTATCAGTATAAAATAAGATTGATTGATTGATTTAGTTTCACAAAATTATCAAAATTAGTTTCCTAAAATGAATATAATCAAAGTGTCGAAATAAAATTTCAAACGTAATATAATCAGGATTCAAACTAATATAATCCGAAAATTAAATTTCGTTAGTGCTTTGAATTTATCTAACTTATAATTTCGGAAAGAATTTATTGTTACAGAATTAGAATATTTAATTAGAAATCGAATCTTTTAATCGAAATGGCGAATCGAAACCTTGCTTTTATAATTTTACATCCTTACATATAATCTACATATATTTTGGGGGTGGGGGTGGGGGTGGGGGTGGGGAGAAATTTATTTATACCACCTCAATATTATAAAATCCGGGATACTCACTTTTTCTCTTTATATAGGGAGTATTAACAAAATTCCAAAGAAAATCTTTCGCAGAAGCTGGGGTGAGAAATTTATTATACACCTCAATATTAAAATAGTTGGAAGCTTAACTGAACGATGAAGATGAAGTCAAGCAAATAGTTACCAAAATTTTAAAATTAGTTTCGTAATTGAAGTTAATAAAGAATATATAAACTATTTTAAAATAAACTGCTACATGCATCATTATAGTAATTCAATAAATCATTATTCAGCATAATGAAATTACAGTACTGTGTCAAAATCCTCATTCGTTAATAAACAATTGATACTCACTTTTTCTCTTTATATAGGGGAGTATTAACAAAATTCCAAAGAAAATCTTTCGCAGAGGGGAGGGAAAATAGACACAGCAAGCGATGGGTAGTCAAGAAATTAATAAAGAAGCCGGTGGCTTCACCACCGTCGACCGCCAGTCAACCACCGGTAATAACACCAGAAAGCAGTGCAGCAGTTGTGGGTCTACAAAGAGAAGATCTCTCTTCTCGTCATCATTTCTTCAAGAAGAACCCAATTCCAAGAAACCCAACCTCCGCCCTCAACCACCCACCGCCACCAGTCAATACCACCACCTCCTCGAAGGGTTTAAGAAACTTCAAATTCCGGCAACCACTATCCGCCGCACAATCTCTGAACCAATCCCACAATCAGTGATGCCTAATTCTTCAGCAGCAGCGGCAGCCCCTTTCTCGCCTGAATCTTTCTATGACAAAAACTCGCCGGCGAAACTTTCCGTTCCTCCACCCATTCTCCGCCGCACAATCTCCGAACCAATCTCACAACCAATAATGCCTAATTCTTCAGCAGCGACAGCAATGCCTCCTTTCTCGCCTGAAGCCTTCTACGACATAAATTCTCCGGCGAAACTCTCTGTTCCACCGCCCATTTTCCAGCGCAGCATCTCCGACCCAACCCCAGCTTTATTATCTCACTCTCCGGAGAGAAATAAAGCCAAGATCGCCGTTCCAGCGACTGCCACCGAGACGCTGCTGTCTCTGCCACCTCTCCGGCCAATACTCCGTTCCCGGAAGGTCTCTGATCGTATGAGCTCAGGAAAGATTCGTACGGATTCAATCAGAAAAGAGAATCCTTTTTCCAAGGTTGTTTACTATTACTATTGAAAATTGGATCTAATTTTGACTTTCCTTTTTTTTTTTTGTTGGGCCATAAATTGATTAAAAAGAAAGAAAGAAAAAAGATAATTATTGTTGAATTGAATGCAGGAATTGAAGAAAATGAAGGACATCTTCAGAGTGATGAGTCATTGGTTTGGCAAATTTGTGGAGGAAGAAGAAGAAAAAGTATCATTTTCTTGAAAAAAATAATAATAAATAAATAAAATAAACTCAAATTTTCCATTTTCTTGCATATATCTATCCACATAACTTTTGTGAGTTTTTTGTTCTATAAATATATTGAGTTTTGTTGACTGAAAAAGCAGTCTTCAGATTTTCTAGTATACATATAATTATATGTAGTAGTAATTTCTTGATGAGTTATTATTTTTGAATTGACAGGATGATGATCCAGAGCCTGAGAATGAAAATGTTGATGAGGAAGCTGTTAGTGTAGGCAGAACTGGGGAATGCTTAACCATTCAATTCAAGTGCCCTTGCAGCAAAGACTATTCTGTTCTTCTCTCTGAAGATGTCTGTTACTACAAGTTGATGTAATTTTAGCCCAACAAAAAGATACTAGATTAATCAGGCTGGAGTCTACAAATTTCTTAGTAGTAACCAGCTTTATATACAAATTGGCTCATAGTTGTTAGTTTCATATTCACTTTGGGAATATATATATATATATCACCTGATAGAGTAGTTTAGGTCCATTCTTTGATTCTTTTCTTCTTTAATCTCATGGTATAATAATGCTGTTGAGCAAATTGATGTGCATTCTTTCTTTTATTTACCTCCCACAAAAGAAATAGAGAAATAAAGTTTGGACTTTGGAGCAGCTTTTGCTGTTTCAATTTGTACCATTAACTCTACATAGTGTATGCTTCAAATCATCTCTTGGCTGGCATTGCAATTTGCAGGTATTAGTTTAGAATGATTAAGAAAATACCCCTTTTTGCCTTCAACTGCTTATAACATTTCACTGTTCTTTCAATTTGTGTCGCTAAAAATTTAAGGTTTGTCAAGCTGGTTTGTTCATGCTGCCCCCACCCCAAAAAAAACAAAACAAAAAAAAACACAACTGATTGAACAGACTGATGATACCAAAGCAGAAGTGAAAACAAAATTCAATTTTTGAAACTACTGCAAAACCTTGTTAATCCCTATTCATCGATATTGGCCATGAATTATTATTATTATTTGATGATGGTGATGTAGTAGTTCTGACCACCCTTGACACACCATGAAGGTGTGTATCAACAACCACCGGTTTCGATGACCAATTAGTCAACACTCTATGTTGTTGCACCAGTTGCTATGTCGGGCGAAGCCAACAAGTCTCCTATCACACCGAGCTCGGGGCACTCACTCCACGCTTCCAATCCGGTCAGGAGAGGCGAATCATGATGATTTTTGCCTACTATCGTCAAATCAAAACCATGTTCAAATTTCCTTAATAGCCGAAGCTAAACGTACCCCATCTCTCACCACCTCTTCTTGATACGTAAAACGCTCATTCCCCACTTGCGAATTCCGGACTTCATCTATCAAATTATTGTCAAATTTTCTTTCCCTGGCGTTATCGGTTCCAAAAAGAAGGAACCGGATGACTTTTAGCATCACTTTTTCATGTGTCGTTATTCGGACACCATAGCATAGTGACTCCACATCATCTAAACCCAATGTAGATAACTGCCACGTTATGGACTGATTGTGCATTGAGAATCTTGAGCGATCCGCTTGTGATCATTCCCCGTCGACAAGGATTCCAACCGTGCATGGTACCTTTGACATAACTTTAAGGTTAAATTCTAATTTTATGGCACGGTTAGCTTGGCCAAATTTCCCATCAATTGTCCACGTTTTGTGAAACGGGATGATCATGCACGATGTTGGCGCACTGGTCGAGCGCCACCCTACAAACGTCGTCGTGCATTGTCTTGAAATGGGATATGATTGTACAGCGACACGGCCTTTGTTGTGAGAGTCGTAGGTACGCAAGGCGTTGACAATGTGGCCTGATCGTGATGTAGTAGGCTCTAGGGTTTGGGTTGCTTGGTGGGCAATGAGCATGGGGGCGGTTCGACATGTTGAATGGTCCGTTTCTTCAATGAAAGTAGCTTTTTAGACGGATTGTATAGCCATAGGTATTTTATTAAAGGAGTTTATGATCGCTGTGACTAATATCGCCATGATAACCGTACTAGCAAACTCTTGTTGTGCCAAAAGTACCTGCCATTACGAAGAGAAATTTTTGAGTATTGTCACTCACATTTTGTGACTAAAAATGAAAATGAACAGTTTGGACATTTTGTGACGTGGATTCAATGAAGTTAACGATGAATTTGACTAGTATTTGTCAATTTAATAGCAAAATGTTTCGCCATTAAAAGACAAAACAGATCTCCTCATCTCTCCAACGTAAATTGATAAAGAAAAAAGGACCATACATAATATTTTTATGCATGCATATATACATATATATATATATATATATGAAAAAATGATGTATACAATACTGCATTACATACGATCGGTTATCATGACATTTTTTTAAATATAATAGATGATTTCACCTGTCATTATATTTATTTTGTATTTATAATGTATGTGAACCGTCTTTTAAAAAACCGTCATTATCGCTTCATCATCAGATATATATATATAAATTTATATATATATATATATATATATATATATTGTCAGGAAAATGTACCTGATTATCCATCCACAAGTTGTACAAGATAAGCTCCCAAGTGCCCCTAGCATTCAACATGAGCCCAACCACATGCAACAGCATCTTGAACGGGCATACCGGCCCGTGAAGAACGCCAGTAACATTACGGTGCCAGTCTTAACAAGGCTAGAAAAGAGAAAGATAAGCCCTACTATCCATAAAGACTGCAAGTGGATGGTGAAGAGGTTTGTTTTTAGACCGCTAGCAGTGAGGTAAGTCGGATAATTAAAGTATTTTGGCAATAGGACGATAGTTAAGTTTATCCACTAATGCATGCGCGCGGATCCCAACGGCGGTCCTTCGGGCAATGCCAAACCTAGAACTAATGGTCCAAACACAAAATGTTGTCCTATGACTTCACTTGCAAGTCCAACAATCATAACAAATACAAAAACAGTAATATAATGGTTTTCTGTTTTCTCCTAATTTCCCTTCATGTGCACGTTTAAGAATATATATGCCCCAAAACCACTGGTCGAAATATGAACATAATGAACTTGATAGGCTTGGTTCCATTGGGATGTAACTTCTTGATGAGACATGTAAATGGAACGGTTAGTCCGAGGGAAACTAACATCACGGAAATCCCTATTAGCATGGCCATTCGCCCAGGTCGTAGCATCATACTTGCATCACTTTAATTTCACTCCTACTATGAAAATGAAGAACATTAGGCCAAACGATATGGTTGAATGGAAACAATCTTCTTCCCAGAACCTCATAATGCCCTAGAATTGAAGGGCCAAACAGGTAAACCACCCTGGTAGCTAGGAATAATAATGTACATACATACATACATAAATTAATTAGTTAGAATTTTAGTTACTTATTCCCTTCGTTCATTTTTCATTTTAGTCTATAAAATATTATGAAGTTCCTAATATTTCATATTCCATTAGGAATATATTTTGAACATTAAAATATTCTTAAAAATCGTCATTCTGAATTAGAACAGAGGGAGTAGTTATAGCTAGTTAGCTAGCTTGCTTTGAAGAAAAACCAGAATACTATATGATTTTTCTGAATTTTCTTTCTCTACACGTGAAAACCTTTAATACATGTAAAAATATTCAAGAAATCGAATACGAGTCATATATATATATATATATATATATATATATATATATATATAAAATGAATGAGCCAGGAAAAAATTTCGTCCCAAAGGGCGTAATCCAACAAGAATTAAAAAAACGGAGTAGGGGACCAGAGTGATAGCTAGGCATTTTTTGTAGCCACTTTACAATTTTCTAACTCAGCCTATACACATCTAATTGGAACCAATTTTTAACATGTTATTGAAGGTATGATATACTATTTTAAAAAAATATATACCGGTCCAAATAAATGTTTCACACAAATTCTATATGGGCTCAAAATTGCTCAACTACATTAGTTTTCTAACCAAACCAAAATTACTCAATTCACTTAAACTTACTTCTAAACCATTTCTAATTGAGTTAAGCATATATATTCCCATTTCCACAAACAATTCACAAATGTTTATAGCTAACATAGCAAAATCGACACTATGACTTTAATTTCACAAATGAACTAAAACTTATGTTGTACCTTTCATGAAAATTCTTGTTATCTGCATTGATGTTAGCCAAAATCATTTTCCTCTTGCCGAAAATAAGCTTCAATTCCTTCCCAATTCAATTTGCAGCTTTCATTCCATTATTAGTTTCACCCGAAAACCAAGAGCAATTGATAAAGGTTTGAAGTAGTATAGAGAGAAGAAAAATATATGGAATAGGTCGGATAACAATTAACATGGGACATGTGATGTAAAGGAGCATGACTTATGAAGATTGGGCTGGGCTATTAAGATATATAAATACTAAATATTTGTCAAAAAGTTCACCCGGGCTAGAGCCCACCCTAGCCCATGGGTGGCTCCGCCCTTATATATATATATATATATATATATATATATATATATATATATCATGTGTGCAATGGCTTACCAAAAGTTGGGAGATTATTACGACTCATTTTATATGATTTATGTTTAAAGGGTGATTATATATATGAGATCGATTCATAGTCAACGTTGTAAATTTAATAGTATCTTTATAACAGATTTGCACATCGAACGATATAATAGAATTCAAATCCATATTTTAATATGGGGAACTCGCATTTTAATGATTTTGTCGAAATTTGGCTTCATTTCATCATCATCAGAAGAAGCATTCTCGTGGTGCATTGGTTGTACCGGACTAACGACTGGTACAGTGTTAATTTTTTTTATTTTTTTTAACCACAATTATCAGAATAATAAATAAAAAATAATATAGCAAGTTTGAATAAAAAACTGTAAAAAAAAGTGTAAGACCCCAACTTATTATAAATGAAATTGAATTTCCTCTATTTATTATTTTGAAATAGTAAGGGTTGATTGAATTAATGTGGTTAGTTATGGGTAAAATACACAAATATTTTAAATAAGCAAGTGGTTATAAAATATTCATTGTTGTCGGGGAATATTCGTTTAGTCGTGGAATATTCTTACTGTCGGGGAATATTCGTACGACGACGCAACCTTGTGTGGGCCCCATAACGTAAAGCGATTGGATGAAGAAAACGACAAATATAAGTTGTTTATAAATAATTCACAGTAGTTATTCACTGCAAATACTTGTTGAAATACTCTGGTGGTTAAAACACACGAAGACATGATTGCACACGCTTATTGATTCTTACGTAAGAAGGCACTACCCAATAACTGTTACAGTAATTACTGTTCAATATTTTATTTTATTGATTCAATAATTACTACGTTGATATTTTATATTATTGTTGTTTCAATAATTGTCTCTGCACAGTATTTTTCTTTATCGAATCAATAATTCATATTATTTGAATAATATTATTAGATAGCATTATTGGCAATGTCTAGAAAGTTCTGTTTAAGGAGAGGTTTGGTCACCTAATTGCGCGCCAGTAAGGAGAAATCCTTATTGAAAAGCCTCCTCTTTCTTGGGAACGGCCTGATTATCGATATTGTGATTCTGTAATATTATTTGTGAATAATTAATTATTGATTTATATGATAAGGAAAATATTCATTTTATGTGGATATAGATGGAGAAAATTTTAAAGTGACAATTGTTGAAAAATTGATATTTTATCTTTTCTGATAAAATAATTCATTTAAATATATTATTATATTTTAATAATATAATAATGGTGATATTTTTACAATGAATGTGGGATATATGAATATATGAGAAGGAAGAGTATTTTTGTTGCAAAAAAGTGTTTTAAAACATGTTAAACATGTCCGTAGGCCCATTTCTTGACCGAAATTTGATTATAAACATGTAAAATCGCCTGGTTGTGGATTTCTTGGCCAACTTCATTTGGAATTTGGATAAACTTTCTTCTCGTAAAGTTGTAGAAATTAAATTTCCTATGGAATGGACATAAGATTTGAATTTTTTATGATAAAAGGGCTATTTATTATGAATTATTGAAGTTCAAGAAGTTAAAAATAATTGATTTTTGGAAGTTTTAATTATTTTATTAATAAAAACGTTTTTTACATTTTGTGGGCCTCATTAAACATGTGCAAAGTTCTGAAATTAGGTGATTCAAAGTGGGCGTAAGAAAATTTAATTATATATTAATATTTTATTAAATTTTTACTAACTTTGTGTTTCTAAGCAATTTTCTATAAATAGGGTCTTAGGTTAGAATCGAAAATCACACCGTAAATCAAGTTTTCTCTCTCTATATTATCGAGCATATTCTTGTGAGTATTTTGATACTTTGAGAGTTGTTATACGGTGCAAGTTCCTTCAGCGTTATATCTGATATTCTAGTCAGAAGTACTATTCTTTTCAAGGTAAGTGATGTTATATTTTTTTTTAAAATGATATTATTTCTTATAATATCATTATGCCGGAATATTGGTAAGATTTTTCTTGTGAAATTCTCGTCTTTTAGTGTATAGGGTTATTATTCACGATACTGCACTATTCACGTAAAAAATTAAATTTTTGTTTTTTGTCCAAAATATCTATTATGGATACTAGCTTTGATTGTATCCCTATTTTGATCATTCTTGAATTTTACTCCACTATGTCTATTTATGAAGTATTTTTGAACTCAAATTGTTTAAAGTACGAATCCTTAATATTTGTTCTTTTGTTTCACCGGATTCGCTTTTCTTTAAAATATTTTCATCATCCTCGGTCTTAAATGATGATATTCTTGAATATTTTTGGCCCAGTAGTGCAAAGATGAATGAATTTTGATGAATATCTTTGGCCCAGTAGTGCAAAAATATGTACAGTGTTAAGATGAACATACTGATCGATGAATATCTTTTTGCTGTAGTCGCAAAGATGAATATTTGATTCAAGATGAATATTGATTGATGTTACAGGGATAAAATATTGATGATGAACTTTTAAATTCATAGATTATAGTAGATTTCATTCTTTACGTAACTCATCTATGAATTATTGTTTCCACTGCAAATATTGATCTGAAACTTGTTGTCTATTGTATTCTATCAGATTTTTCTCTGTTGAAGATTAATGATAATTTGTTCTATATTATCTTAGTCATAATATTCTTTACTGGGCTAGTTGAGCTCACCCTTTTCCTTTTTGTTCCATTTTTCTTCTCGTGATAGGCGAGAATGTAGCGAAGTACTCTTAGTCGGTCGATGAAATGAAGGTCTTAGAAAGTTGTTTTAGTAGTCCTCACCATTTTTATAAAATAATATATCAATAATTATAATGAGGACTTATTTGAGTGTTGATATTGTCTAGAAGACAATTATTGTATTTAAACTCACGCTTTTATGTTGTATTAATAAAATTGTAGTTGTTTCATACTCATGTTATTGATTTACTTGACACGCGCGGTGTGTTGTATACCTATTTAAGAAGGTTATTAGGTATATTTTTTATTGAAAAAACACTATAAACTGTTTTCTGTGTTTTTTCAATAAAAAATATACTTTTTTTTTTACAATTTTTTATTCAAACTTGCTCTATTATTTTTTATTTATTATTCTAATAATTGTGATTAAAAAAAATACATTATACCGATCGTTAGTCCGGTACATACCCCTCGATCGACTCACTCACCTGATAATATGTTTTGTCGCATTTTAATGGTTTTGTCCGCTTTATTTTCTTGGCCGTGATCCTTCTTGATTAGGATTCTACCCATTACACTTGTCATTTAAGTTTTTTTAAATATACATTTGGCAACACAACAATTACATTTAATAAAATTAATCATAAATTAATAATTAGTGTGCAATAAAATTCGTCGCAAATAATTGTCATTAAAAGTGTCGCTAAAAATAATTTTTGTGTTGTTAAATATGTATTGATAGAAATTAGATGATCATGAAGGGGATCATAATCCATCTTTCCCTCATCTGTTGTTTCTAAATTTTCCATAGCAATTGATATTTCTACGAGTAAATTTTGATATTTTCACAAGTTTCTTCTTTTTTTTTTGTTTTGGACAAAGCCCTGGAATAAAAATAAGGAATCAGAAGATATGTGTAAAGGAGGGAATCATAAACCAAAGGGTTTATTCATTCGTCAGTCGCATGGAATATATGGATGATTTAGGTTCCATTGTTACCTACAAACGTAATACTCCTTACATTTAGAAATAACAGTCCCATCAGATCTGATAACTCTTCTTATATTTCTGGCCGAGTGAGTACAATCTGAGAATCATTCACGTAGAAATGCATTTCAATATGTTTTTGAAATCTGTAAGAAAAATTACAATTTTCACTTCAAATTAGGAAAGTAAGAATTTTCGGACCAATTGTTCGACTTTCTTCTCAAGACTTGACAACTTGTTGCTGCACCACCAAGACTGAAACTGGTCTATTGACATCTGAAGATGCCAAAATGTCTCCTAATGGCCCTAGCTCCGGCACATCGCTCCATTCCGATAAGCCAGACAACATGGACAAATCCTCTCTATGTCGTCGCCCTACCATGATTAGGTCAAAAGCATCCTCCATTGAGTTAATCACAAGAATAGTCTCTGGTCCATCCATTACTCTCTGCTCTCTATAGCTTATATTATTCTGACTTGAACTCAGAATCTTTATATCCCTCAATGTTTCTGTATCAAGAACATTTTCCCATTGATTTTCACTCAACTCATTTGAGCCAACGAGCCGAAAAACTGTCAAATGAACTCCTATTGATCTCACCATACGTTTAGCATACGCTAAAGCCTCGCGATCATCCTGACCTCCCAAGAAAATAACTGCTACCTGATACTGGGAGTGCTCGTGTTCAGCATTGGCTTCATGGCGGATTTTACGGCGATCAATGAGAATGCCTACTGAACAAGGAGCCATATCCAATACTTCCCTGTTTATTGACCTCAGGACATTACTTTCGAAAACAATTTTTCCCTGTTGACTCCATTTTCGATGAAAAGGAAGGATGATTAGTGCTGCTAGCTTGTCAAACGCAAGGGAGCAAATGTCATGGTGCATGAATTTGGTGAGGGACATTGAAGTGAAGACCTGAACTGAAACCAATCCTGAACACTGGCGCTCAAAGTTTTGGAAAACATCCATTATTTGTTGAGACCGAGAGCCGCCTGAGGAATTCTTTTGTCCCAATTTGTGGTTGATTAAGAGCGGCGTGGATCGACCAACAAGCTCCACAAGGTTAAGCGCGTAGGCTGCAATGGGAGCTTCTTTGCAGGGACTGGAAGCATGTAGTAGCTTTATCGAAGCCAAGGCATCGTCAGGTCGATGGGCGCATGCCAGTACTCGGAATTCAGAATTGTATGGAGTGTGTAGAATGTTTCTTTTCTGATAACCTGTGTATCTTACTGAGTAATCATATAAGAATTTCACACAGAGGTGTGACAGTGTTGCGAGTATGGCTAACCATACCATTAGCACCGAAAAGGTTTCACGATCTATTGACTGCATTTGGAATATTGAAAGAAAGAGAGTAAATTTCAAGTCTTGTTGCATTAGATAAAGTTAAACTATATATACAATTTCCTCTGTCCCAATTTAGTTATCCCAGAATTGTTTTGAAATGCAAGCATAATCTAAAACGGGATGTGAAGTGTAGATGCTTATGTTACCTCATTAATTTTAATGTTTTCGTGGTGTAAATTAATGCGGACATCTAAACCCAAACCAAAGGAGTACCAAATACATAATGGCATAGTAGATATAAGATATGTAATAGTGAGCTCAAGCTTGTTATTATCTGTGTTTCACAAAAAAGTTGTATTTGCGAATATATATTGTACGTTCTACAAAAAGAGTCCTCTTTTTATATTTTTGATAGTATAAAATGACATAATATTATCAAGTATAACAACATAATTTCACAATCATGTAACCACTATTAGCCTAAACACTTATTATATTAGTATAGGATATATATTGAAGAAAAACATGTCCTTAAAGTTTGCAAATTTCGTAAGCGACTTTTTTTTGTGAAACAGAGAGTATATATGTACCTGGCTTTTCAAGGCATCATCATAATATGCTCCTTGAACCACTCCTTGGGCTCCCATGATTATGCCAAGAGTAACAGCATCTCTTAGAGGCACTCTGTTTAACAACGCCGGTCCTAAAACAAATATAAATTTCACTACAACAGCCCCCAATATGACGATACAAATTGCGGTGAGGAAGGCAAAATCGTAAAAGACAACTAGATCGGCCCTTATTGCACATAAGGTAATCATTAATGGAGCTAACAAGCCTGAGCTGAATGTGTCCAACTTATCTACAAGCGTTGAGCCTAAAGGAGGACCATTAGGGACGGCCAAGCCAATCACAAAAGGGACAAAGTGGTAAGGGAGTCCCGCAACATTGTCACCTACCGTGGCCGCTGCAAGAACTCCACAACAAATAAATGCAATGTAAACCCCCTTCACAGGCTTCCCTTCCTGTGTCCTCCTGATAATTTTAAAGAATAAAGGCCGTGTACCATACACTGCAACCACAACTATGAGAACACTTTGAAGGAAGCTTTGCACACCCATAGATTGTCCCAACGTCGCTAACTGAATTTTGTAAGCATTTACGCATATTGTAGAGGCTGTATTTGTCAAATCGCTTATTAATGTGGATGCCAAAGCAAGGCGGCCAAGCTCTGAATTCATGATTTTAAGGTCAATGAGGAGGCCGGCAATGACAGGAAATGGGGTTGCAGATTGTATTTGAGTGATAGCTGAAATAGCTGGTTTCCGATAAAGTGGCAAATAGTCACCCGAGTTGTCATTCGCCGCGAGCCCTATAATTATAGGCAGGATCGACGCGGTTAGGCCGATAGAGAAGCCCTTTCTTCCAGTTTTCCAAATCATGCTTGGATCCATCTTCACTCCAATCATGAACATATAGAATATGAACCCAATTCTCGACAATAAGATGAGGAAAATACCGTTTCCTGGGAATAATGTAGTATACACCGTTCCAGCCAGACGTCCAAGAACAGTTATTCCTAGTATGATACCAGCCTGCATGCATGCATTCGGATGGTTTTCAGATCCTTATTTCCCAAAATTAAAATGCTCAATGACACAATTTTTGTTGATTTATAAATTAATTAGAAAATGATATATACTTTTATTTCAGGACAGAAATATGTAGATGTGCATAATTAATTATGTTCATATCAACAATCATGAAACAAATTTTACGTACATAAATAAACTATATACATACACCAACAAAAATAAGTAAAACGAGAGGGATGGATTTGGTACGTACCAGGAATTCGGAGAGAATCCGGGGCAAACTGAAGCGCCTGAGAAATAGATGAAGGGATTGAGTAAGGAGAAATATTAGAGCCAACTGCAATTGGATACGCGGTAATGCATAAAGCATAAATTCTTGTACTCCACTTATTCCTCCTGCGAAGAAGCCTGTTGAATAAAGTTTGTTAGTAAACGTGCAGTCTCCATCATCTCGGCCGGGGACATCTCCTCCTGAGTTGAAGTCAGACAGGTCCATCACCACCAGGAACGACGTACACCGTCTCTTAATTAATTATACGTACGTACGTACGTACGTACGTGAAAATTGAAGGATATATATATATATATATATATATATATATATATATATATATATATATATATATATATATAAGTTACAACGGTGATAACTGCCTTTAATGCAGTAATGTTAACAGGCAAAAGCAAATTTTAAATTAAAATAGGCATCCCATCTATAGACTATGGGGCACTAACTTTAGTACTGGCCAAATTCATACAAGATATATCTAGTCATATGGCATGAATCATGATCCAAACTTATAATTATTTGAATTCAATGGATCTTAGACAATCATACTTGAGTTAAACAGGATATCTAATTTCGATAATATCCAATTAATTTTGTGTCTGATCCTGTTCTATTATATTTTTTTTATTTATATAAATTTACAAATTTGAAGGATCTACTTTTGTTCTATTTTTTTTACCTTTAATACTCTGTGTTCAAAATTTAGATATATATTTTTCTTTTTAGTCTATTTTAAAATTAGAGACTTAAAACTAAAAAGTGATATGGGTTCAAAATAAAAGGAAATGTATCATTTTCCCGGTTGATAATGTTTAAATCGTACTTTTCAAGAGTAATGTTAAGGAATAAAGACACAAAATATATATATACAAAACGTTATAAAAAAAAACAAAAACTATTATTAAGGTCATGTTTGTTTGTAAGAATTATAATTCATAAAATTATAATTTTAAGATTATTAATCTTAATTGTGTGTTTGTTTTTTATAGAATTATTCATGGGATAACTTAAAATAATCTCATGTTATATTTACTTTTTTCAGGATTAATTAAAGTATTGGATTAAAAAATATTGTTTGGACTATTATACCCTTACCAATAATAACATATTTTAAACTTATTTATACATCAAAAAAATATTTATTGATTATATATACACTCCACCCCCAACCCACCCCACCCCCACCCCCACCCCCACCCTCACCCTTACCCTCACCCTCACCCTCACCCAAAAAAATAATATTTACTTGATTATGTATACACTCCCACCCCGCCCATCCCTCACCCCCAACCCCACCCCAACCCTCAAATCCCAAAAAATAATATTTACTGATTATGTATATACTTCCACCCACCCCACCCCACCCCCCACCCCTACTCCCACCTAAAAAATAATATTTAGTGATTATATATACACCCCACCCCACCCCACCCCACCCCACCCCACCCCACCCTACCCTACCCTACCCTACCCTCCCCTCACCCTACCTCCACCTCTCAAAAAAAATAATATTTAGTAATTATATATACCCACCCCACCCCCACACCCACCACACACCCAAAAAAAAATAATATTAATTTACTGATTATGTATACAATCTCATCCCACCCCACCCCCACTCCTACTCCCACTCCCACTCTCACTCCAAAAATGATATTTACTTGTTATGTATACATCCATCCCGCCCAACCTTTAGCCCTCACTCCCCCCTCTCAAAAAAAAATATATTTACTGATTATGTATATGCCCCGACTCGCCCATCCCGCACTCCCACCCCCCACTCTTCTCAAAAAAATAATATTTAGTGATTATATATACAATTTTTTTTTATTACACAACAGAAGATGGATAGAGAATATAAACAATCACAGGAATTGAATCTATGTAACTTTACAATCACAAAAATTCATAAAATAGGATAAAATTTACTAAAAGCAACCTGTAGACACTCGAAATTTTCTTTTCCTGTTACTAACTATGCAGGAGGGCAAAATCATCTTTTTCACACTCCAGAGGTAACCCTGGAGGACTACAACATCATTTCCTGACCCCGGAGTTAACCCCGAGAGGTCAAGCCAACCTCAGAGATAATCCTGAGTACATTCAGAGTCAACAGCATGACTATCTCAGAGATAACCCTGGAAAAAATCCGCTACAACTGTGCGAAAACCGGAGATAACTCCGGGAGGGGCAAAATGGTCATTTTGCCAACTCAACTTCACTTCAAATCAAGTACACTCATGTTAACTCAAATTTATTCAAAATTAGTCCCACAAGACTCATATCTTAACTTCGGAGCGAAAACTACGCGAAACAGCTCACCGGATTGCCTAACGGGAACCCGAGAATGCTATTTCGGTCATGGACCCATCTTCCTGGAATCAAAAAGGGCAAATCCCATGTCATTGCGTAACTCTCGACAAAAGCAAATCAAGAAGGTCGATACATCTCGTTCGGATGCTCGGATTGAAGTTCGCAAGTTCGAAAGGACATTACATTACATGCGAAGTACACGTGCCGAGACAACGGGACCATGGAACCCCGGCGATTCGAATACCCACAGTGTATCAGAGGGTCGCCGCAGGTACACTGCGACGGTCGATTCTATAAATATGGGGCTTGGGCTAGCCATTTAGAAGAAAAAAGCGAGGAAACCCCGTCCCAATTGGCTTTCAGACACCCCATAAACCGAGTCTGTCTTATTTCAAACACTTTTGAGCTTATATTTTGTCATATTTTTATCGACGGGAGCCGAGTATTCATCCATCTAGAGTCATAGAAGTCTACATTGGCGTTCTATTGTAAGCCTTCTCACATTCTATAAAGCCTTCTTCTCATAAAGTAGCAGACACATCTCTATACACATTGAGAGTCGTGTGAGTGTGTTTGCCCGGACTTCGGTCCGTGGTTTTCATTTCTGTCTATATATATATATATATACTTATATATATATATATATATATATATTTTATACGGACTAACATTATCGAGTTATGCCTCGATTGAGCCTAGACTTCGGTCTGGAGCGTTTATTGCTTTTATATATATACTTATATATATATATATGTTATAAAAGATTACTAAAAATTAAGAACAAAATGATTAGAGAAAAGAGGCATGTCTCATAATATTTTCATATATCCATCATCTTCTATTACAATGCTCATGCTCTTATTTATAGATACATGGACTTGGAAGTTTCAAAACTCAAAAGTCATGAGTTTAAAACTTAATGAACATGGGAGTTACTTAATGAACTTGGGAGTTCTAAAATACCAAAGAGCATTACAATTAAATATAAATCTAGACATCCATAAATATATATGTTATAATTTTATAACACTCCCCGGATGTCTATTGTATAACCATACGATAGAAAACTCGCCTCATTAAAAACCTTACCAAGAAAACCCAATGGGAAAAAAAACATTGGTTAAGGGAAAAAGAGTGCGGTCATGTATAAGCTCCCCTCATAAATGTATCATTAAGTCCTCCGACTTTTGCATTCCAATATTATGGCGCGATAATCCTTCAAACATTGTAGTTGATAATGCCTTCTTCAATAAATCGCTAGATTGTTCAATGTCACCACACTTATCAAGGTCATGTGTGAAAAAAATTTTTGGTGAGATATGTTTTCTTCTATCTCCTTTGATGTATCCTCCCTTTAATTGAGCTATACATGCAGCATTGTCTTCATACAGAATGGATGGAGTCCTTTTATAGTAATTTTCTAAGAATATGCCTCGTTAAAAACCTTACCAAATAAAAACCCAGTGGGAAAAAAAAATTTGGCTAAGGAAAAGAGTACAATATTCTTGTATAACTTCTAGTGCCTTGAGATTGCCTCATTAAAACCTTGCAAAGGAAAACCCAGTGGGAAAAAAAAAACCTTAGCGAAGGAAAAAGAGTACAATCAGCACATATCCTTTTTACTCCCCTTCATAAGTACATAGAATTTCCATTATTCATGGTAAAAATATCATTAAGTCAAAATATGCCAATATTGTGCACAATCTTCTTCAAAATCATAGTTGGTAATGACTTAATGAATCTATCAACCAAATTATCACATGATCATATATGCTTGATATCAATATCGCCATTCTTCTGGGGCTCAAAATAATTTTGGTGCAATATGCTTGGTTCTATCACCCATGATATAGCATCCTCTAATATGAGTGATACAAGCAACATTATCTTCATATAATATCGTTGGACTATTTATGATTGATGATCATCCATAGTTCACACAAATATGTTGAATTACTGATCTCAACCAAATACATTCACAACTTACTTCATAAATTGTGATAATCTTTGAATCAGCAGATCCAACTAACTGTGGTTTTGATCCATAATTATAATTTAACTGCAAATGCTATATCAGGTCATGAGAAATTTTACAATATATATCAAAGCACCAATTGTACAAAGATATGGTACTTCAGGACCAAGAGTTTCTTCATTATTTTCTTGTGATCAAAACGGATCTTTCTTGATATCAAGTAACCAATCTATCATTGAAGTACTTAAAGGATTAACATTATCCATGTAAAGTTACTTCAGGACTTTTTCTGTGTATGTTGATTGATGAACAAGAATTCCATAGCTCAATTTGTAGGCCAAGACAAAAATTTGTCTTACCAATGTCTTTCATCTCAAATTTGTTATTTTTGTCAACTCTTCTGGAGCAAGATCTTTCATCAATAAATACAGTAATAATAGCAAATCCATATTATGATCTTTTGATAAAAATGCATGCACAAATTGGATTATTCTCAAATCCTTCTTTCAAAAGATATCTATTTAGGCGATTATTCCACAATATGCATCTGGATTGCTTTAACTTATATAAAGATCTTTGTAACTTAATAGAATACATACTTCGAGATTTAGAATTATATGCTTCAGGCATTTTATATCCTTCAGGGATTTTCATGTATATATGATCATTATCTAATGATTCATACAGATATGTTGTAACAACATTCATTAATCGCATATCCAAATTTTCTTTTGCTACCAAGCTAATTAAAAATTTGAATATAATTAAGGTCCATTACAGAAACATATGTTTCTCCATAATTAATACCGGTCTCTCATGCGAGAAACCTTGTCTTTCTACAAGTCGCGCTTTGTACCATATAATTTCATTTTTCTTATTTCGCATAAATACCCATTTGTATCTAATAAGTATTACACCTTCAGTGGTGGTGGCCTACAGTCCAAAATTTTCACGCTTACTTTGTGAATTTAGTTCTATTTGAATCGCCTTTTTTCACATCACCAAATATTTCTACATTCATCAACAATTTGTGGTTCATATTCATAATCATTACTTCGGTAATATCAAGAACAACTTTATACAAAAATATGTTGTCGACAACAATTTTATTTCTATCCAATATATTCGCCTCCTCAGATATACATAATGTATCGAGATCTCGTTATTTTCGTGTACCGATCCTCTTCGGGGATAACTCATCCTCTTTGGAGATAACTCTTCAAGAGTTTTATTTACAAGAGATTTTTGTTCATAAGTTTTGGATAGATCAATAACTTTTGTAGCCTTTTTTCATGGGTATAGCCTCTTTATAGTCGCAACTTGTTTTTCTTGTACTTTCTTCTTCCGGAAAATTTTATCTTTAACAATCGATCATTCTTCCATGTTTCAAGTGTGATTTTGATTTAATTTCTTTGATGTATTAACAGTTGTCTCTACGTGGACTTCAATCTCTTCTAGAGTATTAGCAGCTAAAATGTAAGATATCATAATTTTCTTATTATCGGTGAATAATTCTGGTAATTGATTTGCAATTCATTGCAAATGAATAATCCTTTGAACTTCTAGTTCATATTGATTTGTATGAGAATCAGGATTAAATAACGTTGAAACATTCCAATTTGAAACATTCCAATTAATCTCCTGTCGTGCTTCAGGCAACGATCTCACGTCGTACTTTAGGCAACAAAACATTCCAATTAATTTCCCGTCGTGCTTCAGGCAATGATCTAATGTCCTGCTTCAGGCAACGACTTTTCTCCCCCTAATGGTGGGAAGACTGTTTCATTAAAATAACAATCCTCAAATTATACCTTAAAAATATCACTTATTGAGGTTATGAATAAGATGACCCCATGCATGTATTGGTAATTAACTTACTTTGATATAATCAACAAGTAAATGAATCTTCTGGTTCCTTACGGGATGTTCATGGGAGTTTTCAATAATTAAACGCAACATTATTGATCCTGGAATGTCAAATCATAAAAACCTTTTTGGATACGAACACTTCCGGTGTATTATAACATTTGTTTCAACTATTCTCATGTTAGTATAATATAACCCAGAAGAGAAAATATACAGTTTTTCTAATATGAGCTTCTGGCCCGATACTATTGAAGTAATATAAAGAATTTCTTCACTGCCTTCAATATTAGTTTCAATATGATAACCATTATAACGTATATCCTTAAAACTGAGCAAATTTCTGCTTGCTCAGAAGAATATAAAGAACCATTAAGGAAACTATAGATATCAAAATTAGTTATATCCACTCCATTTGAAAAGTCAAAATAATTCATTGGATCTTCAGGATCATTATGAACAATAAAGTTTATTTCAATTCCATTTTCTTTTCTTTTATGAAGTTTTGGTACAAATCTATATATCAAATGTTTAGGGGTACGATAGGTAGATTCCTTTTCTATATTGATTGTTCCTTTCACGTTTATTACCACAATCACAATCATAATTTTCTCTATGATTATCAAATGAGGTTCCATTCACTTCAGGGAATGTAATAGAATCGGTCGAGTGAGATTATTGATTTTTCAGCAAAAACTCATTATTTTGTACAGCTACTAGAAGACATAATTTCACTTCTGGAAACATAGTTTCCTTTATCGCTTCAGGGAATATTTTGTAAACTTACGCTCTCGATATTGCTACTGCAGGAGCATATTCGAGGCATGAAATATAATAAATATTTTCTCTAATATGTCTTCATCGTTGTTTTCACTCAACACTTTTAAAATCTTGCAACTTCAGGTGCAACCAATTATAACGAGCTTTGAAAATCTTTCCTTTAAATCATTTCATAAGACAAGTGAGTCTTTTACAGTAATGTACTCAACTTTTAATTTTTTCATGGAGATGATAACGAATAAAAATTATTAATTTTGCATGATCCTACAGGGATGCATGATTGTCAACTATAATTGTATCTCCAAGGTTCTTTGCCTTCATGATCCTACAGGGATGCATGATTGTCAACTATAATTGTATCTCCAAGGTTCTTTGCCTTTATATGAATCTCAGTATCAAGATTCCATTACAAATAATTCTTGCTCGATATAAATCAAGAGCAACAAATTCAAATTTATAAGATTTAAATATTAAATAACTAAACATATTTGTGAGACCCCAGATTTTATCAATAAAGATTTAAATTTTGTCGAAATAATTTTTAATATTATGGTGTGAATTTGAGATAATATTATAGTTGTGGGTAGTATTTATAAATTTTGCAAAGTATGCAAGTGGTTATATTATATTCGATTGGTCTGGGAATATTCGGTTTAGCGGGGAATATTCGTATAACTACTCAATCATTGGTGGACCCATAATGTAATTATTGTCGGATTGAGAAAACGACAAAAATATTTTATTGAAATAACGGCGGAAAGTTTTACCGTAGTTCTTGTTGAACTACTCGGTAGTAAAAGTACGATGAATACGTGTGGTTGCATAAGAAGCACACCAGATTGATTATCGATGCTTATGTGAGAAGTCACTCATTTGATTCCATTATTGTCGATTAATAATATGAATTATTATAGCGATAATGACGCTTTTGTTTTATTCGTATTATTAACGTAATAAAATGTAAACATCTTTTATATAAAATAGAATACTTTATTAAAGTTATTCTATAAATAGAATATATTATATTTTATTATGCATAGTGTTGCATAGTGTTTTTGCATAGTGTTTGCATAGTAAAATGTTTTTATATAAATAGAATATATTATATTTTATTTAAAAGATTTTTCTTTAAATATGGACCGTCAGATTAAAGTAAATCAATCTGACCGCTCATGGATTAGTTACTATGCATTCCATTTTCCTATAAATAAAGCTCATTCCTTTATTATTTTCTTACTTAATTCATCAAACTCTGAGAGAGAAATTATGAGAGAAGCTATAGAGAAAAGTTATAGAAAGAAGAAGAGTATTCTGCTACTTCACTACTTCTATATTCAGGTTCTTTTTTACTGTAGTGGTGTTATTCTTTCTTCTTGAAGAGAACTTCATTATTCCATTCACTATTATTCGCTGGAATAACTCGTAAAAAAGTGGCATACCCTATACATAACTTTTGTATCACGCAGACATACCCTATACTTGGTGAAATCCTTATGTTATTCCATTGCTTATTTATTCTGTTGGAATAACTCAGTATCGCTTGTTTACCTATACTTGGTGACATTCTTCTATTATTCTCGCTGGAATATCCTCGCATGTGTTTTACACCGACTGGTTCCGCTTTTTATTATTCTCGTGGAACATCCCGCTCGTGTGTTTTTTACACCGACCGGTTCCGCTTTTTATCATTCTGTTGGAATATCCTATCATGTGTTTTTACACCGGATCTGTTCCATCTTTATTATTCTCGGTTGGAACATCCCGGCCATTGTGAATTTCACCTCGACAGTTTCCGTTATTATTATTCTGTTGGAATAACTTTGTCTGTCGCGGCACCGCATGCATGGTGATTTCTTTTGTTATTCCATTCTTTATTATACCCAGTTTGGTTAAAACTTTGACTTCTATACTCCATGAAATTAGTAGAATATCCTTGATATTTGCGTTTCATCCAATATCTTTTCATGGAAATATTCTTCTGATCATTCTTGAATTTTACTCTACGAAACAGTATCATGTTGACAATTTAGACGTTAATAATTCATGGATTAAATAATTCTTGAACTTGTTTTATTGAATTACTATGTCATTGTCATCATCCTCATGTTATATTATGTTATCTTTGGCTTACGTGCATAGATGAACTTAGTATGATTATGACCGGGATCATTCTAAGATAATCATGACTTGATATAAATGATGTGACAAAAGTCCTCGATGGCTCGTAATGCAATTGATGGATAGTTTTGGTATGATTATGACCGGGGGTGATTCGGTATAGTCATGACCATTGATAATTTGATGAAAATCCTTGACCGTGGTACAGGATGATTAGATGTGGTGGTTTATTTATTAAAATTTGAGTCTCAAATGATAAAATTGATGAAAACCTTTTAAAACCTAAAAGATAGTAGACTTTATTCTCTACTTGATTTTTTAATGGATTGCTTATTCCACTGCAGCTTAAACTGTTTGTCTATTGTATTTTATCGGTTTAACAACTGTTGAAGGCTAATGATAATTTATTCTCAGCATTATCTTAGTCATAATATTTCTTCTTTGGCTAGTTGAGCTCACCCTTTCTTTCACCGTTTTCTCTTGAAATGAGAACATAGCTGACGAGTCGGGAACGGAGTAATGGTCCGAGGATAGCATTAGTAGTCCTCACTATTCGTGAAATAAAGTGTGATAATAGTTGTAATGAGGACTCCTTTTGAGTTTGTATAATATCTAGTAGACAAAATTTGTATTCAAACTCACGCTTTATGTCGTATTGCACACCTACGCTTTATACTAGTAAGTTGTATTTGAATTTATGTACCATGTAAGTGGCGACCCAAGATGGGTGACGATACCTAATTTTTGGGGCGCCACAACAGGTATCGAGCTTAGGATATGATCCTGCTAAGATGTGAGAATAGTACTAGGAGGGGAGAGGCGGGGAATTCCTTCGCTAGTATGACCTACCTAAATTTATTTGGTATTTAATTGGTCGGTCAGAGTATAGTGATAATATGTTGCATGTTAATTAACCCTTGTTTTGTGACAGTGTTTGTATTTAGATGTTGTGAATAGGGCTCGATTATTGGAGCGCGATAATGAGTCACTTCAACCAAAAGGTAACGACCAACAACACGATAATAATCATACTGCGTGAGAATGACCATCTAACAATGATGACCATCGTAAGAGAAATTATCATGCCAAGAATGGTAACCACTTGGTGGTAATCGGGGCATGACCAAAATAATAAGAATGGACATTTCAAGAAAAGGAGATTCAACAATGATGGAAAGACGCGTCAACACCAAAGACTGTTGTTAAGGAAGGAGAAGGACCACCTATCATATGCTTCAAATGCGGAGGAGAGGGACACATCAGATCCCGAATCAAGCCATGCCATCCAAAGCATGTTATAATTGTGGAAGAGAAGGCCACTTAGCTCGATTTTGTCGTTCAAGAAGGCAATTCAACTAGGATGGAGGCACCAAAGGTCATCCCAGCACAAACCAGAGCCCGAGTAGTTTAAGAGAGCGTTTTTTTCGTGACGAGGAACCCGAATAAAATTATCACGGGTAAGTTAATCGTAAGCTCTTGCGAAGTCTATACCGTGTTAGATACCGCCTTCTACCCACTCTTTTATTTCACCTAGTTGCATTCAACGTTTGAATTTGACTCAAGAAGTTAAACTTTGACTTATTGGTTGAAACTTCGTTAAGTAGGAGCCTTCGTTATCGCTTACTATTTTTTAAATCTTTGTTTAATTCAAATAAACATTTTCACGTTACTTCGTCGATCTTATCTTTTGAAAATATTTGCCTTTGATGTGATTTTGAGTCAATTGGTTAGCTACTCATCATGCTTTTCAATGCGGTTGTTAGCTTTTATATTTATAACAACCCTGTTATACCAATTCAAAGTAACCAAATCCTAAAGTTAATCATTGTCATATCAAGCCATAAGTAAAGAGCCCCGAACCTTTCGTTGTTAACTTCCTTGTGTGGAATGCACCAAGCCAAAGCTTTCAGAGGCGACATCGTGAATGAAGATGGCAAGTTTATAGGTATCATTGTGAGGTACTATCTAGGTTAAGGGATAGAAGTCACAGTTGGTATCAATGTGACGTACTATCCAAGTCTTAGATGAGAGTCACAGTTTTGAATGATATTTCTATTATTAATAAATTTCCTAGCGATTTATGAAGACTTCTTAACCTACTTAGAGCGTGAAATCGAATTTTGTATCGACCCCAAAGATAAAAAACCATTTCTTAAACCCTCAAATATTTCTTCAACTAAAATGAACAGTTTACGTGGTTTATGATGAAAGTCAAAATAAAAGCATTGGAATAATGAAAATCATGGGTATATGAAGTATTAGTAAGTTTTATGATGAGTTATGTTGGTTAGTATGTGAAAACATGAAAGTTTCTTAGAAATCACAAAGAGTTGAAAATCGATTTTGGTGAAAACGTAATATGAAATTCAATAGACCATATCTCCTATTATATTTTGAATTTTTGAATGTGGTCAAGTCCTAGAGTTAGATCTATGAGTTACCTAACTAATCCAAGTGGAATTACTAGAAAAGGTGTTGTAGATTTTTGTGTGGACTGATTTTAGCAAAGGAGGCCAAAGCTATAAATTTCAAAAATGCTACTGCCCAGAAACTTTAAGGGGCTGTTTCGGCCACTTAAATTATGAGAAAAATTCTGGCCTTTTGGGACATGAAGGTATATGGTATAAAGTATCTCCTGTCCAAAAATGAGCTCATTCTGACTTAAAATGAGCAAGTTATGACTATTTCAATATTTAGGTTTTTCCGACGAAAAACGCTATAACCAGAGTTCTACAACTCCGATGACCATGAAATTTAAACTAGAAGCTCACGTTAACATGTGTAAGGTCCTGCCAAGATTTGGGAATTTTTGGAGTTAAACTTGAGGTAGCTAATTTCTTAAGGAATTAATTAGAAATTGATTTTTGAAAAATAGTAAATGAATTTTAAAAATTCCGGGAAAAATATATTTTCATTATGGGATTATATTATGCTAAATCCCAGAAAAGAAATATTTTTGGGACTGATTTGGTATTTTCATGAAAATAATTTTAGTTACGAACATATGAGTTAAATATGTTATGTGAAGTAACAAAGTTGAAAATAGGATTTTATGGCTAGAGAATCCTATATAGAGTATATGCATATTTTTTTGAGAGATTTGATAATTGGTGATGATATCTTATGAGTATGGCATTTTGAATGATTAAATGCATTATATGGTAAAACGTAAACAATTAAGAAAAATTATTTATAAATTTAAGAAATAATTAAAATATTGTTATAATATTAATGATATTAGATTATGAGATTATTAAGTGATTGATAACATGGGGATATTCTTGAATCTGGATAAATTATATTATAAATGTTTAATATTTATCCTTTATCTCATTTGATTGATTCTTTATATCATTATCCTCACGCTTATATTATGTTGAAAGTCATCTGTGGCTCAGTGGTGCATAGATGGACTTGGTATGATTATGACCAGGATTGTTCTGATAATCATAACCGTAATTGAAAACACAATTATCTTTGGCCGTAGTGCATGGATAATTTGTGGTCGTGATACTTAATGAATACACAATTATCTTTGGTAGTAGTGCATGAATAATTTGTGGTCGTGATACTAATGAATACACAATTATCTTTGGTCGTAGTGCATGGATAATTTGTGGTCGTGATACTAATGAATACACAATTATCTTTGGTAGTAGTGCATGGATAATTTGTGGTCGTGATACTTAATGAATACACGATTATCCTCGGCACAGTAGTGCGGGGATGATTCGATGATATGGATTAATTATTGAAATGAGTCTCAAAGAATGAAATATTAATTCATTGATGTGGTAAAAGTCATCTTTGGTCAGAGTAGTGCATTGATAGACTTGGTATGATTATGACCACGGATTATTCGGTATAATCATGATCAGATTGAAAACACGAATATCCTTGGCGCGTTGGTGCATGGATAATTCGTGGTCGTGATACTATTAAGTCTGCGTCTCGATTATTGGTTTTATGATTTGTATATCTTTAGCTTTGTAGTGCAAAGATGAATTGTTAATGAATAGTTTTGCGATTTCAAAGATGAATTTAATATTTTAAACGATAAAGGTATTCAAGTATCCTCATCTCTTTATCATACCGTGTATCGCACCCTAATTTCGAGGGCGAAATTCCATAAGGAGGGAGATTGTGAGACCCCAGTTTTATCAATAAAGATTTAAATTTTGTCGAAATAATTTTTAATATTATGGTGTGAATTTGAGATAATATTATAGTTGTGGGTAGTATTTATAAATTTTGCAAAGTATGCAAGTGGTTATATTATATTCGATTGGTCTGGGAATATTCGGTTTAGCGGGAATATTCGCATAACTACTCAATCATTGATGGACCCCATAATGTAATTATTGTCGGATTGAGAAAACGACAAAAATATTTTATTGAAATAACGGCGGAAGTTTTACCGTGGTTATTGTTGAACTACTCTCGGTAGTAAAAGTACAATGAATACGTGTGGTTGCATAAAGAAGCACACCAGTATTGATTATCGATGCTTATGTGAGAAGTCACCACCGGTTTGATTCCATTATTGTCGATTAATAATATGAATTATTATAATGATAATGACGTTTTGTTTTATTCAGTATTATTAACGTAATAAAATGCGAACATCTTTTATATAAAATAGAATACTTTATTAAAGTTATTCTATAAATAGAATATATTATATTTTATTATGCATAAATGTTGCATAGTGTTTTTTGCATAGTGTTTGCATAGTAAAATGTTTTTATATAAATAGAATATATTATATTTTATTTAAAAGATTTTTCTTTAAATATGGACCGTCAGATTAAAGTAAATCAATCTGGACCGTTCATGGATTAGTTACTATGCATTCCATTTTCCTATAAATAAAGCTCATTCCTTTATTATTTTCTTACGAATTCATTGAAACTCTGTAGAGAGAATTATAGAGAGAAGCTATAGAGAAAGTTATAGAAAGAAGAAGAGTATTCTCCTTTACTTCACTACTTCTATATTCAGTTCTTTTTACTAGTGAGGGTGTTATTCTTTCTTCTTGAAGAGAACTTCACATTATTCCATTCACTATTATTCTGTTGAATAACTTTAAAAGTGGCATACCCTATACATAACTCGTGATACGCCAGATACCCTATATACTTGGTGAAATCCTTATGTTATTCCATTGCTTATTTATTCTCATTGGAATAACTTTTGTATACTGCTGATTTACCCTATACTTGGTGACATTCTTCTATTATTCTGCTTGGAATATCACGTGCATGTGTTTTACACCCACTGGTTCCGCTTTTTATTATTATTCCGTTGGAACATCCTCGCATGTGTGTTTTTGGCACCGACCGGGTTCCGCCTTTTTATCATTCTCGTTGGAATATCCTATCTCACATGTGTTTTACAATCGGATCCGTTCCATCTTTATTATTCTGTTGGAACATCCCGCTTGCAGAATTTCACCGACCGGTTCCGTTATTATTATTCTCATTGGAATAACTCGCCTACATCATGCAATCTGTCGCATGCATGGTGATTTCTTTTGTTATTCCATTCTTTATTATACCCAGTTGGTTAAAACTTTGACTTCTATACTCCATGAAATTAGTAGAATATCCTTGATATTTGCGTTTTATCCAGTATCTTTTCATGGAAATATTCTTCTGATCATTCTTGAATTTTACTCTACGAAACAGTATCATGTTGACAATTTGGACGTTAATAATTCATGGATTAAATAATTCTTGAACTTGTTTTATTGAATTATTATGTCATTGTCATCATCCTCATGTTACATTATGTTATCTTTGGCTTACGTGCATAGATGAACTTAGTATGATTATGACCAGGGATCATTCGGTATAATCATGACTTGATATAAATGATGTGACAAAAGTCCTCGGTGGCTGTGTAATGCGATGATGGATAGTTTTGGTATGATTATGACCGGGGTGATTCGGTATAGTCATGACCATTGATAATTTGATGAAAATCCTTGACCGTGGTATTGTGGATGATTAGATGTGGTGGTTTATTTATTAAAATTTGAGTCTCGTGATAAAAATTGATGAAAACCTTTTAAAACCTAAAAGATAGTAGACTTTATTCTCTACTTGATTTTTTTAATGGATTGCTTATTCCGCTACAGCAGCTTAAACTGTTTGTCATTGTATTTTATCGCTTTAACATCGTTGAAGGCTAATGATAATTTATTCGCATTATCTTAGTCATAATATTTCTTCTTGGGCTAGTTGAGCTCACCTTTCTTTCACCGTTTCTTCTTTGAAATGAGAACATAGGTTTGGGACGAGTCGGGGAACGGAGTAATGGTCCGCAGGATAGCATTAGTAGTCCTCACTATTCGTGAAATAGTGTGATAATAGTTGTAATGAGGACTCCTTTTGAGTTTGTATAATATCTAGTAGACAAAATTTGTATTCAAACTCACGCTTTATGTCAGATTATTGTACACGGCAGTTATACTAGTAAGTTGTATTTGAATTTATGTACCATGTAAGTGGTGGCGACCCAAGATGGGTGGCGATACCTAATTTTGGGGCGTCACAATATTTCCCATCAAATTAAATAATTATATATGTCCGGATTTAATTGTAATTAAATTTCACCGTATAATAACAAGACAACTTGAGGGTGGTGTGATGATGATGACTTACGTATGAGTATGGCGATACCATTAGCATGCTAGAATCAAGAACAACAAACTCTAATAATAGATTATGAATGGAATAACATACGCAAGATGTTATACTAAAAAAATTTGTGTATCCATATATATATAATTGATAAACATACCTTCTCCTTCAAATCAAATATGATTATCTTCAAGATGAATGTGAGAAGCAATTAAATTTATAACGTGTTATAAAAGATTACTAAAATTAAGAACAAAATGATTAGAGAAAGAGGCATGTCTCATAATATTTTCATATATCCATCATCTTCTATTACAATGCTCATGCTCTTATTTATAGATACATGGACTTGGAAGTTTCAAAACTCAAAAGTCATGAGTTTAAAACTTAATGAACATGGGAGTTACTTAATGAACTTGGGAGTTCTAAAATACCAAAGAGCATTACAATTAAATATAAATCTAGACATCCATAAATATATAAGTTATAATTTTATAACAATATATATATATATAATTGTTGTCGGACATATCCGATGAGCCTGGATTTTACATCCGGAGCATTTACTCGCTTTTATATATATATATATATATATATATATATATATATATAATTGTTGTCGGACATATCCGATGAGCCTAGATTTTACATCCGGTGCATTTACTCGCTTTTATATATATATATATAATTATTATCGGACATATCCGATGAGCCTGGATTCACATCCGGTGCGTTCACTGGTTTTTTATATATATTTGTACATATATATATATATATATTTACATTTCTGCCAGGCCTGGAGTTTACTTCGTGGCAGTTGATCGCTTTTACTACTTTATTTATATTTTGTCATGCCTGGAGTTTACTTCGTGGCAGTTGATTTCATTTATTGCTTTATTTACTTTTCGGCCCACCTGGAGTTTACTTCGTGGTGGTTGATCATGTCCATATATATATATTTACCGCTTTTATATATTTACATTTCTGATCCCCATGGAGTTGCTTGGCATGTGGTTGATAATGTTCAGATATATATATATATATATATATATATATATATTTACTGACTTTTATATATATATAATCGCTTATCGCTTTCCATACAAATTGCGATGTCATGTGAGCCTAGGAATCATGTGATCACGAGTTCGCCATTCTTGAATCTAGATTCGATTCCTATGATGGATATTTTTCAAATTGTAAGCGATCATGTACATTATTTTCAAATGTCTCAATTTCCTTGGATGGTTGTCATGCCCATGAGGAGTTTGCCTCACAGATATTATTTTCTCGAGATTGCTTCGTATCTCGAAAATAAAAGCAAACAAGCCGAACATTTAATAATAAAATGGAAGTATGAAAAGGTCTCAATTCCTATTGAGCACAGGGTTTGAAAAACCTCTTTTACAAAACGTCATTGCTATATCTTGGTTAAAACTGAATTTTTTATAAAATTCAAACCTTGTGTATATAGGTGCTTGACTGGGGCTGCACTACTTTCAAATAATTGTACATTGATCCACACACACACACACACACACACATTCATATAACAATTTCTTTGAAAAGTGGCGGTCACTGTGGTAACACGGATGTCAGGGGGTGCCTAACACCTTCCCTCCGCATAATCAAGCCCCAAACCCAAAATGAATCTCGGTTTCACGCAGACCTGCCTAGCAATGTCAAAACACTTTGGGTCAATGTGCAAACCTTTTCTATTCATTCGTTAGTGCAACCACGATTAAATACACCAATCGGAGACTCTTAAAGTCAAATCGTCGACATTATACATGTTTACCTTTTCACTTATTTTTTCAAATAAATCTCACATTAATATGAGAACACCAAAGAACAAGTAACGAAAAGGACATTAAAAATCTCGACGTCGACGGTGGCGATCTGTTGGGATTCTGTGGCGCCCCAAAATTAGGTATACATCACCCATCTTGGGTCGACACTTACATGGTACGTAATTTAAATACAACTTATTAACATAACTGTGTATAATATGACATAAACCGTGAGTTTAAATACAAATATCGCTCACTAGATATTATACAAACTCAAACAAAAAGTCCTCATTACGAGTATTATCACACTATTTTACGTAATAGTGAGGACTACTAATGCTATCTTCGGGACCATCACTGCTTCCCCGACTCGTCCCAAATTATATTATCATTTCCTCAAGAGAAACGGAAAGAAAGGGTGAGCTCAACTAGCCCAAGAAGAAATATTATGACTAAGATAATGCGAATAAATTATCAATAGTCTTCAATAATGTTAAACCGATAAACTACAATAGACAACCGGTTTAATCTGCAATGAATATGCAATCCATTAAAAGAGTCAAGTAGAAAATAAAGTCTACTATCTTTTAGGTTTTAAAAGGTTTTTCATCATCATTATAGTTTGGACTCACTTTAATAAATATTCCACATCATCGAATCACCCCGCACTACTTCGGCCGAGGATATTCTTTAAGATCACGACCACAATTATTCATGCACTACGGGCCAAGAATATTTGTGTATTCATTAATGGTCATGATCATGCCAACAATCATCCATCAATGCACTACTACCAATCGAGGATTTTTACCACATCATTTGTAACATTACTATTCATGATTACACCGATAGTCTCTCGTCATAATCATACCAAGTCCATCTATGCACTACAGTGCCACGATGACTTTAAAAAAAAATAAAACATGAGGATGATGACAATGATATAAGAATTCAATAAAACAAGTTCAAGAATTATTTTATCCAGAATTATTAACGTCCCAAATTATCAACATGATACCTTTTTAGAGTAAAATTCAAGAATGATCGGAAGAATATTTTCATGAAAAGATATCTTTGGATGAAACGCAAAATATCAAGGATATTCCACTAATTTCATGGAGTATAGAAGTCAAAGTTTTAACCAACCGGGTATAATAAAGAATGGAATAACAAAAGAAATCACCATAATGCGATAGATCCGCATGCATGTGTTATTCCAATGTAATAATAAAAGAATCGGAACCAGTCGGTGAAATTCACACCCCATGGATGTTCCAAATGTAATAATAAAGATGGAACCAGATCCGCAGTAAAACACACGTATAGGATATTCCAATGTAATAATAAAGATTTTAACCAGTCCTGTAAAACACACGCATGTGATGTTCCAATGTAATAATAAAGATTTTAACCAGTCCTGTAAAACACATGCATGTGATGTTCTAACAGTAATAATAGAAGAATGTCACCAAGTATAGGGTAAACCACTTATACAAAAGTTATTCCAATGAATAATAAGCAATGGAATAACAACAGTCTCTTCATGAATAAGAAAGAATAACACCCTTACATTTGGTAGGAGATTGAATATGCGGTGTAGGTAAGAATAAAATACTCTTCTTCTTTCTCTCTTATTCTCTCTATACTTTCTCTCTCTATAGCTTGAATGAATTAAGTGAAAATAATGAAGCCCTAGGCCTCTATTTATAGAAGATTTCTAGCTTAGCACTCCTTAGTGTGAAAAGGCAAGTGGCTCACTTAATGGTTTGGACGCTTTGTAATGTGAAACGACAAGTGGTTCGGCGCTTTGTAATGTGAAACGACAAGTGGTTCGACGTCTGGTAAAGGTAATTACTATTAACGAAGGTAAATACTATTCACAAGGGTAATTACTATCGACGAAGGTAATTACTATTTGACGAAGGTAAATACTATCGACGAAGAGACTCTTAGATGATGACATATGAGCCCCCATAAAATAATCAAACTTACCACAAATCATTTTTTTCATCAACACGTATTTAATCTTTCAACAATTATTAATCATTTATAACTTGTCGTCTCAATTATTGATTTAATACTATAACATATTATACGATGATACCGTGATAATAATTGAATCAATAATATAAGAGATATGATGCAAAGAATTCATCAGAGTAATAATTGAGCATAAATGAGTGACTTCTCACGTAAGCATCAATAATCAATACCGGTGTGCTACTACGCAACTACGCGTACATCGTACTTTTTACCACCGGGTAGTTCAACAGTTTTAACGGTAACACCTCCGTAGTTATTTTTATAAAATATTTTTGTCGTTTTCTCAATCCGACAATAATTACATTGTAGGGTCCACCAATGATTGAGCCATTGTACGAATATTCCCTAACAAAAGAATATTCCCCACCAAACGAATATTTTATAACAACTTGCATACTTTGCAAAATTTATAAATATTACCCACAACTATAACATTATATCAAATTTATTCCATAATATTCAAAAATAATATTTATAGAAAAATTCATCTTTATTTATAAAAGTCGGGTCTTACAACCTCCCTTCTTATGAAATTTCGCCCTCAAATTAGGGTGCGATACTGGTATGTCGAAGAGGTAAGGATACCTTGATTTCATTTCGATTCTAACTCCCAAGTCATTTCCTTAACATCGTGGTTCCTCCACAAAACTTTGACTTGAGGTATAACCTTGGAGCGTAGAATATGTTCCTTCTTATCCAAAATTTGAGCGGAACCTCTTCATACGTCAAATCTTCCGTTATTTCGTCCGGGTTCTAACTCAATAATATGGTTCGTGTCTTTCACATATTTACGTAACATAGATATGTGAAAAACGTTATGAACACGAGACATATTTGGCAGTAAAAAGCGAGTCTATAGGCCACGCCCTACTCGATCGAGGATTAAAATGGACCGATGAATCGAGGGTTAAGTTTTCCTCTTTTCCAAATCTTTTAACTCCTTTCCATGGAGCAACTCTTAACAACACATGATCTCCTATATCGAATTCCACGTCCTTTCGATGAAGATCAGCATAACTCTTTTTGTCGATTTTGTGAGGTTTTTATACGTTGTCGGATCGTTTGAATCTTTTCCGTAGTCATACGTACCAACTCCAGTCCCAACAACGTTGCTTCACCCACCTCATCCCAGCATACTGGAGAACGACACTTTCTTCCATACAACGCTTCGAATGGAGCCATGCCAATACTTGCTTGATAATCATTGTTGTAGAAAACTCCACCAATGGTAAGAACTTATCCCAACTCCTTGAAATCAAGGACACAAAGTCTTAATAGATCTTCAAGAGTTTGAATAGTCCTCTCCGATTGTCCGTCCGTCTGAGGATGATATGCCGAAACTAAATCGTGAAGTCTGTGCCCATAGCTTTTTGCAAACTAACCCAAAATCGTGAAGTGAATCTTGGGTCTCGATCGTAAACTATGGATACCGCAAGATACCATGCGATCTTACAATCTCGTTTATATGTACATACGAGCAAGACGTTCAAGTGTATAAGTTTCTCGACGGTAAGAAATGAGCGGACTTGGTCAACCTATCAACAATGACCCAAATCACATCAATGCCTTGAGAAACCTTAGGAAGACCGTGAACGAAATCCATGGTAATGTGCTCCCACTTCCATTCCGGAATTTCAAGTGGTTGCAATGGACCTTTTGGTACTTGATGCTCCGCTTTAACTCGTTGACAAGTTAGACACCTTGAGATAAACAAATGCTATCCCTCTCTTCATATTGCTCCACCAAAATGTATGACGAATATCATGATACATTTTGGTACTCCCAGATGGATTGCAAATGGTGTGTTGTGTGCCTCCATCATGATATTATACTTTAAATCGTGGTCGTTAGAACACAAAAGTCCGAGTTGACTCAAGTATTCCTTCTTCATCGATTCTTGCTTCCTAAGATAGCACCTTCTTGCACTTTCTTCCTCATACGCATCGCCTCCGTGTCCGTAAGCTTGAGCGCTTTTAACTTTATCAATTAAAGTCGGTTCTACTCAGATACTCGCTTATCATCACATCGTCCTCGAGTCTTTAATTCTATCTCCATCCTTTGCAAGTCACACAAAATGGGCCTTTCATGCGTTGACAATATCGCACTTTCGTGCTTGCATATGATTTTCTACTCAATGCGCCGCCTACCACGTTCGCTTTTCGGGATGGTATTGGATGGTATGATCATAATCTTTCAATGCTCAAGCCAACGTCGTTGTCGCATGTTGAGTTCCTTTTGAGTGAAGAAATATTTGAGGCTTTTATGATCCGTAAAGATCTCCACTTTCTCCCCATACAAGTAATGCCTCCAATTTTTAAGTGCAAAGATAATAAATTGCTAACTCTAGATCATGAGTAGGATAATTCCTCTCATATTCTTTGAGTTATCGTGAGGCATAAAGCTATTACTTTTCCATGTTGCATGAGAACACATCCCAACCCTTTGCCCAAGCATCACTTGTAGATGACAAATCCTCCGAGCGGATGGTATTGCTCGAACAGTCTTTGAAATAAGTCTCCTCTTGAGTTCTTGAAAACTCTTCTCACATTCTCGCGCTCCAACCAAACTTTGTATCTTTCCGAGTCACCGAAGTCAATGGAATAGCGATTCGAGAAAATCCTTCCACGAATCTCCGATAATAACCAAATAAACCGAGAAAGCTACGTACTTGGTCATCGATTTAGGTTGTTCCCGACTTTGAATAGCTTCAATCTTTCTTTGGTCAATGATATTCCATGACTTGATACCACGTGCCCAAGGAATGCTACTTCTTCAAGCCGTAACTCGCATTTCTTCAACTTGGCATAAAGCTTATATTCACGAAGCTTTTGGAGTGTCGACCTCAAGTGTTGCTCATGATCTTCACGGCTTTTGGAATAAATAAGGATGTCATCAATAAAGACGACCACAAAGTGATCTAAATATTCCTTGAATACTCGGTTCATCATATCCATGAAGGCGGCGGGAGCATTAGTCAATCCAAAGGACATGACTAGGAATTCATAATGCCCGTCTGGGAGTTTTGAAAGCCGTCTTTGGAATGTCACGGTTCTAATCTTCAATTGGTGATATCCTAACGAAGATCAATCTTTGAAAAGAATTTGGCTCCTTGCAATCGGTCAAACAGTCATCAATACGTGGCAATGGATACCTATTTTTGATGGTGACGTGATTCAACTCCCGATAATCAATACAAAGTCGCATACTCCCATCTTTCTTCTTCACGAATAGAACAGGAGCACCCCAAGGAGAAGTACTTAGACGAATAAAGCCAATGTCTAACAATTCCTGCGGTTGGGTCTTTAACTCACGAAGTTCAATAGAGCCATTCGATATGGGGGGGCTTTGGAAATAGGTTTTGTCTGCGGGTTCAAGGTCGATACAAAATTCAATTTCACGCCTCGGGGTAGGCCAGAAGTTCTTCTGGGAATACGTCGGAAATTTATTAACAATAGGAATATCGCTTAAAAGCGGCGTATTTTTATTTAAATCAGTGACATGAGCTAAGAAAGCTTGACATCCGTTTTTCAATAAACGAATAGCTTTATGGCTTGAGATGACCGTGATTGATTTTAATGGTTTGGTCGTTTGAATTCGCATAATAGGTTGATTAGGAATATGAAAGCTAACAACCTTACGAAAACAATCAATTTTTGCATGATAAGTAGTTAACCAATCAATCCTTAGAATCACGTCAAATGCAAGTATTTTTAATGAAATAAGATCGACAGGTAATGTGAGGGTACCGATTTGAACCAAACAAGACTTATAAACAGTGGATGTAATGAAGGTTTCTCCCAACGGAGTTTCCACAGATAAGTCAAAGTCTAATTTCTCCGGAGTCAAATTTAATCGATGAGCGCAAGTAGGAGAAATAAAAGAATGGGTAGAACCGGTATCAAATAAAGTATAGACTTCATTAGAGTTTATGATAAGCTTACCCGTGATGACCTCATTCGGATTCCTTGCTCTTTGGGAGGTCACAACAAATGCTCTCCTTGCACTACTGGTTTTGAATTTTCTGGGATGGCCTTTGGTGCCTCCATCCTAGTGAATTTGTCTTGATGGCACGACAAAATCGAGCTAAGTGACCTTCTTTCCACAATTATAACATGCTTTGACTGGCATGATCGCAGTTTGATCGATGTGTCCTCTCTCCTCGCATTTGAAGCATATGATAGTGGTCTTTCTCCTTCCTTAACAATGGGTCTTTGTCTTTGACGTCTTTCCATCATTGTTGAATGTCCTTTTCTTGAAATGTCCATTCTTATTATTTTGGCCCCGATTACCACCGGCGTGGTTACCATATCTCCGCCCGTTGATTCCTCTCACGCTTGTTGTCACCGCCGATGACTATTCTCATTTGGTATTATAATTTTGCTTACCGCTTCTTTTTTAGTTGCGTTGACTCATTATCGCGCTCCACTAATCGAGCCCTATTTACAACATCTCGAATACAAACACGCTTTATGAAAATAAGATGTTGACGTATCTCCCGCTTCAAACCTCTTAAAAACATTCGCGCCATTCTCTCTTCTTCATTATCCACCAAGTGGGGGCCTTAAACCGTGATAACTCCGCAAATTTTGCCTCGTGTTGCGACACTGGTCCATATTATTTTGTTCCAACTTGATAAACTCCACCTCCTTCATGTATGCGAATACTTTCGGGAAAGTATTTGTCGTTGAATGACTCCTAGAACTTCTCCCAAGATATCTTGATGACAATTTGGTTGAGTACGTTTCTGGATTCCCACCAAGAATCCGCCTCTCCGCAAGCAACATAAAAGCTAACAGAAGGAACCTTTTATCTCGGAGCATCCCAAGACATCAAATATCTTGGTAATCTGCTTTATCCATGCTTCCGCCGTAGTGGTTTTGGCTCTCCTTAAACTCCGGTGGGTCCCAGCTCCTTAAATTGTTTAGCGGTGACCACCGAGAGTTTTTCGTGTTTCCACCCCACGTTTTGGACAGAGTCGCTCTACTTCTCAACATTGCATAAATTGCATAAAGCCTCTGAACATTTGATCATTCGTCATTTGGTCGGTGTTGTTGTTTGCATGAGGATTGTCGCCTTCGATGCACATTATCCTCGATTATTGATATGTGGTGAATCAACAATCGCTGCGCTCCATCATATTCTCAACATTCTCGGATGTCATTTTCGAATCATCGCCACAAAACAAAAAGTTAATTGACATGTAACAAATTATCCTATCTTCCCGACCAACCAATAAAATATCACATAAACTTAGGTAGGTCATACTAACGAAGGTATTCCCGTCTCTCCCCTCCTAGTACTATTCTCACATCTTAGCCGTGTGGATCATATCCTAAGCTCGATACCAAACCGTGACACCTCTAAAATTAGGTATACATCACCCATCTTGGGTCGAAACACTTACATGGTATGTAATTTAAATACAACTTATTAACATAACTGCATGGGTACAATATGACATAAAACTGTGAGTTTAAATACAAATATCGCCTACTAGATATTATACAAACTCAAACAAAAGTCCTCATTATAGCTTATTATCACACTATTTTACGTAGAATAGTGAGGACTACTAATGCTATCTTCGGGACCATCACTGCTTTCCCAGACTAGTCCCAAATTATATTATCATTTCAAGAGAATAAAGTGAAAGAAAGGGTGAGCTCAACTAGCCCGGAAGAAATATTATGACTAAGATAATGCGAAATAAATTATCAATAGTCTTCAATAATGTTAAACCGATAAACTACAATGACAACCAGCTTTAATCTGCGGTGAATATCTGATCCATTAAAAGAGTCAGTAGAAAATAAAGTCTACTATCTTTTAGGTTTTAAAAGGTTTTCATCATCATTATAAATTTGAGACTCGAATTTAATAAATATTCCACATCATCGAATCACCCTCGCACTTTTCTACCAAGGATATTCTTTAAGTATCACGACCACAATTATTCATGCACTACGGGCAAGAATATTTGTGTATTCATTAATGGTCATGATCATGCCAACAATCATCCATCAATGCACTTTCTGACCACCGAGGATTTTTACCACATCATTTGTAACATTACGGTCATGATTACACCGAATAGTCTCGGTCATAATCATACCAAGTCCATCTACGCACTACAGAATTACGAGATGACTTTAAAAAAAAATATAAACATGAGGATGATGACAATGATATAAGAATTCAATAAAACAAGTTCAAGAATTATTTTATCCAGAATTATTAACGTCCCAAATTATCAACATGATCTTCGTTTTGTAGAGTAAAATTCAAGAATGATCGGAAGAATATTTTCATGAAAAGATATTTGGATGAAACGCAAATATCAAGGATATTCCACTAATTTCATGGAGTATAGAAGTCAAAGTTTTAACCAACCGGGTATAATAAAGAATGGAATAACAAAAGAAATCACCATGCATGCGATGAGACGCATGCATACAGTTTATTCAAATGTAATAATAAAGAACGGAACCGTGTCGTGAAATTCACACAAGCGGGATGTTCCAATGTAATAATAATAAAGATGGAACCCGATCCGTGTAAAACACATGCGATAGGATATTCCAACAGAATAATAAAGATTTTAACCAGTCCTGTAAAACACATGCATGTGATGTTCCAATGTAATAATAAAGACGGAACCGTGTCCCAGTGTAAAACACAACGATGCAGGATGTTCTAATGAATAATAGAAGAATGTCACCAAGTATAGGGTAAACCACTTATACAAAGTTATTCCAATGTAATAATAAGCAATGGAATAACAACAGTTCTCTTCATGAATAAGAAAGAATAACACCCTTACATTTGGTAGGAGATTGAATAACGCAGTAGTGTAGTAACAAAAAAATCTTCTTCTTTCTCTCTTATTCTCTCTATACTTTCTCTCTCTATAGCTTGAATGAATTAAATGAAAATAATGAAGCCCTAGGCCTCTATTTATAGAAGATTTCTAGCTTAGCACCGCCGTGTGAAAAGCAAGTGGCTTGACGATTTGGTTTGGCGCTTTGTAATGTGAAACGACAAGTGGTTCGATCACCTTTAATGTGAAACGACAAGTGGTTCGACGTCTGGTAAAGGTAATTACTATTAACGAAGGTAAATACTATTCACAAGGGTAATTACTATTGACGAAGGTAATTACTATCGATGAAGGTAAATACTATCGATTTAAGAGACTCTTAGATGATGACATATAGAGCCCCCATAAAATAATCAAACTTACCACAAATCATTTTTTTCATCAACACGTATTTAATCTTTCAACAATTATTAATCATTTATAACTTGTCGTCTCAATTATTGATTTAATACTATAAACATATTATCTGATATGATAATGTGATAATAATTGAATCAATAATATAAGAGATATGATGCGTGAAAGACTTCATGTAGCAATAATTGAGCATATGAAAGTGACTTCTCACGTAAGCATCAATAATCAATACCGTGTGCTACTACTATATCTGACTACGGCAGATTCGTACTTTTACCACCGGTAGTTCAACAGTTTTAACGGTAACACCTCCGTAGTTATTTTTATAAAATATTTTTGTCGTTTTCTCGATCCGACAATAATTACATTGTAGGGTCCACCAATGATTGAGCCATTGTACGAATATTCCTAACAAAAAAAATATTCCCCGACCAAACGAATATTTTATAACAACTTGCATACTTTGCAAAATTTATAAATATTACCCACAACTATAACATTATATCAAATTTATTCCATAATATTCAAAAATAATATTTATAGAAAAATTCATCTTTATTTATAAAAGCTGGGGTCTTACAATTCCAGTAAGAGGGTTTAAGCCACTACTTCAAGCTTTTCAAAATTGTTATATGCTTGTGTGTGAATGTTGCATTTACATTTCTAATAAATGTGTACGAATGCATGTTAATTACTGCACTGCTAAATATCTATCTGTGATATTAGTGCTTCACACATGTCATCATTTTACATAAACGGTGAGACACGTTGTATGTGAATGTATGTTGTGTCCCTCCACCAGAGGCTATCCATGTCGGTGTTTGATTACTGGACTCGTGGGAAGAATAATTCCCCAGGGCTCAGGAAAGGCACCACTCAGATTCGCTCCAGTTGAACGACCGGAGTAACTTCCCGTCAAGTAGATTGCGATCATCTGGGAACCTTCATGCCAAAAAACTGCGAGAGTAACCTAAGATAGGTCAGCCTCTGATAAACCAAACGCGAAGGGAAGTCTCTTCATACTTTCCCATTTAAATTACTTGTCAAATCTCAATGTAAAGGAAAATATGAAGAATATGTGTAAATGCATATTAAGGCTTTACATGCTATTAAATGACACCCATTTTGCAGGATAATATTCCTAAAATGGACACGTTATGATAGCATGTAAAATTTTTATACATTTCCCTAAGACTAAACTACATAAGTTTTTGTAGGGAAGAAGATCCCATTTACCGTTCAAAGACCAAAAGGGCATTAAGGCCACAGTCAGATATGGATAAAAGTGCCCAACCTGATCCAACTTCTGTCTCTCGCGAAGAGTTCAAAAAATTAAGCCATCAAATGACAGAGTTGGCTGTTATGCTCAAAGAACTACACCAATCTATTCAGGGTCCATAAATACCCATCCACACGTCCTCCTCTCGCATGGAGGAATCCAGGGCCAAACAATGCCTACTCAACCAGAGTCATCTACACCAGGAGGCAATCAGGGTATTGGCAAAAAGATGGAAACCCAGATATCTGAACCTCATTCCAATAAAGAAATCACAAATCTCAGGGATGATCGAGAAACTGGGGATATAAGAAAAAAAGTCCAACAAATGGAGGAGACCATTCGGTCAATCAAAGGGACTGGAAATTATGGGAGTGTCACCTATTCAGATCTTTGCATATTCTCAGGGGCGCGCTATCCTACCAAATTCAAAGTCCCAGAGTTTGAAAAGTACAATGGGGAAGGAAATCCCTATACGCATATGAAAATATACATTGGCTAACTAAGATCTTATGCTGAAGATGAAAGCCTCAGAATGCAGCTTTTCCAAAAGAGTCTCACTGGAGAGGCTAAAGCCTGGTATGCCCGACTTGACAATGCCAAAATCCACAACTGGGAAGAATTGGCCCACGCCTTTCTAAATCAATATAGTTTCCAGTCACAAATGACACCTGATCGATACCAAGTGACTAAAGTAAAAAAGCAAAGTACTGAATCTTTCCGAGAATATGCCCAAAGGTGGAGACATCTAGCAGCGCAAGTCATTCCATCAATGACAGAAGCTGAGATGGTGATGACGTTTATTGATATCCAAGAGGCTCCGTACTACGAAAGGATCATAGCAGGCATAGGAAAGCCATTTTCGGAAATGATCAAACATGGCGAAATGGCAGAGATGGGCCTGAAGGCCGACAAGATTAAAGACTTCACCGCCTTGAAGCGATCCAAAGATATACTGACCGGGCAAGTATCGAAAAGCGATCCCAATGGTGTACTGATAAAGGCAATGAAGATGTATCCCTTGTTGTCAGAGGGCAAGTTAGAGACCAACCTCTGGTCCCCCATTCGAAAAATACAAGACAATCGCCATCTCAACAACAAAGTTACGTTCAACCAATACCCAGATAGAAAAGAAAATTTGAAAGAACGGAAAATCGTGTGTTCACTCCACTAAAGCGATTCCTTGAACATGTCTTGGCGATATTAATGGATCATAAGAAAATTACCGAACTGGCTCCACCTCTAGAACCAGGGAGCAAAAGATATAATCCAAGCCAAATGCTTACCACTCAGGGTCTCCAGGACATGATACAGAAGATTGTTGGTCCTTAAAGCATAAAATTCAAAACCTGATCGAAAGTGGCAGTATTGTTGTCCAACAACATGACCAACAAAATGTCAACACCAACCTTCCGCTTCGAAGATGATACTACCAGAAGTAAACATGATAGGGTCAGGAAGTGCTGAAATATATCCAATTTGTAAGTGCATACGAAGGATAAAAGACTACCCCCAAAGGCACAAAGTAGATGTCCTAAAATGGGAAAACTCGGAGGAAGGTATCATAGTAATGCAAAAATTAGAGACGATCCAGAACCAAGTAAATCTGCTAGCTAAGCTGATAGTGCGCCAACATCAGGATACGAGGCATTTCTTCACTCAACTATCAGAAGGCCAAGAAAAGGGGGATGATAAAATTGCTAGCAGACCTCGCCAACGAAAAAATCGCTTGGGGGAATGCGAACTCTCAAAGAAGAAAGATCAAACAACCTCCACAAGAGTCCGAAAATTCACCCCTCTAAGCAAATCCAATGAAGAAATGCTACACTTTCTGATGAGCGAAGGAAGGATTACTGAGTTGCTACCTCCTGTAAATCCCAAGATAAAGAGCTATGATTCCACCAAGATATGTCTCTACCATTCTAACTCACTTAGACATACGACTGAGGAATGTTTGGCTTTGCGACATAAAATCCAGGATCTCATTGAAAATGGAGAGCTGGAGATAGAAATTCCCATGACCAAAAAAGGCGAAAAGGCAATAAAAAGCTTAATATGTCTACTCGAGACAGGTAGTTCAAATAAGGTGAAGGCTATGAGCGATAATCCTGGCAGAACACAAGATGGAGCGATCCTAATGCAGGAAATGATAGAAGAGATAAGGGAATCCCCAAAGGAGATTCCTCCACCAACCTCCAACATCCTGTGTTCCAAAGATAACACCAACATTCCTGATTTTATCACCTTGGATGATGCGGAGGAAATACTAATCCTTTCCAAGGAAGAAAAAGCAAAAAAGGAAAATTTCTTACAAGAAATGCGACGACAGTTCAAGGCAGATTTCATGGTTGAATCCTCTCAAGCCCAGGAAAAGCGTGAAGGAACAGATGAAGGAGAAGGTGGTGAGGTTGTCGGGGAAACCAACCCATCAAAGAATCAAGATTTCATACCTTCTTGCGATGGTTCTAGCTCAAGCATCCTTGAAAATTGTATTGAGCCTGGAAGCGATCAAGTTATGGTCATAAGTAAAGACATTCAAAATCAAGAAGTAACCTCTGTCGCGAGCCTTGAAGGCAACACAACCATTGACAACTGGACTATCAGGTCTCAATTAGCCAAAAAGATGTAGATCCAGGGGATAAAGTTGCGAGTTCCAGAAGATGTTGGGACGGTATCACTTCCTTTGCAGTATGCTTTTTATTTTCCATGTATGTATAGAGAAAAAGAAAAAAAAAGAAAAAAACAACAAAAACAACAACAAAAAAAAAAGAAAAAAAAAAAACAAAAAAAAAGAAAAGAAAAGAAAAAAGAAAAAAAAATCAATCAAAAAATAAAAAAAAATCAAAAATCAAGTCATTCAAGTTTCAGCTCATCAAGCCTGAACTACGAAAGACCTGATCTCCCCTCTTCAATGGGAGTACGTAGGCAGCCATTTATGGTGCGATCAAACCAAACAAAAATCCAAAAAACCCAAACCAAACGCTTCTCAAACAAACACTTGTCAAATCGTTTATCTTATCAAGTAGGAACTACGCATACCTGATCTCCCACACTTACGGGAGTACGCAAGCAACCACCAGTGGTGCGGTCTGACCCTCAACAGAAACGTCCAAATCCAAACATCGATCCCAAGAAAGACCCTCCAAGTCAGCGACCTATGTAGAGAAGACCCAACAACACTGCAATGTCATTCCATCAAATCTGGCACAAATCCCAGAAAGGAAAAAACAACGATATGCCAAGATAACCAGCAGCGAGGACCTTCAAAGATTCGACACCCTTAATCACGAGTCTTCATCAAATCAGAAGAAAATCAAGACCGATTGCAATAACAAGTCAGGAATAATGATTGAAGGCATCAAAACCCAAGTCCTATACTTGTTCACCATCTGGTACAGAAGAAAAGTCTCTTACGATCTCAGCATCTTATCAGCCCATCTGTCAAAGCGACTATCCCAGACAACAAGCAAGACTGGGGCAATTTCAAAATCGACGACAACCCGATATTGCGACCCCTACAACAAGGCTTGAGCAATCTCGGAAACAACGACAACTCAACACTCGGGCATTTATCAAACATCCTAAAGAGGAAAATGCCCCAGTCAACACCATCAACATGGTCCATCATCATCAAAGCTTCCCTTACATCAGCTCATTAGCGATTTGGATATTATTCACTTGTGACTTCATCAACAAAGAGAGTTTCTCGTATGAATCCCCGACATCAGTATGCGAAAGGACTGGGGCATTTTTCAATTCCAGGAAAGCGAAGGATTTTTAGGCGGGATCAGGCCTCTCATCAAAAGAAGGAAAACTCCTGAAAGAAATCATGGCGACATTAGCGTGCCCCTACGAAAGAAGGGGAAAATTCTCAAAAAGTTCTTAACTCAAAGCCAACAACAAAAGATCTGGCGAATGAAATCTACACCAAAAAAGTGTTAATTTGCGTCAAATCCTCATAAATTGAGGCCTCTACACTGAAGTTCAAAAGTTCGACAGCAAAGAAGCGAGATGCACCCTCCAGGGAAATCAACGGCATTCAGGTCATCAGTTCAGCCGGGTTGCGAATCAAATATTCAAGGAAATGGGGCACCATCACCCAACAACGAAAGGAAACTCCAAATCACCTCAAAAAGGGTGAAGCGCTACATCAAAGTACATTTCTATCAAGCGTAACATCAGGCCGAGTCTGGCAAAGCGAACCTTTGGATATTACTTCAGCGAAGGTATCGGAAGATCCGGTATTCAAAACCATTATCTTCAAATTCAGCGCGACATCAAGACATTTTAGTGATGAAAGTTTTGAATACCACCGTTCGAGTGAGAACCGAAATAATTGGGCGATAATAGCGTGTTCAACTACCCACAGGGTAGGCATCGTTGTAAACTACCAGCGTATACATCGAGAAGGTCTGGTGATTTTAGAACGTCATCCCCATCAGAGATGTGGAAAACATCTCAACTTATCTTCATCAAATAAGCGTCAACGATTAAATGCCAAACCATTGGAGTCAACACCAACATAGGCATCAACAATGATCGGTAAAGGTAAAGCAATTTGTAAAAACATTTTAATCATGCATCATAACATTCATTGCGATTTGCGATCTGCGATATGTGAAATACGATGTGCGATTTTCGAAGTGCGATTGGCTAAATGCGAAAAGTGAAATGCGAAGTGCGAAATGCGATGTACGATTTGCGAACTGCGATTTGCGAAAACATTTTAACATTCATCATAACATTCATTACATTGCGATTTGCATCATTAAGAGTACCTTGTCATATTTCAAGTGTCTACTAATATTTATCATGTCCATTCCATTGCATTGCATGAACATGATAAAGAGGGGCATCTGTAGACACTCGAAATTTTCTTTTCCTGTTACTAACTATGCAAGAGGGCAAAAACGTCTTTTTCACACTCCAGAGGTAACCCTGGAGGACTACAACATCATTTCCTGACCCCAGAGTTAACCCCGAGAGGTCAAGCCAACCTCAGAGATAACCCTGAGTACATTCAGAGATAACCTGAAAAAAACCCACTACAACTGTGCGAAAACCGGAGATAACCCCGGGAGGGGTAAAATGGTTATTTTGCCAACTCAACTTCACTTCAAATCAATTACACTCATGTTAACTCAAATTTATTCAAAATTAGTCCCACAAGACTCATATCTTAACTTCGAAGCGAAAACTACGCGAAACAACCCACCGGATTGCCTGACGGGAACCTGGGAATGCTATTTCGGTCATGGACCCATCTTCTTGGAATCAAAAAGGGCAAATCCCATGTCATTGCATAACTCTCGACAAAAGCAGTCTGAAGAAGGTCAGATACACCTCGTTCGGATGCTTGGATTGAAGTTCTGCAAGTTCGAGCGGATATTACATTGCACGAGTGCACGTACTTCGAGACGACGAGACCATGGAACCCCGGCGCGCCTTCGGGCGACCACAGGGTGTAGAGAGGTCGCCATGGGTACACTGCTGGCGATCGATTTCTATAAATATGGGGCTTGGGCTAGCCATTTTGGAAGAGAAAAGAGCGAGGAAGCCCTGTCCAATTGACTTTATACACCCCATAAACTGAGTGCTGTCTTATTTCAAACACTTTTGAGCTTATATTTTGTCATATTTTTACCGGCGGGAGCCGAGTATTCATCCATCTAGAGTCATAGAAGTCTATATTGGCAGCCCAGTGTAAGCCTTCTCACATTCTATAATGCCTTCTTCTCATATTAGCACACACTGTTATACACATTGAGAGTCGTGTGAGTTTGTTTACTGAACTTGATCAGTGGTTTTCATTGCTATCTCGTATATATATACTTATATATATATATATATATATATATATATATATATATATATATACGGACTAACATTATCGAGTTATGCCTCGATTGAGTCTAGACTTCGGTCTGGAGCGTTTATTGCTTTTATATATATACTTATATATATATAATTGTTGTTCGACATATCCGATGAGCCTGGATTTTACATCCTAGACATTTACTCGCTTTTATATATATATATATATATAATTGTTATCAGACATATCCGATGAGCCTTGATTCACATCCTATATATCGTTTACTTTTATATATATATTTGTACATATATATATATATATATATTTATATTTCATCAGTCCGAGTTTACTTACGTGGCTTTTACTACTTTATTTACATTTCGTCTCTTTGAGTTTACTTAAGTGGCGATTGATTGCATTTATTGCTTTTTTACTTTTCGTCCCACAGAGTTTACTTGGTGGTTGATCATATCCATATATATATATTTACCGCTTTTATATATTTACATTTCGATCCCCATGGAGTTTAGCGTGGTGGTTGTTCATGTATATATATATATATATATATATATATATTTAGAGCTTTTATATATATATAATCGCCATCGCTTTCCATACAAATTGCAGATTATCATGTAAGCTTTAGAAATCATGTGATCACAGTTGATTTCTTGAATCTAGATTCTTCCCTATGATGGACATTTTTCAAATTGTAAGTGACTTTGTACATTATTTTACAAAGGTCTAAATTTCCTTGGATGACTATCATGCCCATGAGGAGTTCTAAGATCGTCAGATATTATTTTCTCGAGAATGCTTCGCATCTAGAAAATAAAAAGCAAACAATTTAATATTTAATAATAAAATGGAAGTATGAAAAGGTTTCAATTCTATTGAGCACGGGGGTTGAAAAACCCTCTTTTACAAAACGTCATCATTGCTATATCTTGGTTAAAACCGAATTTTTCTATAAAATTCAAACCTTGTGTATATAGGTGCGAACGAGGCCTCGCACTACTTTCAAATAATTGCACATCCATCCACACACACACACACACACACACACACATTCATATAACAATTTTTTGAAAAATGGCGGTCACCGTGATAACACTTGGATATCGGGGTGCCTAACACCTTCCCTCCGCATAATCAAGCCCCCTGGACCCAAAATGAATCTCTGGTTTCATAGACCAAATCTAGCGATGTCAAAACATTTGGGTCAATGTGCAAACTTTTTCATTGCGTTGGTGCAACCAAATTAAATACACCAACCGATTTACTCTTAAAGTCAAATCGTCGACATTATACATGTCGGACCTTTTTCACTTATTTTTTCAAACAAATCTCACATTAATATGAGAACACCAAAGAACAAGTAACGAAAAGGGACACTAAAAATCCCGATGTCGACACAACCACAATATTTATAAAATATGAAAATAATAATGTAACCTTAAAACACATGAAAACCTCCTTTAAATACTAAACAGTAAGCTGAAAATCCTAATTACGCAATGAATAAGTAAAATACGAAATAGTCCAAAATAAATCAAAACTGGAAAAACTTCGAAAAACCAAACACATATTTTCCAGGCCTTTTTTAGGCTTTTTTCGGTGTCCGCCATAGCCAAAGCTATAAGTCATGTAGAGCTCGTCGTAAGCTTCAATTTGATATATTATAAGCTCCGTAACTTCAAAAGATCAAAAGTTATGATCAAAACAGTGTTAATCTTTTTTGGGCTTAGATTTTCTTCTTTTTCCTATTTGTACGTGTCTCATCCTTTTTAGCTAATATCACTAAATAAGTATCAGAAGAAATTGGCTGAAAACTGTAATAGAATCAATCAGGATATGCTAAAAAGTCGTTTTTGTTGTCGATTGTTTTCAACTGATTGCAAGCATAGTTTATTCTTAATTGGTGTTTGATTACATTTTAATACATATTCATAGACAACTTTTTAATGTCTCTTAAGAGTACACATATTTGTATTGAGAGATTCTCTGAATAATTAACATATAAATATGAGTCTAAACTATTCAGATGACCTCTTAATACAAAAATATAGGCTGTTAAAATGCATTAATATGGGCAGAACAAATGATAACTGGAATTCTTAAATAAAAAATGGTGGTGTAGTTTTACTAAATTTTGGCACAAGACTACACTCGTAAAGAACTGTAAAGGGTTTATTCGTTCATCACTCGCATGGAATATATGTATGAACTACTGAGCTAGGCTCCCCTGTCATAGGCAAACATGATACTCGTTGCGTTTTTCTTATATTTCTGGCCGAGTGAGTACAACATGTAATTCCTTAACGTAGAAATGCATTTTTTTTACATGTTTTTGAAATTTGTAAGAAAAATTACAATTTTCACTTCAAATTAGGGAAGTAAAGAATTTTCGGACCAAGTCTTCGACTTTCTTCTCAAGACTTGACAACTTGTTGCTGCACCACCAAGACTGAAACTGGTCTATTGACATCTGAAGATGCCAAAATGTCTCCTAATGGCCCTAGCTCCGGCACATCGCTCCATTCCGATAAGCCTGACAACATGGGCAAATCCTCTCTATGTCGTCGCCCTACTATGATTAGGTCAAAAGCATCCTCCATTGAGTTAATCACAAGAATAGTCTCCGGCCCATCCATTACTCTCTGCTCTCTATAGCTTATATTATTCTGATTTGAACTCAGAATCTTTATATCCCTCAATGTTTCTGTATCAAGAACATTGTCCCATTGATTTTCACTCAACTCATTTGAGCCAACGAGCCGAAAAACTGTCAAATGAACTCCCATTGATCTCACCATACGTTTAGCATACGCTAAAGCCTCGCGATCATCCTGACCTCCCAAGAAAATAACTGCCACTTGATACTGGGAGTGCTCGTGTTCAGCATTGGCTTCATGGCGGATTTTACGACGATCAATGAGAATGCCTACTGAACAAGGAGCCATATCCAATACTTCCCTGTTTATTGACCTCAGGACATTACTTTCGAAAACAATTTTTCCCTGTTGACTCCATTTTCGATGAAAAGGAAGGATGATTAGTGCTGCTAGCTTGTCAAACGCAAGGGAGCAAATGTCATGGTGCATGAATTTGGTGAGGGACATTGAAGTGAAGACCTGAACTGAAACCAATCCTGAATACTGGCGCTCAAAATTTTGAAAAACATCCAACATTTGTTGTGACCGAGAACCGGCTGAGGAATTCTTTTGGCCTAATTTGTGGTTGATTAAGAGCGGTGTGGATCGACCAACAAGCTCCACAAGGTTAAGCGCGTAGGCTGCAATGGGAGCTTCTTTGCAGGGACCGGAAGCTTGTAGTAGCTTTATCGAAGCCAAGGCATCATCAGGTCGATGGGCACATGACACTACTCGGAATTCAGAATTGTATGGAGTTTGTAGGATGTTTCTTTTCTGATAGCCTGTGTATCTTACTGAGCCATCATATAAGAATTTCACAGAGAGGTGTGACAGTGTTGCGAGTATGGCTAACCAAACCATTAGCACCGAAAAGGTTTCACGATCTATTGACTGCATTTGGAATATTGAAAGAAAGAGAGTAAATTACAAGTCTTGCTGAGTGAGCAAAAGTTAAACTATACTCCTTCCTCTGTCCGAATTTAGTTGTCACAGAATTATTTTGAAATGCAAGCAAAATCTAAAATGGGATGTGAAATGTAAAGGCTTATGTTGAACTTCTACGTACCTCATTTTTAATGTTTTCTTAAATTGCGTGTAAATTAAATGGGGACATCTAAACCCCGAACCAAAGGTGTACCAAATACATAATGGCCTAGTAGATAGTATAAGATATGTAATGAAACAGACTCATGCACACTGAGTGAGCTCAAGCTTGTTACTCCCTATTTTTCACAAGAAGACTCTTTTGCAAATAAATATTGTTCCTTCAAAAAAGTTCTCTTTTTTGTTTTCGATTGTATAAAATGACATAATGTCATCAAGTACAACAATATACTTTCACAACCATATCACCACTACAAACCTAAACACTCATAATATAGGATAAACAGGGAAGAAAAACATGTCCTTAAAGTTAACAAATTTTGTAACTGCCACTTTTTTTTTGTGAAATAGAGAGTCTATTCGTACCTGGTTTCTCAAGGTATCCTCATAATTTGCTCCTTGAACAACTCCTTGGGCACCCATGATTATGCCAAGAGTAACGGCATCTTTTACAGGCACTCTGTTTAACAATGCCGGTCCTAAAACAAATATAAATTTCACTACAACAGCTCCTAATATGACAACACAAGTTGTCATCAGGAAGGCGAAATCGAAAAGAATAAATAGATCTACCCTTAATGCACACAAGGTAATCATTAATGGAGCTAACAAGCCTGAGCTGAATGTGTCCAACTTATCTACAAGCGTTGAACCTAAAGGAGGACCATTAGGGACGGCCAAGCCAATCACAAAAGGGACAAAGTAGTAAGGGAGTCCCGCAACATTGTCACCTACTATGGCTGCTAAAAGTACTCCCCAACAAATAAATGCAATGTAAATCCCCTTCACAGGCTTCCCTTCCTGTGTTATCCTGATAATTTTAAAGAATAAAGGTCGTGTAGAATACACTGCAACCACAACTATGAGAATACTTTGAAGGAAGCTCTTCACACCCATAGATTGTCCCACCGACGCTAACTGAATTTTGTAAGCATTTACGCATATTGCAGCGGCTGTACCTGTCAAATCGCTTACCAATGTTGACGCCAAAGAAAGGCGGCCAAGCTCTGAATTCATGATTTTAAGGTCAATGAGGAGGCCAGCAATGACAGGAAATGGGGTTGTAGATTGTATTTGAGTAATAGCTGAAATAGCTGGTGCTCGATAATCTGTTAAATAATTAGCTGCGTTGTCACTCCCAATGAGCCCTATAATTATGGGCGGGATCGACGCGGCTAGGCCTATAGAGAAGCCCTTTCTTCCAGTTTTCCATACCATGCCTGGATCTATCTTCACTCCTATCAGGAACATATAGAATATGAACCCAATTTTTGACAATATAACCAGGAAAATACCGTTTCCTGGAAATATTATATAATGAATCCCTTGACCCACATGTCCAAGACCAGTTTTTCCAAGTATGATACCAGCCTGCGTGCATTCCCATGATTTTTAGATCCTTATTTCACAAAAATGCTCAATGACACGAGTTCTGTTAATTATAAAGAAAATCATACTCTTATTTCCAGACAGAAATTGATGTGCATAATTATGTTCATATATAAAGCAGCCAGCCATCATATCTTGCACCAGCACACTCTTCATATTTGACTTAACTATTCTAGTACTTTTCATAAATAAACTACACCAACAAAAACAAAGCAAATGAGGGACAGAGTACCAGGATTTCGGAGAGGATCCGGGGCAAACTGAAGCGCCGGAGCAATAGATGAAGGGATTGAGTAACGAGAAATATTAGAGCTAACTGCAATTGGATTCGCGGTAATGCATAAAACATAAATTCTTCTAATCCATTTATTCCTCCTGCAAAGAAGCCTGATGAATAAAGGTTGTTAACAAACATGCAGTCTCCAGCATCTCGGCCGGGGACATCTCCTCCTGAGTTGAATTCAGACAGGTCCATCACCACCAGGAACACCGTATCTTAATTATGATTAATTATAGGAAAAAATGACTGGTGTTATGAAAATTGGAGGATGAAGTTGTTTAAATAGATATAAAATTGAAAGAGCAACCGAAAAATGTTCAAAGTTGGTTGACTAATCTATATAGATCTTTGTGTCAAAACATTCATTACAACGGGGATGTAATGTTAATCTCTTAAATACACGCATTCATGTCACATTCTAACAAACATTTTCTAAAAAAATTCAACTAGCAAAAGGAAATTTTCAATTAAAATTAGGCATCCCATCTAGAGTTAATATAATGAATGTTTAGTTTAAAAATAGCAACTTGATAATTAAATTTGTCATTATAACTTGAGAAATGAAACTCTTGTTTTTTTTTAAAAAACAAATAAATATGGAATAAAACAAATAAATCTCTTCGGTAAAAAGAAAGGAGTACCGTAATACATTTACTTATAGAATCAATTCATTAAATAAAAGACTAAAAGACAATTTGCACCCCAAATTTTACTTTCTATTTATGTTTGCACCCCAAACTTAAAAAGGTGTCTAAGTACACTCCAAACTTCATTGTACGTAACAAAACGCACACTTTCTTTGTTAGTATTTATACTTTGTGGTTTTAATGATGACAATGTTTATATGGGCTTTATTGATTTTATTTTGGCTTATAATTTAATTGGGTCATGTTATTCAAATAATTTTATGCATATTAATTATATGATATATAATAGTGTGCATGGGTTATTGCATGGATTAATCACTTTATCTCCTAGCTCACGAAAGTTAATGCAGTATTGGAGTGAGTAAATTAAGGTGGTTATTTTTGTCACATGTCTTAAATTTTATATATAGAATATATATATATTATATCCAATCCTCCAATCTGATATGCTTTTTAAAGACTAATTCAAATTGGAGTAATTTAAGGAGATTGGAAATCTGCTTTAATATTCCTTAAATTTTTCATATTTTATTGTGGGGTTATATCCTTCCAGATATATATATATATATATATATATATATATATATATATATATATATATATATATATCGAGCTACCAATTTAAATGTATTTGGGAGATTTTTAGGATTTGGTTTTATGAAGAATTCTTATTTAAAGTTGATGGAGATGTTATTTTGTCACATGCTAAATAAGAATTGCTATTTTTAAGGGATCTTGCTAATTGCTAATAGGACTCTTTTAACTAGTATTTGATTTTCATTTGACTTCTTCATAGTCGTATTTCCTTATCTACCGATGTTGTCATTGGGTAACGTGGATCTCCTATTTCAATCAAAAAGATATAGTCGTTGCAGAGAGGAATTGGAAGGTTTCATAGTCGCTGCTTCTTTCTTCTATATATATATATATATATATATATATATATATATATATATATAACATTTACACTCATCGAAAAAAAAAGACTACTTGAACAAAAACTCTTCAAGCTATCCAAGATACACATCAATTATCATATCATTCTTTTAGTCTTGGTTTACAGTGTTCGTGTATTTCTTATTTCATATATATTGTAAACATAATACAAGTCAAGGTTGGCTTGGGGTTTTTATTTTAGTAATATCCAGTCTGTACAACGAAGGTATCAAAGACTTAGAGGTGAGAGGTGTTGCAGAGGTGCAAAGGGGGCAGAGGTGTCCAATCGATCGTCGTTGTAACAGGGAGTTTTATTGTCTTTGTAATTGCTGAATATTATTTTAATAAAGTGAGTCTCCAATTCTAGTTGGGATTGGACGTGGATTAGGCCACTAGAGTAGAGGATAGGGGCTGAACCATGTAAAAAATCTCGGTGTGATTTTCTATTGTTTTGCTTTTGTTTGTTTTTGGCTTCAATATTCTGCAGTTTCTGTTTACGTCGAAAAAGTTTTACACTAATACTTTGATAGTATTAGTCATTCCATTTATAACAAATAAAGTATATAACTAATACTTTACAAGGTTAGACCATCCGATTACAAATCGCTATATAGTAAACTTTGAAAATTGGCCATTGTAGATCACTTCTAAGTATTTACACCTATTCACCCCCCTCTAGGTGTGCTTAATTACAGAATTACATTTGGTATCAAAGCAAGGCTCTACTAATATTGATCTTTGCAGGTCGTAGGGAAAGATCCTATGGCACACCTCAGTTTTCAAGAAGGTCAATCCACAAGCCGACCACCTTTGTTGCTCGAAAGTGAAAACTTCAACTTTTGGAAGTTTAGAATGATGATTTATCTCAAACGAGACCCATGGGAATGGTGGGTTGTTGAGAATGGCCCTGTCATTACAAGACATGATGATGGAAAACCAAAGACTCTCATGGAAATGGATTAAAATGAATCATACATGGTATCCTATGACTCCAAAGCCATGAACACACTGCTAAGTGGAATGATTCAAGCTGAATTGACAAAGTTTCTGCATGCACCACTGCTAAAGAAATATGGGATACAATCATCATGAGCCATGAGGGAACTACAAAGGTAAAAAAAGTCAAATTAAGTTTAGTAATGCAAGAATATGAACTTTTCAGGTTAGAGTAGAATGAATCCATCAAAGAAGCTCAAGCTAGATTCCTCACTCTTATGAACTCTCTAAGCATGCTCGGCCGAAAAATTGATCAAAGGGAGATAAATAGAAAGATACTTAGAGTCATGCCCAAACAATTTGCACCAAAAGTAACAACTCTTCAAGACTCAACTACAATCAGTACGATGGAAACTCTAACTTTGTTTGGAGAACTTGAAGAATTTGAAAATCAACTAAAGAGGTATGATGAAGAAGATGAAGGACCTAAAAGGAAGACCTTAGCTCTTCAAGTTGAAAGCTATATAGAAGGTGATGATGAAGACTCCGATGAAGAAATAGCTATGATATCCCGAAAATTGAGAGAGCTGATTAGAAAGAAGAATAAATCAAAGTTTCAAGGCAAGACATTCAACAACAAGAAAGACGCCAAGCAAAAGCCACAAGAAGATACCTGTTTTGAATGTGGAAGGCCCGAGCATTTCAAGAGAGACTGCTTCCAATTAAAAAGTAAGAACAAAGCAAGCAATTCAAAAGGAAAGGCGTTAATGACATGGAGCGATGATGAGTCCAATCATGATGAGGAAGAATATGAAACTGCTCAACTGTGTTTCACTGGATTATGCAATCAAGAATCATCTGAGGTAAACTATGAACTTGGTGATATTACTATTTCTGATTATCTAGTTTTAAAAAATGATAATATTTGTATTAAAGAGAAAAATGCTCATTTAAAAAATTGGATAAATGACTTAATGAAAGAGGTAGAAACATTGATTGAAGAAAAATAAGAAATAGTTAAAGATTGCACATCAAGTGAAGTATCTAAGTTAAATGCTAAAATTGATTATCTTTATAATTATAATAAAATTCTATATAATCGTGCAAACAAATTAAATGAAGAATTCAATGATCTTAAAAAGGAAAATGATGTTTTAAAAGAAAGTTTGAAAATGAGAGATACTTGTATTGATGCTTTTAATGATGGAAAAATATTAAACATGCAAAATAATAATGAGGAAGAAATAATTTCATTGAAAAATGATCTTGTAAAATTTGTTCAAGGGGAAGAGAATTTAAATATAATGTTAGGGGCTAAAAGGTTAAGTCTAGACAAACAAGGAATTGAATATAATTCTGTTAAGAACATCACAAGCACTACTAATAAAATTAGAGTAATAAATAATAAACCAAGGAACAAGCCTCTTTATTGCTCACCTTTTATTACTTGCAAAAATTGTGGGTTTAAAAGGACATTTAAAAGGACATTTTGATACAAACCGTAATAAAATTATAATAAAACAAGTTTGGGTAAAGAAAAGAGATTTAATTGCATTACTAATCAATATATATCCGAATCACATATTCATCTTTGCACTACGTGCCAAAGATATACCCATTCAAAAATTTTTGGGTACCAAACGATGAGTTACTTCTTTGTTTTGATAGTGTGTTTTTTAAAGTTAAAGTGCCATCACATAAATGGGTGCTGGATAAAGCGAATGGATGTTCTAGACACACGACGGGTGATAAGTGCTAAATTCATCTCACTAACTACTAAGAAGGAGGAACTGTTACCTTTGGAGATGACACCACATGCCAAATCGCTTAATTAAAGGTAAAATTGGGAATGGTAAGGTAAGGTTTTCATTAATAATGTTCATTTTGTCAAGGATTATTAAAATATAATTTAATTAGTGTAAGTTAACTAATGGATAGTGGACATAAAGTAGTTTTTGAAAAAGATAAATGTGCTATTATTCATGCTTCTCACAATGTTCCTTTAATTGCTCAAAGGGAAGGTAATATTTACACAATTAATTTTAAAAATCAAAATGAAGATATTTGCCTAACTGCTATTCAAGATCAAACTATTCTTTGGCATAGAAGGTTAGGACATTTGCATATGAAATTAATTAACAAACTTGCTACCAAGAACCTTGTCAAAGGATTGCCAAAGCTAAAATATGAAAAGACAGGATTTAGAAGTATGTCCGCTTAGTAAAGTGCAAGAAATTCCTTTATCAACAAAAATCGTCAGTATCAACTTCTTTACCTCTTCAATTATCAGATCTTGATTTGTTTGGACCCGAGAGATATGCTAGCTTAGGAAATAATCATTATGCTTTTGTTATTGTTGATGATTTTTCAAGATTTACATGGGTTTTATTTTTGAAAACTAAAGATCAAGCTTTTGCAGAATTTGAAAAGCTTATAAAGAATGTTGAAACAAAACACAGCCTCAAGCTAATTGGTATTCAAGTGACCATGGTGGGGAATTTGGAAAAGACTTTATACCATATCAAAATGAGAGAGGTGTTACACATGAATTTTCTCTCGCACCAAGAACACCACAACAAAATGGATTAAGGAAACGCAAAAATAGTACTTCCAAGAAACCGCAAGAACGTTACTTCAAGAAAGTAAACCGCCTAAAAGATTTTGGGCAGAGGTCAAAGCATCGTGCATGTTACATTCTAAATAGAGTATTGATTTGACCCATATTATTGAAAACACCATATGAAAGTTACTAAACAAAAGGATTCCTAATATTAATTATTTTAAAGTGTTTGGTGCTAAATGTTTTGTTTTAAATACTAATAGTAATCTTGGAAAATTTGATGCCAAATCAATCAAGCTATTTTTATTGGTTATTCAAAGACATAGTAGTAGGCATATAGGGTTTATAATCTTGACAAGTCAAAGGTTGAAGAATCAAGCATGTAATATTTAATGAAGTTAACCATGATCTCAAAAAGATAAGGATTCGCAGAAATAATCATTTGATTCGTGGAAGCTAAATCATTAATTTGACCGCTTAAGTCGTCTCAATCAAAAGAAAATACAAATGAAAATAGATGTTTAAAGCCATCCAATCGTAAGGAAAGACAATTTGAAATCAAACATACCACCCCGTCCGCTTTTAGTAGAGAAAACTCAAATATGCAGACACCAAAAATGTATATGTGTAGACCCATCCAATTTAGAAGGAAAATCGAGATTTAACACACGATGTAGAATGTGACATACCACAGCTTAAATTCAACGAACAAATTACTACACAAAGAAGGCTTCCTAAACCATCTGTAATAAAGAGAAATCATCCACCAAATCGATCATAGGTGATCCCGACACTTGATGAACACAAGAAGGAAAGCAAGGAATTATCAGCATTCTCCGCATTTCTTTCACAAATAGAACCAAAGAATGCCAAGGAAGCAGCTTCAAGATAAAATTGGTCTATTGCCACGCAGAAGAATTAAACCAATTCAAAGGTGTCGTATGGATCTTGTCAAACCTCCTAAAGATGCTTCTATAATTGGTACAAAATGAATTTTCAAAAATAAACTTGATGAAAATGGCATAATCACTAGAAATAAGGCTAGATTGGTAGCTCAAGGCTATAATCAATAGTGAAGGTATAGACTATGAAGAAACCTTTGCCCTCATTGCAAGGTTGGAAGCTATAAGAATTTTATTAGCCTACGATGCTTTAGATAATTTAAATTATATCAAATGGATGTGAAAAGTGCTTTTTAAATGGTTACTTAAATGAAGAAGTATATGTTAAGCAACCACCCAGTTTTGAACATGAAAAATATCCACATCATGTGTTTAAATTGAAAAAGCCTTTGTATGGATTAAAACAAGCTCCAAGAGCTTGGTATGAAAGACTAAGCAAATTTTATTAGAAAATAGTTTTAATCGCAAAAGATCGACTCTACTCTTTTTTATTAAAACCAAAAATAAAGATTTATTAATTGTTCAAATTTATGTGGATGACATAATTTTTGGAGCTACTACTAACTCTTTGTGTGAGTGGTTTTCTCAATCTATGCATAATGAGTTTGATATGAGCCTTATGGGCGAATTAAACTATTTCTTGGGGCTTCAAATCAAACAATCCAATGAAGGGATTCACATTCACCAATCCAAGTATGTAAAGGAGTTATTAAAGAGATTTGGTTTTGAAAATACCAAACCAAAGTCAACACCAATGAGTACTACCATCAAGCTTACCACGGATGCTACAAGTAAAGATGTTGAAGTGACAATGTATCGATGTATGATTGGTTGTTTACTTTATTTAACTGCATTAAGACCGGATATTATGTATAGTGTATGCCTTTGTGCTAGATTTCAAGCTCAACCTAAAGAATCTCATCTTAAAGCGGTAAAAAGAATATTTAAATATTTAGTCGGCACAATTAATTTAGGCTTATACTATCCTCAGATCTCCAAGTTTTGAACTAATTGATACTCGATGCAGATTATGCAGGTGCCAAGTTGATAGAAAAAGCACAAATGGTGCTTGTGAATTTTTAGGTCAAAGCCTTGAAGCTTGGCACAACAACAAGAAATAAACATCTCATTGCATTGTCTACTACTAAGGTGAATATTTGGCTACAGTAGTAGTTGTTGTTCACAAATTTTATGGATGATTCAAACTCTTCATGATTTTAATGTGATATGTGAAAATGTGCCTATTATGTGTAAAATACTACTAAGGTAATTGATATTTCAAAAATCCTATGCTTCATTCTCGTATTAAGCATATTGAAGTGAAACATCATTTTTTAAGAGATAATGTTGCTAAAGGATTAATTAAATTAGTATTTGTCCCTATCGAACATCAATCAAGCGATATATTTTTACAAAACCTTTAAGTGAAGAGCGTTTTTGCACTGTGAAAAGAGAACTTGGAATGTCTGTATGTGGTTAGAATGTGAAATTCAAGGATGATGTGAAATTCAAGGATCTCACTAATTTCTCCATTTTTTTGTTAATGACAACGGGGGAGAGATATTTGGGTAATGATGATTATGTTATAACCAACTTGTGCTTAATGATTTCTTTTTGATAATGACAAAGGGGGGAGAGATATTTGGTATTTGAAATTTGAATCGACCGGGTATTCATGTCGACTTAATATGCATAAATTTAGGGGAGCCTTATAGATAGGGGAGCATATAAAGTTAAAAGATAATATATTGTTATCATCAAAAAGGGAGAGAATGTTAGTATTTATACTTTGTGGTTTTAATGATGACAATATTTATATGGGCTTAATTGATTTTATTTTGGCTTATAATTTAATTGGGTCATGTTATTCAAATAATTTTATGCATATTAATTATATGATATATATATATACAGTGCATGGGTTATTGCATGGATTAATCACTTTGTCTCCCAAATTAGCTCACGAAAGTTAATGCAAGATTGGAGTGAGTAAATCAAGGTTGTTATTTTTGTCACATGCCTTAAATTTTTATATATATAGAATATATATATATATTTATATCCATTCTCGATAGGCTTTAAAGAAAGACTAATTCAAATTGAGTAATTTAAGGAGATTGGAAATCATTTTAATATTCCTTAAATTTCATATTTTATTATGGGTTATATCCTTCCATATATATATATATATATATATATATATATATTATATATATATATTATATATATCGAGCTACCAATTTAAATGTATTTGGGAGATTTTTTAGATTTGGTTTTATGAAGGATTCTTATTTAAAGTCGATGGAGATGTTATTTTGTTACACGCTAAACAAGAATTGCTATTTTTAAGGGATCTTGCTAATTGCTAATAGGACTCTTTCAACTAGTATTTGATTTTCATTTGACTTCTTCATAGTTGTATTTCCTTATCTACTGATGTTGTCATTGGTAACGTGGATCTCCTATTTCAATCAAAAATATATAGTCGTTGCAGGAGGAATTGGAAGGTTTCATAGCCATTGCTCTCTTCTTTATATATATATATATATATATATATATATATATATATATATATATATATATATATTGTTTACACTCGGCTTCATAAAGAACACAAGACTATCGAATGTAAAAACTCTTCAAGCTATCCAAGATACACATCAATTATCATATCATTCTTTTAGTCTTGGTTTACGTTGTTCGTGTATTCTTATTTCATATATATTGTAAACATAATACAAGTCTAGGTCAAGTTTGGGTTTTTATTTTAGTAATATTCACCGCATAAAAGAAGGTATCAAAGTCTCAAAGGTGAGAGGTGTCAGCAGAGGTGCAAAGGGGTAGAGGTGTCCAATCGATCGTCATTGTAATGTGGAGTTTTATCATCTTTGTAATTCCCTCGAATATTATTTTAATAAAGTGAGTCTCCAATCCTAGTTGGGATCGGACGTGGATTAGCCACTGTAGAGTAGAGGATAGAAATCGAACCACGTAAAAAATCTCTTGCAGATTTTCTATTGTTTTGCTTCGCTTTTTTTTTCGCTTCAATATTCAGTAGTTTCGCTTCACGTCGAAAAGTTTTACACTAATACGACAGTATTAGGTGTCCGTTTATAACAGACAAAGTATATAACTAATACGGACAGGGTTAGACCATCCGATTACAGTCTGTTATAGTAAACTTTGAAAATTGGCCGCTGTAGATCACTTCTAAGTATGTACACCTATTCACCCCCCCTCTAGGTGTGCTTAATTACAGAATTACATTCTTCACTTAATCGGTTAAAAAGTAACCTATTTGAAGGCCAGAACCTGAGTTTGGGGTGCAAATTGTCTTTTAATCTTCAAAATTGGCAAAAATAATTAATTTTAAATAAAATAATTAATTTTAAATAAATAATTTGTTTTTTTAAAAAATAATTAAAATAATAAAATTAAAATAAATATTTGGAATTAATGATTAATAATTAATCATTATTTTGTAAAATGAATATTTTATTTTATTTTAAAATTAACTTTAATCATTCTAGTTAAAAAAATCATTAACTTGTCAAAAAATCATTTTGCCACATAAAAAAAAATTCTTTTTTTTGTTTTTAAAATGTAATTTTGTAAAATTTTAAAATAGAATTTTTTTTTTTGCAAATTTTTCAAAACAAAATTTTATTATATGAGTTAAAAAAATTTTGTTTTTATTTTAAAAACATAACTTTTTTAAAACAAAACAAAATTTTGTAATAATGAATTTCTTTAAAACAAAATTTTTAAAAATGCAATTTTATTTTGTTTAAAAAATTCTATTTTAAAAAACAAACAAAATTTTGTAAAAATGTAATTTTATTTTGTTTTAAAAAAAATCTATTTTTAAAAACAAAAGCAAATTTTTAAGAATAAAATTTTGTACAAATATAAATTTTTTTAAACAAAATTTTTAAAACAAATTTTATTTTGTTTTAAAAAATCTATTTTAAAAGCAAAAACAATTTTTTTTTTTTAACTTGTAAAATAAAAATCTGCTTTTTAAAAATTTCGCTTAAAAAAAAATTCTATTTTACAAAATTTCGGTTTTTAAAACCAAAATCGATTTTTTTTGTGGCAAAATGATTTTTGACAAGTTAATGATTTTTTAATCGAATGATTAATAATTAATTTTAAAAATAAAATAAAATAATCATTTTACAAGTTAATGATTAATGATTAATCATTAATTCTAAATATTTATTTTAATTTTTTATTTTAAAATTAATTATTTTATTTTTTTTTTAAAACTAATTATTTTATTTAAAATTAATTATTTTATTTTATTTAAAATTAATTATTTTTTCTAATTTTTAAGATTAAAAAATAATTTGCACCCAAAACTTGTATTACGACCTTTTCACGGCCACTTTCGAATTAATTAAGTGAAAGAAAGTGTCTTGCTTTTGTTACGTATAATGAAGTTTGGGGTGTACTTAGACACCTTTTTAAGTTTGGGGTGCAAACGTAAATAGAAAGTAAAGTTTGGAGTGCAAATTGTCTTTTAGTCTAAATTTAATAATACAATTTCATTATTATATTTAGAAAAAATTATGAAAAAAAATACAACATTAAAGTTTACAAATTTTACAAATAGAATTATTTTTGTGGGACAGAAGGAGTAGTAAATTAAATTAGAGAATTTTTTTCATTCTATACTACCATAAAAGAATAAAAACTATGTTCCTTGCACAAAAATAATATAAATAGACATATTTTTTATGAAATGTGGAGATTATTTTTAATCCATTAAATTTGTGGTTAAATAATTATCTTCTTTTTCAATTGTTGACATTTCCAGAGGTCAGCCATCAGTTTATGAAGAAGGAATAATACTATATACACAAACTATACACAAAAAGTTATACAACAATAGTAGGATGGATCAATGCATTGCATACTAATAGAAATATATAAAACATCTTATGGTAGGTTTCACTTTTTATTTTCGCTCTTTTTTATATTATTGTGCATGATTTTTGACTAAAAGACAATGGGCACCCCAAACTTTACACTTAAGTTGACTTTTGCATCTCAAATAAAAAAAGGTGTCTAAATACACCCCAAACTTCAATTAAACGTAACAGAAAGTACACTTTCATCAGTTAACCGGTCAAAAGTGACCGGTTAAGGCACACATGTGGATCTGGAGGGGTGTTTAAGTCTTTTCCTTCTTATCTTCTCCAACATTGACACTGCAAATGAACAAATATATGAATGTTAATACCTAGCTATGCAAATTCCAGCTAAGCAATGGACATTGCAATGTTTATTGTTTTGTTTTGTTATTTTGATAAGTAAATGAGCACCACAATGTTATGCCCATATTCTTATCTGTTACTCGAAGTGCAAGTGATTCATGACATATTCTATAGAAATTCCTATGACTCAAATTTCAAACACAGAAAACCGCACCATTACCCTAATGTTGAAATTAAAAGCTTTCCAAAGCTCCAAAACCCACAGATTTCCTAAAACCCTGATATTCCTATCAATAAACTGTAAATTGCACTACCAATAACAAATATTCCTCCTGAATTCACTTTCTTAATCGAAAATACATGTAAATAAAATCAGAATTAGAAAGAAAAAAAACATACCTTGCACAAAAATAATATAAATAGACATTTTTTTTATGAAATATGGAGATTATTTTTAATCCATTAAATTTTTGGTTAAATAATTATCTTCTTTTTCAATTGTTGACATTTCCAGAGGTCGGCCATCAGTTTATGAAGAAGGAATAATATTATATACACAATACACAAAAAGTTATACAACGATAGTAGGATGGATCAATGCATTGCATACTAATAAAAATATATAAAACATTTTATGGTAGGTTTCACTTTTTATTTTCGCTCTTTTTTATCTTATTGTGCATGATTTTTGACTAAAAGAAGGAATAATATTATATAAACAAACTACACACAACAAGTTGTACAACAATAGTAGGATGGATCAATGCATTGCATACTAATAAAAATATATAAAACATCTTATGGTAGGTTTCACTTTTTATTTTCTCTCTTTTTTATCTTATTGTGCATGATTTTTAACCCAAGTTGACTTTTGCACCTCAAATCAAAAAAGGTGTCTAAGTACACTCCAAATTTCAATTAAACGTAATAGAAAATACAATTTCATCAGTTAACAGGTCAAAAGTGATCGGTTAAGGCACACACGTGGATCAGGAGGGGTGTTTAAGTATTTTCCTTCTTATCTTCTCCAACATTGACACTGCAAATGAACAAATATATGAATGTTAATACCTAGCTATGCAAATCCCAGCTAAGCAATGGACACTCCAATGTTAATTATTTTGCTTTGTTATTTTTATAAGTAAATGAGCACCACAATGTTATGCTCGGATTCTTATCTGTTACTCGAAGAGTAAGTGATTCACGACATATTCTACAGAAATCCCTATGACTCAAATTTCAAACACAGAAAACCGCACCATTACCCTAATGTTAAAATTAAAAGCTTTCCAAAGCTCTAAAACCCATAAATTATCTAAAACCCTGATATTCCTATCAATAAATTGTAAAGTGCACTACCAATAATAAATATTCCTCCTGAATTCATTTTCCTAATCAAAAATACATGTAAATAAAATCAGAATTAGAAAGAAAGAAAAACATACCTCCTTAGGAATATTGAGACGGGCGGAATAAAGAAATTCTAGCAATGGGAGTATCCTGGCAAGGGAAAATCGAATTCAGGCGTGAATCGCTTGGCATTGGGTATATAAAAGGAAAAGACTTGTGAAACGTCCTCAAGGGGGACATCCACTACAGGCGGAGCCAAGGGCTAATGGAGAAGAGAATGAGGAATTGGGAGTGGTTAGAGAGAGAAACTGCGATGCCCCCAAAATAAGAATACATCACCCATTCTGAGTCGCCAAATACATGGTACAAAAATCAAATACAAACTTCTTTAATTCAACTGTCTTGTAAAAATAAGACAAAACATAGCTGAGTTTTTACATTAATATTGTGACGTTCCCAAATCTGGGTCCTAAATCACCACGGATATGGTACAATCATTCTAAAACTATTGCGGAAGATATAAAAATAAATTGTTTATACAATAAACTTTACTCACTATTCTCCAAGGTCGAGTAACCTTAACTTATACACAATTTATTATTCTATCTGACATACAAAGATATTATCATACTATGTTGTACAAATTAAGCTGCACACATAAACTTAAAGGTTCCCCAACAAGTTTAAATTTATTTAGGGATATATCATGATTGAAAGAGTTTGAATAATAAGCTGGCTATAATTCAACAATATAGTTGTGAATTAGCACAAACAAACTTTTGACTGAACAAGTATTAAACATGAACAAATATATCTGGACTGAATGGTAATGAAGGGGATCAGCCTTTCATATCTGACTTATACATGCAATATGTATAGAGTACAACTCTACAATGGCAATCAGTAATGATTAACCATAAACATATTTGAATGAAACAACTCTAAGTAGAGTTAAGAAAAACTTGCCTATTTCGTTGATTATCGTTATGCATTATAATAAGCTTTGTCTGAAGACCTAATATATAAATAATATCGATATACAAATTAGAATAATATCATCACAATATAATACTATTATATATATACATAGAATAACCTAAACATGTGACGCCCCCAAAACAGGTATACATCACCCATCTTGAGTCGCCAAATACATAGTACATAAATCAAATACAAACTTAATTATACAACTGTCGGGTAATATACGACAAAGCATAGTTGAGAGTTTAAACAAGAATATTGCCTTCTAGTCAATATCCACTCTCAATGGAGTCCTCATTACAATTATTATCACACTATTTCACAGAATAATGAGGACTACTACAGCCTCTTATCCTGTACCATCACCTCAATTCCCGACTCATCCCAGCTATATTCTCATTTCCTGAATAGAACAATGAAAAAAAAGGGTGAGCTCAACTAGCCCATTAAAAAATATTATGACTAAGATAATGCAGGATAAATTATCCTTAGCCTTCAATAGTATAACAACTGATAGAATATAATAGACAACAAGTTTTAGATCAACAACTACAGCGGAACAAGCAATCCATTAGAAGAGTCAAGTAGAGCATGATATCTACTATCTTCTATGATTTAAAAAAAATTTCATCAAATTTTTCATTTGAGACTCGACTTAATAAATAAACCACATCATCGAATCATCCTCGACTTTCGGGCCAAGGATATTCATGTAATCACCAATGGTCATAATTATATCGAATAATCCCTGGTCATAATCATACCAACAACTGTCCATCAATGCACTACGGGCCAATGAGGACTTTTACCACATCATTTGTAATATTACGGGTCATGATTATACCGAATGATCTATCCCTGGTCATAATCATACCAATCAACAGTCCATCTATGCACGTAAGCCAAAGATAACTTTCATCACAATATAAGCATGAGGATGATGACAATGACATAAGCATTAATCAAACGAAATCAAATCAAACTAAATCAAGGATAAATATTAAAGACTTTAAATTTATCCAAAGTTTAAAAATATCCAAATTGTCAACATGATACTGCTTTGTAGAGTAATAGTCAAGAATAATATTCATGTACCAAAAATAATTTGGACAGAAAAGATATATATTTTTTGGGTAAATAGTACACCGTGAATAGTACCATGTGAATAGTACTTCGGGAATAGTACCTCGTGAATAGTACTCCGATATGAAAAGTACCCAAAATAACCGAGTGAATAATATTCGGGTGGATAGTAATTGGGTGAATAGTAACCCATGAATAGTAACTCGTGAATAGTGGCATGAAAAGTGCCCCGAATACCCGAGTGAATAATATATGAGTGAATAGTAACCAGGTGAATAGTAACCCGTAAATTATAACTCATGAATAGTATTTCGTCATGAAAAGATCAATAATTATCAAAAAAGCTCAGAATAATATTTTCATGAAAAGATACTGGATAAAGCGCAAATATTAAGGATATTCTACTAATTTCATGGAGTATAGAAGCCAAAACTTTAACAAAATGAGTATAGAATTCAAAATCTGAAATAAAATAATATTACTTACATACTACAGATTATAGAAGAAAATATTATTTCAAGCGAATATTGAACAAAAATAACATCCCTTACAACTGTTAAACGAAAATAATATTCCAACGAATATTTAACGAAGATAATATTCCTACGAATATTGAACGAAGATAATATTCTTTATGAATATTGAAAGAAAATAATATTCATACGAATATGAAAAATAATATCTCTTCAGAATATGAAATAAATAATACCCCGTACCTCAGAAGAAGACTGAATACTGGAGTAGTGAAGTAGCAGACTGCTTTTCTTCTATCTCTTTACAGCTTCTCTCTATATAGCTTCTATCTCTATAATTGCTCTTGCGAGACTTAGTGAATTGGTGAGAATGAAGTAAGAATGAGCTTCTATTTGTAGAAAAATATAGTTTCGATAATTGCACGTTTTGGGGCTCGAAATATTACAGTATAATACCTTCATCTTTTCCTTCATTTTTAATTTAGTCCTGCAAGTATTATCAAACTTGCACCACCTCTCCTAATAGTACATCATGTGAATCAATAGTTTAATCATGTGAATCAATAGTTCTATAAATGTGAAAATACGAATTACAGTATAGTATCTCCATCTATACCTTCATTTTTAACATAGTCATGTAAGTATTATCAATCTTGCACCACCTCCCTTAATAGTACATACATGTGAATCAATAGTACACACATGTGAACAAATAGTTATAAGCATGTGAATTAATAACAATTAATTGCTCATTTATCCGATTAATTACCCGATTGGTCAATATAACTTCCATACATCAATTATTATCGAAATAAATGTCGATTTTCACTAACACTAATAATCCCAACAAAATGGAACTATCAATTTCATCTTTAATCAACACAAACTTATTCATCATTAATATTATAACTCACAATATTTAACAACCAGGTCGTTCCCAGGAAAGAAGGGCTTTCCGATAAGGATTTCTCCTTATTGGCGCCATGATTAGGTGACCAAACCTCTCCTCGATGTAACTTCTGACATCATCAATATTGTAAATTATAATATGAATAACTTTGTCATCTCAATTATTAATTTAATAATATAAAATATTATGCGAGATGATATTGTGACAATAATTGAATCAATAATATGAGAGATATGATCTGAACAATTCATCAGTAGCAATAATTGAGTATAACCGAGTGACTTCTCCACGTAAGCATCAATAATCAATCTGGTATTGCCCACACGTGCGACCACGCGTATTCTTGTACTTTTATCAATTTAACCATTTACTAAATAGAATAATAATTATAAAAATTAAATACTTTCATTTCTTAAAATTCGGGGTCTCACAAAACACATAACACATAACCCTATCAGTCTACAACACACATAGAACTCGGTATCAAGTCAAACAATTGCAGTCTGAGTTGAACCCGACATAAATCTGACATCCCGACGGTCTAGTCGGACAAATCTCGAGTCTAAGTTCCATTAAACTCTGCCTAAACACTTAACAATTATCTTAGATAATTTTCTTATCAGTCAAAATAATTTTCATAGGCTCATAGATAATTAATATCATTTATCATTCATTTTTAATCCTTAATATCGTATTTATATAATATAAATACCACATTATTCTCTCATCATTAATATTTATTTAATATCAAATATTAATGAAAATCATAACATAATATTATAATATATTTATTTTATATCAAAGTATTTTTAATAACTTAAAATCATATTTATATAATTTTTAAACAATTAAATCCATTATCCGATAATTGCTTTTAATATTAAAATATTAATATTTTCGTGACAAAATATCAAAAGTTATATTTTATAACTTAAAATATTTTTATAACACTTAAATCATTTTTATATGATTTTTAAATTATTAATTCTATTTTTCCATAATTTATTTAATATATTCATTAAATAAATCACTTACCATTAATATTAATTTATTAATGGAATTCATCACAAAAATATCGAAAGTTATTAAAAATAATTTAAAATATTTTCTAACAACATAAAATAATTTTTCATGATTTTTCAAGTATTAAAATCATTTTAACTAATTTATTTAATATTATAATTAAATAAATTAAATACCATTTATATTCTAAAAATATTAAATATTTATGAAATATACTCAAAATAATTAAAAACTAATTTTCAGGCTTTAAAATAATTTTTCATAATTTATTATGTATTTTTAATAATTTAAAATTATTTTTCTCTAATTATTTATTAAAATAATTAACTTCCGAAAATATCTGTCGCTAAAGGACTCTATCGCGATTTAAATCGTTATATAGGTATTCTTCTTGAGCCTTCGTGTCGGACACTAGAGTGCTTACTTTGACTACTTTAAATCGATTGTTCTTGTTGATTTCAGTAAATTTAATGGTGTTAGGATTGTAGTACTGATGTAGTACTACAACCACAAACTGAATTCATGGTCATTAATCAACATATCAGAGAGTTATTAGCCCTCAAAGATCATATCGGGAAGTCGTTCTTCATTTCGGGGTTACCCGTAAATGAAGAAACGATTCGTATAAAGTTTTTCGATCTTCATATCTTTCATTCAGGGTTTACTTTGTGTGATCTAATGATTCGATCGCGTAGAGTACATGTCAGACTACAATTCTATAA